>OY992891.1:98686526-99331526 GCA_963921405.1 Cepaea hortensis
ATTGTACTGTCGCAGTCATCTTTCGTACCTTGTTAAAACGTCTTGGACACCTCGGTCTGGATACCTTCAGGATTACCTCACGTTGTAGTGGCTTGGTAACTTCCTTGATCCTGTAGTGTTGTCCAGTGACACTTCTCTGTAGTGTCTGGTTGTTACAATATTTATGTATTTACAATAATAATTACATTCTTTCTCATATCTCACAGTTATACAACACATTAGTTTACATAATACTGATTCCATTCTTTCCCATATCTCACAATTATACACGCATTCATTCGCATGATAATAATAAGAATACAAATATGTACATATGTTATATACATTGGGAGATACAATCTTCGGGATGTTCTTGGGTTACCTTAGAGAGCATATGTTTCATATCGCCATTAATCTTTTCCACTATACCGGTCGAATGTGGGTGGTATGGACTGTTGAAGCATTGTTTAACACCCAACATTTTGGTAAAGGCTTGTGTAGCCGAGGAAATAAACTGGCTACCCCGATCTGAAAGGATGGTATCAGGGAACCCTACCCTCGCAAAAATATGAAAGAACACTTCCATGATGTCTTTGGAAGTTATGTTCTTCATTGGAATCGCTTCTGGCCAACGAGTACATAGATCAATGAGTGTTACAATGTACCTATTACCTTTAGATGTTACATGGTTCAGAGGACCAACTATATCGACCGAGATCTTTTCAAACGGTCTACTAGCCAAATCAGTAACTTGCAATTCAGCTTGTGGGTGTTTACCCTTTTTGACAAGCTTTTGACAGATGTCACACGATCTGCAATACTGTTTGGTATCGTTGCAAAACTTTGGCCAATAAAATTGAGTAAGTAACCTTGCTCTAGTTTTAGCATACGCCATGTGTCCTGCAAAGGGTATGTCATGAGCTAGATTCAATGCTTGTTTGCGGTTTTCTAACAGTAGCACTGTTTGTTCGATAGTGCTGGAACCTTTTGTGTAGTACCGTGTTAGAATTCCGTTCTTCAGAGCAAAGTACCATTGAGCATTCTTTGCTACTCTTGGCTTTTGGCCTACAAGTTTAAAATACTTTTGCAGAGATCGATCGGCTTTTTGAGATGTTATAAACGTCTCCCTAGTTGTCTCAGGAGATTTTACATCTGGACTTACTCGTTGTACAGCCTCTATCTGATCGATTCGATCTTGCATCTGTGCAGTAGATCTAGTTACTGCATTTACTACATTACAACAATCATTCTCATCACACATTGATGTTACATTCACACAATTACATGTATGTTCTGGCGTAGCCAGGTTGGTATTTGTACATTCATTTACAGGTGGTAATACATCATGAATGGTGACTGGTGATGAAGGTGAAATGGTAGTATCAATATTACAACTGACAGTTGATGTACTGCTGTCATGCGGTATGTCATTCACTTCAGGAAGGTTTCCAATGATAATATCGCAGCAAGGATTGGTTAATGCTGCGCATTTAACCTTTCCTGTAAGGAATGGTGTAGTTATATATGCCCATGCAAGTGGATATTTCTCTATGTTCCCTGAGAACGTCCTGCATGTGACATATTTACCACTATATTGTGATGGTAAAATGTAATCTCTCTTTACACCAATAAGAGTACTCCCGCTATCACGTAAAACTGTGGCAGCTCTACCATTAACATACCCCTTGTGGATGTTTAGTTTACCTTTGGAGTTTACTACAGAATTGGCCTCCTCACTGGTAAAAGGTATAGAATGGCCGCATGTTAACACGCTATCCTCATGAAATTGATCACAAATGGTACATTTTTCCTGATGGAACACCTCAATTGAATGTTCTGAGTTTACTGGGTGATCTTGTACACTTTCATCTTCTGACGAAGAACTGTCAAACGTGGCTGCATTAGCCTTTTTGGTCATTGACTTGCCTTTACAATCTTTACGCCAGTGACCATACGCTTTACAAAGGTAACATTTGTTAACTTTTCTGTAGTTCTTCCTGTCTTTATCTTGCTTAGAAATGTAATTATGCAAGTACGTAGTGTACCCAGGGTGTTGGTCGCACATATCATTCTCATTGTGTTTATAATCGCAATATTTGCACTGGTACAATTTCTCTGCAGCTTGTTTATAAGGTCTTTGTTTGGTGTTTGACCCTGCCTGATATTTGCCATATGTAGCTGCTGCTACAAAGTCTGTGCTGGTCAGACTACTAGAGAAACAATGCTTATTGGCTGCAAAATAACCAGAGCCACGACTTTCAATCTGTTGAACACTTTCACACTGACATTCTAACAAAAATTTAGAAAAGGGGGGTGGGAGAGATGCGATAATCTTATCTCTCAACATAAGATCAACTAATTTGTCATAAATTCCATTTACTTTGGTTATTGACAGCCATTTAGAAAAAATATTTTGAATTTCTGAGATGTAATCAGAGAACGTGTGTGTTGGCTTGGGAGACAACTTCCTAAACTGTTCTCTATAACCTGATTCATCCAGTAGAAAATGTGACATAATTTTAGATTTAATGTACAGATAATCTTCTTTCAGGTCATTTGGGATCGACTCTATGACTTTAAGAGGTTCCCCAGAAAGACGTCTTACATATACTATCCCCCATTCAGGTTTTGGGATTTTGTAATGATCCATAACAAATTCAAAGTTTTGGGTAAATGCTGCTATGCAATCACCTGTGTTGTAACTTCTGATCAGACCTTGGTACTTCTTATGAGGTTGATCTTTGTCTGTTTCTTTATTCACTTTATCTTTAGAACATTCAGCTTTTAGCTGTTCAATTTTCAGTTGTGTTTCTTGCTCTTCTCTCTTACTTTGGGCTAAGATCTCAGCTTGCCTCACTGCCGCTTCTGACTGTTTTAGAGCAGCTTCTGATTGTTTTAGAGCAGCTTCTGATTGTGCTTGTTGAAGCTTTAAAGCAGCTTCTGATTGTGCTTGTTGAAGCTTTAAAGCAGCTTCTGATTCCTTTAGAGCAGCTTCTGATTGTGCTTTTGACGCCCTTTCGGCCGCTCTCTCATTCCGCTCAATAATCTGCTCTTGTTTCACAAGATATTCTGCATATTTATTTTCACTTCATGTTCTCAAACCCTCACCAGACATATTCATTTTTAAACCCATTTCAATGAAATCGTTTAAAGAAGACATGATGAACAATAGGTATGATGGAATAAATATAAACAAAATTACTTATGATGTTAGTAAGTTACAAATATTTATAGCACAGTTAATGTCTAAAGCCAGACTAACGAAAGTATAAAGAGGAATGGAACAAATTTATACTCAAGTAATCCTTGGGTAATGTGCTGTTCAGTGGTGCTCGAAATCACACTGGAACGTCTTTCGGGTTGACGCACAAAAAATTTTTGAAGTTCACCAGACTCAGGTAAAGTTGACAAAAAAACCTGTACTTTTTAAACTAAACGAAATTAGAACATTTGTAAATGTATGGTGTGTGTAATGTCACTGAAGTCTGTAAAGGTTTGTATGCTGTCAAGTATTATTGTTAGTCGTTACCACAATCAACAACTTTCACGCTCACACTAACCCTACTCAATGACATTCAAGGGCACGGCCGCCATTTTGGATTTTAGGTACAAAATTTGTTGAATTTAGTGATAAGTCTGAAGACGCCTCGGATGGCTTCAAATAATATCTTCACACTTATAATTTAATTAAATCAACTCTATTAAATCGTTACTTTACCTTAATCTATGACTTGCGCACTTCTATCGGCATGTTCACATTCGCTTCAAACTCGGACAAAAAATTTACAAGTTCGCATTTGGTTCAAACTCGGACAAAAAAATTTTACAAGTTCGCATTTGGTTCAAAACCCGGACGAAAGCCCCCACGTTCGCACTTGTCAGAGTCTTGCGTAGAGCAAGAATAGTGGCTCGTTTTCTAGCAAGTGTGAAGCAATATCAAACTATCAAATCACACGAAGTGAATATCCGAAAGTATTATTCACACGCTTTATTTACGCGCTGCATTTATTATCGCACAAACATCGTGCAATGACAATCCATAGCAATCATTACAGCATGAACACTATCACTACAATACAGAATAATACATGCAAGCAATAAACATCTCACTTACAAGTCAAACTATTCATGCGTTCGAATCAATCTTCCACTGTCGTATAGGCTAGCTCTCAATGCAGATTCAAACACTTCTCGCATACCCATGCGACCTGTCCGTTCCAAACACCTAAACCCGTCTGCCAGTTCTGGCGTTCTACACGCTACACGCCAGTCGGCGCTCACGTCAGCTAGTGTGACCCCTGCAAGGTTCACGGGTTGTACTGCTGACCAGCGGTCGTTTAAGCTTCGCTCAATTGCTGTGCTTGGCTGCTTATCCGGGCGTCGTCGAAGACGCCGCGTTCTCTCTGCAGTGTTTAACATCACTCAGGGTCGCGTGTTGTTATGCTGTCTGGCGTTGGTACAGACAACGCGTCGCAACCTCGGATGTGAGACCTTGACAGGCTCCACTTGTACAGACATTATTTTGACATCCAGGATGCCGCTTTATGTGGCTCCACTTGTACAAACATTATCTTGAAATCTAGGACTTCACGTGTTGCTCAACTTTTACAAACATTGTCTTGAAAGCTAGGACTTCACACGTGGATCCACTTGGACAAACATTGTCTTAATATTTAGGACTTCACGTGTTGCTCCACTTGTACAAATATTGCCTGGATGTCCTTGGCTGACCCTGTCACCCTCAACTGTCAGGGGCTGATTATTGCCTGCCGTTGCTGACAATATTGCAAGGCCAGCTGGAGAAGCTGGAAGGCATGAAAATTAAGGCAATACGGGTTATATTTGGCTATATAAGGTATAAGGGCACATCAATTGTATGCATGAAAAATAAAATTTTATCTAGACCAACATGCAGCTGTTAAAATTGGTGGCGAGACATCAGATTGGTTTGACATCAAGCAAGGAGTTCGTCAGGGCCGTGTGCTGTCACCCTATTTGTTTTAACCTGTACGCCGAAAATATCTTAGTTAATGAGAAATGTCAGAGATGATATAATCGGGAAACAATATGATGCCCTAAATATCGGTGGTCATAACATACCAGAGATTCTATATGCTGATGATACAATATTGCTATCCACAACACAGACTGGTAGTAAAAAAAACTCTAATAACCTCAACACACACACAAAATAGCGGAAATCACAACATATATATTAACATAGCAAACAAACAAACAAAAATGCATACAGATAAAACTACTACGGAGAAAGAAATATATGTTAATGAGGAAAAATTGGAGGTGGTGGAAAATGTTGAATATCTTGGGTCATTGATTACCAACAATGGTGATACAATGAAAGAAATTAAACGGCGACTATCCATTGCTCTTCAAAGACTAAAACTTCTTCAGCTTTCCTAGCCATTGAGGTTCTTTGCTGCAAATACAATCCGTCTCCATCCGTCTCTCTGGTGGACCTTCTCTTGCCAGTCGCTGATTCCAAGTGCTTGTAGATCTGTATGTATATTATCTCTCCACCGTCTTCTTGGTCTACCTCGGGGTCTACGGTCATTTATTTCCTGAGTGTAAGCGAGTTTTATTTCCCTATTATCTTCCATTCTTTCTATATGCCCCAGCCATTGTAGTCTATTAGCCTTCATGATACCAGTGATTAGCGGGGACTTAAACAGATCATAAATGTCTTTGTTACTTCTTCTTTTCCACTCTCCACTTTGTGTATCCCTAATGGATCCAAAGATGCGTCTTAAAATTTTGTTCTCAAAGGTTTGTAACAAGGCTTCGTCTCCTTTCGTTGTACTCCAGGTTTCAGAGCCATACAGCACAACTGGTCTGATCAGTGTTTTGTATATTGTGATTTTGGTGTTACGAGATAGCGCCTTTGATTTTAGTAGATGTTGTAGTGCATGCCGGTCTCTCTGGCTGTGGGGTTACAACACTTTCTCTCTGTAATCCCGTTTATCACGCAGAGTCTCGCAGCGGAGCGAGAACTGAGGTGGTTCGACCCCCGCTCGTGACTTGCGGATACTGAGCCGGCCGCTCAGAAAGCAATGGCAAACTACTGAGCGTAATCTTGCCAAGAGATCAACAGACAGCTGAAAGATGCTGCTGTTGACAGCTAAGTCCTGTAAAAGTATACGCAAAACATTGTAGTGCATAGTATATCTTATTTCCAGAGTTTATTCTAGTTTGTATTTCTTCCTTTATGATGTTGGAGCATTTGAAGATTGTACCCAGGTATTTGTATGTTTCCGTTCTTTTAATGGTCATATTATCTATTTGTATGTGGCCAGAGTTTTTAGCCATTCCATCTCTTGAAATTACCATATATTCTGTCTTATCTTGGTTGATAACCAGCCCCATCTGTTGGGCTTTTTCCTTTAAGTGAGTCAATATTTCCTATGTCTTTTGTTCACTTTGCCCTATAATGTCTATATCATCTGCATAACCAAGCAGCTTGGATGTTCCTCCAATATCACATTCCTCCTTTATCTTCCTTACAACTTTCTCTAGAGCCAGATTGAAGAGTAGCGGCGATAGTGCATCACCCTGTTTCAAGCCAGATGTTATTTGGAAGGGGTCTGATTTCCTGCCTTTGTATGTTACTATATTATAGTCTGGTCATGTTGATTAACTTCCTTGGTATTCCAAATTCCTGCATAGCATTCCATAGACTATTCCTATGGACACTATCATAAGCCTTTTTAAAATCCACAAAAATGTTATGGAGATATCTTTTATATTCCCAATGTTTCTCGGCTATTTGTCGTAAGATAAATATCTTATCTATTGTTGATCTGTTTTGTCTAAAACCCGCCTGGTAGTCACCTAATATGTCTTCTGAATATGGTTTTAGTCTATTTAGTAATACTGCGTATAGTATCTATTAGCTTGTGGACAGTAGTGATATTCCTCTATAATTTCCACATTGGAACTTGTCTCCTTTCTTAAAGATAGGTATCAATAATGACTCTTTCCAGTCATGGGGTAATTCTTCTGTCCTCCAGATTTTTATTATTAGTTCGTATAGCTTTAGATGTAATGCATGGTCACCCGCCTTTATAAATTCAGCAGCAATTCCATCAGTCCCAGTTGCCTTATTGTTTTTAAGTCATGTGATTACATATAGGATTTCTTCAAATGTAAGTTCTTCATTTGGGGTTCGCATGTTAGAACCTCTTCCTGTGGGAAAATGTTACTTGGAGCTTCACAATTTAGTAATTCAATAAAATATTCTTTCCATGTGTTGCACATTTCCTCATTGGTATTTATCATATTCCCATTTTTGTCTTTTAAACCATATGTGTTTTGTTGGTTCCCTCGTTTCATTGACTTCAGTTCTTTAAAAAAAAATTCTGGATTCATTTTTCTGGTGATTAGTTTCCATATCTTTGATTATATTACTCATATATTCTCGCTTTTGCTGTCTGACTATTTTTGTAGCCTCTTTACATTCATTTCTATAATGCTCTTCCTTTTGTATGTTATTGATGTCATTTAACCATACATGTCTGGCATTCTTCTTCCTAATGACTGCTTCTTCACATTTTTGATTGAACCATCTGTTCTTTCTATGCGTGATTAACACACCAAGACATTCTTCTGCGGTAGACTGAATTGTATTCTTGATGTTCAACCAAGTTTGGTCAACGCTTTCCTCCGAAGGGTTTTGCAGAGTTTCAAGTTTACATTTTATTTCATCTGTAAATTTCTCTTTGACTGTAATGTCTTGCAGTTTTTCTCTGTTATATGCTGGGTGTAATCTTTGTAATTTAGTATAGAAAGCTCTCTTAAGTTTTATTTTAAATTTTGCTCCAACGAGGAAGTGGTCACTGTGGCACTCAGCTCCTCTATAACTTCTGACTTGCTGTATGTTTGATACATTTCTGTTGTTAATTAAAATGTGATCTATTTGATTATAGGTTCTCTTGTCACATGATTTCCAAGTTTGTTTGTGTATATCCTTTCTTTGTAGTCTGGTACTGCTAATCTGCAGTCCTTTGGCTTCTGCCAGGTTGATGACTCTCCATCCATTATCATTTGAAGTTGTATGTAGGCTTTCCATACCGGCCACTTTTTTATTAGTTTGCTCTCTACCTATTTTTGCATTGAAGTCTCCCAGCACAATCAGGATGTCCTGTTTGGGGGTTTCTTCTATGACATCTTCCAGATCATTATAAAAGTCTTCTTTAATATCATCTTCTTTCTCTTCAGTAGGTGCATGTACATTAATCATCGTTATATTTTTCCATTTACCTTTTATTCGTAATTTACTAATCCTGTCATTAAAAGCTTTAAAGTTTAAAACGTTCCCCCATAACTCTTTTTTGATGACAAATCCTGTTCCTAATTCATGTTTATTTTGGTGTTTCCTTCATATATTATAATCATTCCATTTTGCTCTAAAGTACCCTCTCCTGGCCACCTTATTTCTTGAATTGCTGTTATATCCATTTGATATTCAACCAGCTCCCGGGTTAGTTCTTCGGCCGCTCCAGCTCGATATAGTGTCCGTACATTCCATGTTCCAAATCTCAAAAGTCCTTTAACGTTCCAATGTCGTTGTCCAGATAAGTCAGTCCGATATCGAGGCTCGTGTATTTGTTTCGTAACAAAGAAAGGTTTTTACAAAGGTGGGGATGTTAACCCCACGCTTCAACCCCCAACCTGGAGGACCAGGGTGTTTCTCTTTGTCTGTTCTCTACCCTTTGACCTGTCCGGCTTGGGAGGCCCTGCTGGTAGCTACGCTACCGCCGGCATAGCTCTCAGGGTCATTGAGAAACTCAAGCTCCCCCACCACGACAAGGTGGAAACACCATCGGGGGAGTTCAAAGACTAAAACAACTGAATAAAATTGAAAATTGAAAATTGAAAATTTTCCCTTTTTCAAAGACTGAAAACAACTGAATAAATTATGGAGTTGGACAGATAGAACTACAAAAATTAGATTTTTAAGAGCATGCATCTTTCCCATTGCAACATAAGCCTGTGAGACTGGACACTTACTAAACAAGCTGAACAGCGCATAAACGCCTTTGAATATAAATGTTATAGACGAGTTCTAAGAATATCTTGGGTAAAGAAAAGAACAAATGCATCCATACTTCAAGAGCTGAATAATGAAGAGGGTTGGCTATTAAAGACGATAAAGCAAAGAAAATTGAAATATTTTGGCCACTTAAAACGCCAAGAAAGTTTAGAGAGAACAATAATCGAGGGTTATATGCCTGGGAAGAGAGGAAGAGGAAGGCCAAAGAGAAGATGGGTGCAGAATGTGACGGATGATCTCCAGATGGGTGTATGGGACGCGGGACATCTTGCTTATGATCGAGAAGTTTTCCGAAAGGCTGTTAAGGGAGCGAGGTTCTGCAAAGGACATGCTACTGAATGAATGAATGAATGATTGAATGAATGAATGAATGAATGAATGAATGAATGAATGAATGAATGAATGCTCCAGACAAAACTATACCTTATGGTCGCATCGGACATCAATCTTTAAATGAGGTGTTGGATATCACAACAGGATGGGTCTGTCTCTGGTGTGATAGTATACACGGATGGGTCTGTGGTGTGATAGTATACACGAATGGGTCTGTGGTGTGATAGTATACACGGATGGGTCTGTGGTGTGATAGTATACACCAGTGTTTCCCAACGTGGGGCCCACGCCCCACAGAGGGGCAATTCGAAAATGGAAGAAATCGGCTAGATATAACAAAACGGGGAGACTTGAGACTGAAGTTAACTAAATTGGAACCTGACATAAGATCTCTTTGCAGCAAGCATCAAGCGCAAGGATCTCACTAAATTTAAATTTTTACTAATAACTAAAATAATATAGTAAAATCTTTCATTAAAATTATTTTGTACTTAAATTTCAGTTCTCCATTATATGTTTGCTGCTCTCCCCACCAGTAGTGCCCTGGTCTGGCCGGGGGCCGGGATGATCAAATAAAAACCCATCACATATCTTCACCTTAGATGTGGGCCTGGTGGACCACTGTGGGCAATAGCTCACAGTGAGACTAAGGGTCCACACAAAAAAGGGGGAGGCGGGGGAACCAGCTTGTCTGGGTTAACCACAACCCCCCCTTCCCCCCCCCCACCAAAAAAAAATTCACCCAACACAACCGACACACAGCTCTGGCCCCTCTGGGAACCGTGAGCCCTTCTAAGAAAAACAACAATTAAAGTTCTTTGGTGAACATTTCAATTTTTGAATATTAAAAATGATTCATATGTTTGGGGGGGGGGGATAAGAACTTTAGAAAGGCTTAGGTGGGGCATAGCACAAAAAAGGTTGGGAAACACTGGTATACACGGATGGGTCTGTATTGTGATAGTAGACACGGATGGGTCTGTGGTGTGATAGTATACACGGATGGGTCTGTGGTGTGATAGTATGCAGGATTAGAACTGTGGTGTGATGTAAATAAAGTGGGTGAGCTTCGTTGCGAAGGTTTGGGCGTGCTGTGAGACAATGGAGATTCTGATGTAGGATATCACGACTACCAGCATGAGACTGAAGACTCTGATGTAGGATATCACGACTACCAGCATGAGACTGAAGACTCTGATGTGGGATATCACGACTACCAGCATGAGACTGAAGACTCTGATGTAGGATATCACGACTACCAGCATGAGGCTGGAGATTCTGATGTAGGATATCACGATTTCCAGCGTGAAGATGGATGTGCATACTGTAACGGCGATGTCCCCATAGATGGAAAGTAGTACAGATCGGCAGTTTGTGTTTGTGACAGACTGGCCAAGCATGCTGGGTAACGTAGACACTAGTAGGGTTCCTGGTGGTGAGACTCTGTCCTATATCTTGTGCCTGACCTCGGCATGGACGAACGGATAAGGGCGCTCGTTATGAAACATCCGGCGCGTTTATGCCGTGGTATCGGATACAACCCCTACACCGCTCAGTTGGACTAAAATGTTGACTAAATCGTCTTTGACATGGGGACGTAAATACATGCATCTCTGAAGTCAGAGTGGGTTCACCTGATGGCGAGGGACACTGGTAATAAAGAAGACTAATCCACGCGCACAAATGAGTCCAGTGGTACTCGAATTATTAGCACATATATGGACTACGCTTGAGATCTAAGCGAACGAACGAACACACACACACACATGCGCGCGCGCGCACGCATACATACACACACACAGATTGAATGTTGAACAGATAGTCTTTACGTCTGCAATGTCCGGACCTGGCGAATGTGGGACAAAATCTCATCCCGCTCACCCCCTTTTCAAGTAATGCCCTGCCATTTTATAAAAAGCACACACCCGTTACGGGGCACAAAAGACGGGTAGAAGTAGGGCAGAGTTCGGATATTCTGAAAGCAGATCGATAATCAATCAGGTGTGTCGGCGCGTTGCAAGAGTGGTCTTACCTGAGAGAATTGGGTCTGATATCTTGCCACAGGTGTGTCTCTTGTTGGTGTGTATTTGGCGTGTCTGAGTTCTCAGTCCTGCAGACCTCTGTGACTGAGTTTGTTGTGTTCTTGGCACACGGTTAGTTTCTTTGTCACTTTATTACATTAATTAGTCAATGTTCTACAGTCACGACATCAATGTTCTACAGTCACCACATCAATGTTCTACAGTCATCACATCAATATTCTAATATCATCACATCAATGTTCTACAGTCATCACATCAATGTTCTAATATCACCACATCAATGTTCTACAGTCACCAATTCAATGTTCTACTGTCACCACATCAATGTTCTACAGTCAACATTTCAATATTCTGTTATCACCGTAGAGGGTGATATTACAACTAATATGTTTAGTAGCGTTCACATTCAAGCCAATGGTAACAGAACACAAAACATTGATGACTTAACTTCACAGCTGTCTCAGATTTCTGCTGAGTGAAGAGCCCCGCCCCCCCCCCCACCCCCACTCCGAGGTGTATTGGGTATATGGTGCTGGTGCCATTGTTGTACAGACCAGTGTGGGCTCCGTGGATGGCGTGGCCAGTATCACTCAGTACTTCTCATATCAATATCATGTGCCCCGTCGAATGTCGTATGCGTTCAGGTATCTCTCGGGTCTCGGCCCTCGGTGTCTCTCGGATCTCGGTCCTTTGTGTCTCTCGGATCTCAGCCCTCGATGTTTCTCGGATCTCGGTCCTCTGTGTCTCTCAGATCTCGGCCCTCGGTGTCTCTCGGATTTCGGCCCTCGGTGTCTCTCGGATCTCGGTCCTCTGTGTCTCTCAGATCTCGGTCCTCTGTGTCTCTCAGATCTCGGTCCTCTGTGTCTCTCGGATCTCAGCCCTCGATGTTTCTCGGATCTCGGTCCTCTGTGTCTCTCAGATCTCGGCCCTCGGTGTCTCTCGGATTTCGGCCCTCGGTGTCTCTCGGATCTCTGTCCTTGGTGTCTCTCGAATCTCAGCCCTCGGTGTCTGGCGGATCTCGGCCCTCGGTGTCTCGCGGATCCCGGCCCTCGATGGCCCCGGTCAGTTCTATTGATCTTATACCTCCTGACCACCCGCTGAGGTCACCCTACATCGTGCTCACTGTCTGCCTCTGCCTCTGACACCGTTGATCTGTCCGTGCCACGATATCCCCAGATGCTTGTCATCTCATTTCATCGCCTAAGAACATTGTGTCTCTCTGTCCTATAGACGAAGCCCTGGACACAGTGAAGGTCCACTCGCTGCTTAGAGGTAAATCTTGTATGACTCAACAGAGGACACAATCAGAGAAGTATGCATGCTTGAGAACATTGACGGAGTAGAGTAGTAGATCAGAATGCCAGTAGAAATGTTAGACCTGTGCAGGGTTATAATAACACTGGATGGAGAATGCAGGGATTGGCTGGCAGGCAGCGATGTATGGAAGACGCAACAATTGATCCACGACAATTCGCGACCAGGCGATGTAAGCATCGACATGCATGGCTCGTTGCTATGAGGTACAAGAAGTGCCTGGGGGGTCGTGGCGACGTTTGGTGGACGATGTGTGGTGCAGGAGAGTCTGGCATATGATACCACAACATCTAGTCTGATAATGGAGGTGGGGGAAGTCACGGCGGCGTTCCTCTGGCTGAAGGACAAACATCACATGCATATCGTGATTATAACGGACTCACAGAGTATGATGAGATAGGTGAAGACAGGCATGCTTCGGGCAGAGTGGCAGACTTCCATTCAACAATCAACGGTAGACAGCATCCCTTGGATCTTTCCCCCAGGACATGCTGGTGGGTTGAGAAACGAGCAGACGGACAGATTGGCTGGGTCTGCACCGCTCGGTGGGGTATTGGTTCATGATATGGCAGACGTGGCCCGGACCCTTTGGGATCATGTTTATAGACAGAAGAACGGGTAGATGATCACGGCCTGGAGAGAATGGCGCTATAGGAGATGGCCAGATGATCTGGCCGACACTCAGGACTCAGAGGGCAGGCCAGACGGACATATAATCAGACTTATACTGCTACCATTAGGATTGGGACTCTTCGCTGGCTGTTGCAGATGAGGAGGGAGCACGAATAGGAATGGCACGAGTGCTGTAATGTCGTTTTTTTTACTCAACTCAACTCAGCTCAGTTCAATTCTCTTTGTTGTGGTTGTACATTATGTTCTATTTTGATTTGACCTTCCCAGTGGTTAGTGAAAGATATCCGCAACATTCCTCTCAGAAACCACATCTCCACTAAGTCCAAGCTGTTTGTACTTTATTTCGCTCATACCCCAAAACTGACTGCCAGATACTCTACTGAATGATTACGTCAGATACTTGTGCCTTTTGTAATGCAGCGTTTTCTGGAATTATTCTACCCTAAATCTCTCCCATGCACCTTTCACCTGATGGTATGACTGCCCTTAGATATTTGATGTGGGAATGTTATCTTGTATTGCAACAGCTGCATTTCGGAAAATGAAAGGTATTGTATGCAATAAGTCATCATTATTGAATGTAAGAAAGAGAGTTCTGAAATCTATATAGAACCTGGTCTGTTGTATAGCTGTGGATCATGGAAGATGAATGAATTAATTAGGAAGAGCTTTGAAGCAGCGGAGATGTGGTTCTTGTAGCGAATGTTGCGAACACATCGAACTGTCAGAGTAACCAACAACGATTGCCACGGGGAGACTAAAGAAACTAGAAGATTATGTACACATATAAGACAGGTACAGAGTCCTTTGGTCAGCAGAAGCCTTGGAAAACATCACGACGACTGGGAGGTCAGCAGAAGCATTGGAAAACATCATGACCATTGTGAGGTCACTTTGAAAAGGCGCTGAGGCAGACCAAGAGAGATGATACTGGATAGACACAGACGGTGACAAGGGGGAGTATTATCAGCGGAGTTGATCCTGACCACCGAAGACCGTCACTGAAGAGGCATGAACGTCTATGTCAGCTGGAGGGGCACATGATGATGATGATGGTTCTTGTTAGAGTATAACAAACTTACAATCAAGACGCGTGGGATGGTCTCTAGGAAGAATGATATTCGCGGTCAGATCGGCCGTACGTGATTATGGGGCAAGTGCAGAAACTCACATATCTAGGCACATGGGTAGCACCAGATGGAAGATACATCACTGAGCAGAATAGGACAAGCAAATACTGCATTCTATCAAATGAAGAACATTTTGTGCAATAAGACCTTGTCCTTCAAAGTTAGAAAGAGAGTTCTTGCATATTACATAGAACCAATTTTAACATATGGCTGCGAATCCTGGACATTTAGTAGACAGAAGAAAAACATCACTAGAAGCCTTGGAAATGTGGTTTTATAGAAGAATGCTGAAAATTAATTGGACAGCCAAAATGAGCAATCAGAAAGTTTTAAGACAATTTATCACAAACATCTGAAAGAAGAAATCATCATAATTTGACCACGCTATGAGAAGACAAAAACTGGAACATGTTGTGACAACGGGAAAGATTTGCGGAAAGAGAGATAGAGGAAGACAGCGTGAGAATATTCTTGACAGTCTTGTGTCATGGAACTGAAGGGGGTCAACACACGACTTGAACAATGCCGTCGGAGATAGCAATTTGTAGAGCGGCGCGATCGCCCACGCCAGCTGGCAAAGCACTGGATGATGATGATCGGCGCAGTCCAGATACGAACCTACAACCGTCAGAGAGCGAAGCTAATGGCTAGACCACTCGGCCAGGAAGACACCCGTGAAATTAAGAGGATGGTGATATGTGGTAGTGCCATGTCCGGTCTCTGAAACTCCATGGTTGTATTTTCTGCTGTGTTCTTTCAGAGAAACAATGACCTTTGGCGACAATAGATCACGAACATCTGAGAGAGTTCACAGGAGACTCTATCTTGCCTGCTTCCTTATTCTGACAGTAAACATCTTATACATTCTTGTACACGCCATGTTTCGTAGTAGTCCCACGCTCAGATCTGGACAGGGTGAGTAGAGCGTGACCTACACTGTCTGTCTGTCTGTTTGCCTGCCTGCCTGCCTGTTTGTCATCATGTATGTGTCTAAATGTGAGGATGTGTGTGTGAATGTGTATGTGGGGATGTGTGTATGTGTGTGGGGGATGTATGTGTGGAGGGATGTATGTATGGAGACATTGTGGGTGGGAGATGTGTGTGGGAGGGTGAAGGGATGTGTGGTTGGTGAGGGATGTTTGTGTGGGTGTGGGATGTGTGTGTGGGTGTGGGATGGTTAGAAGTCTGTAGTGTTGGTGGGTGGGGAATGTGTTTTGGGTGAGTGGGTGAGGGATGTGTGGGTGTGGGGATGCGTGTGTGAGGTGGGATATGTCTGTGTGGGTGGGGTGTGTGTGAGTGGGTGGAGGATGTATGTGTGGGTGGTGAGGGTGTTTGTAGGTGGGGAATGTGTGGGTGGGTGGGAGATTGTGGGGAGATGTGTTTGTGGGTGAGGGATGTGTCTGTGGGTGGATGAGGAAGTGTTGTTGGGTGTGTAATGTGCGGGTGGGTCAGGGATGTGTGAGGGTGGGGGATGTCTGTTTGGCTGGGTGGCTGAGTTGGGTGAGTGTGGGTAGGTAGGTTGGGGAGGTATGTGTTGATGGGTGGGTGCGGGATGTGTGTGTGTGTGAGTGGTTGAGGGGTGAGTACGTGGGTGAGGGGATGTGTGTGTGTGTGGGGGGGGGGGGGGGAAAGAATGTGTGCATGGGTGGGGGAAGTGTATGTGTGTGTGTGTGGGGTGTGTATGTGTGGGTTGGTGGGGGGGGGGGTATGTGTGTGTGGGTGGGATGATATGTGGTTGAGGGATGAGTGGATGGGGGATGGGTGATTGAAAGTGTGTAGGTGGATTGGTGGAGGATGTGTAGAGGATGTGTGGGTGGGTGAGTGTGTGTGTGGGTTGGGGGAATGGGTGTAGCGTGTTTGTGGGTGGGAAGATTGTGTGGGTTGGGATATGTGTAGGGGTGGGTGCGGGATGTGTGTGGGGTGTGGGTGGGGTGTGTGCGGGTGGGTGCATGATGTGTGGATTGGCAGGGGATGTATGTTTAGGTGGGGGAATGTGTGGTTGAGGATGTGTGTTTGGCTGAATGGTTGGGGGTGTGTGGGTGGGTGGGTGGAGGATGTTTGGTTGGGTGAGTGTGTGTGTGTGGGGTGGGGGATGTGTGTGTGTGTGTGGTAGGGGAGATGTGTGTATGTGGGGAATGTGTGGGTGGGGATGGGTTGGTGGGGGTATATATGTATGCCTGGGTGTGTGTGTGTGTGGTTGGGGATGTGTGTGGGTGGGGGATGTGTGTGTTGTGGATTTGTGTGTGTGTGGTGGATGTGTGGTGGGTGGGGGTATGTGTGGGTAAGTGGGGGATATGTCTCATAGCACAGTAATATGCTTTGTTTATGTTTACAACATGCATTTGACAATGTTTTTTTTCCTATGTAAATGCACTATGCACAATTGATGAACGAAAGATGAGTGACTGGAAGGGCCGAATGTAAGACGGGCCTATGTGCCCAATTTGTAACCCTTCTAACGTAAAGATCTATCTATCTATCTATCTATCTATCTATCTGTCTGTCTGTCTGTCTGTCTGTCTGTCTGTCTGTCTGTCTGTCTGTCTGTCTGTCTACATGAACGTCTTTAGTTACTGCCACTCCACAAACGCCTACTTTTAAATAAGGCTAAACTAATTCACAAAATCCTATTTCAAAATGCTCCAAGCTACCTTTGGCCATTGTTTAAATATAACGCAAGACATAGCGAACGACTAAATATACTCCATGTCCCTAAAACTAGGATAGACTTATATAAAACAAGCTTAGCATACTCTGCCACTCAGTTGTTGAACAATCTTCTACAAGAAATCAAAGACACCACCAATAATTATGCATACAGTCGCAACCCGTTTGAACACTACCTCAGTACAGACTACATGCCCTCCCCCTCCTAAAAATAATAACGGTAAATTATCTCAAACGGCAACTAGTTAATAAACATTCCCATATGTATGGCACGTTACACCGTCCTTAGGTATTTATCATGCCCATGGTAAACATTGCCTCAGTGAGTCCTGTAGTACTGATTATTTCTCATGCGTATTAATGCTTATTGTTATTTTGTTGTCTAAGATTAGCTTCATGTGTGATGTTGAATCAAATAATGTATGACAGGAATTAGAGAAGAAGGGCAGAATGTCAGACGGGCCTGCGTGCTTAATTCTTAACCCTTTGAAAATAACGATTGTTCTATCTATCTATCTATCCATCCATCCATCCATCCATCCATCCATCCATCCATCCGTGCATCCGTCCGTCCGTCCGTCCGTCCTTCTGTCTGTCTGTCTGTCTGTCTGTCTGTCTGTCTGTCATAATGTCCCGTCATCATCCATGTCTGTGTGCCATACCCAACCAGGCTGTAACTGTCCGAGGCTACGCCTGGAGTTTACAGTGGGAGGAATCCCCAGCCCGGGAGCCGATGAGCTGACAGACCCACAAGACTGGGCTCAGAGAATTCTGGAGACTGGCGGTCAGGACCTGGGACTGGCAGGTTCTCCTGTGAATGATGGTCAGCTGTACGGCGACCACGTCGAGGTTGGGGGAGATATTCTACAGTCTGTCAAAGAACCTGGACTGAGTTTAAAAGTCTGTCCTGAATTTCCTACAAATATGAGTAAGTCTTGTACAAATGTTTATAAGTGCTTGTCTGTTTCTTTAGATAGATAACTGTATTTTGTCTGCCTGTTTGAATAGATGAGTGTTTATTGTCTGTCTGTTTAGATAGATGACTGTATATTGTCTGTCTGTTTAGATAGATGACTGTATATTGTCTGTCTGTTTAGATAGATGACTGTATATTGTCTTTCTGTTAAGATAGATGACTATATATTGTCTGTCTGTTTATATAGATAACTGTATATTGTCTGTCTGTTTAGATAGATGACTGTCTATTGTCTGTATGAAGAGCAAGCAGCCGTTCGTAAGACGTTCATTCCTATGCGTGTATGTCTTTAGCTAAGATGTCTGATTGTTGTATGTTTGTCAACAAACAGCAGTTCATGTACATGTCCTTATGTGTGTGTTTATGTACGTAAGAAGCTTCTAGAAGGGTACGGGGCTCTTCTCATGCCGTAAGGCGTACTGGATATATGGTGCTGGCCTCATATTTTAGACCAATCGGCACCGGACCGGGGATGTGGTTAGTACCAGAGTTTTACTTCCCAGAACATTTGGTGGGCACAGCGTATTCCGGTCACGAACTCACGAGCTTCAAAACGCCAGGCTGACGATTCGGACACTTCGCAACCCCCTCCCACCTCGGATAAGGGCAATAACAGATTTTCAAGCGTATACTGCGGGTTTGAAACATTCCGGGACAGATAAAGTGAAAATGTAGGCCGTAAATCGTCACTGCTCTGGCTAATTGTCAAAAGTCCAAATTCTTCAACATAAACAAACAGTCTCCAGGCAGACCCTATCACTCGCAATGTCTTTTCAGAGGCCCCTCTGGTGGTTTACAGGCGGGATCGTAATCTCAGCGATGTGCTGGTCCATAGTAGTCTACCCCACCCTCATACGTCTCTTCTTGGTACGATGGCTTGTCTTCAAACACGTTGAAATACCTGCCCATATGTACTTCAAACCCAGAGTCTGGCATTCTCCAAGACCACTTTCCACATTCATGAGGGTTTCTCATGCACGAGTCGCAACGTTATCTATGCGATCGTCTGCACTCGTCGCGACATGAGGTATATAGGTGAGACAGACTTACGTCTTGCTGACAGATTTAGGCAACACCTATCTGATATCAGCACTGGTGCCCAGAAACCGGTACCCATGCTCTTCAACAGTTCTGACCACCGTGGCGTGGCGGATATACAGGTCACGGCGCTCAAATCGTGCGCATCTCACGAACGTGATCGCGAGACATTGGAAAACCGCCTCATCTTCCATTGGGGACACTCTCCCCTCACGGCCTTAATGTCCAACATAGTTTCATCTAGCTTCTAACTCCCCCCCCCCCCTCCCTTTCTCTCTCTCTCTCTCTCTCTCTCTCTCTCTCTCTCTCTCTCTCTCTCTCTCTCTCTCTTTCCGCGGCTGTATAGCCCACTAGAATAACTTGATAGCGTATCTTTTACAGAGCGTTGCCATCATCCCTAGCATTACTTCTGCCGTAAGTGATTTTTTGGCAAGTTCGCGTTCGGTTGTTGTCATTGCTTTCTGAGCGACCGTTAATCATGCTATCCTATGCTAACCAACACAGTGCGTACTGCACTCCAAACGCCCGCCAACTGGGTATGCGGAATGGCGAACTAAAACATTCGCCACAGAGCGGGCTTTGTTCACTGCTAATTCGCCTTTCACCGTTCGCCCACATGGGTGTTCTCCTCCCACCCACCCACCGGGCAACTGAGCCAGTCCCTATTACCCATCGACCCGTTTCAATCCTCACATCCGGCCGTCTCCACACTCATCAAACGGCTAGCGCTTTTGACACATACCAAGACAGGATTCAGCTAAGTAACCTCTGTATTTTCTATGTAGTGATTATTTTATTAGTTTGGTGTCTGTGTTGTTTTGTTCTGTGCTGACGAAGGCTTTGGCCGCAACGTCCATTTTGTTTCTTGTAATCGTGTTCTAGTAAAGCTCACAATCTACTTATCGTATTTTGGCAATTCATTCATCTTCCACCAGGGGGAGAACTGGTCTGTCAGTGTGACCCCGTGACCCCAGAGGTCATCCAGTCGTTATGGCCTAACCTGGAACCTGGCGGCCGGCTGCGACCTTTGACCTGCAAACCCAGAGAGAGGCTGGCCATTATTATACCTTACAGGTAGGTACCTCTCATCTGCTGACAACTGAGTCTCACTTTCAACATTTGTTCTTTCTTTCGTCCTCCTCTTCTACACTAGACTGTGTGGTGAAAAGGTGCTGATGTTCGAAAATTGTCGGACATGGAACCATAACTTTATATTTCATCATCATCATCATCATCATCATCATCATCATCATCATCATCATCATCATCAACACCCCGTGCCTTGCCGGCTGGCGTGGGTGTTCATGCTTCTCCACAAACTGCGATCTCCGACGTCATGGATCAGTTCGTGTGTTAACTCCCTCCTGTGCCATTAGACAAGGCTGTCAAGAATCGTCTCCCGCTTTCTTCTTCTGTCTCTTTTTCCACAAATCTTTCCGGTTGTCACAAAATGTTCCAGTTTTTGTCTTCTCATAATGTGGCCAAACATGATGACTGCTTATTTCTGATGTTTGTGATAAATTGTCTTTGCGACTTAGCTTCCCTCAAAATGTCCAAATTGCTCATGTTGGCTGACCAATTAATTTTCAGCATTCTTCTATAAAACTACATCTCCAAGGCTTCCGTGGATTTGTTTTGCCTGTTTACTAATTGTCAAGGATTTGCAGCCGTAAGTTAAAACTGGTTCTATGTAACATGCAAGAACTCTTTTTTCTAACTTTCAAGGATATTGACTTATTGCACAAAAAGTTCTTCATTTGATAGAATAAAGTTTTTGCTTGTCCTATTCTGCTATTTATCTCAGTGATGCATCTTCCATCTGATGTTATCCATGTGCCTAAATATCCGAATTTCTGCACTTGCCCCAAAATAACATCCGGTACTTTAATTGCACATTTAGGCACAGTTTGTTTCTTTGATGTCGCCATGGCTTCTGTCTTTCTATTTTTCAACTAAAGCCCTTTTCTTTTGGTACTTTCTACAACCACTGGAACTATCATTTCCTGTAGTTCTTTCTGACTTGTTGCTATCAAGACAGTGTCATCAGCATAACGTAAGTTATTTATATTATGTCCGCCGACCTGGATCCCTGACATAAATTCTGTAGATCACATTATATGTTCACTAAACAAAGAGAACAAATCAAGGGACATTACCCAACCTTATATTTCAAGCACATAAATTATGCCCCGCGTTCTCTTGCGTCGAGGTGAAGGTAGCACAAACAGGAAAGGGCCCTGTTACATTGAGGTGAAGGTAAACATTGAGGTGAAGGTAAACATTGAGGTGAAGGTAAACATTGAGGTGAAGGTAAACATTGAGGTGAAGGTAAACATTGAGGTGAAGGTAAACATTGAGGTGAAGGTAAACATTGAGGTGAAGGTAAACATTGAGGTGAAGGTAAACATTGAGGTGAAGGTAGCACAAACAGGAAAGGGCCCTGTTACATTGAGGTGAAGGTAAACATTGAGGTGAAAGTAAACATTGAGGTGAAGGTAAACATTGAGGTGGAGGTAAATATTGAGGTGAAGGTAAACATTGAGGTGAAGGTAGCACAAACAGGAAAGGGCCCTGTTACATTGAGGTGAAGGTAGGCATTGAGGTGAAGATAAACATTGAGGTGAAAGTAAACACTGGGGTGAAGGCAAGCTTTGAGGTGAAGGTAAACATGAGGTGAAGGTCACCCAAACAGGAAATAACCCTGTTACACGCGTTAAGGTGCATTGGGTACACGGTGCTGGGTATGTATTTGTGTTGACTAAACAGCACTCGATGGCTCAGTGTCACACAGTGGATCGGTGTCACTCGGTGTCACACAGTGGATCGGTGTCACTCGGTGTCACACAGTGGATCGGTGTCACTCGGTGTCACACAGTGGATCGGTGTCACTCGGTGTCACACAGTGGATCGGTGTCACTCGGTGACTCTGTGTTTCTCCGTGGCTCCATGTCACTCGGTGGCTCGGTGTCACACCGGCAGACATTACTTTCCAAGATATTCTAGGTACCCATGTTAAGCTGGATCCTCCTGGACCTAGGGTACATTGTTAACACCCCAAATCCGCCCAACTGAGGATAGATCCCCATGACCATCAGGACTGCCGAGAGTCTAACCACTACACCAGCGCCGTTCCCATACTTGAGGTGTCATCAGTCATCAAGTCCTCTGCAGAACGTGGCTCCCATTGCAGCCTTCTGGTAGGGCACTCGGTCATTCTCCAGCCTCATTGATCATATATGTTCAGACCTAAAGTACTTCGACACCCAGGCTAGATGAGACGATTCTAAAGTACCCCGACACCCATGCTAGACGAGACAGATCTATGGTACCCCAACACCTAGGCTAGATGAGACGATTCTAAAGTACCCCGACACCCATGCTAGGCGAGACAGATCTATGGTACCCCAACACCCAGGCTAGACGAGACAGATCTATGGTACCCCAACACCCTGGCTAGAAGAGACAGATCTTGGTACCCCAACACCCAGGCTAGACGAGGCAGATCTATGGTACCCCAACACCCAGGCTAGAAGAGACAGATCTAAAGTACCCCACCACCCAGGCTAGAACTAGAAGAGACAGATCTAAAGTACCCCAACACCCAGGCTAGAAGAGACAGATCTAAAGTACCCCAACACCCAGGCTAGAAGAGTCAGACAAAAAGTACCCCGACAACCAAGCAAGAAGAGACAGATCTAAAGTACCCCGACACCCAGGCTAGAAGAGATAGACATAAAGTACCCCAACAACCAGGCTAGAATAGATAGACATAAAGTACCCCGACAGTCAGGCTAGAAGAAACAGATATAAAGTACCCCGACAGCCAGGCTAGAAGAAACAGATATAAAGTACCCCGACATCCAGACTAAATTAGAACAATCTTTAGGAAAGGGTAACCTTAAGTCCAGAAGTTCATGACTATATTGTTGCCATGGTTATCTGATGTTGCCATAGTTATCTGACGCTGTTGTCATGGTTATCTCGGTTCTCTACTACTAGAGACCGGCTGCTCCACCTGCACACGCTCATTAAAAACTTGCTGCCCATCCTGGCCGCTCAGAACGTGGACGCGACATTTTTCGTCATAGAACAGGTAGGATTCCATCAGTCGCACATTTTCTTCACGGGTACGCAGTTGTTTGCTTGAGACTTTTGGTGTCTACTTTTTATTTTTGTCTACTTGTGATGCCTACTTTTGTTATCGGCTTCAGTTGTCTACGTTTGTTGTCTACTTCATTTGTTTACTTTTGATGCTTACTTCTCTTGCCTACTTCTGTTGTCTATGTGTGATTTAAGCTACAGTTCTATACTTTTATTGTTTTCTTTTGGTATCTACTTCTGATATCCAACTCCATTGTCTATGTATGTTGTCTACTTGTCTTGACTTATATTGTATACTTTATGTAATAAATCATTCATTGACTGTCTGTCCTAATGTCTGTAGTAATGTCTGTCATATGCTCAGCCTCAACACCTGACAGAATTGTGTCACCTATCATATCTAGTAATAAACCATACAACCAATCGTTTTCATGTTAATAAACCCTATAACCAATCATTGCCAAGGTAATAGACCACACAACCAATCAACTCCATGTAAATAGACCACACAGCCAATCAACTCCATGTAAATAGACCACACAGCCAATCACTCCATGTAAATAGACTACACAACCAATCATATCTATGTTATTTATCAAACAACCAATCATCTCCATGTTAACAGACTACACAACCAATCATATTCTGAACTTAAAATGTGACAGAAAATGTCTTATAATACAATTGGCCAATAAGAAACAAAGTACCAACATTCCGCAATGTGCCAACGTGAAAGAACTTTGGCTCATCAACAATGTTGTGTCTCAGACACTGACATACCTTGCCTGTATTAAACATTCACGGTGATTTGGACAAATATGTGAAAGGTATAGTTATCACAGACGAGGGTCGACGAGCACGAAGAAGGACACAGAACAGTACAGACACCTTGGCAATAAAAACATTGACAAAGGAACGAGAATCTTTCCAGTGGGGCGTCGATAGAGATGCGTCATGAAATACCTGCTAATTATGATGAGGTGATGGTGATCGAATGAGATGGCAAAACATGACCGCCCACGCTTACCGGCATGGCACATGTGGGATGGATGGAAGGATGGATGGATGGATGGATGGATGGATGGATGGATGGATGGGTGATGATGATGATGGCCTTTTTTGTGCTCGCTCGCCTTGAACTCAAGCGTAGTCCACACATACTTCTTCTAGTAGTGCTAGACTGAATTTTGTGTGTGGATTAGCTTTCCCTATTAACAGTGTCCCTTGCCATCACGCGAAAAAACTCTGACTTCAGATGTACTTGTAATTTTACTGTCCGGTTTAGGGTTTGAACCCCTTATCTTGGCATCAGCACACCGGATGTGTAAAAACGCACGTTCTTATTAATTCTGCCATGCTGACCTACGATGAAGATCTTGATGTAGTGAATGAGTCACAGTTGTGATTGCTTATATGTTTGTTATTTGAACAGCTGGCCCCGTCCATGTTTAACCGGGCCACTCTACACAACGTCGGCTTCCTGGAGTCTCAGCGAGTGGGCACCTTCGACTGCTACATCTTCCACGATGTTGATCTGGTCCCCATGGATGACAGAATCCTCTACAGGTGTGGCGACAACCCGCGGCATTTCCCCGTCTCCATCAAGCGATATGGACGAAGGGCAGCCAAGTAAGCACACATGTTAGCACTGATAGCCATAAGACTGGGTCTTCGTGGTCTCGGGCTCCGAAGGTTGTGGGTTCCATTCTGGGCCACGTCATTTGGTTCATAAGTGCAATGTTCTCTGCGACTCCTTTGGGATCTTTGCTGGAGTTATGGAGTTTGTGCTTTGTGTGAAACTGTCGGCCGGACGCCTTGCATGAAGAGGCCGAGCCATATAGGATAAAACCCAGTGCAATGAAGTCGATCCTCTGGTTTCTTAAACCTTATGGTAGCAATGACCGCAGCAGGATCACAGCAGTTGTCTCCCCACCACTCTCTGTTGTGTCTCCACATGGTGGTAGAGCAATGACAGCAGCAGGATCACAGCAGTTGTCTCCCCACCACTCTCTGTTGTGTCTCCACATGGTGGTAGAGCAATGACAACAGCAGGATCACAGCAGTTGTCTCCCCACCACTCTCTGTTGTGTCTCCACATGGTGGTAGAGCAATGACAGCAGCAGGATCACAGCAGTTGTCTCCCCACCACTCTCTGTTGTGTCTCCACATGGTGGTAGAGCAATGACCGCAGCAGGATCACAGCAGTTGTCTCCCCACCACTCTCTGTTGTGTCTCCACCTGGAGGGTAGACAGTTGTTCCAATGACCACAGCAGGATCACATCAGTTTCTCCCCACCACTCTCCGTTGTGTCTCCACCTGGAGGGGTAGACGCGCTTGTGTGTTCCAACGGCCCCAAGAGCTATTTTTTTCAGATGTCACCTACATGCTCTCATGTCTGTCTATCTTATCTGAAGAAACCGCACATATGTCTGTCTATTCCATCTCAACTAACTATACACATGTCTGTCTATCCTATCTCAACTATCTGCTTACATGGCTGTCTTCCAGTCACATGTCTGTCTAAGAGTAACATGTCCGTCTACCATTCACATATTTGTCTACCAGTAGCATTTATGTCTACCAGCCACATGTCTGTCAACCAGTCTGTCTACCAGTCACATGTCTGTCTACCAGTGAATATTACTGTCTACCAGCCACATGTCTGTCTACCAGTCTGTCTACCAGTCAACATGTCTGTCTACCAGTCTGTCTACCAATCAACATGTCTGTCTACCAATCAACTTGTCTGTCTACCAGTCTGTCTACCAATCAACTTGTCTGTCTACCAGTCTGTCTACCAATCAACATGTCTGTCTACCAATCAACTTGTCTGTCTACCAGTAAACATTTATGTCTACCAATCAACATATGTCTACAAATCAATATATCTGTTTACAAATCAACATATGTGTCTACACATCAACATGTCTGTC
Organism: Cepaea hortensis; assembly: GCA_963921405.1. Taxonomy (NCBI): domain Eukaryota; kingdom Metazoa; phylum Mollusca; class Gastropoda; order Stylommatophora; family Helicidae; genus Cepaea; species Cepaea hortensis. Next base: position 98,712,741 of record OY992891.1, read on the forward strand.
TACCTGTCAACATGTCTGTCTATTAGTCTATCTTCCAGTTACATGTCTGTCAACCAGTGTGACTACAATCAACATGTATGTCTACCAATAAACATGTCTGTCTACCAATCAACTTGTCTGTCTACCAGTCTGTCTACCAATCAACATGTCTGTCTACCAGTCACATGTCTATCTACCAGTCAACATGTCTGTCTACCAGTCACATGTCTGTCTACCAGTCACATGTCTGTCTACCAGTCACATGTCTGTCTACCAGTCTATCTACCAGTCAACATGTCTGTCTACAAGTCACATGTCTATCTACCAGTCAACATGTCTGTCTACCAGTCACATGTCTGTCTACCAGTCACATGTCTGTCTACCAGTCTATCTACCAGTCAACATGTCTGTCTACCAGTCACATGTCTGTCTACCAGTCAACATGTCTGTCTACCAGTCACATGTCTATCTACCAGTCAACATGTCTGTCTACCAGTCACATGTCTGTCTAACAGTCTATCTACCAGTCAACATGTCTGTCTACCAGTGTGATGTTGTTTCCCCGAGAAGAGATTGGGATCAACATGCACATCTTTAAACTGATTATCTGTTGGGATTATTGACTGACTTTTCGTCTACACTCTTCTCTTCTGTCTTCCCTTCCATATATCTATTTCTTTTACTCTCTCGATTATTCCCTCAACACATACTCCGACAACAGTTCCTTTCAACGATAAGATAAAAGATTTATTATAAAAAACTATGTCTGGTGTATGTATGGATATTGTCTATGTAGTTTGTATGTTCTTCTAGTGTGGCTGCCAGATAAGATGTTGATAGATAGTCTCCGTGGTTTCTCTCGTCTCTTCTCTCAGCTAGAGTACAGGACATGACATAGATACAGAACGGTCTCACCCTGACAGCTCCGTCTGCTTGAGTCGGTAGATAAATCCGTTCTTTGTAATGAAAATGTTCACCACTGTATCAAATGTACTTAACCTGCTCACTATTTGCTGTCCGCTTAAAATGAATGTTCGTTGCTTTCTTATAGCGTTCTTTAATCCATTCTGGAAAACACATCGACTTTCTAGAATGTTCTATTAGTGTTCTGTAAAACGTTCTACACTTGATATTTTGTACTTGATATATGCACTTGGTACGCACTTTGCAACTCTTTGATACTGAGTAATTAGGGTCTTTTTCCTTTAGTTTGTATGATCTCTATTTTCCATTCTCTGTCCTCCTGACTTATTAAGATGACACTTCTTTTCCTTCCTTTCTTATGCACAAGTGTCGTGCGTTATGACTTTAAAGTGCTTTCTCGTGGGTTATCAACACTGGGTGATCTTGACCACAGCCATCTGTGTAATCTCTTAGTTGATAAGTCCAGCACTGGTATGGAAACCTTATTTAGGCATCTATGTTCCTTTATAGAATTAATGTAGATCCACGAATTGAAATTAATCCGCAGCCAAGCACTTTATCCCATTATAAGGGAGGATATTTCTTTTCATTACAGGACACATAATTCTATCTTTCCGTCCAGTTGGGGAACACACACTCAACTGACACAAAGAAGTGGCCACTCTCTTTAGATCATCTTTGTCCCATCGTCCTTGACATTGCTGGACAAAGCAAATTCAGACTTCTTTATCCCTTGTCAGTGGAAAATTTCTGATCTCGACCTTTTCCGTATATTCCTACCTCCAGAACGCAATAGGCTGGTCCCTGATGTTGTCTGTCTTTGTCGCAAACCAAATTTTCCATACGACAGTTACCTGTCCGGTTAATCGGCTTTTCCTGTCTTGACCTAAATACACATGCGCTGGTCAATCCTTTGTGGTTATCCTTCTGTTTCATTAACCCTTCTCCTACCTGGGTATTCGCTGTATACCGTCGTCCATCTGGGAATCATTAACTCTCAGTATTTCACGACATAGGCCCCCTCTTAAGAGATTAGACCGCGTCGAATCTTTCTCACTGTAGGTTTGATTCCCATGATCCACAACCCTAGTCTTCTTCCTCCGGAGCTGGATGTCTGGATATCAAATCCGCTCCTACATTCTCCTTACCAAGGATGTATTCCATTGTGAAGTCCAGTTATAGCAACAACGTCCATCACATCCACCGTGCGTTGAGCTTCTGCTAAGTCGCTATTAACATCACGTGTTGATGATATGATTGGATCCTCACATGGCTCATCTCATTATCCAGTAGGCGCTCTAATTGACACCCTACTATACTACTAACGACTGAAACTAGTGTTGGCTCCTCGCTCCTGTACGTTCAGTCGACCTCCTTTCGACTTGCGTCAGCGACGGCTCACAATACAAACGGATTGTCCCATCCTGATTGTAACACTGCTTCCATGTCCTCTTAGTTTCCCCCGGCTTTGCCTCTGGGGATGTTCCGCCTCGTCCTCGTCGGACCGAGTCGTCTTTCCCAAATCTCCTGGACTTTTGCTTCCAGGACCATCTTGGGCGATATTGTATCTGGTCAGCCAATCTTCGGTTGGAGTCCTGGGTAATTCTCGCTTTTCCCGACGTTACCCACCCCTTCTGAACTTGGTTACCGGTGAAACTTTCACTCTTGTCCTTTCCCTGACTTGTGATTTCCCTCCTCCTGTCGTTGGGTAAATCTGACCTATCACGTACTGTCCCATAGGCCCTCCTATGTTGTACTGGCGATCTCTGGTCTTCGTCTGGACTGGTAACCTTTGTCCCAATGGCTGCCATCACCATAAAGTGCGAAGCTTTGCTCCCGGATCTCTCCTCATATTTCCTAAGGAGATGTCTAGGGAGATTTTTCTTCTCTTCCCCGATCCGTATTTTGTAGATGTTCTTGGACACCACCTTTTCCACAGGATAAGGTCCTTTCCATCCTACTTGGAGTATATTGGTCTCTGCTGGACTCCACACTTCCACTTTGTCTTCCACTTTAAGAGCTAGTTTCCTCTTGATTCGCTTGTTGGGTGGTGCTCTCTGGCACTCCGAACAAGACTTCACCCACCGGCGTACATCTCCGGTCATTCCTGGCCAGCAATAATGGCCGGATATTTGCTGCAAGGTCTCTCTGACACCCATATGTCGATTCTCGCCGATGATGTGTCCACTCTGAAGAATGTGAGGACGGTGGGTCTCTGGAACCACCCACTGCTCATGCAGGTTATCTCCCCTCCCAGCTCTCCGATAGAGTAGTTGATTCTTCAGAAAGTACTGTCCCCGTTCTGGTAGCTCAGCACTTCTTTGCAGCTTCCTGTAGCAAGGATGCAACGTATTATCCTTCCTCTGGGCAGTATGCAATTCTCCTATCCCTGAGTTGTCGCATAGAGTCTCTGCCTCTTTTTCCTTCCCTTGAGATCCACTGACTACTGTTCCCTTGTGGGCTTGCTGTTTGGGCATCCCCAAAAAGACATATTTCGTGCCAATGATCATTGGGAATAGGGAGTCAGCTAATACCGCCGCAGGAATAATGCCCGTGACGTACCTGGATTTAATCTCCACCTTGGCGATTGGCAGCGTCATGGTAACAGCACTCCTCATTGCCGGCTTTAGCTCTATGGTCTCCCCTGTAAGTTGGTCTGGGCTTACTAAGCTGGCGTCCACCACCGCTTCCCCATCCAAACCTGTATCATAGAGACAAGCAACCTGCTGGCCATTGACTTCAATAAGTTCAACCACAGGTGGTCTCTCTTGGTCCTGAGTGTCTTTCATCTCCTTGACCGTTTCCTTGCCTTCCTCTTTTAATTCCTCGAGGTTGGTTATGCAATTGGCGTCTTCTGCCTTGCATCTGCAGTCCACAGTATTATGTGTTGTCGACTGGCAGTGTGTACACCATGTTCCCTTCCTAGGTTTCCGTGTGTCCTTTGTGTTCCTTTCTCCTTCGCCAACCTCAGCCTTGTCGGTGATCACCGATGTAGGAATCACTTTGCATGCTGCGAAGTAAGAACTTTTAGGTTTCAATCTGCAGTCTTTGGTGTTGTGGGAGGCCGCCCTACAAAATGAACACCACTTCTCGGACCACTGTCGTTTCGCTTGAGAATTCGAGGTGCTTTGGTTTCCTACCTTCACCTTCTCGGAACTCTCCGTTGACGTCTTTTTATAAGGTTCCCCTTTAGTTTCTTTTCCGTTCGTCGATTTCCTTCGGTCTTGTTTTTCCTGCCCTTTGCTTTGTGTACTTAGTTCTGCCGCCTCCCCATGTACCTCTACGAATCGTTCCGCCAGCTTATTCACAACATCAATCCGTTCCGCCCCTTGTTCTCCCAAGAAGGTTCTGAGAGGTTTCGACATTTGCTTTCGCATCTGGTCGACCACCATCATCTCTTCGAGACTCTCATAATCCCTCTTGAATTCTGCCAAGTCCATCCATTTCTGGAGATAGGATTTCAGCCTTAGACTGTATGCGGCGAATAGTTCTCCCGGCTCTCGTCTAGCCGATCTAAACTTCTTCCTATACGTTTGTGCTGTGATGTCAAAATGTTTCATCAAAGCGGCTTTTAATTCCTGGTAATTATTTTCCTGTCCTGGTGGTAAGCGTGTGTACACTTCAAATCCCGAACCGACTAATCCCTGTGATAGTTTAAGAGCCCATCTGGTCCGATCCAGCCCCATAGCGATTGACATTGCTTCGAAACGAGATGCGTATTGATCAAATCTTTCTTTAGACTGATCGTAGACAGCTAAGGGAAACTTCATGGCATGGTAACCATGTCCACTCATATGGGTTGCACCCGGTGAAGAAGAATTTCCTTCCGCTCCATCTATTTCTCCCTTAGTTTGTGTCTTGAGTTCTAGCTCTTTCATGCGATATTCATGTTCTCTGATCTTGTTGGCTTCCTCTGCTTGCAACCTCTTGTTGTCCTGTTCCAGTTCCATTCGTTTCAATTCCAACTCAGTCTTACGGTCTTCTCTTTCCGCTTGACGAATCTCTCTCTCTCGTTCTTGTATATAATCAGTTAGCTCTGAACCAGCTAACCCAATTTCCTCCCCGTTGGCCTTCAGTTTGGCTGTAGTTACTTTAGGAGTTGCCATAGTTACAGCAGATAAGTCAGCACGTTGAGTAAAGACCCCCCAAGGCAGAAAAGAATACTACTATAAACAGATAATCTACCTAGAACCTATATCCTTAATCTATGTCTATTTAATATAATAAATCTACAACACCACACAGTACATCACAACCACTCTCTCATCCACAAAAGGCGATATAGGATAAAGACTTATGTAGACGTGTGACTGTGTGACTAGGTATGTAATGTGTCTTACCACCTATCCACATTCACTCTGTCTGGAACTTTCTCACTGTAAAGTCACCAGCCTTAATGAAATGTTTCTACTATCCATGTAATGGCACCATATATCCAATGGACGTCCTTCCATTAAAAGTCATCAATATATACTTCTTTTTATTCCAATCAGTATGTCCCAACATGCATGTACTCCGCTATGCCTGTGCCAATATGCAGGTCATATGGGTATAATGTATGTACGTATCCCGCTCGCTCCACCATTTATGTGATGTTGTTTCCCCGAGAAGAGATTGGGATCAACATGCACATCTTTAAACTGATTATCTGTTGGGATTATTGACTGACTTTTCGTCTACACTCTTCTCTTCTGTCTTCCCTTCCATATATCTATTTCTTTTACTCTCTCGATTATTCCCTCAACACATACTCCGACAACAGTTCCTTTCAACGATAAGATAAAAGATTTATTATAAAAAACTATGTCTGGTGTATGTATGGATATTGTCTATGTAGTTTGTATGTTCTTCTAGTGTGGCTGCCAGATAAGATGTTGATAGATAGTCTCCGTGGTTTCTCTCGTCTCTTCTCTCAGCTAGAGTACAGGACATGACATAGATACAGAACGGTCTCACCCTGACAGCTCCGTCTGCTTGAGTCGGTAGATAAATCCGTTCTTTGTAATGAAAATGTTCACCACTGTATCAAATGTACTTAACCTGCTCACTATTTGCTGTCCGCTTAAAATGAATGTTCGTTGCTTTCTTATAGCGTTCTTTAATCCATTCTGGAAAACACATCGACTTTCTAGAATGTTCTATTAGTGTTCTGTAAAACGTTCTACACTTGATATTTTGTACTTGATATATGCACTTGGTACGCACTTTGCAACTCTTTGATACTGAGTAATTAGGGTCTTTTTCCTTTAGTTTGTATGATCTCTATTTTCCATTCTCTGTCCTCCTGACTTATTAAGATGACACTTCTTTTCCTTCCTTTCTTATGCACAAGTGTCGTGCGTTATGACTTTAAAGTGCTTTCTCGTGGGTTATCAACACTGGGTGATCTTGACCACAGCCATCTGTGTAATCTCTTAGTTGATAAGTCCAGCACTGGTATGGAAACCTTATTTAGGCATCTATGTTCCTTTATAGAATTAATGTAGATCCACGAATTGAAATTAATCCGCAGCCAAGCACTTTATCCCATTATAAGGGAGGATATTTCTTTTCATTACAGGACACATAATTCTATCTTTCCGTCCAGTTGGGGAACACACACTCAACTGACACAAAGAAGTGGCCACTCTCTTTAGATCATCTTTGTCCCATCGTCCTTGACATTGCTGGACAAAGCAAATTCAGACTTCTTTATCCCTTGTCAGTGGAATATTTCTGATCTCGACCTTTTCCGTATATTCCTACCTCCAGAACGCAATAGGCTGGTCCCTGATGTTGTCTGTCTTTGTCGCAAACCAAATTTTCCATACGACAGTTACCTGTCCGGTTAATCGGCTTTTCCTGTCTTGACCTAAATACACATGCGCTGGTCAATCCTTTGTGGTTATCCTTCTGTTTCATTAACCCTTCTCCTACCTGGGTATTCGCTGTATACCGTCGTCCATCTGGGAATCATTAACTCTCAGTATTTCACGACAACCAGTCACATGTCTGCCTACCAGTCACATGTCTGTCTAACAGTCTGTCTACCAGTCAACATGTCTGTCTACCAGTCACATATCTGTCTACCAGTCACATATCTGTCTACCAGTCACATGTCTGTCTAACAGTCTATCTACCAGTCAACATGTCTGTCTACCAGTCACATGTCTGTCTAACAGTCACATGTCTGTCTAACAGTCTATCTACCAGTCAACATGTCTGTCTACCAGTCACATGTCTGTCTACCAGTCACATGTCTGTCTAACAGTCACATGTCTGTCTACCAGTCTGTCTACCAGTCAATATGTCTGTCTACCAGTCACATGTCTGTCTACCAGTCACATGTCTGTCTAACAGTCACATGTCTGTCTACTAGTCTGTCTACCAGTCAACATGTCTGTCTACCAGTCACATGTCTGTCTAACAGTCACATGTCTGTCTAACAGTCTATCTACCAGTCAACATGTCTGTCTACCAGTCACATGTCTGTCTAACAGTCACATGTCTGTCTAACAGTCTATCTACCAGTCAACATGTCTGTCTAACAGTCACATGTCTGTCTACCAGTCTGTCTAACAGTCAACATGTCTGTCTACCAGTCACATGTCTGTCTACCAGTCAACATGTCTGTCTAACAGTCACATGTCTGTCTACCAGTCTGTCTACCAGTCAACATGTCTGTCTACCAGTCACATGTCTGTCTAACAGTACATGTCTGTCTAACAGTCTGTCTACCAGTCAACATGTCTGTCTACCAGTCACATGTCTGTCTACCAGTCAACATGTCTATCTACCAGTCAACATGTCTGTCTACCAGTCAACATGTCTGTCTACCAGTCACATGTCTGTCTAACAGTCTATCTACCAGTCAACATGTCTGTCTACCAGTCACATGTCTGTCTACCAGTCACATGTCTGTCTACCAGTCACATGTCTGTCTACCAGAAAGATGTACGACGAGTATTTCGGGGGCGTGGTCGCCCTGACCAGAGCTCAGTACGCTGACGTCAATGGCAACTCCAACCTGTACTTTGGCTGGGGCGGCGAGGACGACGATCTCCTGATTCGGTAAATCCCACTACCCTTGTGTTGTTTTACTTTTCTTCGTGCTTTACTGCTGTCCACCCTCAAACTGTCGCATTTCTGTCTTCATATCTGCCATCCACAAACTATTACATTATTATCTCCATAACTGTCATCCACAAACTGCCACATTAATATATCCACAACTGTCAACCACAAACTCTCATATTATTATTTCCACAACTGTCATCCACAAACTGTCACATTATTATCTCCACAACTGTCATCCACAAACTGTCATATTATTATCTCCACAACTGTCATCCACAAACTGTCACGTTATTATCTCTACAAGTGTCATCCACAAACTGTCATATTATTATCTCCACAACTGTCATCCACAAACTGTAATATTATTATCTCCACAACTGTCATCCACAAACTGTCATATTATTATCTCCACAACTGTCATCCACAAACTGTAATATTATTATCTCCACAACTGTCATCCACAAACTGTCATATTATTATCTCCACAACTGTCATCCACAAACTGTCACATAATTTGAATAATGAAGACACAAACCATAGAATGTACGATTTATTGCCTGGCATATTTCCATGCATCTCGTCAGGTACATACTGCAGATGTCACACAACGTAGAGTGTGCACCTGACGAGATGCAGCGAAATATGCCAGGCAATAAATTGTACATTCTATAGTTGGTGTCTTCATTATTAAAATTTACTACGGGAATACATTGTTTTGATTTTCTGTAACATAATTGTTTTTATACATACCATTTCTTCATCTTCCTTCTCCTCAAACTCCTGTTAATCCTCCTCATTCCTCTTCTCCTTGTTTATCCTCCTCTTACCTCGCCCTTCTCTGTTTCTGTGAAGGAAGTTGGTTCAGGTAAGTCTATATTTACACCTACGCTGCCAGAATTACGTCCCTTACCTTCAGCCTCCTGTCGTCTGCCATACCCACTGACCACCATCATATACAACACCCACTGTCCACTGTCATAGGCAAAACCCACTGTCCACTGTCATAGACAAGACCCACTGATCACCATCATATACAACACCCACTGACCACTACCATCATATACAACACCCACTGTCCACTGTCATAGACAAAACCCACTGTCCACTGTCATAGACAAGACCCACTGATCACCATCATATACAACACCCACTGACCACTACCATCATATACAACATCCACTGACCACTACCATCATATACAACACTCACTGACCACTACCATCATATACAACACCCACTGACCACTACCATCATATACAACACCCACTGACCACTACCATCATATACAACACCCACTGACCACTACCATCATATACAACACCCACTGACCACTACCATCATATACAACACCCACTGACCACTACCATCATATACAACACCCACTGACCACTACCATCATATACAACACCCACTGACCACTACCATCATATACAACACCCACTGACCACTACCATCATATACAACACCCACTGACCACTGTTAACACAAACATGTGTACTGTCCCCTAATTATTGGTCACTTCAATAGTGACTGTTCTCGAAGTTATGGTCCGGTCAATAGAGACTTTTTTGCATATCCTTTTTTACAGGACATCACAGTCAATACCAGCATTTCTGCCGCTGTGATCTCTTGGCAAGTTTACGTTCGGTAGTTTGCCATTGCTTTCTTAACAACCGGTACCGATACCAACGTAAACCAACGAACTGCGTCCGTAAGTATTGTCACGGAGACCGGCCAATAGTGACAGGTTTATACAATAATTACTGTCCTCTAGTGGTTGGTTAATACATTAGTGAGTGTCGTCTAGTGGTTGGTTAATACTATAGTGAGTGTCCTCTAGTGGTTGGTTAATACAATTGTGACTTAATCTAGTGATTGGTTAACTGACTGTCCTGTTGGCAGAGCACTCAGCAGGGGCTATGAGAGAGTGCGAGAGAACGCAGACATCTACAAGTTCCAGATGCTGCACCACGAGCGGAACGACCATCACAGAGGAAACATAGACAGGTGAGACACTGTCGCTGATACTAGTACAACTGTAGACCATCAGAGATGAAACATAGACAGGTGAGCCACTGTCCATGTCACTAGCACGCCTGTAGACCATCAGAGAGGAAACATAGACAGGTGAGCCACTGTCCATGTCACTAACACACCTGTAGACCATCAGAGAGGAAACATAGACAGGTGAGCCACTGTCCATGTCACTAAAACGCCTGTAGACCATCAGAGAGGAAACATAGACAAGTGAGCCACTGTCCATGTCACTAGCATGCCTGTAGACCAACAGAGAGGAAACATAGACAGGTGACCCACTGTCCATGTCACTAGCACACCTGTAGACCATCAGAGAGGAAACATAGACAGGTGAGCCTCTGTCCATGTCACTAGCACACCTGTAGACCATCAGAGAGGAAACATAGACAGGTGAGCCACTGTCCATGTCACTAGCACGCCTGTAGACCATCAGAGAGGAAACATAGAAAGGTGAGCCACTGTCCATGTCACTAGCACGCCTGTAGACACACTTTTATTTTGTTTTGTTTCATTTCACAGTCAAGTTTTTATTGTTTGGCCAGAAATAAATTCACGCCAGGTCATTGCCATCTCTAAGTCTGCCTACGCTGGCGCGCCAGCCCGGGGTCATGGTTCAACCCAACCTACACCGGGTGACAGGAAATGACTTCGGAAGTCGAGGTGTAATCATGAACACCTGGCGACCGGTCTATAATACACACACGGGTCTAACAACGAATGTCCGGGTTGTCTGGAGATATGTAATCATGAAGTCTTAGCCACCCGTCTATACACACACGGGTCTAGCAGCGTGTGACCGATTTGTCTGAAGAAATGCACGAGCGTCCTTGACCTACTGTGGTGATTTACAAAATGCGTGTGCATCTCCTTTGCAGGGCATTATTATCTATTCCACATTGATGTTCTAGGCAACTGTCCGTTCAGTAGTTTGTCATGGCTTTCTGAAAGAGAAGTCAAGGATTAGGTCTAACTTAATGCCGTTGTAGGAATTGTTACACACGTATTGTCTGGCGCTCATCCACCCAACCACCCATCCATCCAACCATCCATCTATCCAACCATTCAAACATCCATTCATCCATCTATCACCCACCCAACCACCCATCCATCCAACCATCCATCTATCCAACCATTCAAACATCCATTCATCCATCTATCACCCATCCAACCATCCATCCATCCATCTATCATCCATCCATCCATGTATTCATCTATCAATCCATAATTCCCCTCCCAGAATGTTACTGCTTCGGACAGCAGTAGACAGACAAGACTACGAAGGCTTGACCACGACCACGTACATGGTGAAAGAGATTCGACACGAACAACTGTACATCTGGATCTCTGTTTCTCTCAACATGACCGAGTTATTGCTGGCAAGTTTGTGTGTTTGTTTGTATTACACAGTATTGACTGCAAACAACGGGCATGATATGCTTCGTGCTGAGAATGTGGTTACTGTACATAGCGTGACTCTTCTGTCCCAATTCAATTGTATGATAACAGAACTCATTGTCGGCTCCAAGAAGAAAGAAACACCACAATATAACATCCAATTAAATGGGAATGTTCTTAAACGAATGAGTTGTTACAACTATCTGGCAACAGTCATAACATCTGTTGGTAGGTGCTTTTGCGAGATGGAAGACATACCAATAAAAAGCTGGGAGTTGTAGCGATAAACAATGTGTTGGTATGTTATACCGTGCAATGTATACGGTTCTGTGGATGTGAGACGTTGACAAGCTGAAAAACAGCTCATGGCTGTGGAAATGTGGTTTCTGGGGGAAATCCAAAAGGTACCATGTACCGACAAAAACACGAAAGACACAATCCTCCCCACCCACACACACACACACACACACGCGCGCGCACACACGCGCGCGCGCACACACGCACGCACGCACGCCCGTCCGCGTCTCTGGGGATCTTGTGAGCTGGCGATCCATAGCCTGGTCCACGTCTCTGGGGAGTCTTGTGAGCTGGTGATCCATGACCTGATCCACGTCTCTGGGGAATCTTGTGAGCTTGTGATCCATGACCTGGTCCAAGTCCCTGGAGATCTTGTGAGCTGGCGATCCATGGCCTGGTCCACGTCTCTGGGGATCGTGTGAGCTGGCGATCCATGGCCTGGTCAACGTCTCTGGGAATCGTGTGAGCTGGCGATCCATGACCTGGTCCACGTCTCTGGGGATTGTGTGAGCTGGCGATCCATGACCTGGTCCCCGTCTCTGGGGGTCATGTGAGCTGGCGATCCATGGCCTGGTCCACGTCTCTGGGGGTCATGTGAGCTGGCGATCCATGGCCTGGTCCACGTCTCTGGGGGTCATGTGAGCTGGCGATCCATGACCTGGTCCACGTCTCTGGGGATCGTGTGAGCTGGCGATCATGGCCTGGTCCACGTCTCTGGGGATCGTGTGAGCTGGCGATCCATGGCCTGGTCCACGTCTCTGGGGATCGTGTGAGCTGGCGATCCATGGCCTGGTCCACGTCTCTGGGGGTCATGTGAGCTGGCGATCCATGACCTGGTCCACGTCTCTGGGGATCTTGTGAGCTGACGATCCATGGCCTGGTCCAAGTCTCTGGGGATCATGTGAGCTGGGGATCCATGGCCTGGTCCACGTCTCTGGGGATCGTGTGAGCTGGGGATCCATGACCTGGTCCACGTCTCTGGGGATCGTGTGACCTGGGGATCCATGGCCTGGTCCACGTCTCTGGGGATCGTGTGAGCTGGCGATCCATGGCCTGGTCCACGTCACTGGGGATCGTGTGAGCTGGCGATCCATGGCCTGGTCCACGTCTCTGGGTATTGTGTGAGCTGGCGATCCATGGCCTGGTCCACGTCACTGGGGATCGTGTGAGCTGGCGATCCATGGCCTGGTCCACGTCTCTGGGGATCGTGTGAGCTGGCGATCCATGGCCTGGTCCACGTCTCTGGGGATCGTGTGAGCTGGCGATCCATGACCTGGTCCACGTCTCTGGGGATTGTGTGAGCTGGCGATCCATGACCTGGTCCACGTCTCTGGGGGTCATGTGAGCTGGCGATCCATGGCCTAGTCCACGTCTCTGGGGGTCATGTGAGCTGGCGATCCATGACCTGGTCCACGTCTCTGGGGATCGTGTGAGCTGGCGATCCATGGCCTTGTCCACGTCTCTGGGGATCGTGTGAGCTGGCGATCCATGGCCTGATCCACGTCTCTGGGGATCGTGTGAGCTGGCGATCCATGGCCTGGTCCACGTCTCTGGGGGTCATGTGAGCTGGCGATCCATGACCTGGTCCACGTCTCTGGGGATCGTGTGAGCTGGCGATCATGGCCTGGTCCACGTCTCTGGGGATCGTGTGAGCTGGCGATCCATGGCCTGGTCCACGTCTCTGGGGATCGTGTGAGCTGGCGATCCATGACCTGGTCCACGTCTCTGGGGATTGTGTGAGCTGTCGATCCATGACCTGGTCCACGTCTCTGGGGGTCATGTGAGCTGGCGATCCATGGCCTGGTCCACGTCTCTGGGGGTCATGTGAGCTGGCGATCCATGACCTGGTCCACGTCTCTGGGGATCGTGTGAGCTGGCGATCCATGGCCTTGTCCACGTCTCTGGGGATCGTGTGAGCTGGCGATCCATGGCCTGATCCACGTCTCTGGGGATCGTGTGAGCTGGCGATCCATGGCCTGGTCCACGTCTCTGGGGGTCATGTGAGCTGGCGATCCATGACCTGGTCCACGTCTCTGGGGATCGTGTGAGCTGGCGATCATGGCCTGGTCCACGTCTCTGGGGATCGTGTGAGCTGGCGATCCATGGCCTGGTCCACGTCTCTGGGGATCGTGTGAGCTGGCGATCCATGGCCTGGTCCACGTCTCTGGGGGTCATGTGAGCTGGCGATCCGTGACCGCGAGACTAATCGGCATGGCACATGGTGAAGGTGGCCACTGTTGGTGTATGTCAGGATAGCTCTTTCTTGTGGTCTAAGTAATAAAATCAGCTGACCCTAGCACTCACAGCACTGCCTACTGGCTAAGGTTGTATGTCTTGTAGCGGCGGTGTCATAGTGATTAGCGCACCTGTCTGCCGAGACAGGGACCGGGGTTTAATACAGAGCAACGTCAGGATGGGTTGTTGCCCCACTAGTAGGGTTCAGGTGTCGACCCCAACCTCACAAACATGAGTTGTTGACAAGACTGTGGGTTTTCTGGCAATTGTCTGGGGTGGAAAGGTGAGAGGAAAGTGAACCGGCCACTTCACCCCATATGCCATGACCTGGAGTGTGCCGGGCTAACACGTCACGACCTGGTATGTGACAGACTAACACGCCACGACCTGGTATGTGACGGACTAACACGTCACGACCTGGTATGTGACAGACTAACACGTCACGACCTGGTATGTGACGGACTAACACGTCACGATCTGGTATGTGACGGACTAACACGTCAAGGCCTGGTATGTGACGGACTAACACGCCACGGCCTGGTATGTGACGGACTAACACGTCACGGCCTGGTATGTGACGTCACGGCCTGGTGTGTGACGTACTAACACGTCACGACCTGGTATGTGACGGACTAACACGTCACGACCTGGTATGTGACAGACTAACACGCCACGACCTGGTATGTGACGGACTAACACGCCACGACCTGGTATGTGACGGACTAACACGTCACGACCTGGTATGTGACAGACTAACACGTCACGACCTGGTATGTGACGGACTAACACGTCACTGTCTGGTATGTGACGGACTAACACGTCAAGGCCTGGTATGTGACGGACTAACACGCCACGACCTGGTATGTGACAGACTAACACGCCACGACCTGGTATGTGACAGACTAACACGCCACGACCTGGTATGTGACGGACTAACACGTCACGACCTGGTATGTGACAGACTAACACGTCACGACCTGGTATGTGACGGACTAACACGTCACGGTCTGGTATGTGACGGACTAACACGTCAAGGCCTGGTATGTGACGGACTAACACGCCACGACCTGGTATGTGACGGACTAACACGTCACGACCTGGTATGTGACAGACTAACACGTCACGACCTGGTATGTGACGGACTAACACGCCACGACCTGGTATGTGACGGCCTAACACGCCACGACCTGGTATGTGACGGACTAACACGCCACGACCTGGTATGTGACGGACTAACACGTCACGGCCTGGTATGTGACGTCACGGCCTGGTGTGTGACGTACTAACACGTCACGACCTGGTATGTGACGGACTAACACGTCACGACCTGGTATGTGACAGACTAACACGCCACGACCTGGTATGTGACGGACTAACACGCCACAACCTGGTATGTGACGGACTAACACGTCACGGCCTGGTATGTGACGTCACGGCCTGGTGTGTGACTTACTAACACGTCACGACCTGGTATGTGACGGACTAACACGTCACGGCCTGGTATGTGACGGACTAACACGTCACGGCCTGGTATGTGACGGACTAACACGTCACGACCTGGTATGTGACAGACTAACACGTCACGACCTGGTATGTGACGGACTAACACGCCACGACCTGGTATGTGACGGACTAACACGCCACGGCCTGGTATGTGACGTCACGGCCTGGTGTGTGACGTACTAACACGTCACGGCCTGGTATGTGACGGACTAACACGTCACGGCCTGGTATGTGACGGACTAACACGTCACGACCCACGGGCAGTATTTGCTATGGGATAATCTATACCTTATACAGGAGCTGCCAGCGTGACAGTTTCTGCCTTGTCTGGGATGTTGTGTTTGTCACCACAGCAAGATCACTATGTGTATACAGCTAGTTAGTTGTATCGTTATCGTGCTATATTGTATTAATTCATTATGTCATTGCTGTGCTGTCTATTATTAGTTCGTTATGTCTTTATGGTGATATTTAGGAATTGTTTCACTATATCAGTATTATTATATGTATAGAATTAGGTCATTATATAATTACAGTGGCGATACTGTGGCATTAGCTGATTAAATAATCACTGTTGTGAATGGTATTAGTTGATTATATCATCACTGTAGTTTAGTTTAGTTTAGTTTAGTTTAGTTTAGTCTAGTTTAGTCTAGTTTAGTCGACGGATCAACATCACGGCACACGGGTGTACCCCATAAGTGCTCCGTTCTACTCCTACCTCACGCCTGAGTTCGGAGAATCTCATCTCAGTGCACTAACTCCGTAGCACCGGCGAGGATCCTGTAGCGTATTAGTTGATTATATCATTACTGTAGTGTATAGTATTGCTTCATTATATCATTACTGTAGTGTATAGTATTGTTTCATTATACCGTTACTGTAGTGTACAATACTGCTTCATTATATCATTACTGTAGTGTATAGTATTGTTTCATTATATCATTACTGTAGTGTATAGTATTGCTTCATTATATCATTACTGTAGTGTATAGTATTGCTTCATTATATCATTACTATAGTGTATAGTATTGCTTTATTATATCATTACTGTAGTGTATAGTATTGTTTCATTATATCATTACTGTAATGTATAGTATTAGTTCTTTATATCATTACTGTAGTGTATAGTATTGCTTCATTATATCATTACTGTAGTGTATAGTATTAGTTCATTATATCATTACTGTAGTGTATAGTATTAGTTCATTATATCATTACTGTAGTGTATAGTATTAGTTCATTATATCATTACTGTAGTGTATAGTATTGCTTCATTATATCATTACTGTAGTGTATAGTATTGTTTCATTATATCATTACTGTAGTGTATAGTATTGTTTCATTATATCATTACTGTAGTGTATAGTATTGCTTCATTATATCATTACTGTAGTGTATAGTATTGCTTCATTATATCATTACTGTAGTGTTTAGTTTTGCTTTATTATATCATTACTGTAGTGTATAGTATTGTTTCATTATATCATTACTGTAATGTATAGTATTAGTTCTTTATATCATTACTGTAGTGTATAGTATTGCTTCATTATATCATTACTGTAGTGTATAGTATTGCTTCATTATATCATTACTGTAGTGTATAGTATTGCTTCATTATATCATTACTGTAGTGTATAGTATGCCGGCTTCGTGGCTTAGAGGATTATGACTTTTCTCCGTAATCTCGAATACTCTCGTCGGTAACGTGATGACGGTTCAAATCAGCAGTGGTTCGAATCGCATCGGTAACTTACGGGGTATGTGAGCCGGCCGCTCAGAAATCAATGGCAAACTACTGAGCGTAATCTTGCCAAGAGATCAACATACAGCTGAAAGATGCTGGTGTTGACAGCTAAGTCCTGTAAAGGATATGCTAAAAACAAAGTATATAGTATTAGTTCATTATATCATTACTGTTGTGTATAGTATTAGTTCATTATATCATTACTGTAGTGTATAGTATTAGTTCATTATATCATTACTGTAGTGTATAGTATTAGTTCATTATATTATTACTGTAGTGTATAGTATTGCTTCATTATATCATTACTGTAGTGTATAGTATTGCTTCATTATATCATTACTGTAGTGTATAGTATTAGTTCATTATATCATTACTGTAGTGTATAGTATTGCTTCATTATATCATTACTGTAGTGTATAGTATTAGTTCATTATATCATTACTGTAGTGTATAGTATTGTTTCATTATATCATTACTGTAGTGTATAGTATTGCTTCATTATATCATTACTGTAGTATTTAGTATTAGTTCATTATATCTTTACTGTAGTGTATAGTATTGCTTCATTATATCATTACTGTAGTGTACAAGACTGCTTCATTATATCATTACTGTAGTGTATAGTATTGTTTCATTATATCATTACTGTAGTGTATAGTATTGCTTCATTATATCATTACTGTAGTGTATAGTATTGCTTCATTATATCATTACTGTAGTGTATAGTTTTGCTTTATTATATCATTACTGTAGTGTATAGTATTGTTTCATTATATCATTACTGTAATGTATAGTATTAGTTCTTTATATCATTACTGTAGTGTATAGTATTGCTTCATTATATCATTACTGTAGTGTATAGTATTGTTTCATTATATCATTACTGTAGTGTATAGTATTGCTTCATTATATCATTACTGTAGTGTATAGTATTGCTTCATTATATCATTACTGTAGTGTATAGTATTGCTTTATTATATCATTACTGTAGTGTATAGTATTGTTTCATTATATCATTACTGTAATGTATAGTATTAGTTCTTTATATCATTACTGTAGTGTATAGTATTGCTTCATTATATCATTACTGTAGTGTATAGTATTAGTTCATTATATCATTACTGTAGTGTATAGTATTAGTTCATTATATCATTACTGTAGTGTATAGTATTAGTTCATTATATCATTACTGTAGTGTATAGTATTGCTTCATTATATCATTACTGTAGTGTATAGTATTGTTTCATTATATCATTACTGTAGTGTATAGTATTGTTTCATTATATCATTACTGTAGTGTATAGTATTGCTTCATTATATCATTACTGTAGTGTATAGTATTGCTTCATTATATCATTACTGTAGTGTATAGTTTTGCTTTATTATATCATTACTGTAGTTTATAGTATTGTTTCATTATATCATTACTGTAATGTATAGTATTAGTTCTTTATATCATTACTGTAGTGTATAGTATTGCTTCATTATATCATTACTGTAGTGTATAGTATTGCTTCATTATATCATTACTGTAGTGTATAGTATTGCTTCATTATATCATTACTGTAGTGTATAGTATGCCGGCTTCGTGGCTTAGAGGTTATGACTTTTCTCCGTAATCTCGAATACTCTCGTCGGTAACGTGATGACGGTTCAAATCAGCAGTGGTTCGAATCGCATCGGTAACTTACGGGTATGTGAGCCGGCCGCTCAGAAAGCAATGGCAAACTACTGAGCGTAATCTTGCCAAGAGATCAACATACAGCTGAAAGATGCTGGTGTTGACAGCTAAGTCCTGTAAAGGATATGCTAAAAACAAAGTGTATAGTATTAGTTCATTATATCATTACTGTTGTGTATAGTATTAGTTCATTATATCATTACTGTAGTGTATAGTATTAGTTCATTATATCATTACTGTAGTGTATAGTATTAGTTCATTATATTATTACTGTAGTGTATAGTATTGCTTCATTATATCATTACTGTAGTGTATAGTATTGCTTCATTATATCATTACTGTAGTGTATAGTATTAGTTCATTATATCATTACTGTAGTGTATAGTATTGCTTCATTATATCATTACTGTAGTGTATAGTATTAGTTCATTATATCATTACTGTAGTGTATAGTATTGTTTCATTATATCATTACTGTAGTGTATAGTATTGCTTCATTATATCATTACTGTAGTATTTAGTATTAGTTCATTATATCATTACTGTAGTGTATAGTATTGCTTCATTATATCATTACTGTAGTGTACAAGACTGCTTCATTATATCATTACTGTAGTGTATAGTATTAGTTCATTATATCATTACTGTTGCATCTAGTATTTGTTCATTATATCATTACTGTAGTGTATAGAATTAGTTTATTATATAATTACTGTATTGTATAGTATTGCTTCATGATAGCATTACTGTCGCGTATAGTATTAGTTCATTATATTATGACAGTGCTGTATATATGACAGTGCTGTATATGGGTGTTCACATCATCATGTCTGTATTGTGTAGGGAGTTTTCAATACAACATTAATGTATTGTCACGGATTTGTTGAATACATCAACCGTGCTGTGTTGTTGGGGCGTCAGTGAGTGTTCATAGCCAGTGAGGATTCATTGAGTGTTGATTGTCGGAGATTAATTTAATGTTGATTGTTTCTATCTGCCCACAGACTGCTCCAGACGACACACTGAAATCCATCAAGAGCCTACTGGGAATCAGTAAAACGATAACGTGACCCACCTATTGCTGTCTTACTTGGGTTGGAATTGTACCTATGATGATTAAGAAAGAAAGAAAGAAAGAAAGAAAGAAAGAAAGAAAGAAAGAAAGAAAGAAAGAAAGAAAGAAAGAAAGAAAAAAAGAAAGAAAGAAAGAAAGAAAGAAAGAAAGAAAACTTAATGTGCAATTCATGGTTTAGCTGTTTGGTTGTTTTGCTTGTGACAACAGTAAACTGTACTCAGGAAAATAAAATCTGAGGAAACAATAAATATGGACACGTGTTGCCTGGTGTGGCTGATCAGCCAGGTATAGCATGCTCTCCGACAACTGAAGCTAAAGGCGGGTCCAAGAATGAAAGTCGTTCATTGCCTCTATTTTTCAAATTTGTCATTCATCATCATCATCCTCTTCCACCTTTGCTGTCAAGCGTCGTGGGGAGGCATATTTGACATTCCAGGGCCGGATAGTGGATAGCACTGGATAGTGTCATTCCGTGTGACTGTACAATGTGTTTGATGTCGTCAATCCATTTTCTTCTCGGGCGTCCTCTCGCTCTCGTATCTGATATTCTTCGATGTAGACAACCGTTGTTAGTTACTCTTACAGCCCAAGTAATATTTCAAATTGAAAAGTTTTTGAGAGCCTCAGTGTTAATAAATGTTTTGGTGGTCGCCATGGCTGAATAGATCAGTATGCACGCTCTTAAACTTATGTGTCCTGATGTTGAGAGAGCAGGTTCAACCCCTACACCGGTCAGTTGGAGTAAAATGTTGACTTCTCGTCCTTGACTTGCGGACATAAATTACAAGTACCTCAGAAATCGGAGTGGGTTGGCCTGGTGACGAGGGGCGCCGGTAGTAGGGAAGGCTAATCCACACGCAGAAATCAGTTCGGCGCACTAGAAGTAGTATTTTGTCTAGAGTACAACACAGAACTGGCGGTTAGCCAAAACAAAACTGGCGGTTAATCAAGACAGAACTGGCGGTTAGCCAAGACAGAACTGGCGGTTAGCCAAGACAGAACTGGAAGTTAGCCAAGACAGAACTGGCGATTAGCCAAGACAGAACTGGCGGTTAACCAAGACAGAACTGGCGGTTAGCCAAGACAGAACTGGCGGTTAGCCAAGACAGAACTGGCGGTTAGCCAAGACAGAACTGGCGGTTAGCCAAAACAAAACTGGCGGTTAACCAAGACAGAACTGGCGGTTAGCCAAGACAGAACTGGCGGTTATCCAAGACAGAACTGGCAGTTAGCCAAGACAGAACTGGAAGTTAGCCAAGACAGAACTGGCGATTAGCCAAGACAGAACTGGCGGTTAACCAAGACAGAACTGGCGGTTAGCCAAGACAGAACTGGCGGTTAGCCAAGACAGAACTGGAAGTTAGCCAAGACAGAACTGGCGATTAGCCAAGACAGAACTGGCGGTTAACCAAGACAGAACTGGCGGTTAGCCAAGACAGAACTGGCAGTTAACCAAGACAGAACTGGCAGTTAGCCAAGACAGAACTGGAAGTTAGCCAAGACAGAACTGGCGGTTAACCAAGACAGAACTGGCGGTTAACCAAGACAGAACTGGAAGTTAGCCAAGACAGAACTGGAAGTTAGCCAAGACAGAACTGGCGGTTAACCAAGACAGAACTGGCGGTTAACCAAGACAGAACTGGAAGTTAGCCAAGACAGAACTGGAAGTTAGCCAAGACAGAACTGGCGGTTAACCAAGACAGAACTGGCGGTTAACCAAGACAGAACTGGAAGTTAGCCAAGACAGAACTGGAAGTTAGCCAAGACAGAACTGGCGGTTAACCAAGACAGAACTGGCGGTTAACCAAGACAGAACTGGAAGTTAGCCAAGACAGAACTGGAAGTTAGCCAAGACAGAACTGGTGGTTAACCAAGACAGAACTGGCGGTTAACCAAGACAGAACTGGAAGTTAGCCAAGACAGAACTGGAAGTTAGCCAAGACAGAACTGGCGGTTAACCAAGACAGAACTGGCGGTTAACCAAGACAGAACTGGAAGTTAGCCAAGACAGAACTGGAAGTTAGCCAAGACAGAACTGGCGGTTAACCAAGACAGAACTGGCGGTTAACCAAGACAGAACTGGAAGTTAGCCAAGACAGAACTGGAAGTTAGCCAAGACAGAACTGGCGGTTAACCAAGACAGAACTGGCGGTTAACCAAGACAGAACTGGAAGTTAGCCAAGACAGAACTGGAAGTTAGCCAAGACAGAACTGGCGGTTAACCAAGACAGAACTGGACGTTAGCCAAGACAGAACTGGCGGTTAACCAAGACAGAACTGGCGGTTAACCAAGACAGAACTGGCAGTTAGCCAAGACAGAACTGGCGGTTAGCCAAGACAGAACTGGCGGTTAGCCAAGACAGAACTGGCGGTTAGCCAAGACAGAACTGGCGGTTAACCAAGACAGAACTGGCGGTTAACCAAGACAGAACTGGCGGTTAGCCAAGACAGAACTGGCGGTTATCCAAGACAGAACTGGCAGTTAGCCAAGACAGAACTGGTGGTTAACCAAGACAGAACTGGCGGTTAACCAAGACAGAACTGGCGGTTAACCAAGACAGAACTGGAAGTTAGCCAAGACAGAACTGGCGGTTAACCAAGACAGAACTGGCGGTTAACCAAGACAGAACTGGCGGTTAACTAAGACAGAACTGGAAGTTAGCCAAGACAGAACTGGCGGTTAACCAAGACAGAACTGGAAGTTAGCCAAGACAGAACTGGAAGTTAGCCAAGACAGAACTGGCGGTTAACCAAGACAGAACTGGCGGTTAACCAAGACAGAACTGGAAGTTAGCCAAGACAGAACTGGCGGTTAACCAAGACAGAACTGGCGGTTAACCAAGACAGAACTGGCGGTTAACCAAGACAGAACTGGAAGTTAACCAAGACAGAACTGGCGGTTAACCAAGACAGAACTGGAAGTTAGCCAAGACAGAACTGGAAGTTAGCCAAGACAGAACTGGCGGTTAACCAAGACAGAACTGGCGGTTAACCAAGACAGAACTGGAAGTTAGCCAAGACAGAACTGGCGGTTAACCAAGACAGAACTGGCGGTTAACCAAGACAGAACTGGCGGTTAACCAAGACAGAACTGGAAGTTAACCAAGACAGAACTGGCGGTTAACCAAGACAGAACTGGCGGTTAACCAAGACAGAACTGGAAGTTAGCCAAGACAGAACTGGCGGTTAACCAAGACAGAACTGGTAGTTAACCAAGACAGAACTGGCGGTTAACCAAGACAGAACTGGAAGTTAACCAAGACAGAACTGGCGGTTAACCAAGACAGAACTGGAAGTTAACCAAGACAGAACTGGAAGTTAACCAAGACAGAACTGGAAGTTAACCAAGACAGAACTGGTGGTTAACCAAGACAGAACTGGAGGTTAACCAAGACAGAACTGGAAGTTAACCAAGACAGAACTGGAAGTTAACCAAGACAGAACTGGAAGTTAACCAAGACAGAACTGGCGGTTAACCAAGACAGAACTGGCGGTTAACCAAGACAGAACTGGAAGTTAGCCAAGACAGAACTGGCGGTTAACCAAGACAGAACTGGCGGTTAACCAAGACAGAACTGGCGGTTAACCAAGACAGAACTGGAAGTTAACCAAGACAGAACTGGCAGTTAACCAAGACAGAACTGGAAGTTAGCCAAGACAGAACTGGAAGTTAACCAAGACAGAACTGGAAGTTAACCAAGACAGAACTGGTGGTTAACCAAGACAGAACTGGAGGTTAACCAAGACAGAACTGGAAGTTAACCAAGACAGAACTGGAAGTTAACCAAGACAGAACTGGCGAGATCGGTCGATCTATGCTGACAGAGATGTTAAGGAGGAATTCTGAGAACTTATGGGCGTGTACGGAGTGCGATGGTAACTGTCATCTATAATGACTGATGACTGAGTCTGCCTGCCGGAGAACCCTTGAACTGGTTTTAACTAGCTGGACGTGAATCATCTCTGCATGGCATAATTGGATGATTGTTCCATGATTGTTCCATGATTGTTTGATATTTATTGGATGATTATTGAATTATTGTTGAATTATTGTTTGATGATTATTGGATGATTATTGGATTATTGTTGGATGAATGGTGACTGATTATTAGATGATTGTTGAATTATACACGCTGCTAATAATGACACCTTGTTCGGAGTAGTCATTGACCATGATTCCAAGTGCACTATTCTTTCAGCTGGGCGCTATCGTCATTGGAAGGCAACAGGTTTGAACTCTAGTGTGCGATTTGTCAATGATAGAAAGTGAACTTGTCAATGATAGAAAGTGAACTTGTCAATGATAGAAAGTGAACTTGTCAATGATAGAAGTGAACTTGTCATTGACAGAAGTGACAACACCATCAGACTAGATACACTGTTCTAATGATACCTTTAATCCATACTTTGAAGCAGTCCAGAAATCGATCACTTGCTTAAGTGACTCGGGTGAAGACAAGTAAATCGATTGTTTTAATGACCACCAGCCGGTGTCTTTGTTCGCCTTTTTGTGAGTTTATTTAAGGTCCTGGTGTGATTTTATTTGCAAACCAACAAACTGGTTTCTTAACGTCAGAGGTTGCCAGCCATTTAATTTGCTGAGCCTACTTTACATCTCTGAACCTCGTCACCGTCATTATATGCGATAGTGTGTGTGTGTGTGTGTGTGTGTGTGTGTGTGTGTGTGTGTGGTGTGGTGTGGGTGTGTGTGTGGTGTGTGTGTGTGCATGTGTGTAATAATGGTATCTGGCGTGGCCTATACGTCTCAGACAGTCCAGACAATAGCTGATTTCACCTACAAGTCTCAGACAGTCCAGACAATAGCTGATTTTACCAACATGTCTCGAATTGGAGGAATTGGCCGATTCACTGTGTCAGTTCTGGATGAAAACAAAACGTAGTTATATCTCTAACTGAATGTAACGTGTGTTTGCAATGATATCTTACATAATGTGTTACACGTTTGCCAGAGCTGTGTCGCATACAGCGTTCGAAGCACAGATGGAGGAGATTATTGTGGAAGCAGACCGACTTGCGTTGGTTTTCTATGTAATGGTATTTGTGCTAATCGTTCAGAAAATAACCCCAAACTTCTGAATGTAAACGTACCCAAAAAAATTACAAACAGCCAAGCAATTATGGGCTTGATTACAGCGTCCTGTAAAAGATATGCCTATACTAAATTGCGGTGTGGAAGGTGAAGCAGGGGGAAAGGGTTGTCTCTCGAGCCTGGGGAATTAAGGTGGTCTGGCTAGTGCAGTTGCTGTGATCTGTGCGGGTTAGGGTTTTCTCTTAGGAAAAAAAAAACTATTCATTTCTTGCGTGTAATTGGTGTGCCAGGATGTAAAACCAGGAGTTTCTACTCAAGATCTGCGCGGGTGCTACGGAGTTCGTGCATCGAGCGAAGCCATCCTTGAGTGAATTTTCAGCAGCGTGTGTGGTTCTCAATCAAAAGTCAGTGTTTACGTTTTTTCAACATGGCGGAACAACGTGTGTTTTCCGAACGATCAGCAGTCAACATACCGAAGCGGCGTGGTAGCCGCGCAGGGAAAAAGAAGCCAGGTAAGCGCGGTGGCTTGAGACGTTTTAGACTCAAGTGTCACCGTCTAGGACTCAGGAACATCCGTATTCTATATTGGAACTGTGCCAGTGTAAAACAACGGGGCTCTATTTTAGAAACCCTAGTTTACAGGAACGACATTGTAGCACTCCAGGAGACGAGACTGGGCGATCAGCTACTCCGAATTGCCGGCTTCAAATGTTTCTATAACAGACGACATCTGGGAACGGCGATTCTCGTTCGCGACAGCATGGTGGCGTCAGAGCTAGACATGTCCAGTTGGAACAGTGACGATATACAAATACAGGCGTTGAGAGTTCATTCCAGTATACCATTCGTGTTGGTTAATGTTTATGCCCGCAATTCGAGTGTGGACGCCCAGAAGTGGCAGTGCTTAAGTGGCATATTAGGCCACGAGAGAAATGTTATTTTCTGTGGTGACTTCAACGCTAAAGGCAGATCATGGGGAAACACTTCCTCCAATACACAAGGGGAGGAGCTCGAGACTGCACTGGAAACCATCGACCTGGTTTGTATCAACAGTGGCTGTGTCACCAGGACAGCAAGCCGTCCAGGCGATGAGGACAGTGCTATTGATCTGGCGCTAGTTTCACCTTCACTCACTACAGTGTGTAGATGGGGTGTCCTAGGACACCATGGCAGCGACCACCACCCATGCAGCATATTGGTGGAGAAAGGCAGAACCAGGCAGCACAAGCTAAAGGTAAAGACGTTCCAGTATGACAGTACAGGGCAAGATGTGGTGAGTAAAATAAGACGTGACAAGCGCAGAACGTTTCAGGGCAGGAAGAAAAGGAAAAAAAGCTGGGAGCAGCCACCGTGGTGGAGTTTCGAGGTGGAGAAGGCTTGGGTGGATAAGCGTAGTGCTGTAAGGAGATGGCAAAATGCCAAGAAGAACAGAGCTGGTCATCCTAGTCCCTGCTTGCACTTAGAAAGAGAGATGCACACAAAAGTAAGCTATTTCAAAAAACTGGTCACGGTGGTTAAAAGCGAAAAATGGGCAGAGGTGTGTCAAAGAGTAAGCACAGACAAGTCACTGAAATTGTTCTGGCGACTACATAAAAGCATGAGTGGTGTAGTCAAGAATAAGAGCATTTCTGACTTCCAAGGTGCTGACCTCATCTGGCAGAGGACTGACGAGGACAAGGGCAAAGCCCTCTTTGAACGCTACCTTGAGCAGAGCAACCAGACAGACATGGGAGGCCGGAATCTGGCCAAGGAGGTCACCTCAGACAGATGCAAGGCCCAGAACACTTCGGATGAAGACACAGTGACAGTGCAAGAAATCAAGGCTGTGCTTCGACGATCAAAAAACAGTGCTCCAGGTCCTGATGGCATAAGATACGACGACATAAATAGGTGTACCGACAATGAGCTAGAGAAACTAGCAGACATGTACAACAACAGTATAGGGAGTGCTAGCATCAAGGAGGAATGGTTACACAGCTATCTGATTCCCTTGCCGAAGCCTGACAAAGACCACAAGAAAATTCAGGGATATCGAATTATAACCATGCAGAATACAATAGGCAAGCTGCTGGAGAAGGTAATTGCCAGGAAAATATCAAGCCAACTAGAGAGGCAAGGTGTTTTCCCACCTACCCTGGGTGGGTACCGTCCAAAAAGAGAAACCTGGACCAATGCAGCAGTCTTTGCCCATGATGTCTATGAAGGTTTCCACTCAGGCACTGAAACCGTTGCTGCAGCGATTGATCTTGAGGACGCATACAACAGAGTACCACTGGATTTTTTAATGTTTCAGCTTCTTGAACTAAACGTAAGTCCATTCCTCCTTAGTTGGATCGCTGCAGCTCACTTCCAACGGAAAGTAGTTTTTAGATGTGGCAGTTGGACTTCGGAACCAACAACAATATATCCTGGCCTACCACAGGGATCACCATTATCTCCGGTACTGTTCAACGCCTACACAGTGAGAATCACCAGTGAGCAGATCACTGGACCTGGCAGGACATTGTCATATGCCGATGA
This sequence comes from Cepaea hortensis, assembly GCA_963921405.1. Taxonomy (NCBI): domain Eukaryota; kingdom Metazoa; phylum Mollusca; class Gastropoda; order Stylommatophora; family Helicidae; genus Cepaea; species Cepaea hortensis. The sequence goes on from OY992891.1 coordinate 98,740,240, forward strand.
TGTTTTAGTGTATCGTCAGGGTAAGGATAGAGAGGAGGTTGCTGTGGAGCTACAAACCGAACTCAATCGCATAAGTACTTGGTGTGATGAAGCTGGGGCAATGGTCAACCCAACAAAGGCAACAGTGACTTGGTTCTCGTTGAATAATCATATTGTCAACAATCCAACACCAACTGTAATGCTGTGTTCAGAGACGGTGGAAAGAACGCAGGCAATGAATTACCTGGGGATACGGTTTGATCGAAGCCTTGCTTATAATGTGCACATAGACCAGGTGATAACAAAGGCCAAGCGGGGTTTGGCAGCGATGCGGGTGATGGCGGCAGCAAACTGTGAGCAGCGCCATCTATGTCTTCTGTACGAGGGGCTGGTCATGTCTGTTTTGGAGTATGCAATGGCAATCCTGACTGTCAGCCATAAGCAGATAGAAAGGATGGAAAGGATACAGAATGAAGCTATGCGCATTATTCTTGGATGTACAAGAGATACAGCATGCAGGGCGATGCGCTACCTTCTTGATTTTCCAACCATTGAAGAGAGAATGCAAGTTTGCAGGGCACGCGCCTACCTCAGAATTAACGCAAACACACAGCATCCACTGCATAGTGAAATTAGGAAGGTGAAGGGCAGCAGGTTAAAAAGAGGACGGTCGTGGATGGGTCAAGCCGAGGACATTCTTCAACAGGTGTGTTCACTTGAGGACTTAGAACCTGGCGAGGAGTGGGTGCAAGTGCCAACAGACTTCTGCACATCCTTTTCAGTTTGCATCCAACTAGATAGAAAATGCAGACAAGAAAATCCGGCTGCTGTTGAGGCTGAAGTACAAGCGTTGATTTTCGAGAATTCGCTAGACAGTGACGCGGTCATCTACACAGATGGGTCGGTCATCCGACATGTGAGAAGCTCATGGGCCTTTACAGCTCGGGCCGGAGGGATAATTGTGAAGGAGGACTCTGGTGCTTTCACTGAAACCACAAGTAGCCTGACCATGGAAGTCATGGCAGTAAGTAAAGCAATAACATGGCTCGAGACACAGACATTCACTAGGGCTTGTTTCCTTAGCGACTCAATGAACATGATCAAGAGGATAGAGGAGGGGTCGATCCGAAGAGAATGGTTGCTGCCTCTGAAGCGGTCTCGGCTGGCAAAGATTAGTTTCATCTTCGTGCCAGGGCATGCGGGAGTACAAGGAAATGAGCGGGCTGACAAGCTCGCAGGTGAGGCTACTGTTGAGGGCGGACGCGCCATGGACCAGGCTGACATTCTGAATGCTCTACGAGAAGTGAGACTTTTGCAAGAACCAAGTGATGACTGTGAATCTACAACAATGGCCAGACTGCGAGAGCAGCAAATTAAAAGAGGGGTGGCCAAACAAGAACACTACGCAGGAAGCCAAAGAAGATTGATAAACCAACACAGAACTGGCGTCGTTAGCCGCTACACGCTGCGGGATTTGCTGAGGAGGGGATCCGAGCACTTATGGACTGAATGGTCCGATGTGCAACGAGGATGATCTGTCGACTAACTAACTAACTAACTAACTATCTTAGGAAAAAAGTCATCACCCTAGTCAGGATTCGAATCTGGGTCTCCCGACTGATGTTGTTAAATACATCCGGCCGTCTTGACTTCCCAAAACAATCCGTGTACACGATAGGCATCGTGGAGCTGGCGTTTCATCGTTCTTGTACAGAATAAGTGGAGTCATGAACCGACATCATGGCATCGTGGAGCTACCGTTTCACCGTTCTTGTACAGAATAAGTGGAGTCATGAACCGACATCATGGTATCGTGGAGCTACCGTTGTACCGGTCTTGTACAGAATAAGTGGAGTCATGAACCGACATCATGGCATCGTGGAGCTACCGTTGTACCGGTCTTGTATTGATTAAGTGGAGTCATGAACCGACATCATGCCATCGTGGCGCTACTGTTGTACCGTTCTTGTATAGAATAAGTGGAGTCATGAACACTCATCACAGCACTCTGGACATTCCTATCCGTGCTCCGTCCTCATCTTCAACAGCCAGCGGAGAGTCCCAAAATTAATCTGGTACAGAAGTCCTCTATTAATCCTGTGCACCACAGGATATGCCAACCATGTACCATATTACACAGGGAAGCGAATGATGGGTCTCTCACCATGTCCAAGGGAGCCTCGGGAACGTAGTGGCTACACACTCGCCTGGCCACCCGTTGGTCTCGGGTTCGATTCGCTGCTGGGTGAATTGGAATTGTGTGTAGTTGACCGGGACTGCCATGTGGGTCCAGTCTCACATGTGTACCTAGCATGTCTGGGGAAGTGAAAACGGCGGGTGCGACACTGAGCACATCAGCCACAGTGTGCCGGTTGGCCTCAGAAAACATGGGTTGAGCACCATATGCCCGATAAAAGCATAGAGAAGGGGCCTGACTTGACAACTGTATACATGCTCCGTCGCACTATTGAGATGCCCATCATGGACAGCTTTAACTTAAGGATGTTAATCGTGACACATTTAGGTAATATTGGTGCAGATAATGGAATATGCGACACTTGGATACCAGTCATGGCTCAAATCATTACACGAATGCTCATTATATATTATGTATCTAGTTATTTTACTCTAAGTTGTGTGGCATCTGCAGCAAGTACCTGACGAGATACAGCGAAATATGCCTGGCAATAAATCGTACATGCTTTGGTTTGTGTCTTCGTTATTCAAATATGTACTATTTCATAATATGGGTGCAAATCATGATCCATTTCGCCATAGTGATATCAGTCATGTGCCATTTCACCACACAGAAGCGAATCATGGACGATTTCAACAAATGGATACGAATCATGGACGATTTCACGATATAAATGCGAATAGGCACCATTCGGATGCAAATGAAGGACAACTGCAACATACGGACGTGAAACATGGACAATGTCTTCGTATGGATATGAAACATGGACAATATCTCCGTATGGATATGAAACATGGACAATTTCTCTGTATGGATATGAAACATGGACAATGTCTCTGTATGGATATGAAACGTGGACAATGTCTCTGTATGGATATGAAACATGGACAATGTCTCCGTATGGATATGAAACATCGACAATTGCTCCGTATGGATATGAAACATAGACAATGTCTCTGTATGGATATGAAACATATACAATTTCTCTTTATGGATATGAAACATAGACAATGTCTCTGTATGGATATGAAACATGGACAATTTCTCTGTATGGATATGAAACATAGACAATGTCTCTGTATGGATATGAAACATGGACAATTTCTCTGTATGGATATGAAAAATTGACAATGTCTCCGTATGATACCCAAATTGTGTGTGTATTTGTGTGTTTGTGTGTGTGCGTGTGTGCGTATATGCGTTTTTGTGTGTGTGCGTATCTATAACTCTCCGTACCGTTAATGATGGCAAGTTTGTGCTAGCCTGAGGCGGACGCTGAGCCACTCCGTCCACACACAGCACATGTTAGCTGACAGCTCCACACAAGGTCACGTTGCAAATGTAACACCGAGAAAATATATTTGTATACACATACACACACATTTACACATATACACCTACACACACAAGCACGTGCACGGCCACACACACACACACACACACACGCACGCACACACACACACGGAGCAGTTGTTTGCTGACAGTTCGTGTAGTTACAGGAATGCAACAATAAGAAGGGATGGACTTTCACACACAAACACACACACACACACACACACACATGTTCGCACGCAGACACTCTCACACGCGCATGCAGCGGGAGTTTGCTTACTGTCCGTGTAATGAAACAAATTTAACATGGGGATTGATGGGTGTACATAAACATACCACACACACACACACACACACACACACCGTCACATACACACACACACACACACACACCGTCACATACACACAAACACAAATACACACACATACGCATGAAACACTAGACACAACATCAATGAAACTACGACCACATATGGTAGTGCAAGACATGATAGCGAATACAAATGGACTTTTAGTAATAAAATGTTCCCTGGTCTCTGGGTAGTGAGATCGGACGCCCGTGTGTATTGTTGCGCACGTAAAAAATCCCTTGGCAGTTGGAAATCGAAAAAGAGTAGCCTAACAGCTATGCCCGGGCAAAATTTCGAGTTACAAATCTACCCAAAGTATTTCAGGATCCTCGCCGGTGCTACGGAGTTCGTGCACTGAGCTGAGTTTCTCCAGACTCAGGTTTGAGTTAGGAGGAGAACGGAGCACTTGTGGGTTACACCCGTGTGCCGTGATGTTGATCCATCGACTAAACAAAACTAAACAATTAAACAGAGATGAGGAACAAACACTGGGGAATTGTGGTTTAAAGAAATGACGTGCTCTAACACCTTAGAAGAAACAGTACTCACAAACTACACAGCGTTAGCACAGAAATTAGAATCAATCACCAAAATTGAAAACATGAGTTTTAAAACAGATTGTAAAATTTCTATGAGAAATGCTTGTGCTTTACTGATGTAAACTATGATGATTTTGATGCTGATGATGATGATGATGGCGATGATGTTGATGAAGAAGAAGAAGAAGAAGAAGAAGAAGAAGAAGAAGAAGAAGAAGAAGAAGAAGAAGAAGAAGAAGAAGAAGAAGAAGAAGAAGAAGAAGAAGAAGAAGAAGAAGAAGAAGAAGAAGAAGAAGAAGAAGAAGAAGAAGAAGTACTACAACAACAACAACAATAATAACAACAACAACAACAAAACTCTACAACATCAAGCAGACACACACTATCTGCCGCCTGGTGTCAACTATGCAGAATCAATACGGCCTTGTTTGCTGTGTACTCGCTCTCACCTGTCTGGGTCGTGCACGACTCACTACCACCACGTCAACGAGGCTATGACACATCCCATCCTTGACGCGACCTCCTGTCAGCCTTGCACGCCCAGGTGGTTGTCTACTCTTCATCATATTTCATGCGCTGACCCGGCACACCTGAATGTCTTAGGACACATGTAGGCCAATCAAGTTTACATGTGTTCTTATAACCTCCACAACCACACGAGACACTTGTCATTGTCATGCAGTTCCCTGGTCATTGAATAATACTTTCTCACATGTAGATACTTGAGCACGGTAGGTAAGGATACGATTTCATGGTGTCTTTAGTTCTTTCCCGCTCACTGTGAATTCGCTCGTTGTCCACAAACTTGATACAAGTAGCAACTGAATCACCAAACCACGAGAAGTAGACGGTAGGCTGGACTAGACCTCGGTCACGAGTAATACAACGGACGTTGCTGCCAAAGCCTTCGTCAGCCGGTAAACAATACATACCGATGTAACTACATTGAAAACATATAAGTTACTCATCTGTATCCTTGCTGTGGGCTGGATACTTGTGTTATAGAATCCGCGTGTATGATTCTAGCAAAGCGGCTGTGCCGAACATGCGATTATCGTGTGTGGTACTAGTTGTGATTGCACTGGACTGATTTTTGCTGGCCAGTTGGTGAACCCTCTCCATCTTCTGAGATGCCGCTTGAGATGATGACCGTGCCGTTTGTGTTTCTGAGTTCTGGAAGTGAATTTTCACCAGTATAGAACGAACGAACGAACTTAACTAACGAAAGAAGGAACGAACTTTATTTGCAAAGAGTCACAAACTGGTAAGCAGGCCCGTTTTACATTCGGCCCTTGAAACAACTCATCCTTCGTACATCAAATATATATTGTGCTTGTTACATTCACATAGAAAAAATACGTTGTCAAATGAATGTTATGAACACAATGCATATTTACATGTTATGAGACATTCATCCATACAAACATCATATGCACAAACCTCCACAGTTATATACCCACTCAATAACTCACAATTACACACTCCATCGCATTCACACATACCCACTCACAAGCACACGGGGGATTAAGCCTATGAGAGTGGATATTCCTGGAGCTGTTACGGCACAGTACGTACAGGACCACTTCTAGGGAAATATCTCCGACTTCAACGCCCGGATGCTGTTAGAGGGTACGAATGGCACACTGAAATATCCAAACTACAGTACTTGTGATTTATCTAGTGTTTGATAAATCGTTAATATGTGATTATAGCTAGTTATATTTTCCTTATCCCCAGGATGTAGCCATAGGTTCGCGTACCCGGGCATAACCATACGTCTAGATTTGTCTGACTGCGGCCCTTTAAAGACCTCGCAAAATGAAGGCCGCTACTTCAGACAGCAAAGGTAGTGTGAAGAATGGCAGCTACTATTTATTATTTTTTTTATTAATTAATTTATTTATTTAGTTATTTATTTATTTATTTAGTTATTTATTTATTTATTTATTGCTGCAGCTTTTATTACTGTGATGACTGTTCTTTGTTAGAAACAGCAACTATTTCGGAAATGTTTAATACATAAAGACGGACGTCCGACAGGTATAAGCACAGATGTGTTGGTAAGCGTGTAGTGAGATCTATAGAAACTATGCCAGGAATAGCGGTCGGTTGCTATGATAGAAATATATTACACTTCCGGTGTGCAATGCCAAGGTTGCAGGTTCAATCCCTACACTGGATCGTGGGACTAACATGTTGACGTCCTTGACTTGGGGACGTAAATTACCAGTACCTCAAAAGTCAGAGTGGGTTCGCCTGATGGCGAGGGACACTGGTAATAGGGAAAGCTAAGCCACTCGCAAAAATCAACCCATTGCACCAGAAGCAGTAGCATGTATGTGCACTAGGCTTGAGTTTAAAGCGAGCGATTACCGATTACGCCATCTGTATTACCAACATGCCACTTGGAACTACAGGACATGATGGATACACAAGTTGTAGACAGTTTTTTAAAAAATGGGGGATTCAGCTTGAATAAAAGGAAGACTTTTAATAAAATGGTTATACCAAAGAAACTAATGATGCTTAAGTGTGTCTCATCTCATCTCATCATGTTCCTCTTGTAACTTGCGGTGTCGAGGTGAAGTATAAACTTCGTGAGAGTGCCCGATTATGGGCTTCATATATCGATAATCCCATGGACTATGATATTCCCTCCGTCCAACGTTGTCGGCCTCTTCCTCTGTTTCCATCTGGTCTGTACATCATTGCTTGTTGTGGTATGTTGTTGACTGGTAACCTACTTGCATGGCCAAACCATTTGACTTGCTGCTTTCTAATAAAATCTTCTGCTGCTTTAACCCCCACTTTAGTCCTGATTTCTTCATTTTTGATCTTATCTCTTCTTGGTACTTTGAGTATTCTTCTCAGGAACCTCATTTCTGTTGTTGTGATTTTTCTTTTCTCTTTTTCTGTCAATGTCCAGGTTTGGCATTGGTAGCACAGAGTTGGTAGGAAGATTGCTTAAGTGTGTAATTAAAATAAATGGTACAAATTTGGTGCAAGTATAGAAATTCAAATATTTAGGCTCATCAATAACATCAGATGGAAGATTGATTGATTGATTGATTGATTGATCTAGGAACCGACATCACAGTATTCGGGGCATTCCCATAGGCGCTCCGTCCCCATCCTCAGCAGCCAGCGAAGAGTTCCAGCACCAATAGTACCAGTAGCAATCTGATTATATGTCCGCTTCGTCTTTCCTCTGAGCGTCGAGCGTCGGCCAGATCACCTCGTCACTCCTATCAGATGGAAGAAATATCACAGAAATAAAGATCAGAATAGGGTCAGGAAAAAAACTGCATTTTGTCAAACGAAAACCACCTTGTGGGGGCAACACGAAGGCCACCTTATGGAGGCAACACGAAGAAGTCTTGCACGTGGATAAACCGGATGTCAACACAGAAGCCGCAAACAGCGTGTTGCTCGTTTTAATTGCCTGGCATGTTTCGCTGCAACTCGGCAGATTCAGTATTTACGGGAGAAGGAAAAACAGTTCAGCCTCGTTCAACCTGCTTCTGCGTTATAATTTAGGTCTGGTTTTGTGTTTGTATTTTGATTATCTCTTCTTTCTTTGCTTACTTTCGAGGTAGTCCTAAGCAGAGCTGGTTATATCTTCCCCTCTGTGATCTTCGAGTACGGTTGGATCTTATGGGGCTCATGGTGACTTGCATTTCCTTTATTGCGTTGAGTTGGTCCTGAGGAGGACCTGTCCAGAGAAGGACCTGCCAGATTCAGTAGCCTCTCAGTTATTAGTTGCTTTCTCTCAAAGGTCTGGTCTCATTTAGTACTCTCAAAGACTGATGTTACTTACATTTAGACCTCACAAGGACTGGTTTAAGCGCTTTCGGCGGGTCGCCCTGCGGAAAGAGACCGAGCCATGTGAGAAAACCCCGGCCCGGTCAATGAAGTCTTTCTGGTGGCTACCGAGTCCATCGACGATGAACTGTAATTTTCGTGGATGAGTTTTGTGTTGGCATTCTGGCAGCGGCATTATGCACAATGTACCTGTGCGGGCTGTTGGATCGCTGAGACTCCTGTCTGTTCCACTTTTCACATTGGGCAGTGAGAAGCATTTTGTGTGATATTCACTGGCACAGGAACAGAGCATAATGGGGACGACCCGTTGCCGTGAATTTGGAACCTCGACTTACTAACTAACTAACTAACAAACTAACTAACTAACTGGTTTAGGTTAAATTTAGTCTTCATTAAGACAAGGACGAAGGCAATCCCGCGTCCTACTCTTGTCTGATGTCCTTCCGATCAGCTGCAAGTTCTCCCAGGAGGTCCCCGAATGCCCGCCGAGACGCGCCAAGCCACACCCATGAGAGCCACTTGCACCATCAATGTCCCTCCAGGACAACCAAGCCACACCCATGAGAGCCACTTGCACCATCAATGTCCCTCCAGGACAACCAAGCCACACCCATGAGAGCCACTTGCACCATCAATGTCCCTCCAGGACAACCAAGCCACACCCATGAGAGCCACTTGCACCATCAATGTCCCTCCAGGACAACCAAGCCACACCCATGAGAGCCACTTGCACCATCAATGTCCCTCCAGGACAACCAAGCCACACCCATGCCAGCACTCGGGTCATCAATGTCCCCTTCAGGACAACCACAGAGAAAATTGAGAGGGGGGGGGGGGGGGACGTCACATCAAACCAAACTAAAAACAAAACCAAAAAACAAAGAAAGAAAGAAAGAAAAAAAAAAGGGGGGGAGGGGGGTGATTTAAACAACAAAATAGTTAAAACCCAGATAATATATATACAAATCTTTTTTGGTGAATTACAGATGGGTAGGAGATCTCAGGGTCGGCCTCTACTACGATACAAAGATGTGTGTAAGCGGGACATGATTGATACGGGCATTGATAATGCACATTGGGAACAAGTCGCCGCTGAATGTGTTGCATGGAGGGCAAACATCAGAAATGGAATAAAGACAAAGGAGAAAATGATTGCAAATAAAGTACACACAGAGCGTGAGAGACGTAAGATGGTGCATGATGGTGGAAATTACCATGTTTTCACATGCGTCCACTGTGGACAAACATTTACAGCACGAATTGACCTTACCAGCCACACTCGCCATCGTTATGGGTCGTAGTTATTAAGCCTTTTTGAAGCACAATGCACCAAACTATCTTTCAAGACGGATAGGTGCCAATGAATGAAATGAATATATACAGTATATATACAAATATATAAAGATACGTTATATAATTATTCTCTTTGTTTGTCCTCTCCTACTACCGGTTTTCGGTGTTAATTTCTTTAGTTTGGAGTTATATGCCTTTTCCAGTTAGGCAGATGTACTGCAAGCACTCCCTCAATGTCATTGGAGTCCTCGTCTTGTCAAAGTATTCTCGCAGCTCCTCTCGTTCATTACCATTACAATACCATAATTATCCCTCAAAGAATACGCAAAGAATACGTGTACTTCACGCATTTAATAAAGAGAAAGAAAACAACCAAATAAAATAAATGTAAAATAAACAAAGATTACCTAAGTCTATCTTTCTTTTGTCACTTTTTTTGCTATTCTGAATCATTAGTTTCAGGAGTTTCTTGTCGCTGTTTCTTGGCAGCCGACTGGGAATATTTCTGCACCAGGAAACTATCAAGGGAAGCCTCCAGTGTTATACGTTTCTGCTTCCTAGCACCACCACTACCGTTCTTCGAACTCATAATTGATGGGGTTAACAAGGAAAATAATGAAAGAGATAAACTGAACACAGTGCCACTGCTAAGAAATCTTTTACTGCTGTGTAGTAAGGCCAGTGAAAGCGAGGCTGCGTACGCGTGAAAAACTAGGCTTCTATGCTAGCTCTTAGCGATGTCCTTCGTTTGTACTGTACCCGATCATTTGTCTCCAACGTTAAACCTTGCTCTCTCTCTCTCTCTCTCTCTCTCTCTCTCTCTCTCTCTCTCTCTCTCTCTCTCTCTCTCTCTCTCTCTCTCTCTCTCTCTCTCCTTCGTTCGTAACCCGAGGCACTGTTCGTTACTCGAGACAAAAAATGTTCGAAGTTGTTCGTAACCTGAATTGTTCGTGGCCTGAGGCGTTCGTAACCCGAGATACCACTGTACATAGTTCTAGCGGTTAATTCTCGGCGGCAATTTCCAGTTCCTTCATTATTGTTGTGTTCGGCCGTGCATACCGCTGTCTGGTCTGTTAGCTTTTATTGTTTCTTCAAACTCCAGTGTGGTGCCACCACCCCTGCTCATACCTTCCTTCCTGATTTATTCTGTGTACGTCTCAGCCGCGTATCTAGCCTCTGTGTCCTTTGTTTTATTGGTGATGTAACTTGCGAATTTCGTGTATGTGAAAGGCATTGTTAGTTCCCTTGGAGGAATTGTTGGTGTGTACAATCTAGTATGCGCTGGTGTTTTTGCCAGATCGTCCTCTGCTTTCATTTTCTCTGCCGCTGCCCAACCACCTGGTCTTTGCAGTTTTATGATCAGATTGCCCCCCCCCCCCCGTTTGCTGCGGTTGTTGCTGAACGTCTGGTACGCCGGATGGTTCGCGTCTTGTCCACCTTTGCCCAGTAGTTACTGTAGATGTCAGCTGTTAACGCCTCAGGCTCAGTGGCATTATCCCATTGCTACGTCCATGGCTTCCTTGCAGGTCCTTTTGCTTGTTCCGATGATAGTGTTTAAAGCCTGGTTCTGTATGGTGTCCAACATCTTCTTGCTGGGTTCTGACGCTGAGTCGTAAACAATACTGCCGCATTCCAGTTTGCCTTTAATGATGGATTTGTAGAATATCAAGATTGTTTTGCTGTGGGCACCCCAACCGTTTCCCTTTATCACTCCGATATATTGGTGCCTTTTAGCACTTGTCCACTGACGTACGTATATGTTTTGTTCAGTTCATCTTCTCGTCTAGAGGTATACCTTGGCAAACCGTGCTGTGAGTTTTATTAACTGATATACCTTTTAATTGGGTCTTGTTGCCCTCCTTGGTATTTATCTGCCTCTTCCTACTAAAAGTCATGCGAACTGTTGTATTTGTATTTATTTGAAAACATAATTTGTCCATGCAAGTGGTTATTTTATTGATCTGTTTCTGGAGGGGAAAAAAAAAGGGGGGGGGGGTGTTAGTTTCATGTATCCTGTACACCCCTTCCACTCCCCCGTACGGCTCAGTCGTCTGCAAATTGCGACATCCCAGTACCCTGGTCCTGAACCTCCTCTACTAGGTCACAGAACAGTCATGTTGGAGAGATGACCGAGCCCTGGGGAGGGGGGAGGCGCCACTCTCTAGCGCATATGTCCTGGACACTTCGTTTCCTATCCTCACTAAGAAGCTTCTATCTGATGAGAACAGTTCTATGTATGTATATAGTCTCCCTTCTATACCTAATTTATTTAGTTTAATTAACGCGCCTTCTCTCCAGCATTGATTGTAGGTCTCTCGTTTTTCCCCCAATTTTAAACCTCTTCTTGACATGTTTTTCTAATTTAATTTTCTGACCCGCGTGCACCTGTTGGCTCAAACTCCGGATTGTGTGTTACTATATAAACCTTTCTTCTCCACGTGGAAGGTTACCCATTTGTTGATTAGTCTCCACGATTTGTCCAAGGAGAGATGTCAGCGAGATGGGCCGGAGTGGTTTTACCCTCTGTAGATATTTATTTTGTTTTTTGGCTCGAACCACTGTGTCTTTTTTCCACCGTTTTGAAATATTTCCGGTATGTCATATTTTGTTGTATAGCTTGGTGATGGTTTTATTGTATTCTTTGTGAGCATTATTAGGATCGTATATTTCAGTATGCCGATTTCCGTGGCAAAGGGCTTACGCACGTGGTTCGTAATCCCGTATACCCGCGTTCAAAGCACAGTTGCGCTCGATTTGGCAGTCGACCGTGTTGCGTTGGGTTTGCGTTGGTATAGGTGCCGGTCGTTCAGAAAGCAATGGCAAACTAATTAACGTAAACTTGCCTAGAGATCTCAGCGGCAGAAATGCTGGTGTTGACTGCGATGTCCTGTAAAAAGGATATACAAATTAAACACAAAAAATATTTCAGTGTACTGAAGCGGTCTCCGATTTCTCTTTTAGTGCCGTCGTCACCCCGTCTGTCTAGATTGCGTACATGAAGTTCTGTTCAATGTCTTCGTGAGTTGAGCCATTTATCTCTCGAATCATCCCCTCAATTCGTTGCCCCTCTTTGTCTCCTAATCTGCCGTTAGAACAAACTTCATAAAAGTAATCTCCAAACATTTTAGCTTCTTCTTTGTTTCTTACTGCTAGCGTTGATTTTTTGATGGTGGCAATTTTGCTTATCTTATTATTCCTGTGTATTACTTTTATTTGTTCCCACACTTTACTTGTCGGTGTTTCTGGGCTGAGTTTCTGACAGTCACTTCTCCATGCTGTTTTTTTTTTCCATTAGCTTTTTTATTCTATTTGCTTCATTTCTGCATTTCTTGTACTAGCCGTAATTCTCTCCTGTCCTCGTCCTTCTGTACGCCTGTATGGCTATTTTCCTATTCTGTTGAGTCGCTGTATAACTGCCATTCCACCATCCCACTGGATTTTAGTGCCATTGTTTCTAGGCTATATGTGTCCTTTGTTTGTCAGTTTTTAGACTAACTGGCACATTTCTGTTAGGAATGTGTTTAATTGCTACCTGCAGGATGTTTCTAGTTAGTCTCTTTGTGTATTTCTCAATACCTTCTTGGTCCTGGTGTTCCATTTCTGTTTTGACCGGCTCTTCTCTAAACTGCTCTCATTTTACTTTTTTTTTTTTTTTATTTTAATTGAACATTGGTCTGTAGCTGTTGGGGCTTAACTGGGGTTTTGTTGTGTTGATTATATTGATATAAAAAGAAGTTGCATGTCCTTCACAGGACGTAGCAGTCAACCCCAGCATTTTCGCTGTTCGTGATTCCTGGGCAAATGTTACGTTCAGTAGTTTGCCATTGCTTTCTGAACGACCGGCTCCTATACCTTTTTCGAAAAAACCAGCACCGCCGTGTTTCTAACCCGGGTATACGGGCTCACAAACCGCGTTCGCAAGCCCTTAGCCACAGATAACAGAGTTATAAATCAAGGGCAGTATGTGCCTGACGAGATGCAGCGAAATATGCCAGGCAATAAATCGCGCAACAGATTGTCTGTGACGTCTGTGTTTACATTCACGAAGGGAATACAGTGTTTTAAATATCAAGATTTAACACATTGGTGTGAATTCTAGACAATTTTTTGCGGGGGGGGGGGGGGGCGCTCCCTGGAGGCCTCAGTCATGTAATTCTACTAAAGAATGTTGAAAATGCCACGGACAGCCAAATAATGAGCACTCCCAATGTTTTGAAAATGCCACTGACAGCCAAATAATGAGCACTCCCAATGTTTTAGTTAGTTAGTTAGTTAGTCGCAGTTCCAACTTCACAGCAACGGGTCGTCCCCATTATGCTCTGTTCCTGTGCCTTGAATATCACACAAAACGCTCCCCACTGCCCAATGTGAAAAGTAGAAAAGACAGGAGTCTCGACAAACAACAGCCCGCACAGATACACTGTGCATAATGCCGCCGCAAGAATGTCATCACAATAGTCCCCCAGTTCATTTCTGATGGAATCGGCAGTTTTCCCACCTGGATGTTTCCTAGATGTTCACCCACACAGACCACGAAATACAGTTCATCGTCAATGGCAGTGGCAGTCAACCAGAAGCCCAGCAGCCACGCATTTCTGCATAAGGCAAAAACCGGTCAACTCTGGGACATAGCCATCTGCCATCGCCCCGAACATGCAGTCACGTTCCAAAAAACCTCGGGCAGATTCAAAAGCATTTCACACGAAACTCACAGCTCACAGTGTCGCGCCACGCACTCACTCAGTAGCAGGGCGACGGAACCATCAAGCCTCCGTAGTCGCCTCTTACGACATGCGTGGTAGGCTACAGTGTTGCTATTCTTTGCTTCCCTTATGGGCCCCGGCAACACACAGGAGTCTCCCAATGTTTTGAACAAGTCTAAGACGCAAAGACAAACATGTTACAAACACCAAAATGAGATGGGCATCATTGTCTGACCGCATTATTAGGAGAGAACAACAGAAAGGCGTCGTGACAACCGGAGAGATTTATGGAAAGAGAGGTAGACGAGGTAGAGGAATAAAGAGGGGGGTGGGGGGAATTGTCGTATTCCATGGAAACAACAAATACAGCGGTTCTGGAAGAACTGGCAATGATAAGAGAGTTGATGAAAGAAATTAATAAGAGTGAAGTGGAATATTTCGGCCACGTTACAAGACATACAAACCATACTGGAGGGTCAGATTGAAGGCAAGCGAGCAAGAGGTAGACAATGATACAATTGGGAAGATAACATCAAAAGATGGAAGCAGTCTGACAGAGTATACAATCAGGGAGAGACAGACAGTGGTGGAGGTCCATTGCAGCCAACGTTCATTGTGAAGACGGCGCCTGATTGATTCATTAATTGATTGACTGATTAGTTAGTTAGTTAGTCGACAGATCATCCTCATTGCACATCGAACCATTCAGTCCATAAGTGCTCGGATCCCCTCCTCAGCAAATCCCGCAGCGTGTAGCGGCTAACGACGCCAGTTCTGTGTTGGTTTATCAATCTTCTTTGGCTTCCTGCGTAGTGTTCTTGTTTGGCCACCCCTCTTTTAATTTGCTGCTCTCGCAGTCTGGCCATTGTTGTAGATTCACAGTCATCACTTGGTTCTCGCAAAAGTCTGACTTCTCGTAGAGCATTCAGAATGTCAGCCTGGTCCATGGTGCGTCCGCCCTCCACAGTAGCCTCACCTGCGAGCTTGTCAGCCCGCTCATTTCCTTGTACTCCCGCATGCCCTGGCACGAAGATGAAACTAATCTTTGCCAGCCGAGACCGCTCCAGAGGCAGCAACCATTCTCTTCGGGTCGACCCCTCCTCTATCCTCTTGATCATGTTCATTGAGTCGCTAAGGAAACAAGCCCTAGTGAATGTCTGTGTCTCGAGCCATGTTATTGCTTTACTTACTGCCATGACTTACATGGTCAGGCTACTTGTGGTTTCAGTGAAAGCACCAGAGTCCTCCTTCACAATTCTCCCTCCGGCCCGAGCTGTAAAGGCCCATGAGCTTTTCACATGTCGGACGACCGACCCATCTGTGTAGATGACCGCGTCACCGTCTAGCGAATTCTCGAAAATCAACGCTTGTACTTCAGCCTCAACAGCAGCCGGATTTTCTTGTCTGCATTTTCTATCTAGTTGGATGCAAACTGAAAAGGATGTGCAGAAGTCTGTTGGCACTTGCACCCACTCCTCGCCAGGTTCTAAGTCCTCAAGTGAACACACCTGTTGAAGAATGTTGTCAGAGTCCAGAAAGGGTACAGTGATGCAGTGACATCGTTACGCCCGCCAGGCGACTTAGCTCCCAGCAGGGATGCAGCAACTTCGTTACGCCGCCAGGCGAGTAGTAGTTACCGGCCTGCAAGATTGCTGGCTGACGAACGACCAGCGGTCAGGCCAGGACGACGCTAGACGCACGCATGCCTCGTGAAGCCACCTGAGGCGGGAGGCAAGTTGCTAACTAGCGGCAGACAGCTCTGGGACTTCGACTCGGACAGACGTATGATGAGAGAAAGGCGTTGTGTGGTTTTCTGTGCTTGAAAGTCGAGTGTCTGGACATCTTGAGAGTTAGACTTGTGAGCTGTATTGTGGATGTAAGTGTTTTGAAGTATCAAGTATATATTGTTGTGATCATCGTAATGTATTTAATCTGTGAATAAATCCATTGAACGGTGTGTCGTTGAGTCTTACGTCAAATCACGTTGTACTTGTACTGTCTCACATGTGTTAGGTTAGCGAGCCAAGTTTAAGACCCTGACATGTGTGGACGTGGTGGCACTCGTCCGGCTTTGAGATGAACGTGTTTATGTGATTAACGATTTAAAACTAGAGTTTGTGAACTTAGAATTTTTGTCAAACTTTATAGTACATGTAAATGTGATCGTGGAAGGCTCATTTTGATTTATTACTACATTATTTAAACATGGAGACCATTTGTAAACGTACAGTGCATACATATTGTTTGATCTTGTAAGCGTGTAAAACATTTGTGATTTGTGAAATTTGTCACCGTTTTGACCTTGTCGACATTGTGATCTTGTCCCCATTGTGACCTTGTCGCCATCTTGTAAACTTGATGTCTATGTCCTTACTGAATGTCATCTTGATGTAAGTGATGTGTCATCAATGTTGTAGAGTGTTGAGATACATGTAGATTGTCTTTGTACATTGAGTTGTGGAAAGCAGAAAGTTCTTGGAAAGAAAGTGACTTGTTTTGAAAAAAAAAATTGTTGACGGACAAACTTACGACCTACAATTACACTCTACGCCATACAAACCTAATCAATACTTAGTGACAAGCAGGCACACACCACCAAATAGACGCTAATTTATTTTCCTCCAAAAACAAAGCAGGTTTTCCGTACCATCCGAAACCTTGCCGTAGAGGTCATTTGTGTTTTCGAAGTAGCGACCCTACAGTTCCTAGCCCGATTTCCAACCGTTCTTCACCGCATCCAGGGCACTTGAGTATATTTTTCTTTTCATTTACTTTAAGGATGCAATTTTAGGCACGTATTGTCAATAGAAATCAATTGTAAAGTGTTCATTACTAACCACTTATAACATATTTTGTGTGGCTGGTATTTCATTGACATTGTCCATCATGTCTTCATTGAATGATTTCATCGATATGGGGTTAAAATTGAAGTTAACATGTGATGAGTTAACGAAGTGGAGTGAGAATAAATACTCTGAACACCTTCGCGAGAAAGCTTCTGAACGCGATGAACGAGCAGCTGAAAGAGCTGCCAAGCAAGCAGAAGCAGAATTGTCTGCAAAGACAAAGCAAGCCGAATTAGAACTGGCTGCAACGACAAAGCAAGCTGAGATAGACAGTGAACTAAAGAAAGCAGAAATGGAACGAGAAACAGAACTGAAGAAGGCAGAAACAGCCTTAAAGCAAGCTGAGATAGATAGTGAGCTGAAGAAGGCAGAAATAGCAGCTCAGAGTAAGAGAGAAGAACTGGAGTTACAGTTAAAGATGAAACAACTTGACACTGAGACTGCGATTAACAAAGAGTATAAGAAATCTGAGAGACTGGAAAAAGAAAACCAGTACAAGAAATATCAGGGTATTGTACGTAATTATACCTCGGGTGACTGCATCGCAGCCTTTACCCAAAATTTTGAAACGTTAATGGAACATTACCAAGTTCCACTGTCTGAATGGAATATTGTGTATATGAGGAGTTTATCAGGGGAACCACTTAAAGTCATTGAGACCATCCCCAAAGACCTCAGAAAAGATTACCATTATCTGAAATCTAAGATTATGGCACATTTTATGTTAGATGAGGCAGGTTACAGAGAACAATTCAGTAAGTTGAGCCCAAAACCGACTCAAACGTTCTCTGATTACCTCTGCTTAGTCCGAGATATATTTACCAAATGGACTTCAGCAGCTAAAATTGACAAAAATTATCAGAGACTAGAAGATCTGATCATTAGAGATAAAATCATTTCATCCATTCCATCAGCATTTTCAAAATTTTTGCAAGAGAATGAATGCACTAGTGTAGATGAGATTGAGAGACGTGGTTCGGCGTATTATACAGCCAACAAACATTGTTTTGCCAGTGAAGCTACTGACATACATTTTGTAGCATCGGCTAACTATGACAAACCCTATAGTAGGCAGAAACCTCATAGGCCTACCTCTGAGAATTTTAATCACTGTATTTATTGTAAATTTTCACATCATCAGAGTGAAATGTGCGATAAGCACCCAGAATACAACACTTACCTACTAAACATGGTAAACAGACAAGATAAGGAGCGTAGGTCCTTCAGAAACTTGCGTAAATGTTTCCTCTGCAAGGCGCACGGACACCACCGGAAAGAGTGTAAAGGTAGGCAAATGACCAACAAAGCAAATGCCGCCTTGTTTTACAGTTCGGCGTCAGACGAAGAACAGCCAGAGAAACATCCTGTGAACTCAGCACAGGTTTTTTGACATATTTAGCGCAAATAAATGCTCTGTTTGTAACACCTTTTATGAAGATGGTATTTTAACATGTGGTCACGCCATCCCTATTGCCAATGAAGAAGCTAATTTGGTAGTAGATTCAAAAGGCAAGATAATCGTCCATCACGGATATGTGAATGGCAAGTCTGCTACAGTCCTTCGTGACACGGGCAGTTCACTTATTGACTGATTCTTGGCAGGGACCTTTTAAAGTGACGAGACAGATTTCACCTGTAGACTACGAAATCCAAATAAAAGACAAACACAAAATATTTCACATAAATATGCTAAGACCTTACCACAACAGAGACAACGAACAAGACGATACGACAGCTTGTACAGTGATAATAGATCACGAAGATGACGATGCTAGTGACGACATCCCAACACCTGCATTAGACACGACAAACTGCTTGAAGGAGATCAAAATCAACCCAAATTTAACTCAAGCAGAGACAAACAGTTGCAAACAGCTTATACAACAGTACAACACCATCTTTTCTAACAACCCAGGACAAACAGAATTAGTACAGCATCACATCACACTCACATCAAACACACCCATAAGATGCAGACCATACACCATTCCATTACATTACAAAGAACATTTACATCAGGAGATCATCAACTTAGAGAAAAACAACATCATAAGGCGATCCCAATCAGACTTCTCATCTCCAATGGTCATTGTACGCAAAAAGGACAATACAACAAGACTGTGTATCGACTATCGAAAGCTCAATAAAATAACTGTTCTAGATCTTGAGCCAATGGCTAACTCTGACGATCTTCTGACAGAACTGACAGACGCTAGGTTCTTTACGAAGATAGATATGACGAAAGGATATTGGCAAATAGGAGTAGACGAACAGAGCAGACATCTGACAGCATTTGCCACACCTTGGGGACTGTACGAATGGTGCAAACTTCCATTTGGGCTTGTCAATGCCCCTGCCACATTCGTACGTATGACACGACTTCTCTTAGTAGACATTCCTAACATAATATGCTACATAGACGACATCTGTGTTCACACAGAGACTATGACAGAGCACATTAAGACGTTAGAACAGACATTTGAACGTATTAGACAGCACGGACTGACGGTAAAGCCTGCGAAAGTAGACATAGCCTACCAGGAAATATCCTTCTTGGGGTACAAAATATCCAATGGCTTTGTCACGACAGACGATAACATTGTGTCCAAGATACTAAAACTCTCACTTCCGACTACAAAAAAACAAGTCAGAAGTTTGTTGGGACTGATAAATTATTACCGGCAGTTCATTCCTGATTTTTCCGAACTGACCGAAGTGTTTACTAATTTACTAACAAAAGATAAACCGGAGAAAATTGTAAACAATGAATGCCTAAAAATTGCATTCAATAAAGTACTAGCATGTTTTTCTGATAATAGTTCAAATAATCTCATCCTGAAATTGCCCAATCTCCATTTACCTTTCAGATTGCGTACAGATGCTAGCTCCGTGGCGATTGGAGCAGTCTTGTTGCAAGAGTACAATAACATCCTCCATCCCGTGTACTTCGTATCAAGGAAACTAAAACCCAGAGAACGGGCGTGGTCTATACCTCAGTTAGAAGCCCTAGCTTTAGTGGTGGGTATAACAAAATTGTCCAGATTTCTTCTAGGACGCCATTTCATCGTGGAATCTGACAGCAGCCCGTTGCGTTTTATAAATTCAGGTGTACCTTCAAACCATATGGTAGTGCGCTGGTCTCTTAAACTTCAAGATTATAGCTTTGAGGTTCGACATATTCCAGGCAGAACCAATTCAATTGCCGATCTTTTGTCCCGTTGTCCGACCGACCCAGTAAGCACCAATGTCTGAGTGCAGTGTATACAAATACACTCAGACCGACACAGCCATTTATCAGTGAATATATTTTTTTTCATTCACAAAAAGCTGTGTAATGTCTACAATATAATGTGATAGGGGTTACTCCCAATATATATATAGTGTTCTTATTTTACTAATTCATGTAGTGATTGTCGTGTATAATTGTGTAGTGTGTGGTAGAAAGCGAACTTTATTAATTGTATATATTACGAACAAGAACAGTGTCACATTCGCTCAAAAACTTACCGTAAGCGAACTATCCAATTTGATAGTGACATCTCCGTGTGGAACATTCCAGGGATATTTTAAAGACGTGTGTGAACGTGTAAACTAAACATTGACAGCTACACCATTGCAGTTAACCGATATCCATAATGTTCGGTAGTGTAACATCCAACACATGAACAGTCAATCGTAATCCAGAAGGTTTTGTAGTGAAACATCCAACACATGAACTGTGAGAACATTGTACTTTCCGTAACTACATCAGACCGGAACAAGTGTGTTCTACAAGCTTCAACATCAGCTGTTTTTTTTTAGTGTTCGTGTGTACTTCCGGATTAGTTAGAAATTTAGAGCAAAATTAGCAGACGACAAATAAAAGTTTAAAAAGCTATGACGATTCTAAAATCTTTAGGAATCAACAAAGTTAAATACACGAATTGTGTGTTTATATATTTATGTAGTGTAATCTTAGAATCATATCTTGAGTAATGTATTCATATTACCGACTTTTTCTCGTTAATATGAAGAAACGTCAAGCGATGACGCTAAGAAATAGGATAATTATTGTAAATTATTGTATTTCATTAATGTGGGAATTATTCCCCTTTTCATTATTTTGTTATGACATCATTACACAAAGGGCCATAATTTGAGATATATTCAGTAATGTGTTGTGTATAAATAGCTAAGTGTTGCCAGATTATTGACACAACAGGTAGCCATCTACTGGGCATGGCAGAGGGTTGCCGACATTGCAGACCAACACAAGAGCTACTGGCCAAATAAGGTCAGGGTTTGAGCGTTTTATGCGACTTATATAACGTCGTATTTCGGTCTAGCTAGATGGTTGTTGTTTCAAGAACCATATTATTACGTTTTTTTTGTATGCTGCGAGGTAGATGCGTGAAGCTGATACTACCGATCTGACTGGGTCATTAATGCAATTGAGGTAATCAGCCATCGAGAGGATGAAACCTGACATGTGTTAAAGGTTTAACACCACATGTCGTTGAATGCAACTTCCATTTCTTATATATTTCTATGGCATATGTGTATTTATTTGTATTTTGATACCAATGTATATAACAACAGAAGGGTAGACTCTGACAAGGTTAGAATATTAACCCAGTATGTACATATATTATACATGAAAGATGACATCTTTCATGAATTTGCCGGGGGAGCGTGTCAGAGTCCAGAAAGGGTACAGTGATGCAGTGACATCGTTACGCCCGCCAGGCGACTTAGCTCCCAGCAGGGATGCAGCAACTTCGTTACGCCGCCAGGCGAGTAGTAGTTACCGGCCTGCAAGATTGCTGGCTGACGAACGACCAGCGGTCAGGCCAGGACGACGCTAGACGCACGCATGCCTCGTGAAGCCACCTGAGGCGGGAGGCAAGTTGCTAACTAGCGGCAGACAGCTCTGGGACTTCGACTCGGACAGACGTATGATGAGAGAAAGGCGTTGTGTGGTTTTCTGTGCTTGAAAGTCGAGTGTCTGGACATCTTGAGAGTTAGACTTGTGAGCTGTATTGTGGATGTAAGTGTTTTGAAGTATCAAGTATATATTGTTGTGATCATCGTAATGTATTTAATCTGTGAATAAATCCATTGAACGGTGTGTCGTTGAGTCTTACGTCAAATCACGTTGTACTTGTACTGTCTCACATGTGTTAGGTTAGCGAGCCAAGTTTAAGACCCTGACAAATGTCTTCGGCTTGACCCATCCACGACCGTCCTCTTTTTAACCTGCTGCCCTTCACCTTCCTAATTTCACTATGCAGTGGTTGTTGTGTGTTTGCGTTAATTCTGAGGTAGGCGCGTGCCCTGCAAACTTGCATTCTCTCTTCAATGGTTGGAAAATCAAGAAGGTAGCGCATCGCCCTGCATGCTGTATCTCTTGTACATCCAAGAATAATGCGCATAGCTTCATTCTGTATCCTTTCCATCCTTTCTATCTGCTTATGGCTGAGAGTCAGGATTGCCATTGCATACTCCAAAACAGACATGACCAACCCCTCGTACAGAAGACATAGATGGCGCTGCTCACAGTTTGCTACCGCCATCACCCGCATCGCTGCCAAACCCCGCTTGGCCTTTGTTATCACCTGGTCTATGTGTACATTATAAGCAAGGCTTCGATCAAAGCGTATCCCCAGGTAATTCATTGCCTGCGTTCTTTCCACCGTCTCTGAACACAGCATAACAGTTGGTGTTGGAGTGTTGACAATATGATTATTCAACGAGAACCAAGTCACTGTTGCCTTTGTTGGGTTGACCATTGCCCCAGCTTCATCACACCAAGTACTTATGCGATTGAGTTCGGTTTGTAGTTCCACAGCAACCTCCTCTCTATCCTTACCCTGACGATACACTAAAACATCATCGGCATATGACAATGTCCTGCCAGGTCCAGTGATCTGCTCACTGGTGATTCTCACTGTGTAGGGGTTGAACAGTACCGGAGATAATGGTGATCCCTGTAGTAGGCCAGGATATATTGTTGTTGGTTCCGAAGTCCAACTGCCACATCTAAAAACTACTTTCCGTTGGAAGAGGGCTGCAGCGATCCAACTAAGGAGGAATGGACTTACGTTTAGTTCAAGAAGCTGAAACATTAAAAAATCCAGTGGTACTCTGTTGTATGCGTCCTCAAGATCAATCGCTGCAGCAACGGTTTCAGTGCCTGAGTGGAAACCTTCATAGACATCATGGGCAAAGACTGCTGCATTGGTCCAGGTTTCTCTTTTTGGACGGTACCCACCCAGGGTAGGTGGGAAAACACCTTGCTTCTCTACAGTGGCGTCACTGGGGTTGGTGTCACCCAGTGCGGTAAACTCTTGGTGTCACCCCTCTAGACTTTCACCATGGTCTTCTTCCGAGTGTTCCTGTACCATATATAATCGCATATAGTAATGTTTGTAAAATAAGTCAAAAAGTTAATAAGGACATAAGAAAGAAAACAAATTGAACAATATAACTTCAATACTTCAGGTAAAACATAAATAAAGAACTTCGACAAACTCGGACAAAGTTAAATTTTTGTTATTTAACATTAAAATTTCTTAAATTAACAATGAACGGTTATGAAACCCGACTAGACAGAGCTATGTCTGCTTTGTCAAATTTGCAATTTTTTTATTTTGGTGTCACCCCTTGATGGTGTCACCCGCTTTGACACACCTCTGCCCATTTTTCGCTTTTAACCACCTTGACCAGTTTTTTGAAATAGCTTACTTTTGTGTGCATCTCTCTTTCTAAGTGCATGCAGGGACTAGGATGACCAGCTCTGTTCTTCTTGGCATTTTGCCATCTCCTTACAGCACTACGCTTATCCACCCAAGCCTTCTCCACCTCGAAACTCCACCACGGTGGCTGATCCCAGCTTTTTTTCCTGCCCTGAAACGTTCTGCGCTTGACTGATTGATTGATTTCAGTATTCTTTGATTATGTAAAGTAATAAGAGATGGATTTTGGAAGATAACGTGATGTCTGGAAAGATCCGATGCTGAATGGACTGGGAGGGCGCAGCTGGAGATTACATCAGTATAACTGTTGTCAGGGCACGTGATGATAATGCCGATTTGATTTCTTGTTTCGTTTATTCGTGTCCTGTCGTCATTGTTTTACACGAGAAGTTGAAAGCGAGGCCAGCAGACGACAAGTTGCAGGAAGTAGGACATTCAAACGTGGCCGCCGCCGCTATAGCCGGTCTGTCTCTGGTGATCACTGGTCGTCTCTTGTAGCCTAGTCAGTTTGTGGGTCACATTGTACCCAGGCTGGCCATACTGTAGGGACCGTTAGCTATTCATGATGACTGTGGTAAAACTTTCTTGTAGAATGGCTGGAAAAAACCCGTGAGTGGGTAAATTTTAAACAGACAAGCACCTCTGTAGAGTACTGTAGACTAGATCATAGACTGAAGCTCCAGACAACAGTAGTCGGTATATCACAAGCAGATGAGACAACAACAGGTACATTGTTATGATGAATTGTCTGGATAATACAAGCACTGTATTGTGTTGTAGATTCATGAATCATATCAACTTTAGCAAACGCCTTACCGACTGGTTGGGTGATTTTCATCTTGAGATCTCCAAAAGCATCGACGTTCCTGTGATTATCGATACGGGAGTGATTCAGTTGAGTGTCATAATCAACGGCTGTCAAGACCCTTTGTCTTCCTTCATCTCTCTGTCGATATATAGTCCCAGTTGTCACAACATACTTGGGACGCAGAGGTGTTTCCAAGGCACCAGGGTCGGGTTATATACTGGCCAAGACCTATTGACGCGTCCTCGTCGAGCGTCCTGGGCAACAGGTCCCTTCGGGGTCCTGGCTAAAGTCAGTAGGATCGCCGATTCCTCCGAAGTCGGAGAGTGTCTGCCTGTACGGCGAGGAACCACCAGTCTGCACACCAATAAGCCAGACATGGGACAACGGATACTCACGCAAACCTCAGGTCCTGTATGACATCACACTGATGTTGGACAACAGGATGTCTTCATCCGACATACAGGACTTCGCGTTGGAGCTCAAGCCAACGAACACAAGCAAGCAACAACATGCTTCAGTTTTTCATTCTTCATAACAAATAACAGATAGATCAACTCTGCTTGGAGCGAATGGTGCAGCCAGGAAGTGACCAGATGATCTGGCCGGACTCCGAGGAAAGACCACAGACGGTCATATAATTTAGATTGCTACTGCTACTGGTACCATTAGGCATTAGTATTGGGGCTCTTCGCTGTTGATGAGGATGGAGCATGTGTGGGAATGCCCTGAGTGCTGTGATGTCAGTTTAGTTTAGTTTGATGTCAGTTCGTCTCAACTCTCTGCGTACTCATTTCTCATAATGTGGCCAAAATATGACGCCATGTTCTGATGCTTGTAATAAGTTATCTGTGTGCCGTACCCTGAGTCTCTTTCATGAAAATAATTTTGATTATTCATTTTGACTGTCCAGGGAATGTTCAGTATTCTGTGATTACATGCCTGTGAGTCCTCGAGGTCTGATGTTCTTTGTCAACTACTTGTCCGAGGGTCACAGAACATGCTAGAACTGGTTCTATGTAGCAAGCAGTGGTTTTTTAACATTCTAATCTCCAATGATTAGTATTTATTGCATAAGATGTTCTTCATTTTGTCAATTCAGTTCTTGCTGGTCCTGTCGTCTTCATTATCTCTGGAAATATGTTCCATCTGATGTGCCTGGATACCGGATTTTCTGTTCTTTCCCCAAATTAATACATTGGCACTTTGATGTCTTGACAGACAATAGTTTTGCTACATTGTGCATCAAAAAAGGCATAATAACTACAACCCATGGCGGTAGCAAACGTGACTGATCCAGTTAAGACCAGGGACATATTTTCTGTAGATCTCATATGCTGATAGTATGTTAGATAGTTAGTTAGTCGAGGTTCCAACTTCACGGCAATATCACACAAAATGCTCCCCGCTGTCAAATGTGAAAAGTGGAATTGACAGGAATCTCGGCAATCCAAAAGCCCGCACAGGTACACTGTGCATAATGGCGCCGCCAGAATGCCAACACAAAATTAATCCAGGAAAGCCACAGTTCATGGTCGGTGGACTTGGCAGTCACCAGAAAGACCTCATTGACCCAGGTTTTCTCTCATGGCTCGGTCTTTTACCTGATAATATAATGGAAACAAATCAGGAAACATTACTTATCCTTATCTGATGTCCTTCTAAAGCACTGAAATGTTTGTATAAGGTTGTTTATTCTTATAACTACTGTTTTTCTGCCTATATAGTACCTATCTACTTGTTTGTTTCCTCTTACATCTGCACGCCCTGGCACAAAAATTAAACATACATTAGTCAATCTTGATCTGCTCAGAGATTCAAGCCATTTCCATCTGGTCAAGTCCTCCTTAGTATACTCGCAGAGTCACTTAGAAAACATGATTGGGTGAACGTCTGCGTCTGCAGCCACGATATTGTCTCTGTTACTGCTATGACTTCCATAGTTAGGCTACTCGTAGTCACATATTATTTCCAAACAACCTACCTCTAGGTAGCTTTCTTAATTTGGCATCTACTCAAAGGCCACCAATCTGGTAGTGAAATGGTTCTGCCACATAACTAGACTACCAGCTGAGTGTATACCACAACAAGCAATGATGTACAGACCAGATGGAATCAGAAGAGGCCGATCATGTAAACGATGGACAGAGGGAATAACACAGTCCATGGGAATTACTATATATCAAGCCCATAAACGGGCACTCTCCTGGAGTTTATGCTTCACCACGACACCATAAGGTACAAGAGGAATACGAAGAAATGTAACAACAAGACCCCAGATTTGTGTAAACCTGAATCACACGTGCTATAAATATTCATTTCTGGGTAGGTTTTTCTCATTTGTAATGTGAACGAACGGACGAACAATCAAACTTTATTTTCAAAGTGTTAAGAATTGGTCATGCATGCCCATCTGACATTCTGCCCTTCTTCTCTCTCTCTCTCTCCTCCCATACATTATTTCACTCATACATCACTTGTGAAGCGAATCTTACACAACAGGGGACTGAACCTTGGGCAGGGGACTATTGGGTCTGCTGTGTTCAGTTTCAACTGCTGGAGGATTGGCACAGTCATGCATGTTTGCCCTTGTCCAAGGTTTCATGTCTGATCCACATATCCAAGGTTTCATGTCTGATCCACATATCCAAGGTTTCATGTCTGATCCACATATCCAAGGTTTCATGTCTGATCCACTACCCTAGAATCATGTAAACCATATTTCTTTTAAATTTATAAGAATCCATGTAGTCCATTCAGTGGATGAAACCATGTCTGCAGAGCCACAGGCGGCTGTTGTAATCTCTGATCTTCTAAGTCTGCTTGCATTTGTATTTATGAAATGTAACCCATTGTACATATCCACACTTCTAGTAATTCATGTTCTTATTTCACACAATGTTCACACTTGTACAGACACCAACAGACATGTTCACACTTGTACAGACACCAATAGACATGTTCACACTTGTACAGACACCAATAGACATGTTCACACTTGTACAGACACCAATAGACATGTTCACACTTGTACAGACACCAATAGACATGTTCACACTTGTACAGACACCAATAGACATGTTCACACTTGTACAGACACCAATAGACATGTTCACACTTGTACAGACACCAATAGGCATGTTCACACTTCTAGGCCTTCATGTTCCCATTTCACACAATAGTCACACTTGTACAAACAGTGGTAGACTTATCTACACAATTCCATATATGGAACACTATGTTCTGTGAGATATGGCTAATGATGCCTGGATATCCACATTATATTATTAGAAGTGTTATGGCATTGATGTCTATATATGATAGGCACAGGGAGCTCTGGACAAAGATGTACTTTAGGGTTGCAGTACACAAGG
Source organism: Cepaea hortensis (assembly GCA_963921405.1). NCBI lineage: Eukaryota > Metazoa > Mollusca > Gastropoda > Stylommatophora > Helicidae > Cepaea > Cepaea hortensis. The sequence goes on from OY992891.1 coordinate 98,768,214, forward strand.
AGCATCCTTTGTATGAGGATTTGGGTGACACCAGGGGATATGGTTGAAAAGAGGTAGTTCTTGGATGTCACAGGCTGAAGATACAATCAGACATGCTTGTGAAACGGGTAAGATGATGTGGGGTGAAAAAATGAAAATTGGCACCACCCAACAAGGCTATCTTACATAGAGTGAAAGTCATGTTGGACGGTACTGGGAATGGACAGCAGGTGAAGGACAACTCGTGCTCAGGTGATGTCATAATATACTTGGATGAGGCTATGGTGAGAAGTAAACAAAGTGGGTGGGGATTCAGGGCAAAGGTTAAAGGTCTCTGTGTAAAAGAGGAGAGTCTGATGTACAGTATCTTGACTTCCAGCATGAGAATTGAGGTGGATGGTGTAAAGGCGGCGTTCCATTAGCTGGAACATATTACAGGGTGACGTGTCTTTGTTATGGTCTCACAGAACATGAGAATAGAGGTGGAGGCTGTGAAAGCATCACTCCTATGGCTGGAGGGTAGTGCAGCTTGTCATGTTTTTATAACAGCCTCACAGAGCATATTATTAAAATAGAGACTGGAATGCTCCCAGGGGAGTGGCTTGTATAGCTTGACAAGATGAAGGTCAAGAGAAAATAATGGATTTTTTGCCCAAGGCGTGCGGGTTGTGAGGAAATAAACACTACTGCTTTATCTGTGGGTGGTGACATGGTGTGGACTCCCAGGTCTGAGGGAAAGTGCAGCAAAGCAGACAGCGTCCACGCCAGTAGGCGCTGATTCTGCGGGCAGTGAGCAGCGGGACTGGACAGCCCTCATCACATGGGAGAAAGTGCATCAGTCATCTCATCAGGCTGCCTCTGGCATCACCAGCATGGGAACTGATGGCTGGTTACTGAAGAAGACGGAGCGCCTGTGGCAATGTTCAAAGTCCCATGTTGTTGGTGCTTATACTCGTACTCCAGCATCACAGAGCTTCATTGTGTCTGTTTATATCAATGTTTTTATTCTGGATTTTCTTCTGAAGGGCAGATGACAATAAACGAGGTCTTATGTCGAAAAAAGCCACTTATTTTTGCCTGTCTGTTGACCTTGGCATCGGCAAGCTACCTGGTGTTTAATTTGTCTGGCTGGACTAGGGTACTGGTGGAACACACCTTTCTGCAGCAGATCCGACACAACTGTGAGTGTTACATATGTTGATGTTTTGTTACAGGTGTGAGTGTTTGTTATAGATGTGTGTGTGTATATAGAGAGTATGTTTTAGCTGTGTGTGTTTGGTTTAGCTGTGTATTAACATTGTATGTCAGGTGGAGGAGCGCAATTGGGAGGGTACAAGCCTTATCCTAGTGCGAGGAAATGCAACCTCAAGATTAAATGTCATGGCAGGGCAGACCAGACTCTAAGCCTTGGTTGGTAACTGGTCTAGGATGGAAGCTCCGACAGGCGGACAGTTAGAGCATTGCTTTGCTGATCCGGCAGCTTCTGCAGCTGGTCTTGTTCCAGACGTATTGGTGTTACCTTTCCTCTGGAGTAAACTAGACAGGCCGAGAGAGGGATCATGCTGCATGGGCGAGACATGGTCTCTAAATTCAGCCCAGGCTTTGTGTTATGGAGAGGTATAACTCTATTTTACAAACTATCGTCTGTCAAGACGGCCAGGTGCCAGTCAAGTCAATAACATTGTATGATATAGCTGTGTATGTGTTTTAAAAAATTGGTAGTTGCATATCCTTTACAGGACGTTGCAGTCAACCCCAGCATTTATTTGGCTGTTGGTAATTCCTGGGCAAGTTTACGTCCAGTAGTTTGTCATTGCTTTCTGAACGACCGGCACCCATACCATTTCATTAAAAACCAACATAAGGCGATGTGCTGCCAAATCACCCCCAGCTGTGATTTGAATGCGGGATTAAGAATTGCGCCCGTAAACCAAATCGTCACTGAGCTGGCGTGTATGTGTAGCTGTATGTTATAGTTGTGTGTGTATAGCTGTGTGTATGTTATAGTTGTGTGTGTATAGCTATGCGTATGTTATAGTTGTGTGTGTATAGCTATGCGTATGTTATAGTTGTGTGTGTATAGCTATGCCTATGTTATAGTTGTGTGCGTATAGCTATGCGTATGTTATAGTTGTGTGTGTATAGCTGTGCGTATGTTATAATTGTGTGTGTATAGCTGTGCGTATGTTATAGTTGTGTGTGTATAGCTAGTTGTGTGTGTATAGCTGTGCGTATGTTATAGTTGTGTGTGTATAGCTGTGTGTATGTTATAGTTGTGTGTGTATAGCTATGCGTATGTTATAGTTGTGTGTGTATAGCTATGTGTATGTTATAGTTGTGTGTGTATAGCTATGCGTATGTTATAGTTGTGTGTGTATAACTATGCGTATGTTATAGTTGTGTGTGTATAGCTGTGTGTATGTTATAGTTGTGTGTGTATAGCTGTGCGTATGTTATTGTTGTGTGTGTATAGCTGTGCGAATGTTATAGTTGTGTGTGTATAGCTATGCGTATGTTATAGTTGTGTGTGTGTAGCTGTGCGTATGTTATAGTTGTGTGTGTATAGTTGTGCATATGTTATAGTTGAGTGTGTATAGCTATGCGTATGTTATAGTTGTGTGTGTATAGCTATGCCTATGTTATAGTTGTGTGTGTATAGCTATGCGTATGTTATAGTTGTGTGTGTATAGCTGTGCGTATGTTATAGTTGTGTGTGTATAGCTGTGTGTATGTTATAGTTGTGTGTGTAAAGCTGTGCGTATGTTATAGTTGTGTGTGTATAGCTGTGCGTATGTTATAGTTGTGTGTGTATAGCTGTGTGTATGTTATAGTTGTGTGTGTATAGCTGTGTGTATGTTATAGTTGTGTGTGTATAGCTATGCGTATGTTATAGTTGTGTGTGTATAGCTATGTGTATGTTATAGTTGTGTGTGTATAGCTATGCGTATGTTATAGTTGTGTGTGTATAACTATGCGTATGTTATAGTTGTGTGTGTATAGCTATGTGTATGTTATAGTTGTGTGTGTATAGCTGTGCGTATGTTATTGTTGTGTGTGTATAGCTATGCGTATGTTATAGTTGTGTGTGTATAGCTATGCGTATGTTATAGTTGTGTGTGTGTAGCTGTGCGTATGTTATAGTTGTGTGTGTATAGTTGTGCATATGTTATAGTTGTGTGTGTATAGTTGTGCATATGTTATAGTTGAGCGTGTATATCTATGCGTATGTTATAGTTGTGTGTGTATAGCTATGCGTATGTTATAGTTGTGTGTGTATAGCTGCGTATGTTATAGTTGTGTGTGTATAGCTATGCCTATGTTATAGTTGTGTGTGTATAGCTATGCGTATGTTATAGTTGTGTGTGTGTAGCTGTGTGTATGTTATAGTTGTGTGTGTGTAGCTGTGCGTATGTTATAGTTGTGTGTGTATAGCTGTGCGTATGTTATAGTTGTGTGTGTATAGCTATGCGTATGTTATAGTTGTGTGTGTATAGCTGCGTATGTTATAGTTGTGTGTGTAGCTATGTGTATGTTATAGTTGTGTGTGTATAGCTGTGCATATGTTATAGTTGTGTGTGTATAGCTATGCGTATGTTATAGTTGTGTGTGTGTGTAGCTGTGCGTATGTTATAGTTGTGTGTTTGTAGCTGTGCATATGTTATAGTTGTGTGTGTATAGCTGTGCGTATGTTATAGTTGTGTGTGTATAGCTGTGCGTATGTTATAGTTGTGTGTGTATAGCTGTGAGTGTTACAGTTGTGTGTGTGTAGCTGTGAATATGTTTTAGCTGTGAGTGTTTGGTTTAGCTGTGTATTATCATTGTATGTTTTATATGTGTATGTTATAGCTGTCAGTATGTTATAGTTGTGTAAGTGTAGCTGTGAATGTTTTAGCTGTCAATGTTTGGTTTAGCTGTGTTTTATCATTGTATGTTATATGTGTCTATTTATAGCTGTGTATTATTGTATGTTATCAGTATGTATTTATAGCTTTGTATTTATAGCTGTCGGTATGTTATAGTTGTGTATGAACAACTTTGAGTATATTGTAGCTATATGTTATAGACGTGTTTATGTATCTGTATGTTATAGTAAATGTGATTGTTGCACACAGTGAACAACTAGGGGACGACCCGTTGCTGTGAAGTTGGAACTGCGACTAACTAACTAACTAACTAGGGTTAGAATTGAATAGTAAGAAGACACAGGTTATGGTCGTCACTGGGAAGAAGGAAATACCACAATGTGATATAGGAGTAAATGGGCATATTCTTAAGCAAGTGAATCGGTACAGTTATCTCGGAAGAGTCATCTCACTGGTATATCAATAATTGACTCCCTGGTTCATCCGGAGTTTTTTTTTTCCGGATGTGATTGCGTTGTGCCTGTTTACAGCAGAGCTGTGTTCTTGCGCCGTTAGGCTGACACATCCGACTTCTGCGGGCATTTGTTGACCGGGTTAACATTCCCAGGCTAACCTTCCCAGGTTAATGTAATTTCTAGATGATGGATCCATGAATAATGCATTATATTTAGGACTTGAATTGATAACTAACAAATACTAAAAATTGTATCATCCGGTTAATGCAACCACTAGTCTATTGTGACTGGTTTGAAGCCAGGATTTCGTATCAGCTTTGACACAAGTTATTTATTAGAGACTATGTTTTGGATAGGGGGAGGGGGGGGGGCATTGGCTTTGGAAAAGAAAACTGCTCACTGACGGCTGCGAAAGTTGTGACCTTATTTGTGCGAAAGTTGTGACCTTATTTGTGTGGCGCCTGTGGTATTTGATACCTTTTCAAAGATGGTGTCTGCTGTAGCAGTGGTTCCCAATTTGCCATCATTATTGACTACATTGCTAACTAGATCATCATGGTATCGACTGAATCCTTCACTGATGGACTCCCTGGTTTATCATTGTATTGACTGACTCCTGGTTAAGTATCATACTGGTTCTTAAATAACTGACTCCCTGGTTTATCATTGCATTGACTAACTCCTTGTTAAGCATCATACTGGTTCTTAAATAACTGACTCCCTGGTTTATAATTGTATTGACTGACTCCTGGTTAAGCATCATACTGGTTCTTAAATAACTGACTCCCTGGTTTATCATTGCATTGAATGACTCCTGGTTAAGCATAATATTGGTTCTTAAATAACTGACTCCCTGGTTTATCATAGCATTGACTGACTCCTGGTTAAGCATCATACTGGTTCTTAAATAACTGACTCCCTGGTTTATCATTGTATTGACTGACTCCTGGTTAAGCATCATACTGGTTCTTAAATAACTGACTCCCTGGTTTATCTTGCATTGACTGGCTACTGGTTAAGCATCATACTGGTTCTTAAATAACTGACTCCCTGGTTTATCATTGCATTGACTGGCTACTGGTATATTATATTGGATCTTCACTAATTCGCTCCCCAATTTATCATTATATTGACTGACTTATGGGTTAGTATCATATTGTCTCTTCACTAATAGACTGCCTGGTTTATCATTGTGTTGACTGGCTACTGGTATATTATATTGGCTCTTCCCTAATATGCTGCCTGGTTTATCATTATATTTATTGGCACTCTTCCGATTGATGGGTCTAAATAGTTCCGCAGTGAATAAGTCAGGGGTTAAGGGTTAGGGTTAGTGTTAAACTAACACTGACCCTAACCCTTAACCCTAACTTATTCACTGCGGAACTATTTAGACCCGTCAATCGGAAGAGTGCCTATTTATTGACACCTGGTTTATTATATTGACTATTATTTTATTAAAATACACTCTGGTGTATTATTTTATTAACATACACCCTGGTCTATTATTTTATTGGCATAATCCCTGGTTTATGATCATTATGATTTTGTATGAACTAGCTGCCTGGCTTATTGTATTGACTAGCTTGCTTCCTGGTGTATGATCATATAAGTCCTTGACTAAGTTGGCTACCTGGGTTAACATTGTATTGATCTAAATTCATCACCAATCACATGTTGCAAACACTGCATTATACATGTGAAATATATTTCTCTGTAGAGCTCTTGCATTAATTTTGAGTTGTGTATCGTTGCTGTTGTTAAAATTTAATGAAGGCTAAATAAAAACAGGTGTTTACATGTGAAGTCTGCAATGTATGTTTGTCCCCAGTTGAGAGTAATTCTGCAATATATGTTTGTCCCCAGTTGAGAGTAATTCATCTGCCTCTTCAATATGTGTCGGAAACAGTACCATTTGTATGACAACCATCAGTGAAAGTGAGCACGGATTTGTTGCAGGTAACCCTTGATTATCTGCACACTTTTTTATCTGACAGGACATCCAGTAATTATATGTGTTACAGAGTTTGTTGTGGCAGTGCCCCCAGTAATTGTTTGTTACAGGCTTTGTTATCTGACAGTTTATTATGCATGTGTGTCTGCCTGCCTGTCTGCATGTGCCATAAGATATTAATATGCATTGTTTATGTTTACAACATTCATTTGACAATGTTGTTTTCCTATGTGAATGTAACATGGACAATAGATAAATGATGTACGAAAGATGAGTGATTGGAAGGGACGAATGTAAGACAGGCCTGCGTGCCCAATTTGTGATCCTTTCAAAATAAAGTTTGTTCATTCTCTCTGACTCTGTCTGTCTCTCTCTCTCTCTCTCTCTCTCTCTCTCTCTCTCTCTCTCTCTCTCTCTCTCTCTCTCTCTCTCTCTCTCTCTCTCTCTCTCTCTCTCTGTGTGTGTCTATCGCGCTCTCTCTCTCTCTTTTCTCTGTTTTCTCCCCCACACCCCCCCCCCTTTTAAAATCGCTTCTGTGTGTGTGTGTTAAACCTGCCATATTGGTCAGCAAACAATTGATATGAGACGTATGTTTGGGTCGGCCTGGCAGCTCACATCATGAACACAACAGTCCACCTGACAAGGATTGGAACACATGTCCATAGGGCTGCCAGACAAATGTCCTAGCCACTGCGTTACCACAGCTGCCTACACTTCATCTGCACTTATATTACAATTACATGGACACAGAGAGGGCTAGTAGGGTCGCTTGTGCAGCGTCGACATATTTATTCTTGAAGTGTTCAATATTTTACACAATGGAATTGCTTACAAGAAAAACTGGTGCCAATCTCAAACATGGGATTATTTTCGTTAGGTGGTCCTAGCACTGCAGGTCCAGCCTCAAACATCTCACTGATTGTGTCGCATAGTAACATCGTTGCAGGTCCAGCCTCAAACATCTCATTGGTTGTTTTATATGGTAACACCATTGCAGGTCCAGCCTCAAACATCTCATTGGTTGTGTTATATACTAACATCATTGCAGATCCAGCCTTAAACATTTCACTGGTTTGGTTGTGTTACTTGTAACACCATTACAGGTCCAGCCTCAAGCATCTCACTGGTTGTATTACATGTAACATCATTACAGATCCAGCCTCAGACATCTCATTGTTTGTGTTACATGGTAACACCATTGCAGGTCCAGCCTCAAACATTTCACTGGTTGTGTTCCTTGTAACATCATTGCAGGTCCAGCCTCAAACATCTCACTGGTTGTGTTACTTGTAACATCATTGCAGATCCAGCCTCAAACATTTCACTGGTTGTGTTCCTTGTAACATCATTGCAGGTCCAGCCTCAAACATCTCACTGGTTGTGTCACATGGTAACATCAATGCAGGTCCAGCCTCAAACGACAGCTACCTTGTGACAAACAGGACTGAGAGCTCTAGTCTGTCAAATGCCTCACAGAGAGATCCTGGGAAGGCCGTTAAAGGAAGTCTTGCAAAGGCCCCATCCTGTTCAGCCTTGTCAAAGAATCTCAGTAAGTCAGGAATATCTTCTTTTATTTTTTTTTATAACTGATACCTTTAATGTATTATTTGTTATAACTGGTGTGTTTGGTGTATTATTTATTATAACTGGTGTGTTTGGTGTATTATTTATTATAACTGGTGTGTTTGGTGTATTATTTATTATAACTGGTGTGTTTAGTGTATTATTTATTATAACTGGTGTCTTTAGTGTAATATTATTTCAGGTGATAGATGGTATGTGAGTGAAACCATGTGTGTCCATCAGTGAGGATACTAACATTGTGCTGCCCACCTTCTTCATGCAGGTGTCTAGTGGTATCATCGGCTGTTTGATCATGTGTAGCTGTCTAGTAGTATTGTTGACTGTTTGAGCATGTGTAGCTGTCTAGTGGTATTGTTGACTGTTTGATCATGTGTAGCTGTCTAGTGGTATCATCGACTGTTTGATCATGTGTAGCTGTCTAGTGGTATCATCGACTGTTTGATCATGTGTAGCTGTCTAGTGGTATTGTTGACTGTTTGATCATGTGTAGCTGTCTAGTGGTATCATCGACTGTTTGATCATGTGTAGCTGTCTAGTGGTATCATCGACTGTTTGATCATGTGTAGCTGTCTAGTGTTATTGTTGACTGATCATGTGTAGCTGTCTAGTGGTATTGTTGACTGTTTGATCATGTGTAGCTGTCTAGTGGTATCGTTGACTGTTTGATCATGTGTAGCTGTCTAGTGGTATTGTTGACTGATTGATCATGTGTAGCTGTCTAGTGGTATTGTTGACTGTTTGATCATGTGTAGCTGTCTAGTGGTATTGTTGACTGTTTGATCATGTGTAGCTGTCTAGTGGTATTGTTGACTGTTTGATCATGTGTAGCTGTCTAGTGGTATTGTTCGCTGTTTGATCATGTGTAGCTGTCTAGTGGTATTGTTGACTGTTTGATCATGTGTAGCTGTCTAGTGGTATTATTGACTGTTTGATCATGTGTAGCTGTCTAGTGGTATCATCGACTGTTTGATCATGTGTAGCTGTCTAGTGGTATTGTTGACTGATCATGTGTAGCTGTCTAGTGGTATTGTTGACTGATTGATCATGTGTAGCTGTCTAGTGGTATTGTTGACTGTTTGATCATGTGTAGCTGTCTAGTGGTATCATTGACTGTTTGATCATGTGTAGCTGTCTAGTGGTATTGTTGACTGTTTGATCATGTGTAGCTGTCTAGTGGTATTGTTGACTGATCATGTGTAGCTGTCTAGTGGTATTATTGACTGTTTGATCATGTGTAGCTGTCTAGTGGTATTGTTGACTGTTTGATCATGTGTAGCTGTCTAGTGGTATCATCGACTGTTTGATCATGTGTAGCTGTCTGCTGGCATATTGACATGTGTTGATTCAGTGCTTCATGAGATCACATCCACATCTGTGTGATTGGGCACTTGTAGATTTGACCAGAGAAAACCCCTGGGGCTGCCAGCTGGTCAGGGAATGTCAGCTGTGGCAGATTCATGTATTCTGTCTGTCTCTAGCTGAGGATCTCATTGAAGAACCGTGAGCATCATTGTTACTGGGACTAGTTAGCCATGAGGACTCTGAAGGTTGTGGGTTTGATTCGAGGCCGCATCTTTCGGTTCACGAGTGCATGTTTTGGGAGACTCCTTGGGGTCATCGCTGGAGCTACGGAGTTCATGCTTTGTGCGACGCTTTCTGTGCTGTGGAAAGAGACCGAGCCATATGGGATAAAAACCAAAAAAATGATGATGATGTTCATCATCATCATTTGCCATGCCAATAATCTTGTGCGGTCATGTTTCGCCTTCTCACTCGATTACCAGATTTGTGGATCAGCTCTGTGTTCTTGTCTCTGCCAAGCCATCCAGACATTTACTTCTCTGCTTTCCCCTTGTTCTTTTCCCCTCAATCTTGCCAGTTGTTGCCAAGGTCTCTCATTTATTTCTTATAATGTGTCCAAAAAATATGATTGATTGATTGATTGATTGATTGATTTAGGAACCGACATCACAGCATTCGGGACATTCCCATAAGCGCTCCGTCCCCATCCCCAGCAGCCAGCGAAGAGTTCCAACACTAATAGTTCCAGTAGCAATCTGATTATATGTCCGTCTCGCCTTTCCTCTGAGCGCCGAGCGTCTGCCAGATCCCCTCATCACACCTCGCTGTCTCATTCTTACCATACTATGGTGATCCATCTGCTCCTCCGAGGTGTACACGTGCTCCCACAAGGCCGCAACCACGTCTGCCTTGTCAAGCATCAATACTCCACCAAGTTTTGCCGAGCCAGTTTTTGTCCCAAAAATATGTCTACGTTTAATTTCTCTAATCAGTTTATAGTTCTCACTTGCTTTTTGGAGGAGTTGATTATTGGTTTTTCTCTCTGTCCTTAGAATTCTTGGCATTTTACTCAGAAACTTGACAGCCATTAGATGTTTTTCTCTCTGTCCTTAGAATTCTTGGCATTTTACTCAGAAACTTGACAGCCATTAGATGTTTTTCTCTCTGTCCTTAGAATTCTTGGCATTTTACTCAGAAACTTGACAGCCATTAGATGTTTTTCTCTCTGTCCTTAGAATTCTTGGCATTTTACTCAGAAACTTGACAGCCATTAGATGTTTTTCTCTCTGTCCTTAGAATTCTTGGCATTTTACTCAGAAACTTGACAGCCATTAGATGTTTTTCTCTCTGTCCTGAGTATTCTTGGCATTTTACTCAGAAACTTGACAGCCATTAGATGTTTTTCTCTCTGTCCTTAGTATTCTTGGCATTTTACTCAGAAACTTGACAGCCATTAGATGTTTTTCTCTCTGTCCTGAGTATTCTTGGCATTTTACTCAGAAACTTGACAGCCATTAGATGTTTTTCTCTCTGTCCTGAGAATTCTTGGCATTTTACTCAGAAACTTGACAGCCATTAGATGTTTTTCTCTCTGTCCTGAGAATTCTTGGCATTTTACTCAGAAACTTGACAGCCATTAGATGTTTTTCTCTCTGTCCTTAGAATTCTTGGCATTTTACTCAGAAACTTGACAGCCATTAGATGTTTTTCTCTCTGTCCTTAGAATTCTTGGCATTTTACTCAGAAACTTGACAGCCATTAGATGTTTTTCTCTCTGTCCTGAGTATTCTTGGCATTTTACTCAGAAACTTGACAGCCATTAGATGTTTTTCTCTCTGTCCTGAGTATTCTTGGCATTTTACTCAGAAACTTGACAGCCATTAGATGTTTTTCTCTCTGTCCTTAGAATTCTTGGCATTTTACTCAGAAACTTGACAGCCATTAGATGTTTTTCTCTCTGTCCTTAGAATTCTTGGCATTTTACTCAGAAACTTGACAGCCATTAGATGTTTTTCTCTCTGTCCTTAGAATTCTTGGCATTTTACTCAGAAACTTGACAGCCATTAGATGTTTTTCTCTCTGTCCTTAGAATTCTTGGCATTTTACTCAGAAACTTGACAGCCATTAGATGTTTTTCTCTCTGTCCTTAGAATTCTTGGCATTTTACTCAGAAACTTGACAGACATTAGATGTTTTTCTCTCTGTCCTATGTATTCTTGGCATTTTACTCAGAAACTTGACAGCCATTAGATGTTTTTCTCTCTGTCCTGAGTATTCTTGGCATTTTACTCAGAAACTTGACAGCCATTAGATGTTTTTCTCTCTGTCCTGAGTATTCTTGGCATTTTACTCAGAAACTTGACAGCCATTAGATGTTTTTCTCTCTGTCCTGAGAATTCTTGGCATTTTACTCAGAAACTTGACAGCCATTAGATGTTTTTCTCTCTGTCCTTAGAATTCTTGGCATTTTACTCAGAAACTTGACAGCCATTAGATGTTTTTCTCTCTGTCCTTAGAATTCTTGGCATTTTACTCAGAAACTTGACAGCCATTAGATGTTTTTCTCTCTGTCCTGAGTATTCTTGGCATTTTACTCAGAAACTTGACAGCCATTAGATGTTTTTCTCTCTGTCCTGAGTATTCTTGGCATTTTACTCAGAAACTTGACAGCCATTAGATGTTTTTCTCTCTGTCCTGAGTATTCTTGGCATTTTACTCAGAAACTTGACAGCCATTAGATGTTTTTCTCTCTGTCCTGAGTATTCTTGGCATTTTACTCAGAAACTTGACAGCCATTAGATGTTTTTCTCTCTGTCCTGAGTATTCTTGGCATTTTACTCAGAAACTTGACAGCCATTAGATGTTTTTCTCTCTGTCCTGAGTATTCTTGGCATTTTACTCAGAAACTTGACAGCCATTAGATGTTTTTCAGCTTGTCTGCTCATTGATTGTGTTTAACATCCATACCAAAGTACAGGTTCTGTGTAACACTTCAACACTCTTTTTCTCGTTGCCATTGACTTCTTTTTTATTGGTCACTATGTTTTCCATCATGCAAAATCCAAACTTTCCTTAACAATTCTTGTTCTAATCTATTCAAGGCACCTCCTATCTTATGTGATTGTTCCGAAATAGTTGTACTTATTCACTTGTTTAAGAATATTCCCATTTACTTGTATATTACATTGTAGTATTTCTTTTTTCCTACTGACGACCATAATCTGTGTCTTCTTACAATTTAATTCTAACCCTAGTTGTTCACTGTGTGCAACAACCGCATCTAATAAATGTTGCAGATCCTGTTCATTGTCTCCGGTCAATACTGTTATTATCCATATATCTAATGTTATTGATGTAATGTTCCCCCTATGGTGATTCTTTTCATATATTCTAAATTTCTAAAGATGTTTTCACTGTATAGGGAAAAATATCTGGAGACATTACACATCCCTGTCGCGTACCCCTCTTCATAGGCTGATATTGACCTACTTCTCTATCAATCTTTATGACAGTTTGTTGTTTCCCATCAATTTCTAGATATGCAAGCATCTTCATCACTTTGATATGTCACACTTTATCTAAAGCGTTTGTATAGTCAATAAAGCTACGATGTAGAACATTGTTCACTTCTATTGAACGCTCAGTTAATGTTCTTAGCAAATACACAGAATTTATTGTACCCTTGCCTTCTACCAACCCACTTTGTTCTTCCCCTATTTCAGGTTGTATTTTCTTCATAATTCTTTGCGTAATGACTCTTAGCAAAATCTTCGTAATGTGGCTCATTAAACTAATTGTTCAATGTTGATCACAATCCAAGGCTTGTTAACTAGTTAACCATGAGCGTTGTTGTTACTGGGACTAGTTAACCATGAGGATTGTTGGTACTGGGATTAGTTAACATGAACCCAGGACACAGTGCACACACTTGAACACATGTGTACTTGCTTGTTCCATTCAGCTGGCAGGATTCTCATTTCCAGTGAGCATATCACACCTGAACAGCTGTCGCTGAAATACCCATATGTAGAAATGGGTGGAAGACTCAAACCACACAATTGTGTCTCTGATCAGAAGTAAGTTGTGGCATCTCCAAGTGCCTTCTTTAGTGTCATGTTTGTCTACAATGTCATCATGTTATACTGGGTATTTGTAAAGTCTCACTACACTTTGTATGTAGAACAAATTTGAACAATTCTTTCTTCCCTTGATAATACCATTCTGTTTGGAATGCAAAGAATTACTCCAGCAGACAACAGCCATTCACTGCATATTGCTTAACGATGGACTGTGGAGCACATTTTTTATGATATCATGTACTTCATATTTCAGATTTGTTGTACATACAAAGCGTAGTGAGATTTACAAACACCCTGTATTTTCATGCTTTCTTTCCCATGATTCTTTGTTATATCTGCTGTCTTTATCTACTCTGTTATCATGCTGTGTCTGCTTGACGTATCATATTATATCTGCTTTTATCTCCTCTTATCATGCTTTATCTGCTTGATGTATCATCTTATATCTGTCTTCATCTCCTTTGTTATGCTTTATCTGCTTGATGTATCATCTTATATCTGTCTTTATCTCCTTTGTTATCATGCTTTATCTGCATGATGTATTATCTTATAGCTATCTTTATCATCTTTGTTATCATGCTTTATCTGCTTGAAGTATCATCTTATATCTGTCTTTATCTCCTTTGTTATCATGCTTTATCTGCATGATGTATTATCTTATATATGTCTTTATCTCCTTTGTTATGCTTTATCTGCATGATGTATTATCTTATAGCTATCTTTATCATCTTTGTTATCATGCTTTATCTGCTTGAAGTATCATCTTATATATGTCTTTATCTCCTTTGTTATCAAATTATATTTGTTTCTTGTCTTTCTCTCATATCTTTGTTATGCTATGCCACATATCAGTCACTGACACACACCAGACAGAGAAAGACTGAAGAGATTTTTCCTACAATACGCACCGAATGGTACAAATGTTTTCAGTGCGTAGGGAAACTAAGGAGAGGCGTCAGACGTCAACAAACAACATTACGCTGTGATACCATCTTGGGAATAGGATGTGTGTGTGTGTATTCTGTGGAGTCAAAGTCGTGGAGCGAAGTGGATATTCATATGCAAGTCTAGCTGATATTCAAGTGGACGACAGGAGGAATAATTTGCTGGGATCAAACAACCGTGGACCTAAGAGCGAGATGAATAGACCTAAAATTTAACGACACGGATCGAAAGAGCAGAGAAATGGAAACCAGGATGGGCGCTGAGGTGAAGGTTAGAGACATTGAGAATGACAATTCGAGCTGCTCCTAGTAGGTGCCGGTCCTGCGTTAGGGATAACCTATAGAGACAAGGAATTTGTTATGCACTGTTGTTGACACACCCAAATAAACAGGTGCTGTACTAACTTGTCGTCAGAGCCGAATCTGTGATTTCATTACCAAGTTACTTTTGACGTTCAGCGTTTTGTTGAGCCAAACTACAATCTGACCTCGGGTGGATTTAAATGATAAAGAGGGATCTTACTCCGAGGCATATGGGGACTTTTTGCCGGCCAAATGAATCTCAGTGGTGTCCTTACGCGATTCACGATTGAATATATTATACGGCAGGAATATTCCACCAAACTGTGCACGGAAAGAAAGTCATGTTCAGCCATTGATACAACTTAGATTGTCAGGGATGCTATTTGTTATAGGTAATAAGATATACATATATGTAAATAAATGATAACACCATTTATTTTTGTAGGGCGGGGGCATAATGCCACATATCAGTCACTGACACACACCAGACTATATGTGCTATATGTGCTTGCTGACTTTATCTTGTGAGTTTGTGATCATGTTAGATCAAAATTTAAACGCACACACACACGCACACCCTGCCTCCCATCATAAAACCAAATGTGCACACACAATGTTTGAGCCAGTTCCTGTCGTCTTTATGGGGTCTCAATACACAAATAGCACACGTGACGTGACGGCTTCATACTGATAGCTATGTTTATTTCCTTTACAATATTTGGTAGAGAGGAGATGCTACAGAAAACCTTCAGGTCGCCCCTGGGAAAGAGCAGAACAGACTAAACTAGACCATCACCAGGCCACATTGTCATACATCTCAGGCTAGAACAGAAGAGACTAAACTAGACCATCACCAGGCCACATTGTCATACATCTCAGGCTAGAACAGAAGAGACTAAACTAGACCATCACCAGGCCACATTGTCATACATCTCAGGCTAGAACAGGACAGACTAAACTAGACCATCACCAGGCCACATTGCCATACATCTCAGGCTAGAACAGAAGAGACTAAACTAGACCATCACCAGGCCACATTGTCATACATCTCAGGCTAGAACAGAAGAGACTAAACTAGACCATCACCAGGCCACATTGTCATACATCTCAGGCTAGAACAGGACAGACTAAACTAGACCATCACCAGGCCACATTGTCATACATCTCAGGCTAGAACAGAAGAGACTAAACTAGACCATCACCAGGCCACATTGTCATACATCTCAGGCTAGAACAGAAGAGACTAAACTAGACCATCACCAGGCCACATTGTCATACATCTCAGGCTAGAACAGGGCAGACTAAACTAGACCATCACCAGGCCACATTGTCATACATCTCAGGCTAGAACAGAAGAGACTAAACTAGACCATCACCAGGCCACATTGCCATACATCTCAGGCTAGAACAGAACAGACTAAACTAGACCATCACCAGGCCACATTGTCATACATCTCAGGCTAGAACAGAAGAGACTAAACTAGACCATCACCAGGCCACATTGCCATACATCCCAGGCTAGAACAGGACAGACTAAACTAGACCATCACCAGGCCACATTGCCATACATCCCAGGCTAGAACAGGGCAGACTAAACTAGACCATCACCAGGCCACATTGTCATACATCTCAGGCTAGAACAGAAGAGACTAAACTAGACCATCACCAGGCCACATTGCCATACATCTCAGGCTAGAACAGGACAGACTAAACTAGACCATCACCAGGCCACATTGTCATACATCTCAGGCTAGAACAGAAGAGACTAAACTAGACCATCACCAGGCCACATTGCCATACATCCCAGGGTAGAACAGGGCAGACTAAACTAGACCATCACCAGGCCACATTGTAATACATCTCAGGCTAGAACAGAAGAGACTAAACTAGACCATCACCAGGCCACATTGCCATACATCCCAGGCTAGAACAGAAGAGACTAAACTAGACCATCACCAGGCCACATTGCCATACATCCCAGGGTAGAACAGGGCAGACTAAACTAGACCATCACCAGGCCACATTGCCATACATCCCAGGCTAGAACAGGACAGACTAAACTAGACCATCACCAGGCCACATTGTAATACATCTCAGGCTAGAACAGAAGAGACTAAACTAGACCATCACCAGGCCACATTGCCATACATCCCAGGGTAGAACAGGGCAGACTAAACTAGACCATCACCAGGCCACATTGCCATACATCCCAGGCTAGAACAGGACAGACTAAACTAGACCATCACCAGGCCACATTGCCATACATCCCAGGGTAGAACATGACAGACTAAACTAGACCATCACCAGGCCACATTGTAATACATCTCAGGCTAGAACAGGACAGACTAAACTAGACCATCACCAGGCCACATTGCCATACATCCCAGGGTAGAACAGGGAGACTAAACTAGACTGTAATTTATCTCTACATCCCAGGATAGAATGGGAGAGGCAATACAAGATACGGGTACCTCTACACCCCAGGATAGAATGGGAGAGGCAATACAAGACTCGGGTACCTCTACACCCCAGGATAGAATGGGAGAGGCAATACAAGACTCGGGTACCTCTACATCCCAGGATAGAATGGGAAATTCAATACAAGACTCGGGTACCTCTACATTCCAGGATAGAATGGGAGAGGCAATACAAGACTCGGTACCTCTACATTCCAGGATAGAATGGGAGAGACAATACAAGACTCTGGTACCTCTACACCCCAGGATAGAATGGGAAAGGCAATACAAGACTCGGGTACCTCTACACCCCAGGATAGAATGGGAGAGGCAATACAAGACTCGGGTACCTCTACATTCCAGAATAGACTAGGAGAGGCAATACAAGACTCGGGTACCTCTCCATCCATCCATCATGTGCCATGCCGGTAAGCGTGGGCGGTCATGTTCTGCCATCTCACCCGATCACCAGAGTCGTGGATCAGCTCCGTGTTTCTGTCTCGACCATGCCACAAGGCCAAGCCATCCAGGTACTTGCTTCTAGGTCTTCCCCTTGGTCTGTTCCCCTCGATCTTACCAGTTGTCACCAAGTTCTCCAATCCATTTCTTCTCATAACATACCCAGAAAATTTTGACTGTCTACGTCTAATTTCTCTAATCAATTTACGATCTTCATTTGTTTCTTGAAGGACTTGTTCATTGGTCTTTCTGGCTGTCCATGGTATTCTTTGCATTTTCCTCAGAAACCACATCTCTACAGCCATCAGATGTTTTTCAGCCTGACTGCTCATTGTCCACGCTTCACATCCATATGAAAGTACAGGTTCAATGTAGCATCTCAACACTCTTTTTCTCGTTTCAATTGACATCTTTTTATTGGTCAATATGTTTTTCATCTTGCTAAAGGCTACTTTTGCCATGGCGATTCTTGTTCTAATCTCTTCAAGGCATCTCCCATCAGATGTTATTACTGTTCCGAGATAATTGTACCTGCTCACTTGTTGAAGAATATTCCCATTTACTTGTATATTACATTGTGGTATTTCGTCCTTCCTAGTGACGACCATAATCTGTGTCTTTTTACAATTTAATTCTAACCCTAGTTGTTCACTGTGTGTAACAATCGCATCTACTAAATTTTGCAGGTCCTGTTCATTGTCTGCAATCAAGACTGTATCATCTGCATATCTAATGTTATTGATGCATCGTCCCCCAATGTTGATTCCTTCCATATCTTCAATATTTCTGAAAATACTTTCACTGTACAGGGAAAACAGATCTGGAGACATTACACATCCCTGTCTCACACCCCTTTTAATAGGCTGATATTGGCTTACTTCATTATCAACTCTTATGGCAGCTTGTTGTTTCCAATATATGTTTTTTACAAGTCTAAGATCTTTTCCATCAATTTGTAGATCTTCAAGCATCCTTATCATGTTGACATGTCTCACTTTATCAAAAGCCTTTGTGTAGTCAATAAAGCAAAGGTGTAGATCTTTGTTTACTTCTATAGAACGTTCGATTATGTTTCTCAGTATATACACAGAATTTACTGTACCCTTGCCTTCCACAAACCCACATTGTTCTTCTCCTATTTCAGGTTGTATTTTCCTCCTAACTCTTTGCATGATAATTCTTAGCAAAATCTTCGTGATGTGACTCATTATACTAATTGTTCGATGTTGATCACATTCCAAGGCTCCTGATTTCTTTGGGATTGCAATAAATACAGAATTACATAACTTCTGAGGTATATTTCCAGTATCATATATTGTATTAAGCAGACTGGTAACTTGATCTATTCCATATTCTTCTAAAGCATTAATCATTTCTGTTGTGACGCTGTCTGAACCGGGGGTCTTGCCAGATTTGTTATGGCTAAGAGCATTCAGAACCTCCATCTTCAAAATTGCTGGTCCTTCATTGTTATTTTGAACATCATACGGTTCGTCTCTGTTATCGT
Source organism: Cepaea hortensis (assembly GCA_963921405.1). Lineage (NCBI taxonomy): Eukaryota > Metazoa > Mollusca > Gastropoda > Stylommatophora > Helicidae > Cepaea > Cepaea hortensis. The sequence continues at coordinate 98,787,099 of OY992891.1, forward strand.
CATACAGGTTTTTCACGTAATCTGACCATTCATGTAATATCTGATCTTTTTCTATTATGACTCTTCCATCTTTTGTCTTTAGGCAGCCTGCTGATGTACGTGTTCTTTGATTAGTAAGCTCCTGAATTCTTTTGTGCATTAGTTTCACATTGTTACTGTTGTGTTGTTTTTCAATTTCTCTGCAATTTTTCTCAAGCCATGTTTCTTTAGCCTCCTTACATAAGGTTCTCACTTTTCTGTGAATTTCTTCATATTTGGCAGGATTATTTTTGTTCTGTCTTCTTGTTTCCATTAGTTGTAAAATTTCTTCAGTCATCCATGTCTTACGGCCCACTTTCTTTACTTTTGGAATAGTTTTTTCTGCTGCGCAACTGATTGAATTCTTCATCGTTTCCCATTGATCATCTACATCTTGAAACAGGATCTCTAGATCAGACAATATATCAAATTTGTTCTTTACTTCTATGTTAAAATTATCTTGTATTTCTTTGTCAGTTTTCAATTTGCACAAGTCATATTTAGGGTTTCCTGCTGTATACTTGACTTTCTTTAACTTTACCCTCAATGTGCCTGTAATTAATCTGTGATCACTGTAACAGTCTGCATTTGGAACTGTTTTTACGACTGTTAACGCATTTCGAAACCTTTTGCTAATCAGGATGTAATCTATCTGGTTTTTAATCCTGCTGTCTGGACTCCTCCATGTCCATAATCTTCTAGGATGCTGTTTAAACCAGGTGTTTCCTACAACCATTTCTTGTTCTTTTGCCCATTCTACAAGTCTGTATCCTCTTTCATTTCTCTCTCCCAAACCATGGTTGCCTACACTGCATCCATCGCCTTGCTGTCCTATTTTTGCGTTGAAATCACCCATTATGATATTTATTTCTGATTTTTTGCAGTTCTTCAAAGCAGACTCCATGTCGTTATAAAATTCCTCTATAATTTCTTCACTGCATTCACCTGTTGGGGCATATACTTGAATTACATTTATTTTAAAAGGTCTTCCGTTTAATTTTACAAATAGGACTCTGTCTGACACAGCATGATATCCTTTGACAGAATTTGATGTTTGCTTATCTAATATAATGGCTACACCTCTTTGCTGTTCTTCTCCCCCAGAGTAAATAATCTTACAATCCTCTCCAGTCCTTATCCCTGCTCCTTTTCATCTCGTTTCCGATATTCCTAATATGTTAATCTTCTCTCTCTTCATTTCTTTTTTGATGTTTTCTAACTTTCCATCTGCATTCATTGTTCTAACGTTCCAAGTTCCTACTTTCAATGATATTAATCTGTTGCACCTAGTAGCCTGTTGACGGTCTGGAGTCACCTGGTGCGCATGACTATCCCTACCGGGCGAGGTTGCTCCTATGGAGCACCCATTTACGCCGTTTCTCTGATTATCGATGATTTCACACAACATGATTTTCTTGGCATGTGTAAAGAAGGTAGTTTGCCATTGCTTTCCTTCCTAGCAGTGACCATACTGGTCAGTGACCGTAGCCATTGTCTCCTCAAAAAAGAGATCCTCTGCCTACCGTCGTGAAGGTGGAGACCATAACCTACAACTATCTGTTGGCTGCTCTCCATCTTCATCCACCACCTGCACCCATGGCTTCACGTAACCCTGATCGGGGGGCTAAACGGGTACTCCACCTTGCCCAAGGGTGTCCAGTAGGCTAGCGGAGGGAACCATCACCAGGCCACATTGCCATACATCCCAGGCCAGAACAGGGCAGACTAAACTAGACCATCACCAGGCCACATTGCCATACATCTCAGGCTAGAACAGGGAGACTAAACTAGACTGTAATTTATCTCTACATCCCAGGATAGAATGGGAGAGGCAATACAAGACTCGGGTACCTCTACATTCCAGGATAGAATGGGAGAGACAATACAAGACTCTGGTACCTCTACATCCCAGGATAGAATGGGAGAGGCAATACAAGACTCGGGTACCTCTACATCCCAGGATAGAATGGGAGAGGCAATACAAGACTCGGGTACCTCTACATCCCAGGATAGAATGGGAGAGGCAATACAAGACTCGGGTACCTCTACATCCCAGGATAGAATGGGAAATTCAATACAAGACTCGGGTACCTCTACATTCCAGGATAGAATGGGAGAGGCAATACAAGACTCGGGTACCTCTACATTCCAGGATAGAATGGGAGAGACAATACAAGACTCTGGTACCTCTACACCCCAGGATAGAATGGGAGAGGCAATACAAGGTTCGGGTACCTCTACACCCAAGGGTATAAGATTGGTGGCTAAACAAGACTGACAAGTGCTTCTTCAATCCAGGATAGATGAGGAAATACTATGAGAAAAACACTGATATGTGGATTTTATTTTCATTTGTTTCTTAACTAGCGCGCGCACGCACACACACACATGCACATATATACACAAGCTATGTATTTTCGAGCAAGTAAAGGTGGAGAAGAAAAAAGACACCATGTTATACGAGCATACTTATAAAGATGAGACCATTTAGAATGTGTATTGTGACATCTTGTGGTTAGTATGGCAGTATGCCTGCTGGCAGTAGGAGCACTTTGTTGTAGTTACAGATGTTCTTGTAGTAGCACACTTTATGTTATAGCTAGAGATGTTCTTGTAGTTACAGCACTTTATGCTATAGCTGCAGATGTTCTTGTAGTAGCACACTTTATGTTATAGCTACAGATGTTCTTGTAGTAGTACACTTTATGTTGTAGCTACAGATGTTCTTGTAGTTACAGCACTTTATGTTATAGCTACAGATGTTCTTGTAGTAGCACACTTTATGTTATAGCTACAGATGTTCTTGTAGTAGTACACTTTATGTTATAGCTACAGATGTCCTTGTAGTAGCACATTTTATGTTATAGCAACAGATGTTCTTGTAGTAGCACACTTTATGTTATAGCTACAGATGTTCTTGTAGTAGCACACTTTATGTTATAGCTACAGATGTTCTTGTAGTAGCACACTTTATGTTATAGCTACAGATGTTCTTGTAGTAGCACACTTTATGTTATAGCTACAGATGTTCTTGTAGTAGCACACTTTATGTTATAGCTACAGATGTTCTTGTAGTTACAGCACTTTATGTTATAGCTACAGATGTTCTTGTAGTAGCACACTTTATGTTATAGCTACAGATGTTCTTGTAGTTACAGCACTTTATGTTATAGCTACAGATGTTCTTGTAGTAGCACACTTTATGTTATAGCTACAGATGTTCTTGTAGTAGCACACTTTATGTTATAGCTACAGATGTTCTTGTAGTAGCACACTTTATGTTGTAGCTACAGATGTTCTTGTAGTAGTACACTTTATGTTATAGCTACAGATGTTCTTGTAGTAGTACACTTTATGTTATAGCTACAGATGTTCTTGTAGTAGTACACTTTATGTTATAGCTACAGATGTTCTTGTAGTAGCACACTTTATGTTATAGCTACAGATGTTCTTGTAGTAGCACACTTTATGTTATAGCTACAGATGTTCTTGTAGTAGCAGCACTTTATGTTATAGCTACAGATGTTCTTGTAGTAGCACACTTTATATTATAGCTACAGATGTTCTTGTAGTAGCACACTTTATGTTATAGCTACAGATGTTCTTGTAGTAGTACACTTTATCTTATAGCTACAGATGTTCTTGTAGTAGTACACTTTATCTTATAGCTACAGATGTTCTTGTAGTATTAGCACTTTATGTTATAGCTACAGATGTTCTTGTAGTAGCACACTTTATGTTATAGCTACAGATGTTCTTGTAGTAGTACACTTTATGTTATAGCTACAGATGTTCTTGTAGTAGCACACTTTATGTTATAGCTACAGATGTTCTTGTAGTAGTACACTTTATGTTATAGCTACAGATGTTCTTGTAGTAGTACACTTTATGTTATAGCTACAGATGTTCTTGTAGTAGTACACTTTATGTTATAGCTACCGATGTTCTTGTAGTATTACACTTTATGTTATAGCTACAGATGTTCTTGTAGTAGCACACTTTATGTTATAGCTACAGATGTTCTTGTATTTACAGCACTTTATGTTATAGCTGCAGATGTTCTTGTAGTAGCACACTTTATGTTGTAGCTACAGATGTTCTTGTAGTAGCACACTTTATGTTATAGCTACAGATGTTCTTGTAGTAGTACACTTTATGTTATAGCTACAGATGTTCTTGTAGTAGTACACTTTATGTTATAGCTACAGATGTTCTTGTAGTAGCACACTTTATGTTATAGCTACAGATGTTCTTGTATTTACAGCACTTTATGTTATAGCTACAGATGTTCTTGTAGTAGTACACTTTATGTTATAGCTACAGATGTTCTTGTATTTACAGCACTTTATGTTATAGCTGCAGATGTTCTTGTAGTAGTAGCACTTTATGTTATAGCTACAGATGTTCTTGTAGTAGTACACTTTATCTTATAGCTACAGATGTTCTTGTAGTAGTAGCACTTTATGTTATAGCTACAGATGTTCTTGTAGTAGTACACTTTATGTTATAGCTACAGATGTTCTTGTAGTAGCACACTTTATGTTATAGCTACAGATGTTCTTGTAGTAGTACACTTTATGTTATAGCTACAGATGTTCTTGTAGTAGTACACATTATGTTATAGCTACAGATGTTCTTGTAGTAGTACACATTATGTTATAGCTACAGATGTTCTTGTAGTAGCAGCACTTTATGTTATAGCTACAGATGTTCTTGTAGTAGTACACTTTATGTTATAGCTACAGATGTTCTTGTAGTAGCACACTTTATGTTATAGCTACAGATTTTCTTGTAGTAGCACACTTTATGTTGTAGCTACAGATGTTCTTGTAGTAGCACACTTTATGTTATAGCTACAGATGTTCTTGTAGTAGTACACTTTATGTTATAGCTACAGATGTTCTTGTAGTAGCACACTTTATGTTATAGCTACAGATGTTCTTGTAGTAGCAGCACTTTGTGTTATAGCTACAGATGTTCTTGTAGTAGCACACTTTATGTTATAGCTACAGATGTTCTTGTAGTAGCACACTTTATGTTATAGCTACAGATGTTCTTGTAGTAGTACACTTTATGTTATAGCTACAGATGTTCTTGTAGTAGTACACTTTATGTTATAGCTACAGATGTTCTTGTAGTAGCACACTTTATGTTATAGCTACAGATGTTCTTGTAGTAGCACACTTTATGTTATAGCTACAGATGTTCTTGATCTTAGAGTGGCCATACTCATCCCGTACCGAGACCGCAGCCAGCACCTGCACTCACTGCTGAATAACCTGATACCTGTCCTCCATCGTCAGCTGGTCGATGCTGTCATTTTTGTGGTGGAGCAAGTAATAATCATTGTTGTCATGTGTGTCAGTTCACATAATTAATGTTGTGCCATGTGTATCCGTTAATAATTATTGTTGTCATATGTATCTGTTCACATAATTAATGTTGTGTCACATGTATCTGTTCACATAATTAATGTTGTGTCACATGTATCTGTTCTCATAATTAATGTGCCATGTGTATATATTCATATAATTTATGTGTCGTGTATCTGTTCACGTAATTAATGTTGTCATATGCATCTGTTCACATAATTAATGTTGTGTCACATGTATCTGTTCACATAATTAATGTGCCATGTGTATATATTCATATAATTTATGTGTCGTCTATCTGTTCACATAATTAATGTTGTGTCCTAAGTATCAGTTCACATAATTAATGTTGTGTCCTAAGTATCAGTTCACATAATTAATGTTGTGTCCTAAGTATCAGTTCACATAATTAATGTTGTGTCCTTAGTATCAGTTCACATAATTAATGTTGTGTTATGTGTATCTGTTCACATAATTAATTTTGTGTCCTAAGTATCTGTTCACATAATTAATGTTGTGCCATGTGTATCTGTTCATAATTATTGTTGTGTCATATGTATCTGTTCACATAATTAATGTCGTGTCACATGTATCTGTTCACATAATTAATGTGCCATGTGTATATATTCATATAATTTATGTGTCGTCTATCTGTTCACATAATTAATGTTGTCATATGCATATGCTCGCATAATTAATGTTGTGTCCTAAGTATCAGTTCACATAATTAATGTTGTGTTATATGTATCTATTCACATAATTAATGTTGTGTCATGTTCATCTGCCGGTCTCTCTGGCTGTGGGGTTACAACACTTTCTCTCTGTAATCCCGTTTATCATGCAGAGTCTAGCAGCGGAGCGAGAACTGAGGTGGTTCGGCCCCCGCTCGTGACTTGCGGATACTGAGCCGGCCGCTCAGAAAGCAATGGCAAACTACTGAGCGTAATCTTGCCAAGAGATCAACAGACAGCTGAAAGATGCTGCTGTTGACAGCTAAGTCCTGTAAAAGGATACGCAAAACATGTTCATCTGTTCACATAATTAATGTGCTATATGTATCTGTTCACATAATTATTGTGTTATGTGTCTCTATTCACATAATTAATGTTGTGCTATGTGTATCTTTTCACATAATTAATGTTGTGTCCTAAGTATCTGTTCACATAATGTTGTGTCCTAAGTATCTGTTCACATAATTAATGTTGTGTTATATGTATATATTCACATAATTAATGTTGTGCCATGTGTATCTGTTCACATAATTAATGTTGTGCCATGTGTATCTGTTCACATAATTAATGGTGTGCCATTTGTATCTGTTCACATAATTAATGTTGTGTTATGTGTATCTGTTCACATAATTAATGTTGTGCCATGTGTATCTGTTCACATAATTAATGTTGTGCCATGTGTATCTGTTCACATAATTAATCTTGTGTCCTAAGTATATGTTCACATAATTAATGTTGTGTTATGTGTATCTGTTCACATAATTAATGTTGTGCCATGTGTATCTGTTCACATAATTAATGTTGTTTCCTAAGTATCTGTTCACATAATTTTGCCAGCCGCTCATCGTTGTGTCATACGTATCTGTTCACATAATTAATGTGCCATGTGTATCTATTCACATAATTAATGTGACATGTATATGTTCTCATACTTAATGTTGTGTCATGTGTATCCGATCACATAATTAATGTTGTGGCATGTGTATCTGTTCACATAATTAATGTTGTGTCATATGTATCTGTGTCAGGTCTTAGTCAGATATGACTGAGCTACTTTATAACAGTAGACGGTACTACCTGCTTCTGTTAGCGCCGAACGTTGGGCGGCGCTTACCAAACCCGACACCCCACATTGTGCCAAAGGCTTCGGGCGGAAGAGTGCAATTGGGAGGGTACACACCTTGCCCTGGTGCGAGGAAATGCAACCTAGAGACAAAATGTCATGGCAGGGTAGACCAGGCCCTATGCCTTGGTTGGCAGCTGGTCTAGGATCGAAGCTCCGACAGGCGGACAGATAGAGCATTGCTTTGCTAATCCGGCAGCTTCTGCAGCTTGTCTTGTTCCAGATGTAGAGGTGTTACCTTTCCTCTGGAGTGAACTAGGCAGGCCGAGAGAGGGATCATGTTGGATGGGCAACACATGGTCTCTATATTTTAGCCCATGTTTTGTGTTATGAAGAGGCAATAACTCCATCCCTGGTCTTAACCGGTCTCGGAATCAAAGCGAGAGGCAACTGTTTACAGTGCGAATAGGCTTTATCGGTCACATTCGCTACCGCCATGGGTAATAGTTATCATGCCTTTCTGAAGCACAAACTATCTCCTATCAAGATGGCAAGGTGCTATTGAGATATGTATCTGTTCACGTAATTAATGTTGAGTCACATGTATCTGTTCACATAATTAATGTTGTGTCATATGTATCTGTTCACATAATTAATGTGTCATATGTATCTGTTCACATAATTAATGTTGTGTCATATGTATCTGTTCACATAATTAATGTTGTGTCATATGTATTTGTTCACATAATTAACGTTGTGTCATATGCATCTGATCACATAATTAATGTGTCATATGTATCTGTTCACATAATTAATGTTGTGTCATATGTATCTGTTCACATAATTAATGTTGTGTCATATGTATTTGTTCACATAATTAACGTTGTGTCATATGCATCTGCTCACATAATTAATGTTGTGTCATATGTATTTGTTCACATAATTAACGTTGTGTCATATGCATCTGTTCTCATAGTTAATGTGTCATATGCATCTGTTCACATGATTAATGTGCCATGAGTATCTGTTCACATAATTAATGTTGTGTCATAGGTGCAGATGCTGACAGTGATCACAATCTATGCATTGCCAAACTAAAAATAAAGCTCAAGACTCTGCACGGATCACCCAGAATTAAGAAAATAAACTCACAGTCCCTACTGACTAAAGAACACCAACTTGCATTTAATTCAGAGGTACGAAGCAGCTATGCTAACAAAGAAAGTATATCGAGCAATGCGAATACTAAAAACAACATTGAAGAAAATTGGAATTTCCTAAAAAGTACCTTGCTAAATGCTGCAACAAACACAGTCGGCTACGTACAAAGACAGAAGAAAAAGTGGCTAAGCGATAACACCTGGACGAAGATACAAGAAAGAAAACAAGCAAAACTAACACTTCTTTCTGCAAAAGACACATCTACATATGAAACCCATAAGCAAAAATACTCTATGTTGGATAAAGAGGTGAAATCAAACGCATGAAAAGACAAACAGAACTTTATTCACAGCCTGGCCTCCGAAGCCGAAGCAGCTGCCAGAACTGGAAACAACAGAGCCGTATTCCATATCATGAAGCAACTATGCAATCACTCACCTACACCAAATATACCCATCAAAGACAAACAAGGCAAACAATTGTTATCCGATGACCTTCAAAAGCAACGATGGGCAGAACATTTCAAAGAAATATTAAATAGACCGCAGCCTGACACTGTTCCGAACCTGGATGGAGAAATTACTATGCCCCCACTAGATGCCTCCTGCGAGTCATTCACCATGGAAGAGATTAAAGCAGCCATCAAAAAATTGAAGAACAACAAAGCTGTTGGTGAAGATGAAATCTCAGGAGAAATGCTCAAAGCAGCAGATGAGAACACCTTACAACGTTTGTTACAGCTGATCAATGAAATCTGGCAAAGCGAATCCCCACCACAACAGTGGATAGATGGTGTAATTTTCAAACTGCCTAAAAAGGGCGATATGTCTGATTGCAAAATTGGCGTGGTATCACTCTATTGTCAGTACCAGGAAAACTTTTTTGTAGCATGTTACTTGAGAGATTGAAAAAGGCGATAGATGAAAGGCTCAGAGAAGAACAAGCAGGTTTCAGACCAAAACGATCATGCATAGACCACATTTTCACCCTCAGAATAATAATTGAAGACTCCGTAGAATTCCAGTCGAAATTAATCACCAACTTTGTCGACTTTCAAAAAGCCTTCGACAGTACCGTCCTTCACTTTGGAATCTACTTAACATCTATGGTTTTCCTACCAAATATACCAACGTCATAAAATCTTTCTACAAAGAAACACGTTGCTGCGTAAGAACAGAAACAGGCAACTCTGACTGGTTCTCAGTCGAAACAGGAGTGAAACAGGGTTGTGTCTTATCACCGATGCTTTTTGGAATAGCTATCGACTGGGTCATGCGCAAATGCACAAACAACACAAATATGGGTATCCATTGGGTTGACAAAATTCTAGAAGACCTGGACTTTGCCGACGACATAGTGCTTTTGAGTTCAACACACCCGGATGCCCAAGAGAAAATAAACCACCTCCAAAATGTTTCAGGGCAAATTGGTCTCCAAATTAACATCACAAAAACAAAGACTATTGATCTTACCAACAGTTCAGATGACACCAAATTGAACAGCTACGTTCTTGAAAAAGTCAACAGTTTTACATACCTAGGAAGCAAAATGACATCTACAGGGGACTCAACACCAGAAATATCATCTAGAATCGCACTGGCATCTAGTGCTTTCAATAAACTGTCAAACATCTGGAAGTCAAAGACACTCAGCAAACACACAAAACTTAAAATCTTCAACTCTGGTGTGATTCCAGTGTTAACGTATGGATGTGAAAGTTGGAAATCAACGGTAGCTTTAGATAAAAAATTAGACAATTTTGAGAACAAATGTCTTAGAAGACTTCTAAACATCCACTGGACAGACTTCAGAACCAATTCGCAAATAAGACAAGAGACTAAGCAAGATACAGTATCCAATTTCATAAGAAGACGCCGTTGGAACTACATCGGCCATGTACTCAGAATGGACAAGTCAAGACTCCCCTATCAAGCCCTCATATGGTCACCAGTAGGGAAAAGAAAACGGGGAAGACCAAGAGAGACCCTGCGTAGAACCATCATTAGAGAAGGCTCATTCAATGGCCAAGTAAATATCCAAGATCTACAACAGGTAGCAGCGAACCGCCGAGCATGGAGAGACAGGACTTCTGCCCTATGCGCCGCCTTAGGCTCAAGAGGAAAGACTAACTAACTAACATATGTATCTGGTCACATAATTGATGTGCCATGTGTATCTATTCATATAATTAATGTGTCGTGTATCTGTTCACATAATTAATGTTGTGTCATATGCATCTGCTCACATACGAGGGAAAGTCAATATGTAAGTCACAAATGGCTGTAGAAACATAACTAAACATGATAAAAATTTGAAACCAGTTTATTTTTATACATACTTTGTCCCTTTATTTCACAACATAATTTCCACCAACATTAATGCCCTTATCCCATCGTTTTATCAGTACTCCCAAACCGGCTGCATAGAAAAGCGTGCTCTGTTTTCATTTACCTGCCATCCCACATGGAAGGAGGCAGTAACTCAAGGCATGTACAAGTGTCCTGGTGTACACTGTAACCACATGGAGGGAGACAGTAACTCAAGGCATGTACAAGTGTACACTGTAACCACATGGAAGGAGACAGTAACTCAAGGCATGTACAAGTGTCCTGGTGTACACTGTAACCACATGGAAGGAGACAGTAACTCAAGGCATGTACAAGTGTCCTGGTGTACACTGTAACCACATGGAGGGAGACAGTAACTCAAGGCATGTACAAGTGTACACTGTAACCACATGGAGGGAGACAGTAACTCAAGGCATGTACAAGTGTACACTGTAACCACATGGAGGGAGACAGTAACTCAAGGCATGTACAAGTGTACACTGTAACCACATGGAGGGAGACAGTAACTCAAGGCATGTACAAGTGTACACTGTAACCACATGGAAGGAGACAGTAACTCAAGGCATGTACAAGTGCCCTGGTGTACACTGTAACCACATGGAAGGAGATAGTAACTCAAGGCATGTACAAGTGTCCTGGTGTACACTGTAACCACATGGAAGGAGGCAGTAACTCAAGGCTTGTACAAGTGTCCTGGTGTACACTGTAACCACATGGAAGGAGACAGTAACTCAAGGCGTGTACAAGTGTACACTGTAACCACATGGAAGGAGACAGTAACTCAAGGCATGTACAAGTGCCCTGGTGTACACTAAACACATGGAAAGGAGAACAGTAACTCTCATACAGTCCCTGGAGCCAGACTGACGCTTCCCTCAGCTAGAAGTTCATAACCTTCTCCCATCCACCAGAATATTTCCTACAATATGTGACATCCATGCTGCTGGCTATGAGATGAGTTGACCTGTTCTCTGATATACGCTTGTTGTTTCACTGCAGGCACTGCCCAGAATATTCAACCGAGGTTCTCTCTTCAACATTGGCTTCCTGGAGTCACAGAAGTTGGGCTCCTTTGATTGTGTGATACTCCATGATGTGGACATGGTTCCCACCCACAACGGCTGCATGTATACTTGTGGGCAAAACCCCAGACACTTCATCTCCTCCATCAACTCTAAAGGGTCTGTCTGTTTGTACTGTGTTATTCTGACTTTAGATTCATTAATTAGATGTAGACAGTCAACATTTTTGGGCACATTATGAGGAAAAATTAATTTGAAATCTGATGGACAACTGGCAAAATTGATGAGAAAAGATCAAGGGGAAGACAAAGTGATCAATCCTGGATGGCTTGGTCACATGGCATACCTGGGAGACCTCAGAGCTGACCCATGACTGGTGACCATGTGTGACATGGCCAGCAAGGACCACACATGCTGATTGGCACGGCACAGCATGATTATTTGTTACTCTGTACCTTTATTGATGAAACCAGAGGCCAAGTGGTGTAGTTGATAGTGCCAGAAAACTCCTGAGTTCAGTCTTCAGTTGATGAGAATATTTACTGACCATAATAGTTCTGCTGTTAACGTATTTTTATTGTTTACATGTCAGAAGATTGCATGTATCTTGTGTAGTCAATCACATTCATTTGGATGTCAGGAAGAGAGTACTGAGATGTTATAAGTGACCTGGTTTGCTGTCTGGCAGTGAATCTTAAATGTGAACAAACAAATCAGGAGAATTGTGGAGATACGGTTTCTGAGAGAATGTTGTCAATTCCTTGGACTGCCAGAGTAACTAGCAGTGATTGTCTGGAGGAGGCTGATGGAACTAGAACACGTTACCTAACTATCAGAACAAGACAAACAGTATTCTGTCACCATATCATGAGAAGAGAGGCATTGGAAAATGTCATGAAGACTGGAAAATAGAGGCAACCAATGAGAAGAGAGGCATTGGAAAATGTCATGAAGACTGGAAAAAAGAGGCAACCAATGAGAAGAGAGGCATTGGAAAACGTCATGAAGACTGGAAAAAAGAGGCACACCAAGAAAAATGATGACGGATGGTCTAAGACAGTGACATGGAGGGATATACATCATTAATGGAAAGATCCAGAAGACCACAGAGCCAGATCTGTGCAAGGACATGAATACCTATGCCGTTTGACATGGTACATGAGAATTGCTTTGTTTACTCGTTATTTTTGACACGTATGGGACTGTCATGAGTGTTGTGATGCCAGTTCTGGACACTCAACTCGGCAATGTTTGACCCCGTCTTGCCCATTTCAGGTTACCATATGAGGATTATTTTGGTGGTGTAGTCGGCATGAGAAGCGAGCAGTACCGACACATCAATGGTCACTCAAATCTGTTCTTAGGCTGGGGAGGAGAAGATGATGATCTCTTCATGAGGTCAGTACCTGTCTGCCATGAATTGATCTGATGACTGATGTGTATAAGTGACTTGTTTCTGCACTGGTTTCACATGTTTCCTGTTGGTTGAGCTTAGATCATAGACTTGGTATACAAGATATGTCAGTGCTTAGATTATAGACTTGGTATACAAGATATGTCAGTGCTTAGATTATAGACTTGGTATACAAGATATGTCAGTGCTTAGATCATAGACTTGGTATACAAGATGTGTCAGTGCTCCACACTGCTTAGAACTGCACCAGACTTGGCCACTGTTAGTTTAAGCAGGGATTAGATAGGTGTACATGTACACCATTAGAGCAGTCAAGTCTATATGGACACCAATGGAACAGTATTTGTTTGACTTAAGAAGAAAATCTGACATTACGCAGACTTTAGAAGTGACCCTGACATTACATGAACTTGAGAAGTGACCCTGACATTACATGAACATGAGAAGTGACCCTGACATTACATGAACTTGAGAAGTGACCCTGACATTACATGAACATGAGAAGTGACCCTGACATTACATGAACTTGAGAAGTGACCCTGACATTACATGAACTTGAGAAGTGACCCTGACATTACATGAACATGAGAAGTGACCCTGACATTACATGAACTTGAGAAGTGACCCTGACATTACATGAACATGAGAAGTGACCCTGACATTTCATGAACTTGAGAAGTGACCCTGACATTACATGAACATGAGAAGTGACCCTGACATTACATGAACATGAGAAGTGACCCTGACATTACATGAATATGAGAAGTGACCCTGACATTACATGAACATGAGAAGTGACCCTGACATTACATGAACTTGAGAAGTGACCCCGATATTACAGGAACTTGAGAAGTGACCCCGATATTACATGAACTTGAGAAGTGACCCCGATATTACATGAACATGAGAAGTGACCCTGACATTACATGAACTTGAGAAGTGACCCTGACATTACATGAACTTGAGAAGAGATGATAAGACTATGGCAAGAGCTGTCAGGTCACGTACATGGGAAGGGTTCTGTGTAGAGTACTTATGGACAAGGAGGAGGTGGTCTTCGCCTATGGGATCCGGTGGAGAAGGTGGCGGGAAAGGGTTGAGAACCTGTATGTGGAAATGATGGGATTGCGGGGGATTGGCATGGATTGCAGACAATGAACAGGACCTGCAAAATTTAGTAGATGCGGTTGTTACACATAGTGAACAACAAGGATTAGAATTAAATTGTAAAAAGACACAGATTATGGTCGTCACTAAGAAGAACGAAATACCACAGTGTAATATACAAGTAAATGGGAATACTCTTCAACAAGTGAATAGGTACAATTACCTCGGAACAGTAATAACATCTGATGGGAGATGCCTTGAAGAGATTAGAACAAGAATCGCCATGGCAAAAGTAGCCTTTAGCAAGATGAAAAACATACTGACCAATAAAAAGATGTCAATTGAAACGAGAAAAAGAGTGTTGAGATGCTACATAGAACCTGTACTTTTATATGGATGTGAAGCTTGGACAATGAGCAGCCAGGCTGAAAAATATCTGATGGCTGTAGAAATGTGGTTTCTGAGGAAAATGCAAAGAATACCATGGACAGCCAGAAAGACCAATGAACAAGTCCTTCAAGAAACAAATGAAGATCGTAAACTGATCAGAGACATTAGACGTAGACAGTCACAATTTTTTGGGCATGTTATGAGAAGAAATGATTTGGAGAACTTGGTGACAACTGGTAAGATCGAGGGGAACAGACCAAGGGGAAGACCTAGAAACAAGTATCTGGATGGCTTGGCCTTGTGGCATGGTCGAGACAAAAACACGGAACTGATCCACGACTCTGTTGATCGAGTGAGATGGCAGAACATGACCGCCCACGCTTACCGGCATGGCACATGATGGATGGATGGATGGCATGGGTTCTGGTAGAATCTCAAAACTGAGAGGGAAGACTGGGAGAACTTTCAATCAGATAGTGGTGAGAATGATTAGTCATGTGACTCTTCACTGGCTGTTGAACGAGGGGACAGAGCGAGTATGGGAATATCCTGAGTGCAGTGATGTTAGTTCTTAGCTCAACTCAACTCAGGGGTCTAGGGGTCTAGGTATAGTTTGTGACATCCACCTGTTCTTCTGCCACATGCCAGCTGGCCTGGGGGTAACACTCACTGCTGACTCTGGATGTTCAGTCCCTAGACAAGGTTACTGTCTTTTAGGAGATTTTCTATTACATGAATATCTAGTATGGGTTGATGGCCTGGTTTTATCTACACAGATGTCGAGGCAAAGGTTATAGACACGTCCGCTACCCAGTGGTCATCGGGCATTACTACACCTTCAGTCACGCAAGAGACAAGGGAAATGAACCCAACCCCGACAGGTAGCAGCTTGTTTGTGTTATTCATGCTCGTATTTCCAGTTTCCTTGAGTCTTCTCTAGACTGATGACATCTTAAAGCATGAAGTGTTTATTGCATGATCTAGTTGCTCATTCAGGGCGTTCTCTTCTTTTTTAGTCAAGTCTAAGAGTTGATGACATCTTGAACTAAGAAGTTTTTGTTGCATAGATTAGTTGCCCTTTCAGGTTGTTGACTTCTTTAATCAAGTTTAAGAGTTAATTAGGTCTTGAACTAAGAAGTTTTTGTTGCATGGATTAGTTGCCCTTTCAGGTTGTTGACTTCTTTAATCAAGTCTAAGAGTTAATTAGGTCTTGAACTAAGAAGTTTTTGTTGCATGGATTAGTTGCCCTTTCAGGTTGTTGACTTCTTTAATAGAGTTAATTAGGTCTTGAACTAAGAAGTTTTTGTTGCATTGATTAGCTGCCCTTTCAGGGTGTTGACTAGGCTATAGATGCTTCCATTGTTGCTACAAGAATTCTGTTGCAGCTGTTGTTAATATGGTATATATTTCCATTGTTGCTACAAGAATTCTGTTGCAGCTGTTGTTAATACGGTATATATTTCCAGTGTTGCTACAAGTGTGTTTGTTACAGCTGTTATTTATTTGATATCTTTGATTGATTTGCATGTGTACATGCAACATTCTATCCTTATAGATTTTGGCTATCCATTAGTTAATATTGCAGTCTTTTTATTCTTCTCCCTCCTTTTCTTGTTCTTCTTATAGTCCATGCTATGCAACATCGGTCATCATGTTTGTTCACAGGTTTTTGTCTTCTGCACGGCCAATTATTTCTGATAAGATATTCCTTAAGCCATGATGTCAAACTGTCTAATATCGTCTCTGTTCATCTCCCCATGTCTCTCTTCTTCTCCGAATCTCCCATTGTGGTGATGTGCTGCAGTATTACCCTTCTCATGATATGCCACAATGATGTGGATTTTCTTCTGATGCAAGAACCCAGTTCATGTTGTGAATTAACCTTTTGTCCAGATATTTGCAATAGCTAATTAGCTGTCTGTGGTGGTATAAATCTTCTGTCCACTCACATCTTGGCAGCTGCCATATCATTCCTCTTGACTGCAGTCAGTGATGGCATTCTCCTTGCCAGTCATGTTCATGCCACATACACTGTTCCACTCTGATGCAGAACGTCTTACGGTTGTGGAATGGATATTTCTGTGGTGGCACATGTGTGGCCCGTTTGACAGTTGTGGAATGGATATTTCTGTGGTGGCACATGTGTGGCCCGTTTGACAGTTGTAGAATGAATATTTCTATGGTGGCACAAGTGTGGCCCATTTAACAGTTGTGGAATGAATATTTCTGGGCCGAATAATATTCAGCTGAGTGGTAATTTAACAATTGCCATATTGAACATGCAAACATCACAATCTGATCATTACAAAATGTTGGCTTATAAAGTGTATCATGTGACAGACACTGAACTGCTCTGTCCACATTGAGCAACAGAAATGTGTGACAACAGTACCAGCGTGCGTCTGGCCTGCCAGCCTGTGTACTTCTCAGCACGTGTCATGGTACACATTGTAAGCGGGATCAACCTGGAATCCTAATGTCATTTTTGTAAAACCTGCTTTGATGGAGATTGGAACACACTAGCCTCGGGCTGGCAGGCAAACATGCTAGCCACAATGATATTGTGGCTCTCCGCATATTGTGTGTATGTTAGCTGACATTGTGAATAAGACAACATGGGTTCATGTTTGTCTCCCATGACATCACAGACAAATTCTGAATAAGACAAAATGGTGTTAATGTTTGTCTCCCATGACATCACAGACAAATTCTGAATAAGACAAAACCGTGTTAATGTTTGTCTCCCACGACATTACAGACACTTGCAGGTATGGCTACTGTGGAAGGCGGTCGAGCCATGAACCAGGCTGATATTCTGAATGGGCTACGAGAAGCAAGTCATTTGAGAGAACCAAGTGATGACTGCGAATCTACAACCATGGTCAGGCTGCGGGATCAGCAAGTTAAAAGAGGGGTGGCCAAACAAGAACACTGCTCAGGAAGCCAAAGAAGATTGATAAACCAACACAGAACTGGTGTCGTGCGGGATTTACTAAGGAGGGGTTCCGAGCACTTATGGACTGAATATTTCGATGTGCAATGAGGATGATCTGTTGATTAACTAATTAACTGACATCGCAGACAAATTGTGAATAAGAAATAAAAGTGTGTTAATATTTGTCTCCCCTGACATCACAGACAAATTGTAAATAAGAAAACAATGTTAATGTTTGTCTCTCCTGACATCACAGACAAATTGTAAATAAGAAAACAATGTTAATGTTTGTCTCCCCTGACATCACAGACAAATTGGGAATAAGACAAAAGCGTATTAAGGTTTGTCTCCCATAACATCACAGACAAATTGGGAATAAGACAAAAACGTGTTAATGTTTGTCTCCCATGACATCACAGACAAATTGTAAATAAGAAAAAAAATGTTAATGTTTGTCTCCCCTGACACCACAGACAAATTGTAAATAAGAAAACAATGGTAATGTTTGTCTCGCCTGACATCACAGACAAATTGTAAATAAGAAAACAATGGTAATGTTTGTCTCGCCTGACATCACAGACAAATTGGGAATAAGACAAAAATGTGTTAATGTTTGTCTCCCCTGACATCACAGACAAATTGTAAATAAGAAAACAATGGTAATGTTTGTCTCGCCTGACATCACAGACAAATTGGGAATAAGACAAAAATGTGTTAATGTTTGTCTCCCATAACAACACAGACAAATTGGGAATAAGACAAAAACGTATTAAGGTTTTTCTCCCATAACATCACAGACAAATTGGGAATAAGACAAAAACGTGTTAATGTTTGTCTCCCATAACAACACAGACATATTGGGAATAAGACAAAAGCGTATTAAGGTTTGTCTTCCATAACATCACAGACAAATTGGGAATAAGACAAAAACGTGTTAATGTTTGTCTCCCATGACATCATAGACAAATTGTAAATAAGAAAACAATGTTAATGTTTGTCTCCCCTGACATCACAGACAAATTGGGAATAAGACAAAAACGTGTTAATTGGGAATAAGACAAAAGCGTATTAAGGTTTGTCTCCCATAACATCACAGACAAATTGGGAATAAGACAAAAATGTGTTAATGTTTGTCTCCCATGACATCACAGACAAATTGGGAATAAGACAAAAACGTGTTAATGTTTGTCTCCCATAACAACACAGACAAATTGGGAATAAGACAAAAGCATATTAAGGTTTGTCTCCCATAACATCACAGGCAAATTGGGAATAAGACAAAAACGTGTTAATGTTTGTCTCCCATGACATCACAGACAAGTTGGGAGTAATTACTTGAGGCCTCATTGTTGTGTTACGCAGATTCCGACTGTTGCGGACAACATTAAAGCGCCAGGATGTGGAGGGCTTGAACACTGTTGCGTACCGCTTGGTCAAGCTGGAGTACCGCCCTCAGTACACCTGGCTGCATGTGGCTGTGGACATGAAGCAGATATTGAAGGTCAGTGTCTGTGGACATGGGGCAGATATTGAAGGTCAGTGTCTAGTCACTGTTTGTCTGCCTTGGTACACCTGGCTGCATGTGACTGTGGACAAGAGGCAGATATTGAAGGTCAGTGTCTAGTCACTGTTTGTCTGCCTTGGTACACCTGGCTGCATGTGGCTGTGGACATGAAGCAGATATTAAAGGTCAATGTCTGTGGACATGAAGCAGATATTGAAGGTCAGTGTCTAGTCACTGTTTGTCTGCCTTGGTACACCTGGCTGCATGTGGCTGTGGACATGAAGCAGATATTAAAGGTCAATGTCTGTGGACATGAAGCAGATATTGAAGGCCAGTGTCTAGTCACTGTTTGTCTGCCTTGGTACACCTGGCTGCATGTGGCTGTGGACATGAAGCAGATATTGAAGGTCAGTGTCTGTGGACATGGGACAGATATTGAAGGTTAGTGTCTAGTCACTGTTTGTCTGCCTTCCTGCCACACCCATGTGCTCACCCAGGTCTCATGCTGATTCACCTCCAGGCCAGGATCTGTGCTCTCATTGTTTGACATGTGTCACGTACAATATGCTGATTGCGATCTCCCTGGAATGTGAGATGGGCTTATGTGCCCAATTCTAAAGCCTGTGAAAATAGAATTTGTTCGTTTCTTCTGTGCAGTTTTACTACATCATTATCATCATCATCATGTGCCTTGCCAGCTGGCCTAGGCATTCATGTCTTTCCACAGATCTTGGTTCTCTGGATCAACTCTGCTGATGATATTCCTCCATTCCACCATCTCAATCCATCCAGAATCATTTCTCTTGGTCTATTTCTTTTCCCACCGATCTTTCCAGTTGTCACGATATTTTCCAATGCCTCCCTTCTCATCACATGACCAATGAATGTTTCTCTTTCTTATAGTTGTATGTTAGAACATTGCTTTGCTGATCCGGCAGCTTCTGCAGCTTGTCTTGCTGCAGATGTAGGGGTGTTACCTTTCCTCTGGAGTGAACTGGGCAGGCCATGAGAGGGATCATGCTGCAGATGTAGGGGTGTTACCTTTCCTCTGGAGTGAACTGGGCAGGCCATGAGAGGGATCATGCTGCAGATCTCTGACTAGCCCACTGACATCTAATGACACCATAACACCCCGCCCTGATCTCTGGGCTAGTCAGATCACCAAACACCACTGGCATCTAATGACACCATAACACCCCACTCTGATCTCTGGGCTAGTCAGATCACCAAACACCACTGGCATCTAATGACACCATAACACCCTGCCCTGATCTCTGGGCTAGTCAAATCACCAAACATCACTGACATCTAATGACAACACAACACATTAGATGTCAGTGGTGTTTGGTGAAATGACTAGCCCAGAGCCAGATATGGGGAGAGGGAGTTGTTATGGTGTCATCGGATGTCAGTGGTGTTTGGGGAACTAACTAACCCAGAGATGATGTGGGTGGGGCAGGGTGTTATGTGTCATTGGATGCCAGTGGTGTTTGGAAACATGTCCAGCCCTAGTCTGGGATGGAACCTGGTATCTGGTTAGCCGGAGGTGGGTGTGGTCATCTGCGAATCGTAGCTTCCCAGTTCTAAGAGACAACAGTGGAAGAGACACTTGGAACCCTCACAACCACCCCCTACTGATGACCACACACATGGAAGCAGCTGGTCTCTGTCCACACTGCCAGGTCTGGAGAACTGATAGCCATAACAGAAGACATCAAGTCTGGGACAGCCAGCAACAAGCTCAGGGCTGTCCTGATGGAGAAGCGGCAACTCTGACCCCAGGAAATTTAGCTGACTGAAGTCATCTGTGCCTCACATGTGTCCAGTCAGACGTGTCAAATATCCCTTGCATAGTTGGTGATAGTTGCAGTTTTTATATGGCCACAAACATAGTTATGGCAGTGGGTAAAATATCTTCTCCCCCGTTGTACTGCATTGACAAAGGATTCTTGCCTCCCTTGTGTGTTTCAGGCTGCCCCAGACTACATGAAAGCTGACATGAAATACCTGCTCCACAGTGTCCAGTAGACACGCCCAGGTGTCCATTATATTCGGTCTTCCTGTTGAGAGTATCTGCCTACACTGATTAGCATGGCGTGGGTTCAAACCTATATGGCAGAACCCATTACTGGGATAGAGCTCAACATAAACTTTCTGATTACTTTACTCACACTATCACACTCTATACTTTACTCATATTATCACACTCTATACTTTACTCACACTATCACACTCTATACCTTACTCACATTATCATACTCTATACTTTACTTACACTATCACACTCTATACTTTACTCATGTTATCATACTCTATACCTTGCTTACATTATCATACTCTATACCTTACTCACACTATCACACTCTATACTTTACTCACATTATCATACTCTATACTTTACTTACACTATCACACTCTATACTTTACTCACATTATCATACTCTATACTTTACTTACACTTTCACACTCTATACTTTACTTACACTATCACACTCTATACTTCACTCACACTATCATACTCTATACTTCGCACACACCATCACAGTCTATACTTTACTCACACCATCACATCCAATGCTCTACTCACACTATACTTTACTCACACCATCACATCCAATGCTCTACTCACACTATCACACTATACTTTACTCACACCATCACACCCAATGCTCTACTCACACTATCACACTATACTTTACTCACACCATCACACCCAATGCTCTACTCACACTATCACACTATACTTTACTCACACCATCACACCCAATGCTCTACTTACACTTTCACACTCTATACTTTACTTACACTATCACATTCTATACTTCACTCACACTATCATACTCTATACTTCGCGCACACCATCACAGTCTATACTTTACTCACACCATCACATCCAATGCTCTACTCACACTATCACACTATACTTTACTCACACCATCACATCCAATGCTCTACTCACACTATCACACTATACTTTACTCACACCATCACATCCAATGCTCTACTCACACTATCACACTATACTTTACTCACACCATCACACCCAGTGCTCTACTCACACTATCACACTATACTTTACTCACACCATCACACCCAATGCTCTACTCACACTATCACAGTCTATACTTTAATCACACCATCACACCCAATGCTCTACTCACACTATCACAGTCTATACTTTAATCACACCATCACATCCAATGCTCTACTCACACTATCACAGTCTATACTTTACTTGCACTATCACACTTTATACATTACTGTCTGCTGTTCAGTGCTTCTTGTGTCTTTCCCATTGCCACCTATTTGAATATTCATTCATCCACTGGTGCAAATCTCTACTCCAACATTCAATGTTGAAGTCATGTGTACACATATTCATTCATCCACTGTTGTAAATCTCTACTCCAACATTCAGTGGAAGTAATGTGTACACTTATATTCATTCATCCACTGTTGCAAATCTCTACTCCAACATTCAATGAGAAAGTAATGTGTACACTTATATTCATTCATCCACTGTTGCAAATCTCTACGCCAACATTCAATGAGAAAGTAATGTGTACACTTATATTCATTCATCCACTGGTGCAAATCTCTACTGCAACATTCAATGTTGAAGTAATGTGTGCACATATTCATTCATCTACTGTTGCAAATCTCTACTCCAACATTCAATGTTGAAGTAATGTGTACACTTATATTCATTCATCCACTGTTGTAAATCTCTACTCCAACATTCAGTGGAAGTAATGTGTACACTTATATTCATTCATCCACTGTTGCAAATCTCTACTCCAACATTCAATGTGGAAGTAATGTCTCCCTTTTTGTCTGTTCTTACTGCTCTCCTTTTCTGTACTAATTGAATATTTATTTATTTATTTCTTGCTTCCATCCATTTTATTTGACGTTGACGTTGAACCTGTACTGCTGTAAGTCATTGAATCTTGTCATATGAACAAACAAATTGAGAAGAGCTTCAGGGCAGTGGAGATGTGGATTTTGGACCAGTGTTGCTAATACCTGGGACTGCCAGAGTGACTAACAACTGTTGCCTTGAAGCGGTTACTGAAAGTAGGACATTGTACACAATAGTGATACAGTGGCAGATAGGCACTGAGAGGATTGTGATGCCTGGACAGAACAGTGGTGGAGGAGCAAGCCGTGGGGATGGTGGGCGGGGTAAGGAAGATAGCAGCATGGAGGAGTGGCAATAGAATTGATCAAGAACACCATGAACTGGTGTCTGTAGAGCCACATCAACACCTGGTGGTATTAGTGGCTTCCACTTGCGGGGGATCAAACTTGAGTGGATATGTTATCCTGGCCAGGCAGAAATGTGTGACAATGGGAGAGCTGGTATACTGGCTTGGGAAGCATCTATCATTGAGGCATTGGAGATGGAGACATGGTATTCTGGGGTGAGGGCGTGGTGCATGGGGGAATCTCTCTCCATGAATGGTCTCATTTATACCTGCGGCAGTGGGAAATTCAGAAGATGGTTAGTTACAGCGACCCAACATGAGGACAGCGCCCATACCCTGTGGCTTCGGCCGGAGGAGAATGAGGACTATGAATTTGATTGAACGTGCAGTAATGTGGATTCTGAGTCATCATTCATTGATTGAACATAGTTGACTGGCCTCGCTGACCAAACACTCCCCTGTTGTCAGCCTGTACCTGTGTGGATGTTCTCACTGACACAACCCGCCCTCTGACTGGCACTAGGTGCTTGTTGCTGTAAGCAAGTTATTTCATGTGATATTAATTTCAGTTTTATTTTTTTTTTAACATTCACAATTTGTATGATTAATAAATGTGTTTGTAACCCATACTTCGTCGCTGTCTTATCCCTGATGTGTCACTTGTAACACACGCACATGTGGAAATACTCTCTACTGTTGAATGTGTCCGTCTTCCCTTTCTCCGCTTGCCTTCCCTTACTCCGCTTGCCTTCAACTGTTGCCTGGAGGATCACCTTTGAGAGGATGACATGTTCAAACCAACAAGCTTTTGACATTCCCTCACAGATAAACGTGGCTTTTGATCGCCTGTATCGTTTACATTGTGTCTGGCACAAAACAGGATTCGCGTGCTTCAGAATATACAACGACCAGCTCGAGTGAACTTGTCACTAAACATCCACGTTGAATAATGTCAAGCAGAGCCAGATCTGGCATTCCGCCATTGTTCTCATCTACAGAGCAAGAACAGTCCAACACGACACGACCTCTTCAGGCAGCAGGATGTGTGGAGAACCACGACTGTGAGAACAATTCAGTCAGCTGAAACCAGTACATGTGTTGAGACCAGGCTTGATAATGCTGGTTAACCGCGACCACATGAAGAAAGCGGTCAGCCAAGAGATGGGTGGTAGACGACTGTAGTCTTATGTCGTTCAAGAACATCATTAACAGGCCGAGTGGACAACTCAGAAAAATGCTGGACACAAAAGTGATTGACAGATCTAGCATGAATATGGTCAGGTAGACGGAGTTAAAATACAGGAAATGTACAGTACATTAGAAATGTCACATTGTGAAAAGTAATAACGTACAGACATGAGGTAAAGTATATAACAGCACATACTCTGTTCAGAAAACAGACAGATTTACAAGCAAACTGTCAGACTGACTGACGCAAGAAAAGAAAACCCTCTCCTGGTCAGATTCTCACGCGCCATGAGCAGACACACTTAGTGACCTTGCAGCTGCTTCCAGAACGCAAAGGGCAGTGCGGGGACCTACCAGATAAAGGCACCGAAGGTCCCAGTAGACAGGCGCGAACTGTGGCACCAGCAAGCCCGAGGTGTAGTAACACACACCCAGGCAGCTTCTGCCACCATTGACTGTTCTATAAACTTCTGTGTTACTCCATCAAAGTTATTACCTAACAGACCATCTCGTGACTATACACTCGACTATCATTTTTTTTTTAAATTTGTTGCGTATCCGTTACGGGACGTTGCAGTCAACACCAGCATTTTTCAACTGCTGTTGATGTACTAGGCAAGTGTTACGTTCAGTAGTTTGCAATTGATTTCTGAACGACCGGCTCCCATACCAGCACGTTATAACAACGCGTACGGTCTGCTGCACAAATCGGTCGCAGCTGAGTTTCAAACGCCTGGTACCCGGCTGACGAACCGCGTTCGCAAGCCTTTGGCCACGGAGACGGGCACTATATTTTTACCGCTCTAATATTTACTTTATTTGAAAAGGTGTTTTACGGATGTTCGTAGAAAAAAACATTGCCGTGTAGTTACTATTAGCTCATAGCTCTCAGAATGCCCGTAATTGGCGGGCTGTAAATAATTACAAGGGTCGCTGGGTGAGCTGTCTATCTACTGACTTCCTTAGTCTTGTGGGTTGAGTTCTTCCTCGCCTGATCCTTGTTTCTTCTGTGGAAAGTGACCACCGTAAGACATCCCGGCTCTATCGTCAGCGATTGCTGCAGTGGTGGGACTCAGGACATTCCTACTCAGGTGTCCACTGTACTGACAGAAGTCCTCCACTCCACTATATCCAGAGATAGGATGTAACGTTCTGACCTGACTTAAAGCTGGGAATGGCCCGTGCTAGACAGTAAAGGTTCATTATTGAGTTATGAGAGTATAGCTAGGCTGCACTTAGGTGAAAGTGTAGTCGAACGCTTCATCGGGTTACCAGCGATACCAACCGTATGGGAGCTCTTCACTTGCTACTGGAGGAGGAGACAGTGCACGTGAGGGAATGTCTCGGGTGCCGTGATGTTTTGTTGTGTAAGGTTGCTATGAACTCAAGCGTGGTCCATATACGTGTTACCCCTTTGAGTGCACAGGACTGATTTTTGCGTGTGGGATTAGCTTTTCTTATTAACAATGTCCCTCGCCATCAGGCGAACCCACTCAGACTTGTGAGGTACTTGTAATTTAGGGCCCCAAGTCAAGGACGAGAAGTCAACATCTTAGTTAAACAGACGGCTGTCTGGGTTGAACCCGCTGCCATTAGCACACCGGAAGTTATGTAGATTCTCGAACTCATAAGCACGTTGTATGCGGAATTCGAACCTCATCTCTTGCGCCTGCCTCTACAGTAAAGAGCTGACCGCATGACCGACTGGACTCAGGACCGTTGGTCAGGTCACCTGACGTCTCCATCCTGTAAGCTTCTCGATTCGTGCGGGGCAGGTAACTCGGCATTAACTGAGGAGTCGAAGGGCAATCCTGAATATCTGGTCTGTTCTCAGACTTGAGTTATGTCAGCACACCGTCCATGACCCAACCTAAAATATGTACCAAGAATGTTCTAAGATGAAAGGCGTGACACTGACCGCATCGCTGGCCGAGCGCCGATTGGTCTGTACAAATGTGACTCCAGCCCCGGACACCCGTTGTGTCTGAAGGCGCCTAACAACGTCTTTCACTTGACCTTTCACACTGACCGTGCCCTTGCAGATCTACCAGTCCTGTGTGCTGTCGCAGATGGACAGCGCGTTGACAGTCCAGTAGTCTGCTCTCTGTCCAACTGAGTTGAGGTAAGAAAACATCACAGTACTCCGGGCATCCCTGTACGTGCTCATTCAAATCTTGGACAGCCAGACCTTGGGAGTCCAAATATTCATGTTCCCTGTGATGTTTGATTGTGTCCGTCTGAGTTTTCTTTCCAGTTTCGAAAGAGTCCTCTGGCGAGACGCTAACTTTGGTGTTCTTCTTGGCTTGCTGTCTCACTACACTCACTGTGTGTCAGTTCTGTTGTGCTGTCTCACTACACTCACTGTGTGTCAGTTCTGTTGTGCTGTCTCACTACACTCACTGTGTGTCAGTTCTGTTGTGCTGTCTCACTACACTCACTGTGTGTCAGTTCTGTTGTGCTGTCTCACTACACTCACTGTGTGTCAGTTCTGTTGTGCTGTCTCACTACACTCACTGTGTGTCAGTTCTGTTGTGCTGTCTCACTACACTCACTGTGTGTCAGTTCTGTTGTGCTGCCTCACTACACTCACTGTGTGTCAGTTCTGTTGTGCTGCCTCACTACACTCACTGTGTGTCAGTTCTGTTGTGCTGTCTCACTACACTCACTGTGTGTCAGTTCTGTTGTGCTGTCTCACTACACTCACTGTGTGTCAGTTCTGTTGTGCTGTCTCACTACACTCACTGTGTCAGTTATGTTGTGCTGTCTCACTACACTCACTGTGTGTGTCAGTTCTGTTGTGCTGTCTTACTACACTCACTGTGTGTGTCAGTTCTGTGTTGTACTGTCTCACTACACTCACTGTGTCTACCATGTGGCTACCGGGCAATCTGGAGACAACACCTGTGTGTCAAGGTTGATGAACAATGAAAGGTCAGGTACAAATCAAATTTGAAAACGGTGTTAATGATGAGAATACAACAGATGTAGAAAGGTCAATAGTCAAATGTATTGTTGCTTTAGTTTGCGGAAGTCGGCAGCTGTGGGCATCATTTGATTACAGACTGGCCATGTGAGAGTCTTGGCTGCGGCAGGAGTAGCAAGTCGGCAGCTGTGGTCATCATTTGATTACAGGCTGGCCATGTGAGAGTCTTGGCTGCGGCAGGAGTAGCAAGTCGGCAGCTGTGGTCATCATTTGATTACAGACTGGCCATGTGAGAGTCTTGGCTGCGGCAGGAGTAGCAAGTCGGCAGCTGTGGGCATCATTTGATTACAGGCTGGCCATGTGAGAGTCTTGGCTGCGGCAGGAGTAGCAAGTCGGCAGCTGTGGTCATCATTTGATTACAGGCTGGCCATGTGAGAGTCTTGGCTGCGGCAGGAGTAGCAAGTCGGCAGCTGTGGGCATCATTTGATTACAGGCTGGCCATGTGAGAGTCTTGGCTGCGGCAGGAGTAGCAAGTCGGCAGCTGTGGTCATCATTTAATTACAGACTGGCCATGTGAGAGTCTTGGCTGCGGCAGGAGTAGCAAGTCGGCAGCTGTGGTCATCATTTGATTACAGGCTGGCCATGTGAGAGTCTTGGCTGCGGCAGGAGTAGCAAGTCGGCAGCTGTGGGCATCATTTGATTACAGGCTGCCCATGTGAGAGTCTTGGCTGCGGCAGGAGTAGCAAGTCGGCAGCTGTGGGCATCATTTGATTACAGGCTGGCCATGTGAGAGTCTTGGCTGCGGCAGGAGTAGCAAGTCGGCAGCTGTGGGCATCATTTGATTACAGGCTGGCCATGTGAGAGTCTTGGCTGCGGCAGGAGTAGCAAGTCGGCAGCTGTGGGCATCATTTGATTACAGGCTGGCCATGTGAGAGTCTTGGCTGCGGCAGGAGTAGCAAGTCGGCAGCTGTGGGCATCATTTGATTACAGGCTGGCCATGTGAGAGTCTTGGCTGCGGCAGGAGTAGCAAGTCGGCAGCTGTGGTCATCATTTGATTACAGGCTGGCCATGTGAGAGTCTTGGCTGCGGCAGGAGTAGCAAGTCGGCAGCTGTGGGCATCATTTGATTACAGGCTGGCCATGTGAGAGTCTTGGCTGCGGCAGGAGTAGCAAGTCGGCAGCTGTGGGCATCATTTGATTACAGGCTGGCCATGTGAGAGTCTTGGCTGCGGCAGGAGTAGCAAGTCGGCAGCTGTGGTCATCATTTGATTACAGGCTGGCCATGTGAGAGTCTTGGCTGCGGCAGGAGTAGCAAGTCGGCAGCTGTGGGCATCATTTGATTACAGGCTGGCCATGTGAGAGTCTTGGCTGCGGCAGGAGTAGCAAGTCGGCAGCTGTGGGCATAATTTGATTACAGGCTGGCCATGTGAGAGTCTTGGCTGCGGCAGGAGTAGCAAGTCGGCAGCTGTGGGCATCATTTGATTACAGGCTGGCCATGTGAGAGTCTTGGCTGCGGCAGGAGTAGCAAGTCGGCAGCTGTGGGCATCATTTGATTACAGACTGGCCATGTGAGAGTCTTGGCTGCGGCAGGAGTAGCAAGTCGGCAGCTGTGGGCATCATTTGATTACAGACTGGCCATGTGAGAGTCTTGGCTGCGGCAGGAGTAGCAAGTCGGCAGCTGTGGTCATCATTTGATTACAGGCTGGCCATGTGAGAGTCTTGGCTGCGGCAGGAGTAGCAAGTCGGCAGCTGTGGGCATCATTTGATTACAGGCTGGCCATGTGAGAGTCTTGGCTGCGGCAGGAGTAGCAAGTCGGCAGCTGTGGGCATCATTTGATTACAGGCTGGCCATGTGAGAGTCTTGGCTGCGGCAGGAGTAGCAAGTCGGCAGCTGTGGGCATCATTTGATTACAGGCTGGCCATGTGAGAGTCTTGGCTGCGGCAGGAGTAGCAAGTCGGCAGCTGTGGGCATCATTTGATTACAGACTGGCCATGTGAGAGTCTTGGCTGCGGCAGGAGTAGCAAGTCGGCAGCTGTGGGCATCATTTGATTACAGACTGGCCATGTGAGAGTCTTGGCTGCGGCAGGAGTAGCAAGTCGGCAGCTGTGGTCATCATTTGATTACAGGCTGGCCATGTGAGAGTCTTGGCTGCGGCAGGAGTAGCAAGTCGGCAGCTGTGGGCATCATTTGATTACAGACTGGCCATGTGAGAGTCTTGGCTGCGGCAGGAGTAGCAAGTCGGCAGCTGTGATTGTTGTAGGTCAGCTCACCCGTGTCTGTGTACGTCCTGTGTGTGGTCACCAATGAGTGTGACAACTTGAGTGGGGTATTTTTCACTTCTGAAAATATGAATCTCCTCTTGACAGGTAGACATACGGGTGTGTGTGTCGCCGTGTTGCGGAGCATGTGTTCGTGTTGCAAGCATGCTCTCGCAGCTAGGAGTTAAAGTTCATTAACGTTTTGCTCGTTGGTTTCGGTGGGAGCACGGGGGCCTGTTCAAGGGCGTTGACGATCTTGCGGTAGTCGCTGACAACTCCCTGGTCACCGACCAGATGCCCGTGAGAGTAGAGCTTCAAGGATGGGATGTCGTTGATGTGTTCAGCTATACACAAACGCCGCTCGTCTTCACAGTTGACTGCAGCAAAGGCGACATTATTTCTCCTGCTGGCTTTCGTGGCCTTGATGAAGTGTGTTCTAGACAGCTGGCTGAAGGCGTTCTTAGGGTTGTAAAACATCACTAGCGCCACGTCTTTCTCGTTGATGTAACTGCCAAAGGTGTCTTCCTTCAGAGAAATGATGTTGTTTACCCCAATAAAAGAATCTGGCTTGAGTTTCATGGATTTCTTGAGAGACATGGCGTTTGGGCGTTGACTTGGTAGTTGCAGGCGAAAGGGGCTCGGAGAGGAGAGGGTTTTGTGGATGTTAACAACGGTCAGTGTCGAACACAGGGAGCGGCCATGCAGTTTGTGAGCGGAGTACACAAGTGACGAATCTGGCAGGGACAAGTGACCTCACATCCAGGCGCTGTCGGTGCCCGCGTGTTCAACAGTGGACGGTGTGCACTCGTGCGCATACACTCACACACACACGTACTCAAACTCAGATACAAGATCAGAGCAGGAGTCGTCTTCACGCGGTAGGCAGGCTACAATAGATGAGGATCTTCCGCATGATGCTTTATCTAATGGCCATTCCCGCGTCCATCTATTCATCACCACCGTCAAGTGCCATCTCCGCATTGAATTGTGACTGTTTTCGGTCTCCAGCTTCTTCCTGGGTGTAACATGTTGCGTTGGTTGACAAACTGTCTCAACCCCCATGAGATATATTGTGTTGTCTCAACCTCTGTGAGACATGTTGTGTTGTGTGACTGTTTCAACCTCTGTGAGACATGTTGAGTTGTGTGACTGTTTCAACCTCTGTGAGACATGTTGTGTTGTGTGACTGTTTAGACATCTGTGAGACATGTTGAGTTGTGTGACTGTTTCGACATCTGTGAGACATGTTGTGTTGTGTGACTGTTTCAACCTCTGTGAGACATGTTGTGTTGTGTGACTGTTTCGACATCTGTGAGACATGTTGAGTTGTGTGACTGTTTCGACATCTGTGAGACATGTTGAGTTGTGTGACTGTTTCGACATCTGTGAGACATGTTGAGTTGTGTGACTGTTTCAACCTCTGTGAGACATGTTGTGTTGTGTGACTGTTTCAACCTCTGTGAGACATGTTGTGTTGTGTGACTGTTTCGACATCTGTGAGACATGTTGAGTTGTGTGACTGTTTCGACATCTGTGAGACATGAGTTGTGTGACTGTTTCGACATCTGTGAGACATGTTGAGTTGTGTGACTGTTTCAACCTCTGTGAGACATGTTGTGTTGTGTGACTGTTTCAACCTCTGTGAGACATGTTGTGTTGTGTGACTGTTTCAACCTCTGTGAGACATGTTGTGTTGTGTGACTGTTTCGACATCTGTGAGACATGTTGAGTTGTGTGACTGTTTCGACATCTGTGAGACATGTTGAGTTGTGTGACTGTTTCGACATCTGTGAGACATGTTGAGTTGTGTGACTGTTTCAACCTCTGTGAGACATGTTGTGTTGTGTGACTGTTTCAACCTCTGTGAGACATGTTGTGTTGTGTGACTGTTTCGACATCTGTGAGACATGTTGAGTTGTGTGACTGTTTCGACATCTGTGAGACACGTTGAGTTGTGTGACTGTTTCGACATCTGTGAGACATGCTGAGTTGTGTGACTGTTTCAACCTCTGTGAGACATGTTGTGTTGTGTGACTGTTTCAACCTCTGTGAGACATGTTGTGTTGTGTGACTGTGTGACATGTTGTGTTGTGTAACTATCTCAACTTCAGTGAGCTTTTCCAGGCTCAACAGACATTCGGAAAACTACCCAGTCAGAGCTGCTCCGAACAAGAGCGGCATTCGGAAACTAGGTAGTTAGAGCTGTTCCTAGCACGAGAGACATTCGGACGAGACATTTCACTCGGACGTAATTGCGTAGTGTCAATTTTTAGTTTGTCACCCGTAGGACGACACTTCCGACTTCAGCGGGCATTTTTTTAATGAGGTTAGCCATCCTCTGGTTTCGAGGCACGTTGGACTGTTGTGATGTCGCTAACATCTCAGCTGGTCAAGATAGAACGATGAACGACATCGTGGTCGGCCCTCAAGGGAAGGCAGGGGCAGACCATGAGCATTCCCTCGCTATCCAAGGAGGCTTCCATAATTGCAGAGCCGGCACATATTGCTCTGTGACTGGGCTCACCCGAGGAGTTGCCACGTCCTGCTCATGGCTGCTTTAGTTCCTCACTTCCATGTGTTGGGCAACTCGTTTGCCACTGATCGCTCAAGCACACACCAGGGACGGTCAGACTGCAAGCGACACCCACTCGGTAAGCTTTTGCTTTTGACTTCGGACCACGCAATAGGTTCGCTCGCCGTGCGTTCCATTTTGCGTCATTGAGACGTTCTTCCACTTTTGTCTACACTCTTTATGAGT
This sequence comes from Cepaea hortensis, assembly GCA_963921405.1. NCBI lineage: Eukaryota > Metazoa > Mollusca > Gastropoda > Stylommatophora > Helicidae > Cepaea > Cepaea hortensis. Next base: position 98,819,499 of record OY992891.1, read on the forward strand.
TAGATACAGTTTTCGCAGCCATTTTCTTCGAATGGGGCACTTTTTTGACTTTTTGTACTCGCTCACGAGGTAGGCTACTTGTGCTGCCGGCTCAGCACCTTACCTTCGTGCAGCGGTGAACGAGAAACGGCCTGGCCCTATCATCCGGGAATCTCTCATATCCCCCAGCTGAGAGCCTTCGAACTTGTATCAGACCTGAGCATGTAGCTTGCTCAGTATCACGCCTTTATTTTTCGAAAGGTTGGTATCGGCCTGGCTCTCAAGTCCGAGGGTTTGTGGCTTAGAGGCGTTCAACCACAGCCCTCGACAGGGAGCCTTTAGTGTTTTGTGTCGGCCAGGCTCTCACTTCCGAGAGTTTATGGCTTAGAGACGTTCAGCCATACATCTCGGATGGGAGCCTTAGAGGTTATGTCCGGACTGAAATTTTAGGGATCATTTGCCTGATTTTGACTGCTATCCTCAGTCTTACCTGCAGAGCAGCAGGTTGTGTCTCTCTTAGTCTGGTCCCTATCCCACGAGCCGTCCGATATGTAGTTTTCACCCATCGGCAAGCACATGGGGTCGATGGGACACGCAAGCCCCCCCCCCCCCCCCCCCCCCCCCACCACGGCAAGGTGGAGACACATAACTTGTAACTTAATCTTCCCATTTATTTCTCATCAAAGCGTGCCAGTTGTCACTTAATCTTCCCATTTATTTCTCATCAAAACGTGCCAGTTGTCACTTAATCTTCCCATTTATTTCTCATCAAAACGTGCCAGTTGTCACTTAATCTTTTCATTTATTTCTCATCAAAACGTGCCAGTTGTCACTTAATCTTTTCATTTTCAAAATATGCCAGTTGTCACTTAATCTTCCCATTTATTTCTCATCAAAATATGCCCAGACAATCTCACCTGCCTATGCCTAGTTCCACGAATCAATTTCCTGTTTTCGTTTGTTTCGGAAATGAAACAAACCAGCGAATGTAAATATCTAGGGCCAATGTCCACTTCAGATGTGGACATGGATATAGAAATCAACACACGTTGTGCACAGTTGAGTTGAGTTAAGATGAGTTGAGTTGAGTCAAGAAACGATATCATTGCACTAGGGGTATTCCCATAAGCGCTCAGTCCTCATTTTCAACAGCCAGAGAAGAGTTCCAGTACTAATGGTGCCCGTTGCAATTTGATTATATGTCCGTCTTGCTTTATCTCTGAGTGATGATTGTCGACCAGATCCTCTGACCATCCCCTGCCATGATAGTCTATCTGTTCTTCTGCATTGTTCACATGCTCCAAGAGGGCCTTCACCACATCTGCCTTATCATGCATCAAATCACCCGTCAATAATGCAGCACCAGCCAATATGTCTGTCTGTCCATTTCCAACTACACCAGAATGTCCTGGAGAAAAGATCCAGCGAATACTCACAACCCGCGACCTTTGAATCGATGCATGCCATTCTGCACGAAGCAAGATTCACCTCTGTCAGTGTGCTTTGTGAATCAGTTACATTCACAGCATGCGTATACAGTTTGTTCTCAAACCAGCGGAGAGCTGCAGTAACCGCCTCCACCTCCATTCTCAGACTTCAGGCTGTGGTGTCATATGCCAAGTTAGTTAGTTAGTTAGTTAGTCGACAGATCATCCTCATTGCACATCGAACCATTCAGTCCATAAGTGCTCGGATCCCCTCCTCAGCAAATCCCGCAGCGTGTAGCGGCTAACGACGCCAGTTCTGTGTTGGTTTATCAATCTTCTTTGGCTTCCTGCGTAGTGTTCTTGTTTGGCCACACCTCTTTTAATTTGCTGCTCTCGCAGTCTGGCCATTGTTGTAGTTTCACAGTCATCACTTGGTTCTCGCAAAAGTCTTGCTTCTCGTAGAGCATTCAGAATGTCGGCCTGGTCCATGGCGCGTCCGCCCTCCACAGCAGCCTCACCTGCGAGCTTGTCAGCCCGCTCATTTCCTTGTACTCCCGCATGCCCTGGCACGAAGATGAAACTAATCTTTGCCAGTCGAGACCGCTCCAGAGGCAGCAACCATTCTCTTCGGATCGACCCCTCCTCTATCCTCTTGATCATGTTCATTGAGTCGCTAAGGAAACAAGCCCTAGTGAATGTCTGTGTCTCGAGCCATGTTATTGATTTACTTACTGCCATGACTTCCATGGTCAGGCTACTTGTGGTTTCAGTAAAAGCACCAGAGTCCTCCTTCACAATTCTCCCTCCGGCCCGAGCTATAAAGGCCCATGAGTTTCTCACATGTCGGACGACCGACCCATCTGTGTAGATGACCGCGTCACCGTATAGCGAATTCTCGAAAATCAACGCTTGTACTTCAGCCTCAACAGCAGCCGGATTTTCTTGTCTGCATTTTCTGTCAAGTTGGATGCAAACTGAAAAGGATGTGCAGAAGTCTGTTGGCACTTGCACCCACTCCTCGCCAGGTTCTAAGTCCTCAAGTGAACACACCTGTTGAAGAATGTCTTCGGCTTGACCCATCCACGACCGTCCTCTTTTTAACCTGCTGCCATTCACCTTCCTAATTTCACTATGCAGTGGATGTTGTGTGTTTGCGTTAATTCTGAGGTAGGCGCGTGCCCTGCAATCTTGTATTCTCTCTTCAATGGTTGGAAACCCAAGAAGGTAGCGCATCGCCCTGCATGCTGTATCTCTTGTACATCCAAGAATAATGCGCATAGCTTCATTCTGTATCCTTTCCATCCGTTCTATCTGCTTATGGCTGAGAGTCAGGATTGCCATTGCATACTCCAAAACAGACATGACCAACCCCTCGTACAGAAGACATAGATGGCGCTGCTCACAGTTTGCTGCCGCCATCACCCGCATCGCTGCCAAACCCCGCTTGGCCTTTGTTATCACCTGGTCTATGTGCACATTATAAGCAAGGCTTCGATCAAACCGTATCCCCAGGTAATTCATTGTCTGCGTTCTTTCCACCATCTCTGAACACAGCATTACAGTTGGTGTTGGAGTGTTGACAATATGATTATTCAACGAGAACCAAGTCACTGTTGCCTTTGTTGGGTTGACCATTGCCCCAGCTTCATCACACCAAGTACTTATGCGATTGAGTTCGGTTTGTAGTTCCACAGCAACCTCCTCTCTATCCTTCCCCTGACGATACACTAAAACATCATCGGCATATGACAATGTCCTGCCAGGTCCAGTGATCTGCTCACTGGTGATTCTCACTGTGTAGGCGTTGAACAGTACCGGAGATAATGGTGATCCCTGTGGTAGGCCAGGATATATTGTTGTTGGTTCCGAAGTCCAACTGCCACATCTAAAAACTACTTTCCGTTGGAAGAGGGCTGCAGCGATCCAACTAAGGAGGAATGGACTTATGTTTAGTTCGAGAAGCTGAAACATTAAAAAATCCAGTGGTACTCTGTTGTATGCGTCCTCAAGATCAATCGCTGCAGCAACGGTTTCAGTGCCTGAGTGGAAACCTTCATAGACATCCTGGGCAAAGACTGCTGCATTGGTCCAGGTTTCCCTTTTTGGACGGTACCCACCCAGGGTGGGTGGGAAAACACCTTGCCTCTCTAGTTGGCTTGATATTTTCTTGGCAATTACCTTCTCCAGCAGCTTGCCTATTGTATTCTGCATGGTTATAATTCGATATCCCTGAATTTTTTTGTGGTCTTTGTCAGGTTCCGGCAAGGGAATCAGATAGCTGTGTAACCATTCCTCCTTGATGCTAGCACCCCCTATACTGTTGTTGTACATGTCTGCTAGTTTCTCTAGCTCATTGTCGGTACACCTATTAATGTCATCGTATCTTATGCCATCAGGACCTGGAGCACTGTTTTTTGATCGTCGAAGCACAGCCTTGATTTCTTTCACTGTCACTGTGTCTTCATCCGAAGTGTCCTGGGCCTTGCATCTGTCTGAGGTGACCTCCTTGGCCAGATTTCGGCCTCCCATGTCTGTCTGGTTGCTTTGCTCAAGGTAGCGTTCAAAGAGGGCTTTGCCCTTGTCCTCGTCAGTCCTCTGCCAGATGAGGTCAGCACCTTGGAAGTCAGAAATGCTCTTATTCTTGACTACACCACTCATGCTTTTATGTAGTCGCCAGAACAATTTCAGTGACTTGTCTGTGCTTACTCTTTGACACACCTCTGCCCATTTTTCGCTTTTAACAACCTTGACCAGTTTTTTGAAGTAGCTTACTTTTGTGTGCATCTCTCTTTCTAAGTGCAAGCAGGGACTAGGATGACCAGCTCTGTTCTTCTTGGCATTTTGCCATCTCCTTAAAGCACTACGCTTATCCACCCAAGCCTTCTCCACCTCGAAACTCCACCACGGTGGCTGCTCCCAGCTTTTTTTCCTGCCCTGAAACGTTCTGCGCTTGTCACGTCTTATTTTACTCACCACATCTTGCCCTGTACTGTCATACTGGAACGTCTTTACCTTTAGCTTGTGCTGCCTGGTTCTGCCTTTCTCCACCAGTATGCTGCACGGGTGGTGGTCGCTGCTTTACTAGAGAGAAAGCTGCAGTAACCGCCTCCACCTCCATTCTCAGACTTGAGCTTGTGGCGTCATATGCCAAGTTCTCCCTTACTAAACACTGCCATTTGCTTTTGCTATGAATCCCGACACCTTTTTCGCCTCTTAACACAGAGCCATCGGTATAGATAATCATATCGCCAGGACGAGTTTTTTTTTTTTTAAATTAAGCTGCATATCCCTTACAGGACGTTGCTGTCAACACCAGCATTTTGAGCTATTGTTGATGTTCTTGGCAAGATTACGCTCAGTAGTTTGCCATTGCTTTCTGAGCGACCAGCTCACGTACCCCGTAAGTAACCAACGCGATGCAATTCGCTGTCGAATCTCGCGCAACTGTGTTCCTCACGTGGATATACGGGATTACGGAGAAAGTAGTTAACTTCTTCGCCAGGGAGACCGGCAGGGCGAGAGTAGTCATGAATTAGACGTAGACAGTCAAAATTTTGTGGGCAGGTTATGAGAAGAAATGAACTGGAGAACTTGGTGACAACTGGTAAGATCGAAAGGAAGAGACCAAGGGGAAGACCGAGAAGTAAATACCTGGATAGCTTGGCCTTGTGGCATGGTCGAGACAGGAACACGGAGCTGATCCACGACTCTGGTGATTGAGTGAGATGGCAAACATGACCGCCCACGCTTATCGGCATGGCACATGATGGATGTATGGAATAAATAACGAATATTAATTACTCGCTGCGTATGCAGAATACAAGGACTTAAATGGTATGATTGAGTCAACAACGTGGAGCTCATAGCGGGAACCAAACAAATTCCAGTGAATCCACGCGGAGCTCTTGTAGAGAACCAAACGAATTCCAATGAATCAATGTGGAGCTCATGAGGAGAACCAAACAAATTTCAGTGAATCAATGTGGAACTCATGAGGAGAACCAAACAAATTTCAATGAATCAATGTGGAGCTCATGAGGAGAACCAAACAAATTTCAGTGAATCAATGTGGAGCTCATGAGGAGAACCAAACAAATTCCAGTAAATCCATGCGGAACTCATGAGGAGAACCAAACAAATTTCAGGGAATCAAGAGGTCAGGAAAAGATTTTGACCCTGGACACATTCAGCAAGCCTGGGGATACTCTGACCAGACACCCGCTGGTCTGGAAACCACGGGGACAACGAGTTTCATGCTCTATGTCTTTCATCATCATCATCATCATCATCATCATTATCATCATCATCATCATCATCCACTTCTGCCGTCAAGCGGCGTGGGAAGGAATAATTTGTGCTCCAGCGCCCGGTGGGCGGCACTGGATAGTGTCATTCTGTGTGGTTGTACAATGTCTTTGATGTCGTCAATCCATTTTCTTCTTGGACGTCCTCTTGGTCTCGTCGCAGATGATCTTTGATGTAAGGCCAGTCAGTGATGGTAGTTGTTGGTGTTTCATTCTAACGACATGGTCATCCCACTTGATCTTCTGTCTTTCAATAAATGTGGCACAAGGTGTTGATCCCACTGTCTGTCTGATAACATCATTTCTTACTCGGTCTCGGATTTTTAAGTTGGCAGCTCTCCTCAGTCATCTCATCTCGCAGGTGTTGATCTTACGAAGGTGTGATTTGGATAAAGTCCAGGTTTGAGATTGGTAGCATAGGGTTGTTGTGACAAGTATATGTAGGTGACAGTGTTGTAAACTAGCGGTACTTGTCACTTGCAGTAAATGTAGCTGGCTGTCAAAGATCTCAGGAGAAGTTTAGAGAGTTAATAATATAGGTAATAGAGCTAAGACAGAGTTTATAGAAGGACACCAGACAGGAGAGACACCAGCGCTACAAATAGCTTCATAACGGGACACACTTGTGTCAACCAAGGGAGCAACAAGTATAGGTCAGCGAGGGTTTCCAAAAACACTAGGAAACTCACCGCCTCGACGAGTAACCGTTGGAGTACAGGTTACTAGAGTGAAACTGACCAGCGTGCTGGGACACCAGGCACGCAAAGCTCGTTAGCACACGGAGGATCCAACCTCCGTATTTGAACACGCAACGCGAAGCGTGGCTCAGACTGGACTGAGGACGACTAGAGATTAGACGTGTTCTTGAGAATACTATAAGTTTCTAGACAATAGTGATTGTTAGGCTTAGATACCATTCAGTGCTTTAATAGTATCATTATCATCCCTTCATTCCCTTTGTGAAACGTACCATGTTGTTTATTGTCAATGAAGTATTCCGCTCGCAGAGCTTGCTTGTAATCGGCTCTAAATAAATCATACCCTTTTGCAAATGACACGAGTTATTGTTTCGTGTAGTGCAAAAGTAGGGGAGTCCTGAAATACCCTGTCGCAAGCAAGTTGCTGACAGGCAGGCCCCAATTGGTGTCAGAAGTTCCTGAACCAACGTCAACAGCACTATTTGATATAATTGCTTTGTGTTATAAAGTAACGCGAATTATATTTTTGTGAAAATTAACGTGAATTATTTTCATACGATGTCGGAAATAATTTTGTTTTGTGATTGAAAGATAGTGAGTAACACCGATACTACGTGATAGTTATTATGTTACCATTTGTGGAGCTTGAACCACAACGAGGAAAGTGTTATTTACAAATTGTGTTATTCCAACAAGAGTAATAGAAATGTGTATGAATTTGGTATAATGAAAATATATACAAACGTGAATTTAAATTATCAAGCATACCATCGTGTACATTTCATTTTGTGTGATACAGCCATCAATGTCACCATTCATCACATTCATCTAAAGAACCTAGAATTAGCTACTGAACGGAATCTTTAGAACATAGTTATACCAAGCAAGAAAGAAAGTGAAGACAAGACGACATTGACGATCATACGATGCATCATCTCACGAATCATAACGATCATTATTACTATCATAACATCCAATCATTAACATCATCTATCATTATCCCGATCACATTATTGATTCATCAGCCGCATGGAAAAGTAAACATGTATTTACAGCATATACATGGTTATAAATTATTGATGCTCTACTAAACAGAAGCATCCGGTCTGTTATCAAGTCAATCATTTTTGTGTGTCCGGAAGACAGCGGTGGAACATCCCAGGGCCGTATTTTCCGAGGAATTAAATGAGTATATTTTCGAAATATTTTGATTTGCATTATGTTAACCATGCATCTTTATTTCAGTGAGAATGGTAAATAACTAACACATAACCAAATCAAACCATTGTGTAAACCTAGAGCAATATCATTGTAAAGTAATATAAAGCCGCAAAAATGGCATCATTAAGTGATGTTATCCAGGCGGGCAAAGAGATGGGCCATACTGGAGAGAAATTAGAGAAATGGGTAGATCAAAGATATAAAGAAGAATTAGCTCGACAGAAAGAAGAAACTGCTCGACAGAGAGAAGAAACAGAAAGAAAAGCTGCTCTAGAGAGAGACGAAAGAGCATTAGAAAGACAACATCAAAAAGAGATGAAACAGGTAGAGGAAGCCACCAAACAAAAACAGCTAGATTTAGATCATGCCACCAAACAGACACAGATACAGGTAGAGGCAGAAACTAAAGTAAAGATAAAAGGAATGGAGATAGATTCAAACATACAGATAGCCTCTAGTAAACAAAAGAGCCAGGAAGAACAAAATAAATTCAGTAAATATAAAGGCCTGATCAAACCATATGGCGTAGGCGATTCCATCTCAGCATGGACTGAGAACATAGAATATCAACTTAAGACTCAGAAAATACCTTTAGATGACTGGGCAATGATCTACATGAGAAATCTCAGTGGAGAGCCATTGAAGGTTATAGAATCAATACCTACAGAATTAAGGGATAATTACCAATACATCCACGATAGGATCATGCAGCACTTCCTTCTAGATGTCACTGGGTATCAAATGCAATTTTCCCAGTTAAAACCAAAGCCAACTGAAACCTTCCTAGATTACATCTCTAACGTGCAAAGCACATTTAACAAATGGATTAAGGCAGCGAAAGTGGGCAAAATCTTTGATAAATTACAAGATCTTATAGTAATGGACAAGGTAATATCCACAGTCCCTACCCCTTTTGCGAAGTTTCTCCAACAATCAGATATAGAATCCATTGAACAACTAGAAAAACGGGGGTCAGCATATTTTTCTTCCAATCGTGATATATTTAAGTCCACAACTCATGATACAGAGATCACTGCTTTTGTGAAGAACGTACCCAGTAGATCATATAATCAGAAAGAGTATCATAAGAAAGACAAACCTTACCAGAAGCCACCTCAATGTGGATATTGTAAATTTTTTCATCCCAGCTACTCTATGTGCGACAAGAACCCTGCATATTCTGCACACTTAGAAACAGTCATTAAGAAGCAGGAAAATAGAAGAAATTCATTTAAACGTGCTGTTAAATGTTATTTTTGTTCAAGTTATGGCCACTATAGCGCTAAATGTCTTGGCAGACAACGAATGAAAGCAAATAATGCTGTACTCATCAATACGTCATCTGACGATGAGAGTGACATTGACCCTGAGCTTGTAAATGTATTAGCTGAGAGTGAATGTGAAAGTGTGGCAGTAGTTACTGATATATTAGACTTTGAGAAATGTGACACGTGTCACCAGTTTCATGCGGATGGTAAATTGAAATGTGGGCACATTATTCCATTTTCCAATGAAGATGCTAATGCAGCTAGTGCCTCCAGGGGTAAATTGAAGTTCTACGATGCACTGGTCAATAATCAACCATGCCATTGTTTACTCGATAGCGGCAGTACTTTACTTGGTCTAAGGAAAGAACTGGTCAGACCAGAAGATTACACGGGTGAATTTGTCAAATGCCGTACTTTCTCTGGAACCATTGAGAAATACCCACTGGCAAAAGCGCATATCAATACCCCGTCCCTTACCGGCGCAATCCTACAAGATCCATGCACGGATCTGATTTTAGGCTGTTTAGCTTCATTGAAGCAATGTACTGACGACGACATATTAGCCTGGAAACATACAAACATGGCTAATGCTGTAACAAGGTCAGATACGCAAACACACTATACTGACCTACAAAATGAGATGTTACAGCTGTTAACACCCAGCGGTGCCGATACCAACACTACTCGACAGGAATTTATCGAGGCTCAACGCACCGATCAAACGATTGCACCTTATTTTAAATTGCTAGGTGAGCGAGCGAAAGTGACTAAAAATGCATCTTGGTATTTTAGAATATACAACGGAATTCTCATGCGTTATTACACAAATAATAACCATGAAATTCAGCAGACGGTGTTACCTGTCACATACCGACAAAATGTGCTAAAGATCGCACATGAGTCACCGTTTGCTGGACATATGGCCTATGACAAAACCAGAGCCAGAATTTTGTCACATTTTTACTGGCCTAAATTCTGTACTGATATAAAATTTTTCTGTTGTTCATGTACTATTTGTCAACATCTTGTATGAAAGGGAAAGCATGTGACGGCCGAAGTTCAACGGTCATTATTAGTATCCAGACCATTTGAGTGTGTAGCGGTCGATATTGTTGGACCCCTAAATCAGGTGTCGAGCAAAGGAAACCGATTCATACTTACTCTCGTAGATCTGTGTACCAGATGGATCGAAGCTATTCCACTGAAATACATCACCTCCAAAGATGTGGCAAATGTATTTTTGCACCTATTTTGCCGTTTTGGCTTTCCACGAACGATTCTATCAGATCGTGGAACGCAGTTTATTTCGGCTGCTACGCAAGCCTTAACAAAATTGTTAGGAATAGAGCAGCACTTCTGTACCCCGTATCACCCGATGAGCAATGGGATCATAGAAAAAATTAACGGGGATCTCAAACATATGCTGGCAAAAGTAACCGCAGAAAACCCCTCTGATTGGGACACTCTATTGCCAGCAGTGCTATTTGCCCATCGAGAAATTCCGCACTCAAGTACGGGTTTCTCTCCTTTTGAATTAGTATATGGGGCGAACCCTCGAGGACCCCTAACAATTTACCATCAGCTAATTACTAGCTTACCAGAAAACCCAACACCAGTAACACCGTATGAGATGGTAACAGAGACACGCGATAGAATAATGAAAGCGTGTGTAATAGCCAAATCATCTTTGGAGAGGAAAGGACAGATGTACCGAGACTACGCAAATAAAGGTGCTAAAACTATACACCTTGAACCAAATCAGAAGGTTCTGTTATTACTACCAGATAAACGCAATTTGTTACTAACATCGTGGCAAGGGCCATTCAACGTCGAACGGAAAATATCAGATGTCGACTATGAAATATCGATAAAGGGAAAATTAAAGATATTTCATATCAACATGCTGAAACCATACTTCTCACGACAAGAACTACCGACAGACAAACAAAGTGCACCCACACCAAGTGATCGGACGACAGACGTACACAACACAACTACACTAGGTAGGGCGACGCATGACAACGACATCGCAAACACACCTAGCCAGATAACAGCACACACAGCTAGTACAACAACAGTACTGAACGAAACAGATGACGACGGAATAGAATTACCAGTCCCGACAGTAGACACGACTGGGAACATCGACAGCATAAAGATAGAAAGCAAACTTACAGACGAGCAACGACGACAAATGATAGAGTTAGTGACGGAGTACAAAGACATTTTCTCCAACATCCCAGGAAAGACAGACAGAATAGAGCACTCCATTATTCTGACTGATAACACCCCAATCAAGTGTCGACCTTATTCCATCCCTCTAAATTATAGGGCTAATCTCGACAAAGAACTACTATCTCTTGAGTCGAGTGGAATCATTCGGAAATCTCAGTCAGAATATTCTTTCCCTATCGTCCTTGTCGCCAAAAAGGACTCTACTATTCGACTCTGCGTCGATTATCGGCGTTTAAACAGAGTGACCAAAATTGATGCTGAACCAATCCCAGCATGCGAGGATTTGATCCCTGATATGTCTACATCTCGCATCTTTTCCAAACTCGACCTCACTAAAGGATACTGGCAAGTCCCGATGGAATCAAACTCAATTCATTTATCAGCTTTCTCCACTCCTTTAGGTCTCTATGAGTGGCGATTTCTTCCTTTTGGCCTTCGTAATGCACCAGCGACTTTCGTCCGTCTAACTAGGGATCTTCTCCACGGGGTAACCAATACTTCTACATACATTGATGACATATGCATCCATACAGTAGACTGGACGTCACACCTACAGAAACTACGACATGTCTTCGATAGGTTACGATTATTCGGGCTTACAGTCAAACCCACTAAAGTAGAGTTGGGCATGGAGCAAATTGACTTCCTAGGCCATACCATCTGCAAAGGACAACTTAGAACAGATGAAAAGATTGTAACAAAGATCCTCAATTTAACTATGCCAACGACCAAGAAACAGGTCAGAAGTCTACTTGGTCTTGTGAATTATTATAGTAAATTTATTCCCAACCTGGCGGACATCACCAGTGTTTTTTTTTTTCCAAATATTTTAAAAGCTTCGGCAAAATTGGACACGGAAGATGCACGGTTAATTAGTGCATTATCAAAATTGAAATATTTATTCAGCGTTCCACCTATTTTGCGTTTGCCTAACCAAGATCTAACCTATTTTTTACGTACAGACGCAAGTGCTATTTCCATCTCGGGGGTCCTAGGCCAATTTTACAAAGGGAAGTTCCACCCAGTAATGTACGTAAGTCGGAAGATTACCCCAGCTGAATCAAGATACTCAGCATCAGAATTGGAGGGCCTTAGCTTAATCTATTGTGTGAATTTGTCAAATGCCGTACTTTCTCTGGAACCATTGAGAAATACCCACTGGCAAAAGCGCATATCAATACCCCGTCCCTTACCGGCACATTTACGTGCGCAATCCTACAAGATCCATGCACGGATCTGATTTTAGGCTGTTTAGCTTCATTGAAGCAATGTACTGACGACGACATATTAGTCTGGAAACAAACAAACATGGCTAATGCTGTAACAAGGTCAGATACGCAAACACACTATACTGACCTACAAAATGAGATGTTACAGCTGTTAACACCCAGCGGTGCCGATACCAACACTACTCGACAGGAATTTATCGAGGCACAACGCACCGATCAAATGATTGCACCTTATTTTAAATTGCTAGGTGAGCGAGCGAAAGTGACTAAAAATGCATCTTGGTATTTTAGAATATACAACGGAATTCTCATGCGTTATTACACAAATAATAACCATGAAATTCAGCAGACGGTGTTACCTGTCACATACCGACAAAATGTGCTAAAGATCGCACATGAGTCACCGTTTGCTGGACATTTGGCCTATGACAAAACCAGAGCCAGAATTTTGTCACATTTTTACTGGCCTAAATTCTGTACTGATATAAAATTTTTCTGTTGTTCATGTACTATTTGTCAACATCTTGTACGAAAGGGAAAGCATGTGACGGCCGAAGTTCAACGGTCATTATTAGTATCCAGACCATTTGAGTGTGTAGCGGTCGATATTGTTGGACCCCTAAATCAGGTGTCGAGCAAAGGAAACCGATTCATACTTACTCTTGTAGGTCTGTGTACCAGGTGGATCGAAGCTATTCCACTGAAATACATCATCTCCAAAGATGTTGCAAATGTATTTTTGCACCTATTTTGTCGTTTTGGCTTTCCACGAACGATTCTATCAGATCGTGGAACGCAATTTATTTCGGCTGCTACGCAAGCCTTAACAAAATTGTTAGGAATAGAGCAGCACTTCTGTACCCCGTATCACCCGATGAGCAATGGGATCATAGAAAAAATTAACGGGGATCTCAAACATATGCTGGCAAAAGTAACCGCAGAAAACCCCTCTGATTGGGACACTCTATTGCCAGCAGTGCTATTTGCCCATCGAGAAATTCCGCACTCAAGTACGGGTTTCTCACCTTTTGAATTAGTATATGGGGCGAACCCTCGAGGACCCCTAACAATTTACCATCAGCTAATTACTAGCTTACCAGAAAACCCAACACCAGTAACACCGTATGAGATGGTAACAGAGACACGCGATAGAATAATGAAAGCGTGTGTAATAGCCAAATCATCTTTGGAGAGGAAAGGACAGATGTACCGAGACTACGCAAATAAAGGTGCTAAAACTATACACCTTGAACCAAATCAGAAGGTTCTGTTATTACTACCAGATAAACGCAATTTGTTACTAACATCGTGGCAAGGGCCATTCAACGTCGAACGGAAAATATCAGATGTCGACTATGAAATATCGATAAAGGGAAAATTAAAGATATTTCATATCAACATGCTGAAACCATACTTCTCACGACAAGAACTACCGACAGACGAACAAAGTGCACCCACACCAAGTGATCGGACGACAGACGTACACAACACAACTACACTAGGTAGGGCGACGCATGACAACGACATCGGAAACACACCTAGCCAGATAACAGCACACACAGCTAGTACAACAACAGTACTGAACGAAACAGATGACGACGGAATAGAATTACCAGTCCCGACAGTAGACACGACTGGGAACATCGACAGCATAAAGATAGAAAGCAAACTTACAGACGAGCAACGACGACAGATGATAGAGTTAGTGACGGAGTACAAAGACATTTTCTCCAACATCCCAGGAAAGACAGACAGAATAGAGCACTCCATTATTCTGACTGATAACACCCCAATCAAGTGTCGACCTTATTCCATCCCTCTAAATTATAGGGCTAATCTCGACAAAGAACTACTATCTCTTGAGTCGAGTGGAATCATTCGGAAATCTCAGTCAGAATATTCTTTCCCTATCGTCCTTGTCGCCAAAAAGGACTCTACTATTCGACTCTGCGTCGATTATCGGCGTTTAAACAGAGTGACCAAAATTGATGCTGAACCAATCCCAGCATGCGAGGATTTGATCCCTGATATGTCTACATCTCGCATCTTTTCCAAACTCGACCTCACTAAAGGATACTGGCAAGTCCCGATGGAATCAAACTCAATTCATTTAACAGCTTTCTCCACTCCTTTAGGTCTCTATGAGTTACGATTTCTTCCTTTTGGCCTTCGTAATGCACCAGCGACTTTCGTCCGTCTAACTAGGGATCTTCTCCACAGGGTAACCAATACTTCTACATGCATTGATGACATATGCATCCATACGGTAGACTGGACGTCACACCTACAGAAACTACGACATGTCTTCGATAGGTTACGATTATTCGGGCTTACAGTCAAACCCACTAAAGTAGAGTTGGGCATGGAGCAAATTGACTTCCTAGGCCATACCATCTGCAAAGGACAACTTAGAACAGATGAAAAGATTGTAACAAAGATCCTCAATTTAACTATGCCAACGACCAAGAAACAGGTCAGAAGTCTACTTGGTCTTGTGAATTATTATAGTAAATTTATTCCCAACCTGGCGGAAATCACCAGTGTGTTTTTTCCAAATATTTTAAAAGCTTGGACAAATTTTGGAAAAATTTGGACACGGAAGATGCACGGTTAATTAGTGCATTATCAAAATTGAAATATTTATTCAGCGTTCCACCTATTTTGCGTTTGCCTAACCAAGATCTAACCTATTTTTTACGTACAGACGCAAGTGCTATTTCCATCTCGGGGGTCCTAGGCCAATTTTACAAAGGGAAGTTCCACCCAGTAATGTACGTAAGTCGGAAGATTACCCCAGCTGAATCAAGATACTCAGCATCAGAATTGGAGGGCCTTAGCTTAATCTATTGTGTTAAACTTCATAGGTTTCTAGCAGGAGCACAGTTTGTGATCCAGACCGACAATGCTCCACTCTCGGTAATGCAGTCTGGCATTCCCCACAACAACAGGGTCTACAGATGGGCCTTGATACTCCAGAACTATGCTTTTACCATCCAGCATTTAAAGGGAAGTTTGAACTCGTTGGCAGACACCTTGAGTCGACCGTCAAGCATTGAAATACCTGAGTTACAGGAAGACATCGACCAGAAATCACCTGAGACAGTGACACTGTAATTGTTAATTAGAGCAGTGCAGTATGTGGTGAATAAGTTACACTGTAAGTGCGTTATCATCGCCAAGTCTGTAAACTGTGTAAGAGTAACAGTGCCATTATGAGTGAAACAAACAGACGCATAAGTAGTATGTCTACATTGCTAACACATATAGAAGCCATATTTACATTGAAGTGTTAGACGTGAACCTACATAAATTAGTAGCGAACTATATATATATACACTATCCAGGAAGGAGAGCATATAAGACTTTGGTTAAATGAACTATGTTATGAAAATAGTCTACAAAGAACATTGCTCCATCATCACAACGGAAAGAACAACATTAGTTAGTGTAATTATATATATAGACTTAGTTGTGATATGTATATAACATTTGTTTTATGTTGTTTTATCTCTATGTCAAGTTTATTTATTTATTTTTTTTTTTTTTTTTTTTTTTTGATCTGAAAGATTTTTTTTTTCTTTGAAAGGTGGCCTTAAGAGGCCAGTAAAAAAATGTTGTTTCCCCACAGAGGGGAAATATCGAGCTTTTCACCAATTCGGCTTTTCACCAATTGATCTGAAATTTTTTTTTTTTTTTTTTTTTTTTTTTTTTTTTAATACGTTTATTTTATACAAAGCAATGTATATTTACAAGGTGCAATGCGTGTTTCTTTGTTTGTGTATATTACAGAGCGTTGCCGTTTGTTAGTGTTATGTCATATTCGTTAATGAAACAAAAACATACATATACAGTTATGATAATGACGTACGCTTTCAGTCATCCCATTCTAACGTGATTGATGGTAATAGTGATGATAATGGTGATGATAATGATGATGATAATGGTGATGGTAATGGTGATGATAATGGTGATGATAATGACGGAGACAACAACGACTATGGTGTGGTGATGATTCCTTCCGCTCGTTCATTCTAAACCCATCTTTCTCACACGCTTATAAAACCTTCAACACACAGCACGCGTTCTCTTCCACACCGAAGATATATACATTAAAGGAAATGTTGGTGTCAAGGTCGAAACGG
Source organism: Cepaea hortensis (assembly GCA_963921405.1). Classification (NCBI taxonomy): domain Eukaryota; kingdom Metazoa; phylum Mollusca; class Gastropoda; order Stylommatophora; family Helicidae; genus Cepaea; species Cepaea hortensis. Next base: position 98,836,002 of record OY992891.1, read on the forward strand.
CAAAAGCCGCCCCACGTTTTACACTGCAGGCAGTCTCATGCAAGCTTACTTCCTGTAAGTGGATTCAATATTATTGCTGAATGACAGCCCTCGACTTAATCGCAAGTGCCCAGGATTTGCTTGTGGTGGGGTGGGTTGAGACCAGGAACGCGGTCAACACGGAGGGAGGGAGAGAGAGGGAGCTGGGGAGGGGGAGAGGAGGGGGAGGGATAAGGAGAGAGCGCGCGTAAACAGATTGGAATTTGTTAAGTTGTCCATTGCGAATTCAACGTATACATAAATATCCCATTTATTTTGTACAAAAACAGGCTTTTACATTGCGAATACAGCGTATAGTCATTCATGTTTGGGGTGGGGGGGGGGGGAGAAAGAGAGAGAGCGAGATAGAGAGAGAGAGAAAGAAAGAGAGAGAGAGAGAGAGAGAGAGAGAGAGAGAGAGAGAGAGAGAGAGCTGTTCAGACCGAGGTCAAACTTCGGTCGACAAGACCACTGACTCACAAAGGCCACCGTCCCATTGTTCTGTCTAGGTTGGGCTCCAGGACTCAGTAACAAAGAAGGGACATTTATTCAGTTATTTGGCGCTTTGTTCCTCAATGATTGGGCTTAGTGGTACACATGCGGAGTATAGAAATATACTGTGAGAGTGTGTTTGAACATGTATGTTATGTAGTGTGAAATTTGATGGGAGTGGCTCTTGTTTATTAATCTGCGAATAGCTGGGCTATTTTTTGTTGGAAAATCTTTGCTAGTGTGTGTGGTTGTATTGTTTGGTGATTGTGTGTGGCCGAGTTTCTACTCGACCATATTACGTTTCTATACTCCGCCAGTGCAACAAGAAGTTTAGTGTGTTTGTCTTTTGTGGCTGTGGGTATTGTATTTAAAAAAATGGCCTTATAAGCGTCAGTTTTCTTGTTTGTGTGTGTTTCTATTAATTGTTGCAGTGCAATCTTAGTGGCTGTGATTGCTGGGCATTCATAGAAGAGATGATCCTCTGTTTCCTGAATATTTTGTCTACATAATTTGCATGGGGCTATTTGCTTGAATGTTTGTGCGGCTCTCTCAGATGTCGGGGTCATATTATAAATTAGCCTGTATGTTATTTCTTTGGATTTTGATGTGATATGTTTGTTGTGTAAGTTATTGAAGGTGCAACTGTAGTCTTTCATGTGATATTTGTATCCTCTTTTGATTCTCAGGTGTAGTGGTGGGGCTTGTTGTTGTACTAAATATGTGTATATCTGCTTGGTTGTCTGTTGTATTAAGTGTTCATTACCTTGAATTGCTTGCATACATGTTCTGTAGAAGTGCGGTAGTGTGCCGTAATAGTGCGGTGTTGTTTTGTCTATTTTCTTAATTCTGTGTAATCTAATTGCAATATAGTATAATGCTAGCGAGTGTTGATCTGGATGATTGATGATGCGTCCTATGTGGTTGATTCTTAATGCTTGTATTTTTGTGTTAAGGTCCTGTAATGAGATTCCCCCTCTAGTCTTCTCTTGTATTAAAGTCTTGTGCTTAATACTGTGGATTGTGTTTTTAAAGATGAATTTCCTGATGTGTTTGTTTATGTCTGTGATTGTTTGTTTTGGTGGGTCTAACACTGTGGCTAAATATAGTATTTTAGGAAAGATGAAGGTGTTAACAATAGTGCTTCGTATAAAAATTGTTGATGTCTTGTATTTGAACCTATGTAGTGTGTCTATAATTTGTTTTGTCAGTGATTGCCATGTTCCTGTGTGTGTTTTTCTGGGATTGGATGGAAAAGTGATCCCATAAATCTTCATGTTATCTGTGACTGTTAGATCCGGGGGGAAATCTGCTTTATTCTTCCACTTCCCCAGACCCATTATTTTAGACTTCTGTATGTTTATTTTGGCCCCACTTCCTTCACCAAACTGTCTGAAGGTGTGAAGTATGTTCGTTATGGAAGTGTTGGTTGTAGGGAAGAAAACGGTGTCATCTGCATAAGCAATTAATTTCCGCTCTCCAGACCCTTGTATAAATGTACCTTTAATGTTAGTGTCCTGTCTAATTGCTTCTAAGAGTGGTTCTAGTGTTAGTACATATAGGACTGGTGATAGTGGGCATCCTTGTCTGACAGATCTATTGATTTTGAAACTGCCAGTGAGTGAATGATTCACCAGTACCTTACTTTCAGGGTTTTTATACAATATTTCTATCCACTGTCTATAGTACTGTCCTATGTTGCAGTGTGCTAGTGTTTTGTGTAAGTATGAGTGTGAGATTCTGTCAAAGGCCTTCTCCTGGTCTAAAGATAAGAGAGAGGATTGACAGTCTTTCTGGTGGGTGTATGTAATGAAATCCCTAATGAAGTGTGTATGTTGGTGTATGTTTCTGTGTTGAATACTGCACTGTTGGTCTGGGTGGATGAGTGATGGCATGAAGTTTTTAATTTTGTTTGCAAGTGATTTTGCTAGAATTTTGTAGTCTGTGTTTAATAAGGAGATGGGACTATAGTTTTTCAGCTGTGTTTTGTCTGTGTTGTCTTTAGGTATGAGTGTTATATATGACATGTTGCAAGTGTTTGGGAGTTCTTGTTTATGAAAAGCTTCTTGGTAGACTTTTAGAAGGAAATTGCCTAGGATAGGAAAGAAGTGTTGGTAGAATTCTACTGTGAGTCCATCTGGTCCTGGTGTTTCGTCTTTTTGCATTTGATTGAGTGCATGTGTTATGTCGGCTAATGTAAGCTCTGTGTCTAGTGTGTCTTTATCTGTGTCTGACAATTTTTTTGTGTATTTTAGGAATCTATTTTGTGTTTGTGTGTTGGCGGGTTCTGCTGTATATAGGTCAGTGTAGTACTGTTGGAATGTTTCTAGTATATGTACTGTCTCTGTTTGTGTGTTTCCTTGCATGTCTGTTATTGCTCCTATTTGTCTGTTGCGTTGAATAGCAAAGTAAATACACTGTAGTTTATTAGAAAACACACAAACAAACAGAAAAACGAACACATAAAAGTTGCACACACCATTTGTTTCAAAGAACAGTAACTCGAATCAGGGGACACAATTTCTTAAAAAAAAAAAAAAACCTTAATGTAACATTGGAAAGATTTTTTCATAAGCGGAAGCGAGAAGGTGAAGAGTAGAACTTGATGTATACGAGTTGAGTGATGATATTATTGGGAACATGAACATTTAATGCTCATGTGTTGTACTCATAACAGAGTCAACTTGTATTGGGTTGTTATTTCGGGCAATATGAGGACAGGTCAAAAGACATAAGTCAACGGACAGAAGTCAAAAGACATAGGGTCATAAGACAGAAGTCAGGACATAAGTCATAAGACAACGGTTCCGGATCAAAACAATTCCCAAGAAGATCTATAACCAACTGTACTGATACGATGGGCTACTCAATTAGCCGAGTGAAGAATTGGAACAGTGTGAATAAGGAAAGAAAAGAGTTGTAAACTAGCGGTACTTGACACTTGCAGTAAATGTAATTGACAGTGTGCTGTCTGGCTACACTCTCTGTGTGTGTCAGCTCTGTTGTGCTGTCTGGCTACACTCTCTGTGTGTGTCAGCTCTGTTGTGCTGTCTGGCTACACTCTGTGTGTGTGTCAGCTCTGTTGTGCTGTCTGGCTACACTCTGTGTGTGTGTCAGTTCTGTTGTGCTGTCTGGCTACACTCTCTGTGTGTGTCAGTTCTGTTGTGCTGTCTGGCTACACTCTGTGTGTGTGTCAGTTCTGTTGTGCTGTCTGGTTACACTCTCTGTGTGTGTCAGTTCTGTTGTGCTGTCTGGCTACACTCTCTGTGTGTGTCAGTTCTGTTGTGCTGTCTGGCTACACTCTCTGTGTGTGTCAGCTCTGTTGTGCTGTCTGGCTACACTCTCTGTGTGGGTCAGTTCTGTTGTGCTGTCTGGCTACTCTCTCTGTGTGTGTCAGTTCTGTTGTGCTGTCTGGCTACACTCTCTGTGTGTGTCAGCTCTGTTGTGCTGTCTGGCTACACTCTCTGTGTGTGTCAGTTCTGTTGTGCTGTCTGGCTACACTCTCTGTGTGTGTCAGCTCTGTTGTGCTGTCTGGCTACACTCTGTGTGTGTGTCAGTTCTGTTGTGCTGTCTGGCTACACTCTCTGTGTGTGTCAGTTCTGTTGTGCTGTCTGGCTACACTCTCTGTGTGTGTCAGTTCTGTTGTGCTGTCTGGCTACACTCTCTGTGTGTGTCAGTTCTGTTGTGCTGTCTGGCTACACTCTCTGTGTGTGTCAGTTCTGTTGTGCTGTCTGGCTACACTCTCTGTGTGTGTCAGCTCTGTTGTGCTGTCTGGCTACACTCTCTGTGTGTGTCAGTTCTGTTGTGCTGTCTGGCTACACTCTCTGTGTGTGTCAGCTCTGTTGTGCTGTCTGGCTACACTCTGTGTGTGTGTCAGTTCTGTTGTGCTGTCTGGCTACACTCTCTGTGTGTGTCAGCTCTGTTGTGCTGTCTGGCTACACTCACCGTGTCAGTTCTGTGTTGTACTGTCTCACTACACTCACTGTGTGTGAGAGCTCTATGTTGTACTGTCTCACTACACTCACTGTGTCAGCTCTGTGTTGTGCTGTCTCACTACACTCACTGTGTCAGCTCTGTGTTGTATTGTCTCACTACACTCAGTGTCAGCTCTGTGTTGTACTGTCTCACTACACTCACTGTGTCAGCTCTGTGTTGTGATGTCTCACTACACTCACTGTGTCAGCTCTGTGTTGTGCTGTCTCACTACACTCACTGTGTCAGCTCTGTGTTGTGCTGTCTCACTACACTCACTGTGTGTGTCAGTTCTGTGTTGTGCTGTCTCACTACACTCACTGTGTGTCAGCTCTGTGTTGTACTGTCTCACTACACTCACTGTGTGTGTCAGCTCTGTGTTGTGCTGTCTCACTACACTCACTGTGTGTGTCAGTTATGTGTTGTGCTGTCTCACTACACTCACTGTGTGTGTCAGTTCTGTGTTGTGCTGTCTCACTACACTCACTGTGTGTGTCAGCTCTGTTGTGCTGTCTGGCTACACTCACTGTGTGTGTGTGAGTTCTGTGTTGTGCTGTCTCACTACACTCACTGTGTGTGTCAGTTCTGTGTTGTGCTGTCTCACTACACTCACTGTGTGTCAGTTCTGTTGTGCTGTCTGGCTACACTCACTGTGTGTGTCAGTTCTGTTGTGCTGTCTCACTACTCACTGTGTGTGTCAGTTCTGTTGTGCTGTCTGGCTACTCACTGTGTGTGTCAGCTGTGTTGTGCTGTCTGGCTACACTCACTGTGTGTGTCAGTTCTGTGTTGTGCTGTCTCACTACACCCACTGTGTGTATCAGTTCTGTGTTGTGCTGTCTCACTACACCCACTGTGTGTATCAGTTCTGTTGTGCTGCCTCGCTACACTCTCTGTGTCAGTTCTGTTGTGCTGCCTCGCTACACTGTGTGTGTCAGTTCTGTTGTGCTGTCTGGCTACACTCACTGTGTGTGTCAGCTCTGTTGTACTGTCTGGCTACACTCTCTGTGTGTGTCAGCTCTGTTGTGCTGTCTGGCTACACTCTGTGTGTGTGTCAGTTCTGTTGTGCTGCGTCGCTACTCTCTATGTGTGTCAGTTCTGTTGTGCTGCCTCGCTATACTCTGTGTGTGTGTCAGTTCTGTTGTGCTGTCTGGCTACACTCTCTGTGTGTGTCAGTTCTGTTGTGCTGCCTCGCTACTCTCTGTGTGTGTCAGTTCTGTTGTGCTGCCTCGCTATACTCTGTGTGTGTGTCAGTTCTGTTGTGCTGCCTCGCTACTTTGTGTGTCAGTTCTGTTGTGCTGCCTCGCTACACTCTCTGTGTGTGCCAGGTCTGTGTTGTGCCGCATCGATACACTCACTGCTTCTGTCGACCTTGGCCGTGGATCCCTTGCATGCAGACAATACATGTCAGCTTCTCTTAACATCACGGACACACTGCATTGTCGTGCTTTGCCCGTTCTATCATCTGAGGTATGACGTACGGTCTGACAATGAAAGTCTCAGTGGTGTCATGTCCCATTCCACATCAGAGACCTTTGCTGGGTCCCCTTCCATGACACCCACTGACCTTCATGGGACAGTTGCACTCTTTCTTCATTGGATTCCTGGACAATCAGATGCTACAGGGGATCTGGAGACAATGAAAGTTGTCTCTTACAAACCTCAACAAAAACACAACAATCTTGTCAGTGTACAGCTAACATGACTGTTCTCAGACAACAAAAGTGACAACATTTTTCTATGAAAAATAACTGGTTTTATTTATAATATAAGAAAGAATATTTCATTGCTACATACAAAAGGTTCATAATAAACATATGCGCCATTAAAATGATCAAACAATTAGAAACAATCCTGGCAGACATGTAATGTTACTGTCTCAAAACCCAAAACTGTCCTAGTCTACCTGCAAGCCAGTCAGACATGTCACTCACCCAGAGAAACTACCTGTACAGCCTGTTTACCACTGGCTGCCTCCACTGAGGAATGCGTTTTGAGGATATGTTAGGCTCCGATTGACATGTGGTCAGATGATCATTGTCACCAGTTTTCTTCACTCTCCCACACACACCCCAGCGTGGAACTGGGTCAACCTATACGGGGATGGGTACCCCCATAACTACTGGGACTGAAACGGGAACACAAGTTGAGCCATCAAGACATAATGTAGGCCAAGAATGGCAGCTGCATCGCAGAAAGGCTCTTCTGGTGCGCAGTGGCTCTTCTGGTGCGCTGATGGCAAGGTATGGGGTTCTCTCCATACACCTGCCAGTTGGATTTAAACACTGACTTCTCATCCTCAGCTCGGGGATATCAATTACAAACACCTCAGAATTGTGGGTGGGTTTGTCTGATGGTGGGGGAGCTGGTAACAGAGGATGCTGACCCACAGACAAAACACAGCCCAATGTAAATTATGCTTTTTTTTTTTTTTTAAAAGTTACATTTCCTATACGGACATAGCAATCAACCCCAGCAATTTGTTGCTGTTCGTGATTCCCAGGCAAGTTTTTGCGTTCAGTAGTTTGCCATTGCTTTCTGAACGACCGGCTCCCATACCTTTAAGTTATAACACAACGGGACATGGTCCGCTGCCGAATCAGTCACGGCTGCGTTGAGTTTAAAGTGAGCAAAACATAATACTTGTCCAGAACCAAAGGCGAACAAATCACAACCTTCTGTGCATATAGCTTTTACGTGGTATACTGAGGAGATATGCTGCACTCAGGCGGAAAATAATACTTGTCCAGAACCAAAGTCTAACAAATCACAACCTTCTGTGTGTATAGTATTTAATTGGGTATAACTGAGGAGCAGAATGCACTCAGGGGGAACATCACATGATCACTCACAACCAGGTTTTAACCACACAAATGATCAGCCTGACAGTGTGAGGATGAGCAGGAGAAACAATCTGCCCCACACATGAACACTTTGCCATGTCCCTCACTTGTTCACCCACTAACAAATGTCCCTCACTTATTCACCCACAAACAAATGTCCCTGCTGAACACTTCAACACTGTTCCCTGACGGAAACAAAGTTGTGTATTTGTTTGTTTGTGGAAATCAATGTGACTTGAGCATTGTTTTCTTCTAGAATAATTGCTTTCTTTCTCTTCACTGATTAGCCCCTTTGTTTGTGACAACAATATTGCTGGAGATAAATGTCTGGCCCTAGCAAATGTCACACAGCTTCTCTGTCAACTGTGTCACACAGCCACTCTGTCAACTATGTCACACAGCCACTCTGTCAAGTGTGTCACACAGCCACTCTGTCAACTGTGTCACACAGCCACTCTGTCAACTGTGTCACACAGCCACTCTTGTCAACTGTGTCACACAGCCACTTTGTCAACTGTGTCACACAGCCACTCTGTCAAGTGTGTCACACAGCCACTCTGTCAACTTTGTCACACAGCCACTCTGTCAACTGTGTCACACAGCCACTCTGTCAAGTGCGTCACACAGCTACTCTGTCAAGTGTGTCACACAGCTACTCTGTCAAGTGCGTCACACAGCTACTCTGTGAAGTGCGTCACACAGCCAGTCTGTCAACTGTATCACACAGCCAGTCTGTCAACTGTATCACACAGCCACTCTGTCAACTGTGTCACTCAGCCACTCTGTCAACTTTGTAACGCAGCCACTGTCAACTGTGTCACACAGCTACTCTGTCAAGTGTGTCACACAGCTACTCTGTCAAGTGTGTCACACAGCTACTCTGTCAAGTGTGTCACACAGCTACTCTGTCAAGTGCGTCACACAGCTACTCTGTGAAGTGCGTCACACAGCCAGTCTGTCAACTGTGTCACACAGCCACTCTGTCAACTGTCACACAGCCACTGTCAACTGTGTCACACAGCCACTCTGTCAACCATGCCACACAGCCACTCTGTCAACTGTGTTACACAGCTACTCTGTCAAGTGTGTTACACAGCTACTCTGTCAAGTGCGTCACACAGCTACTCTGTGAAGTGCGTCACACAGCTACTCTGTGAAGTGCGTCACACAGCCAGTCTGTCAACTGTGTCACACAGCTACTCTGTCAACTGTCACACAGCCACTCTGTCAAGTGCATCACACAGCCACTGTGTCACACAGCTACTCTGTCAAGTGCATCACACAGCCACTCTGTCAACCGTGTCACACAGCTACTCTGTCAACTGTGTCACACAGCCACTCTGTCAACTGTGTTTACCAACCACCCTGCCTTGTGCCCGTACAGCCTACATTTCACATGTCTAGGGCTCAGAAACTATGTTTATATTTTGTGATGTTTACGTAATCGACTCCTTGTCTCCCACTTATTCTAACCACTCATCAGATATTTCCATGGCCAGTTATAAATCTGCCGTACAAAGACTTCTTTATCAATAAAAATCTGGAGTGTACACGCAGAAATCTATCCATTAAAAGGCTGGAGTGTACACACAGAAATCTATCACAAAATGGCTGATGTATACAAATACAAGGAAATTACAATTCCTTGCTAGTGTCACCACCCACCCACCCACACGGACATTCCATGAAACAACACACTGGCCCTGACCCCAGCATGGGTCATAATAAACAGTATCACACCCAGGGAAGCCCTTGAGGCCACTACAATAACATGAGACATAACCCCACCAGCATCACTCAGCGCTCACGGCCTGCTACGTAGGCTGGTGGTAATATGTCTGGCTGACAGCCGGCTGGGTGTCCAAGTACACTTATTTCTTCAATGAAAAGCTGCTGTCACTTAGAGGTCAAAGGTTCCAATCCTGCTGTGTCCACAGCTTTCGATGTTTGTTTTCTACTCATCATCATCATGCATCACGTTGCTGACACCATGTGGCTCTGCTCAAAGTTGTCTAGTCAGTCTTATTTCTACTTCTGTTCTATGTCTACGAGTGCCGATTAGTGCCTGTGATTTCTCATGTTGGAGTAAACACACCAGGTCGGTGGTGAGGCTGCAGACATGACACACACACACACCCCACAGATCAGCACAATAACGAGCTGTTGGTGGACTGGCTTAAAGGCACGAGGTCCGCCTCTAACTAAAGCAGACCTGATATGACCCACAGTGTGACTGGCATGGGTGTTCACACAAGAGAACAAGCATGGGTGTACTCTGATTCCAGGACTTTGAAATCTAGTCTGCTCAGACAAGGACACAAAACTAGGAGTGCCCTGAGCACATTAGAAATGCCTCCACAGGTGGAAGTGCCATTGACAGTCCACACAGCAAACCTATCCACATACATGGTTCTGCTGTCTGTGTATACGTACATAAAAGTAAGTAAAGTACGCTTTCAAGAATAGACAGCATATGTTGGATCTTTTCCCCAGGACATGCTGGTGTGGTGGGAAACGAGCAGACGGACAGAATGGCTGGGTCTGCATCACTTGGTGAAGCATTTGTGCATGACAAGGCAGACGTGGTGGGGCCCTTTGGAATCGTGTGTCTAGTGCAGAACAGATAGATCATCACGGCTTGGAGAGAATGGTGCTGCAGAACTCTGAGGAAAGGCCAGACAGACTCTGGAATTCTGAGGAAAGGCCAGACAGACTCTGGAACTCTGAGGAAAGGCCAGACAGACACATAATCAGATTGCTACTTGGTACCATTAGTATAGGAACTCTTCGCTGGCTGTTGCAAATGAGGAAAAGCACTTATGGGAATGTCCCGAGAGTTGTGATGTCGGTACTGGACTCAACTCTGTCCATGTCTTAATATCTGTTTGGCTTATGGCTCTCATCCTCATACTACAGAGTTTATGCAGTTCTGAGATCCTCCTTGTGTAATCAATAGTAGGAGACTGAAGCACTCAAGGAGATACCTATGTGAACAGAAAATGATCCTCTACACAGAAAACTAACATAACAATAAAGAACTGAGACAATTCTGTAATACATAGGAGTATCAAAAACAGCTTCAGAGAAATGAATATCAACTTATAAAGAGCATACAAAAGTTCTTTACATCTCCCTCCTGAAATGAGAGATGAAAGAAATAAAAACAAAAGAGGCAAGTGAAATACTTCGGCCACATTAAATTACATAACACTCTTATAAAAACCATACTTGAGAGGAAGGTTGAAGGCAAGCAAGCAAGAGGTAGACAACGAAACAAGTGGGAGGATAACATCAAGAGATGGACGAACATCAGCCTGACAGAATGTATAGTCAAGGCAAGAGACAGACAGTGTTGGAGATCCATTGCAGCCAACCTTCATTGTGGAGATGGCACCTGACTGATGACATCTCTACCCCAACACTTCTCTGAGGTAAATTGAGGAAAAGAGAGGAAGAAGAGGTCCAGCTACTGTTCTTCTGTTCCCTCCAGAGGTTTTGTCCTGGTTGAGATAAATGGCATTAGCAACTGAATGACTACCCACAGAACTTCCATCTCTGTATAAATGTTTATTCACATGTTTGATGACTGACTACCAGGCACCTCCATGTCCCAGAGCACACAGGGAAACACAGACTGACCGATGTGTTTTATACCTCTACAGTCACTACCTGCCCAACGCATCTCCATGGAAACAAGACATAACACTTGGTTACATACTCATTAAAAAATGTATATCAAAATTGTACAGCCAAAATATATAGGCTAGGAATGTGTCATACAACAAAACATGTAGGCTTGGAATGTGACAAACAACAAAATTATACATCAGAAATCTGTACACAAACAGTGAAACATTAACAATGATGGATGATGATGATGATGATGATATGATTGGACTCCAGGCTTCCATGGAGGTACAGCCATGACATAATGACAACAGCAGACATGCAATCATGAACTAGATCAACAAGCATGGACACATCAAATCAGCAGCACATTCTGCTGCATCAAACAACTGTTGTAACCTATCTCTTGAGAATATCTCTCACAATAACCCTTGAATGAAGACATTCAATCGGCTGAGGTGCCTGGTGCTTTTCAGCTGATTACTCCTTGATTGAACTTACATTTTCAGGACAAGTACTGCCCTGGTCTTAATGATAACTTAAGTAAACTATGATGATATGGTAATGAGAATCCACAAGTAACAGCAGCAACTCGTACACACTCGCTCAGACACAGGTACACCCATGTTGGTGAGCACATGCATCAGAGAGGGCTTCCTACAGCTTCTGGGTCAGGCACATTACAATCTCTGGAGCAGGCACACAGTTAGCAGCATGATGATGGTCGCAACTTTGAAGGACAAGATGGCGGCGCTGGCTTTGGGTCCTGTTGGTTCCTGGGATACTAGGAACAAGATCAATTGTCACTGATGAAACCAGGGTTATAAGATCAATTGTCACTGATTAAACCAGGCTTATAAGATCAATTGTCACTGATGAAACCAGGGTTATAAGATCAATTGTCACTGATTAAACCAGGGTTATAAGATCAATTGTCACTGATTAAACCAGGATTATAAGATCAATTGTCACTGATTAAACCAGGGTTATAAGATCAATTGTTACTGATTAAACCAGGCTTATAAGATCAATTGTTACTGATTAAACCAGGGTTATAAGATCAATTGTCACTGATTAAACCAGGGTTATAAGATCAATTGTCACTGACTAAACCAGGGTTATACTTACTTAACCCTGATTATTTTCAGGATCCTCGCTGATTCTACAGAGTTTGTGCACTGAGCTGAGTTTTTCCAGACTCAGCTTTGAGTTAGGAGGAGACTGGAGAAATTATGGGTTACACCCATGTGCCGTGAGTTTGATCCATTGACTAAAATAAACTAAACCAGGGATCTCATATCATGTTCCTCTTGTATCTTGCGATGTCGAGGTGAAGTATAAACATCGTGAGAGTGCCCGATTATGGGCTTCATGTATCGATATTCCCATGGACTCTGCTATTCCCTCCGTCCAACATTTACGTAGTCGGCCTCTTCCTCTGTTTCCATCTGGTCTGTACATCATTGCTTGTTGTGGTATGCTGTTCACTGGTAACCTACTTGCATGTCCAAACCATTTGACTTGATGCTTTATAATAAAATCTAGTGCTGTTTTAACCCCCACTTTAGTCCTGATTTCTTCATTTCTGATCTTATCTCTTCTTGATACGTTGAGTATTCTTCTCAGGAACCTCATTTCTGTTGTGATTTTTTCTTTTCTCTTTTTCTGTCATTGTCCAGGTTTGGCATTGGTAGCATAGAGTTGGTAGGAAGATTGTGTTGTAAAGTGCTTTCTTAGTAGTTATTGATACATGTTTGTTCTTTAGTATTGATGCCATTTGTCCAATGAGTTGATTTGCCTTATTGCACCTATTTTCGATCTCGTCTTCTGATCTGCTATTTGATGATGATATACTTCCCAGGCACCCAAAACTCCCTACTTGGAAGATTCAGGTGTCTTGGAAGTATAATATCATCAAGGTTATAAGATCAATTGTCACTGACTAAACCAGGGTTTTAAGATCAATTGTCACTGACTAAACCAGGGTTATAAGATCAATTGTCACTGACTAAACCAGGGTTATAAGATCAATTGTCACTGACTAAACCAGGGTTATAAGATCAATTGTCACTCATTAAACCAGGGTTATAAGATCAAAAAGAAGCATGGCTTGAGAACAATTGCAGAGAAATTGAAAAACAACACAACAGTAAAAATACAAAACTAATGCACAAAAGAATTCAGGAGCTTACTAATCAAAGAACACGTACATCAGCAGGCTGCCGAAAGACAAAAGATGGAAGAGTCAAAATAGAAAAAGATCAGATCTTACATGTATGGTCAGATTACGTGAAAAACCTTTATGACGATAACAGAGACGAACAGTATGATGTTCAAAATAATAATGAAGGACCATCAATTTTGAAGATGGAGGTTCAGAATGCTCTTAACCATATGAAATCTGGCAAGACCCCCGGTTCAGACAGCGTCACAACAGAAATGATTAATGCTTTAGAAGAATATGGAATAGATAAAGTTACCAGTCTGCTTAATACAATATATGAAACTGGAAATATACCTCATGAATTATGTAATTCTGTATTTACTGCAATCCCAAAGAAATCAGGAGCCTTGGAATGTGATCAACATTGAACAATTAGTATAATGAGTCACATCATGAAGATTTTGCTAAGAATTATCATGCAAAGAGTGAGGAAGAAAATACAACCTGAAATAGGAGAAGAAGAATGTGGGTTTGTAGAAGGCAAGGGCACAGTAAATGCTGTGTATATGCTGAGAACAGTAATTGAGCATTCTATAGAAGTAAACAAAGATCTATATCTTTGCTTTATTGACTACACAAAGGCTTTCGATAAAGTGAGACATGTCGACATGATAAGGATGCTTGAAGATCTACAAATTGATGGAAAAGACCTTAGTCTTGTAAAAATCATATATTGGAAACAACAAGCTGCCATAAGAGTTGAAAATGAAGTAGGCCAATATCAGCCTATTAAGAGAGGTGTGAGACAGGGATGTGTGATGTCTCCAGATCTGTTTTCTCTGTACAGTGAAAGTATTTTCAGAAATATTGAAGATATGGAAGGAATCAACATTGGGGGACGATGCGTCAATAACATTAGATATGCAGATACAGTCTTGATTGCAGACAATGAACAGGACCTGCAACATTTAGTAGATGCAGTTGTTAAACACAGTGAACAACTAGGGTTAGAATTAAATTGTAAAAAGACAGATTATGGTCGTCACAAGGAAGAGCGAAATACCACAATGTAATATACAAGCAAATGGGAATATTCTTCAACAAGTGAATAGGTACAATTATCTCGGAACAGTAAGATCGAAGGGAACAGACCAAGGGGAAGACCTAGAAGCAAATATCTGGATAGCTTGGCCACGTGGCATGGTCGAGACAGAAACACGGAGCTGATCCACGACTCTGGTGATCGAGTGAGATGGCAAAACATGACCGCCCACGCTTACCGGCATGGCACATGATGGATGGATAAGATCAATTGTCACTGATTAAACCAGGGTTATAAGATCAATTGTCACTGACTAAACCAGAGTTATTAGATCAATTGTCACTGATTAAACAAGTGTTATAATATTAATTGTCACTGATTAAACCAGGGTTATAAGATCAATTGTCACTGATTAAACCAGGGTTATATACATTTGTGTCATAATTTAGTATACAATAATTGAGACACTGTTGGAACAATTATTTACAAACAATCTTAACCTGGCCAACTGTGAAACAGATGAGAGGTTACCTGTCAAGTCTACGATCAACTCTACCTGTGACACAGAAACCAACTGTACCTGTGACACAGAAACCAACTGTCAAGTCTATGGTCAACTCTACCTGTGACACATTAGAGAACCCACTTGTCAAGTCTATGGTCAACTCTATCTGTGATACACTAGGTAACTCACTTGTCAAGTCTGTGGTCAACCCTACCTGTGATACATTAGAGAACTTACCTGTAAAGTCTACAGTAGCATAATGTGAACCCTTTTCATTCAGAGCTGAACATCTCCACCTGCCAAAGTCCTCAGACATAACTTCACGAATGTAGACAATGCTGGTGATGCGGTTGGATGCTCCTGGGATGTTGCGTACCTCAACCCTACATTAGAATAGCACAGAATGGTGTCACTGAACTGGCTACATGTTCTTCTGTACTCTAGACTGGAGTCTGATGACCACAGAACACCTAACACCCATGTATGAAACATGACATAGCTAGGACCAATCCTCTACCCCTGTACTCTAGACTGGAGTCTGATGACCACAGAACACCTAACACCCATGTACGAAACATGACACAGCTAGGACCAATCCTCTACCCCTGTACTCTAGACTGGAGTCTGATGACCACAGAACACCTAACACCCATGTATGAAACATGACACAGCTAGGACCAATCCTCTACCCCTGTACTCTAGACTGGAGTCTGATGACCACAGAACACCTGACACCCATGTATGAAACATGACCCAGCTAGGACCAATCCTCTACCCCTGGGACCTGATCACAATAAAACATATCAAACCTGTGTATGAAACATGACCCAGCTAGGAATCATGCCCAGGCAGGCAGTCTGTGATGTGTTAAATCATGCCCAGGCAGTCTGTGATGTGTTAAATCATGCCCAGGCAGTCTGTGATGTGTTAAATCATGCCCAGGCAGTCTGTGATGTGTTAAATCATGCCCAGGCAGTCTGTCTGTGATGTGTTAAATCATGCCCAGGCAGTCTGTGATGTGTTAAATCATGCCCAGGCAGTCTGTCTGTGATGTGTTAAATCATGCCCAGGCAGTCTGTGATGTGTTAAATCATGCCCAGGCAGTCTGTGATGTGTTAAATCATGCCCAGGCAGTCTGTGATGTGTTAAATCATGCCCAGGCAGTCTGTGATGTGTTAAATCATGCCCAGGCAGTCTGTGATGTGTTAAATCATGCCCAGGGAACATCCTAAATGTGGCTCTCCCCTGGTGTGAAGCTGCAGCACCCAACTGGTACATGTAGCTGGTTTCTGAGCTAGGAGGAGGGACAGGAGAGGTCTGCAACAGTCCCTGAGGGGAAGGTACTTTGGTGGCATGTCAGGCAACAAGTCTACATCAACCTCACCTAGTTTAATTTAACTCTTTCTCCGGGCTCAGATGACCTGAGTGCCAGTGAATCTGAATTAAAACTAGGTCTTTGAGAAGATCCACAACCAAGCCTGCAGCCTGCCACCTCAATCCTGTGACCGTCATGGTGGCACAGTCAACAGTCAACAGCCGGTCACTGTCCACAGGTCTGGGGTTAATCCTCAGACAAGGAACCATCTCTATGTGACCTCAAGATCATACAAGTTGATGCATCAACAACAGACAGCACGCACCAACAGCAGACAGCACTGCTGACAGCATGCATGCATTTTATAGTCATTTGGAGAATGCCTTCCAGAAGTGCAAGTACTCAGAATTAAATATCATAATGAGTGATTTTAAAGCTAAAGTTGGAAATCAACAGGACGGATGCACAGTAGGCAAGTGTGGACTAGGGGAACAGAATGAAAAAGATTACAGGCTTGTACAGTGGGCAAAACAACATCCAAGGAGATTATGGACATGGAGGAGTCCTGACAATAAAATCGGAAACCAGATAGATTACATCCCAATCAATAGAAGATTTTAAAATGCCTTACAAGTCACAAAATCTATAGCAAATGCAGAATGCTACCTTCCATGCATCCATCCATCATGTGCCATGCCGTTAGGCATGGGCAGTCATGTTCTGCCATCTCACTCGATCACCTAAGTCGAGGATCAGTTCCGTGTTCCTGTCTCGACCATGACACGTGGTCAAGCCATCCAGGTATTTACTTCTCGGTCTTCCCCTTGGTCTCTTCCCTTCAATCTTGCCAGTTGTCACCATGTTCTCCAAGTCATTTCTTCTCATAACATGTCCAAAAAATGTTGACTGTCTACGTCTAATGTCTCTAATCAGTTTACGATCTTCATTTGTTTCTTGAAGGACTTGCTCATTGGTTTTTCTGTCTGTCCATGGTATTCTTTGCATTTTCCTCAGAAACTGCATTTCCACAGCCATCAGATGATTTTCAGCCTGGCTGCTCATTGTCCATGCCTCACATCCATACAAAAGAACAGGTTCTATGTAGCACTTCAACACTCTTTTTCTCGTTTTAATTGATATCTTTTTATTGGTCAGGATGTTTTTCATCTTGCAAAAGGCTACCTTCGCAATGGCAATTCTTGTTCTAATCTCTTCAAGGCATCTCTCATCAGATGTTATGACTGTTCCGAGATAATTGTATCGATTCACTTGCTTAAGAATATGCCCATTTTACTCGTATATCACATTGTGGTATTTCCTTCTTCCCAGTGATGACCATAATCTGTGTATTCTTACAATTCAATTCTAACCCTAGTTGTTCACTGTGTGCAACAACCGCATCTACTAAATGTTGCAGGTCCTGTTCATTGTCTGCAATCAAGACTGTATCAGCTGCATATCTAATGTTATTGATGTATCGTCCCCCAATGTTGATTTCTTCCATATCTTCTATATTTCTGAATATATTTTCACTGTACAGGGAAAAAAGATCTCGAGACATTACACATCCCTGTCTCACACCTCTCTTAATAGGCTGATATTGACCTACATCGTTATCAATTCTGATGGCAGCTTGTTGTTTCCAGTATATGTTTTTTAAAAGTCTCAGGTCTTTTCCATCAATTTCTAGATCTTCAAGCATCCATATCATGTTGGCATGTCTCACTTTATCGAAAGCCTTTGTGTAGTCAACAAAGCAAAGATATAGATCTTTGTTTACTTCTATAGATCGCTCAATTACTGTTCTCAGTATATATACAGCATTTACTGTGCCCTTGCCTTCTACAAACCCACATTGTTCTTCCCCTATTTCAGGTTTAGTTTAGTTTAGTTTAGTCGATGGATCAACATCACGGCACACGGGTGCAACCCATAAGTGTTCCGTTCTCCTCCTAACTCAAACCTGAGTCTGGAGAAACTCAGCTCAGTGCACGAACTCCGTAGCACCGGCGAGGATCCTGAAATACTTTGGGTAGATTTTTAGCTCAAAATTTTGCCTGGGCAGCACCGTTAGGCTACTCTTTTTCAATTTCCAACCGCCAAGGGATTTTTTACGTGTGCAACAATACACACGGGCGTCCGATCTCACTACCCAGAGACCAGGGGCAATTTATTACTAGAGGTCCACGAGAAAAAACCCCGGCATCACCGGGGCTTGAACTCGGGACCTCCAGCACTCGAGTCGGACACCATACCTCGAGACCACGCAGTCCCCCAGGTTGTATTTTCTTCCTAACTCTTTGCATGATAATTCTCAGCAAATTCTTTGTGATGTGGCTTGTTATACTAATTGTTCGATGTTGATCACATTTCAAGGCTCCTGATTTCTTTGGGATTGCAACAAATATAGAATTACATAATTCAGGAGGTATATCTCCAATATCGTATATTGCGTTCAGCAATCAGGTGACTTGGTCTATTCCATATTCTTCTAAGGCATTGATCATTTCTATTGTGATGTTATCTGTACCCGGGGTCTTGCCAGTTTTCATATGGTTAAGAGCATTCTGAACTTCCATCTTCAAAACTGATGGTCCTTCATTATTATTCCGATGATCATATTGTTCTTCTCTTGTATCATCATAAAGGTCGTTCACATAATCTGACCACACATGTAAAATCTGATCTTTTTCTATTATGATTTTGCCATCTTTGGTTTTTAGGAAGCCCGTTGATGTGTGTGTTCTTTTATTAGTGATGTCATTAATTCTTTTGTGCATTAATTTGGTACTCCGGGTGTTGTGTTGGTTTTAAATTTCCTTGCAATTTTCCTCAAGCCATGTTTCTTTTGTCTCTTTGCATTGCTTCCTAATTTTCCTATTGAATCTCTTCATATTTTTCCTGGTTATTTTTGTTCTTTCTTCTTATTTCCATGAGTTTTAAGATGTCTTCTGTCATCCATTTCTTGCATCTGATTATCTTAATTTTTGGGATGGTTGTTTCTGCAGACTGCTACAGTGACCATAAATTTGTCATAAGTAATATACATATATAATTTCCATGATTGGGAGTCCACGATTGATTCCAATTGGGAGTCTCTGTAGCAAAGTGGTCAAGCCATTTGACTCGGGCTCCGAAGGTTGTGGGTTCGATTCCAGGCCGCGACCTTCGGTTCACGAGTGAAATTTTTCTGTGACTCCTGTGGGTCATCGCTAGAGCTACGGAGTTTGTGCTTTGTGTGACATTTTCCGCGCTGCGGAAAGAGACCGAGCCATATGGGATAATACCCGGTGCAATGAAGTCGACCCTGTCGACTTCTAAACATATAATTAAAAGTCAAATATACTCCAAGAAACAAACATCTGATCTACGTGCACTGAAGAGTGAGGATATAAAAGATAAATTCAGCATAGAAGTAAAGAGCAGGTTTGGTGCATTGTCTGATCTGGAAATTCTATTTTAAGATGTCAGTGAGCAGGGGAAATATTACAGAAAGTCAGCCAAGCTGCAGAAACAACTATCCCAAAACTGAAGATGATTGGACGTAATAAATGGATGACAGAAGACATCTTAAAACTCACGGACTCTGCTGTGGTGCTCCCAGATCTGGCTAATTAGGGAGACTCAACCATGGTGCTCCCAGATCTGGCTAACCAGGGGAGACAACCATGGTGCTCACAGATCTAGCTAGCTAGTGGAGACTCAACTGTGGTGCTCCCAGATCTAACTAGGAAGTCTCAAACATGGTGCTCCCAGATCTAGCTAACTAGAGGAGACTCAACTGTGGTGCTCCCAGATCTGGTTAACTAGGGGAGACAACTGTGGTGCTCCCAGATCTAGCTAACTACCCTCTGTGTAGGCAGACAATCATGCAGCCACTACACTATCACGGCTCTCTAGACATAACCCTCTGTGTAGGCAGACAATCATGCAGCCACGACACTATCACGGCTCTCTAGACATAACCCTCTGTGTAGGCAGACAATCATGCAGCCACTACACTATCACGGCTCTCTAGACATAACCCTCTGTGTAGGCAGACGAAGCACCTGTGGTCATGCTCAGAGTGTATAACAGATGCATAACAAATCTCACCTGGAGTTGCTGATGACCATCTGTCCCTCCTTGGTCCAGGAAATCTGCTCAGGTGCTGGTGGTGGGTAACCCTTGATGTTACAGACCAGCTTCTTGGCGTAGCCAATGGCCTGGCTGATGAATGGATTGTTGGCCACAACTTCAGGGCGGACTGCAGGCAGAGAAAGAAATCAAGTACACTACACTACCAACAGTCTGCAGCGCAATTAACCTATGGTTGATACCATCCTACCACACACAAACACCAATGATCTACTCTATAAACAATTGATCTATGGTTGATACCATCCTACCACACACAAACACCACACAGGAATGCCAATGATCTACAGCACATACCATCCTACCACACAAACACCAATGATCTACTCTGTAAACAATTGATCTATGGTTGATACCATCCTACCACACAGGAACACCAACGATCTAGCGCACATACCATCCTGCCACACAGGAACACCAATGATCTACAGCACATACCATCCTACCACACAGGAACACCAATGATCTAGAGCTCATACCATCCTACCACACAGGAACACCAATGATCTACAGCACATACCATCCTACCGCACAGGAACAACAATGATCTAGAGCACATACCATCCTACCACACAGGAACACCAATGATCTACAGCTCATACCATCCTACCACACAGGAACACCAATGATCTACAGCTCATTTTCATCCTACCACACAGGAACATCAATGATCTACAGCTCATTTTCATCCTACCACACAGGAACGCCAATGATCTACAGCTCATACCATCCTACCACACAGGAACGCCAATGGTCTACAGATCATACCATCCTACCACACATAAACACCAATGATCTACAGCTTGTACCATCCTACCACACATGAACACCAATGATCTACAGCACATACCATCCTACCACACAGAAACACCAATGATCTACAGCACATACCATCCTACCACACAGAAACACCAATGATCTAGAGCACATACAATCCTACCACACATAAACACCAATGATCTAGAGCACATACCATCCTACCACACAGGAACACCAATTATCTACAGCGCATAGCATTCTACCACACATGAACACCAATGATCTACAGCTCATACCATCTTACCACACAGGAATGTCAATGATCTACAGCACATCCCATCCTACCACACAGAAACACCAATGATCTAGAGCACATACAATCCTACCACACATAAACACCAATGATCTAGAGCACATACCATCCTACCACACAGGAACACCAATTATCTACAGCGCATAGCATTCTACCACACATGAACACCAACGATCTACAGCACATACCATCCTACCACACATGAACACCAATGATCTACAGCACATACCATCCTACCACACAGAAACACCAATGATCTACAGCTATACCAATCAAAGACATAAACCAGTTAGTCACATGTCCTCTACAGGGCTCTGCCATCAACCCCAGCATACATTGTCTGTCTGATTTTCTAGACAATTCTTGCTCGGTCATTTGCCATTGCTGTCTGAACAGCTGCACCCATACCATTGTGAAAGTCAACACAAAGCCATGTGCTCCAACACTGCCTGCAGCTGACCTTGAACCCAATATATCGTGACACTGCGTCCATGACCCCAAGGTCACGGACACCTGACATGCGGGTAATAGTGGCAGGCCTGCAGGGCCCAATGGATAAGGGCACTCATTCTGAAACATCCAGTGTGCTGATGCCGATGTAGGGGGTTCAACCCCTACACTGGTCAGTTGAACTAAAGTTTTCTTGTCCTTGACTTTGGGATGTAAATTACAAGTACCTCTGAAGTCAGTATGGATTCACCTGATGGCGAGGGACACTGGTAATAGGGAAAGCTGTACTTCATTTTTAACTCACTGCAAACAAAATGCAGAGTTATTTTTAGCACTAACCTAGATATGGTGGGATCGTCGATTTTCAGAATAGGGATATCGAGATTCACTTCGAGGTTGGTCAACAAGTGTGATTGCAGCACGATATACCCAAAACAGCATGTCATTGTCTTCGCAAACTGTCCCCCAGATACATCAAAGAGATCGCAGACAGATGGGACATTGCCAAGACGCTGTTGTCAATAACTCTTGAACTGGTAACAGGAATAATGTAACTGTCGGCTCGTTCTTCAACAAAACTGCAACAGGGCCGTTGGTTTTTGAAACGCAAAGAAGAAATAAGATCGAGTCGCAGACATGAGTAATCGAACATCAAACGCTGTTTATTTTCTCTCACAGCTCATCGGGTTTGCTTAGTAACAAATAAATACTTCCATATTTACCATGCCTGTGCTGACAGGGCGGGCGGTAACTATATCATGGAATGTATATAATATTAATGTCAA
This sequence comes from Cepaea hortensis, assembly GCA_963921405.1. Taxonomy (NCBI): domain Eukaryota; kingdom Metazoa; phylum Mollusca; class Gastropoda; order Stylommatophora; family Helicidae; genus Cepaea; species Cepaea hortensis. Next base: position 98,858,418 of record OY992891.1, read on the forward strand.
CTCTAACAACACCGTTGTAAATTGATTTGGTTCAGACTTAAGTTATATGTCCGTTGACAACCTTCTCTCTCTCTTCTAAGTCTATTTCTCGCCGCTTCTGAATTCCATCACAATTCCTCAGCGGTCGGTTCATTCATTCTCAGCATCATCTCAAATGAGTGTGTTATCGTATCTTTAACTCATATTCCAGCCACTTTGTCCATGTAAAACTACTATTTCGCCAGTTTGAATGTCCTGATAGTTTCAAGCACAGCCTGCCATTCCAAACTCCAGAAAGTCACTGTTTGTTGTTTGGTGACGTCAGAATGACGTTTCTCTCTGTTGACAACTCATCTCTTGGTTTCTCCAAGCTTTTGCTTCTAGGATTCTGTACGTACTTTTGTTGACGTCAATGTCAGGTACTAGCCCTATGGCAGACATACACAAGATAAGACGAGTATGGGCCCAGAAACATTTATTGATCTAGCAGTCCACCACACACTCAACCGAGAGTATATCAACACACCCACTATGGAATCACCCTAATGTCACGTGATTTCCCCAGAAACATTTATTGATCTAGCAGTCCACCACACACTCAACCGAGAGTATATCAACACACCCACTATGGAATCACCCTAATGTCACGTGATTTCCCCAGAAACATTTATTGATCTAGCAGTCCACCACACACTCAACCGAGAGTATATCAACACACCCACTATGGAATCACCCTAATGTCACGTGATTTCCCCAGAAACATTTATTGATCTAGCAGTCCACCACACACTCAACCGAGAGTATATCAACACACCCACTATGGAATCACCCTAATGTCACGTGATTTCCCCAGAAACATTTATTGATCATGCAGTCCACCACACACTCAACCGAGAGTATATCAACACACCCACTATGGAATCACCCTAATGTCACGTGATTTCCCCAGAAACATTTATTGATCTAGCAGTCCACCACACACTCAACCGAGAGTATATCAACACACCCACTATGGAATCACCCTAATGTCACGTGATTTCCCCAGAAACATTTATTGATCTAGCAGTCCACCACACACTCAACCGAGAGTATATCAACACACCCACTATGGAATCACCCTAATGTCACGTGATTTCCCCAGAAACATTTATTGATCTAGCAGTCCACCACACACTCAACCGAGAGTATATCAACACACCCACTATGGAATCACCCTAATGTCACGTGATTTCCCCAGAAACATTTATTGATCTAGCAGTCCACCACACACTCAACTGAGAGTATATCAACACACCCACTATGGAATCACCCTAATGTCACGTGATTTCCCCAGAAACATTTATTGATCTAGCAGTCCACCACACACTCAACCGAGAGTATATCAACACACCCACTATGGAATCACCCTAATGTCACGTGATTTCCCCAGAAACATTTATTGATCTAGCAGTCCACCACACACTCAACCGAGAGTATATCAACACACCCACTATGGAATCACCCTAATGTCACGTGATTTCCCCAGAAACATTTATTGATCTAGCAGTCCACCACACACTCAACCGAGAGTATATCAACACACCCACTATGGAATCACCCTAATGTCACGTGATTTCCCCGGAAACTCCCATAATTCCTTTGTTTGGAGTGAATTAAAAATGATATACCTAAAAAGCTAATCCACACGCAAAAATCAGTCCAGTGTGCTAGAAGTGTATGAACTACGCTTGAGTTCAAAGCGAGCAGACAAAAATAACATTTACATAAAAATTAACAGTAGTTCTCTATAGATTATAAAAACATTGTTATCTATAGATTACAGGAACATTATCTAACACATATGAACAATATTTATCTATAGATGATAGGAGTCTAAAATAAAATGATTTCACCAAAGAAAATGTGCCTAACTTTGGCTGACAGTGAACTACGTTGATCCCGTTACAACAATCAGACAGACATGTGAAGTGTGACAAGGAGACACCTTACAGCTGGCAGTGAACTACGTTGATCCTGTTACAACAATCAGACAGACATGTGAAGTGTGACAAGGAGACATCTTACAGATGACAGTGAACTACGTTGATCCTGTTACAACAATCAGACAGACATGTGAAGTGTGACAAGGAGACATCTTACAGCTGACAGTGAACTACGCTGATCCCGTTACAACAATCAGACAGACATGTGAAGTGTGACAAGGAGACATCTTACAGCTGACAGTGAACTACGTTGATCCTGTTACAACAATCAGACAGACATGTGAAGTGTGACAAGGAGACATCTTACAGCTGACAGTGAACTATGTTGATCCTGTTACAACAATCAGACAGACATGTGAAGTGAGACAAGGAGACATCTTCCAGCTGACAGTGAACTACGTTGATCCTGTTACAACAATCAGACAGACATGTGAAGTGTGACAAGGAGACATCTTACAGCGAACTACGTTGATCCTGTTACAACAATCAGACAGACATGTGAAGTGTGACAAGGAGACATCTTACAGCTGACAATGAACTATGTTGATCCTGTTACAACAATCAGACATGTGAAGTGTGACAAGGAGACATCTTACAGCTGACAGTGAACTACGTTGATCCTGTTACAACAATCAGACATGTGAAGTGTGACAAGGAGACATCTTACAGCTGATAGTGAACTACGTTGATCCTGTTACAACAATCAGACATGTGAAGTGTGATAAGGAGACATCTTACAGCTGACAATGAACTACGTTGATCCTGTTACAACAATCAGACATGTGAAGTGTGACAAGGAGACATCTTACAGCTGACAGTGAACTACATTGATCCTGTCACAACAATCAGACATGTGAAGTGTGACAAGGAGACATCTTACAGCTGACAGTGAACTACGCTGATCCTGTTACAACAATCAGACATGTGAAGTGTGACAAGGAGACATCTTACAGCTGACAATGAACTACGTTGATCCTGTTACAACAATCAGACATGTGAAGTGTGACAAGGAGACATCTTACAGCTGACAATGAACTACGTTGATCCTGTTACAACAATCAGACATGTGAAGTGTGACAAGGAGATATCTTACAGCTGACAGTTAGTCGGATTTCCCGGCTGTCCACTCCAGCAGAGTTCTCGGCCATACACTTGTAGATACCTGCATGGTCAGCCTGAACACGGTCGATGACCAACACATTTCCCTGCAGAGTTCAGACATACATATGTGCAATGTAATAACTATGTCCTCATGACCATACCACATACAGACATGCAATATAACAACTATGTCCTTGTGACAATATTAAATACAGACATGCAATAACATGACAATTTTCTTACGAGGATAACAAGTTACGTGGATGATTTGGAGATATGGCTTTATAGAAGAAAGATGAAAACGTCACAGAGAGAGAGAAAGACCAATGAAGATATCTGGAAAGAGGCTGACTCACAAAGAAAACTAGTTACTCCCTCAGAAGAAGACAGTCCACATTCTGTGGGCGTGTTATGAGAAGGGAAACGCTTGATTCAAGCAGGGGGAGGCCAAGAGAGAGGATGCCAGACAGTGTGATATCGTGGCATGGAGGAATATCCATATCAGAAATTATTCACAGCACAAGAGACAGAAGGATGTGGAAACATGAAATGACTATAAGAATAATAAACATATAAACGGAATATAATTATAGCAAATACATGAACATTAAAATAATGATCATTTCCTCATGAGTATAAGGAATACATAACATGAATATAATGATCATTTCCTCATATGCTAAAATGAGCCACTAAAAGTCCAATGTTGGATGTCCAGGTAAAGACATCACCATGAGAACACTCTCCAGTGTCCATTACTTGTTGCATCTTCCAATGGTACAATAGCCAGTAATGTCTCCTCCACCTTCCCTTCTTTGATAAAAAGATATATATATATAGTTATAGTATCAGCCCCTCATCATCATATCTCTCTGCATGTCCATCAAGTCAGATAATTACCTATGGGCCGTCCTGTATTTCACATATAAAATCTTTATGAAGATATGAGGCAATGTATGAAATAAATTCTCTACACTGTTTTCACTCTCATAATTCACTGAATCAATCACACTCAGCTTGTTACCAATGCAACCAAACATTCAAAGTCAGTGTACGGTCTATTATTGTTGTCAATACAATACCACAAAAACTGCATTTATTATTGCAGCATATTTGCACCCATTTTTGTAAGGCACTTTGCTAAATATCACTGTTTACCCAAGCTTACCTACAAATCCTGTCTACCCAAGCTTACCTACAAATCCTGTCTACCCAGGCTTACCTCTGTCTACCCAGGCTTACCTACAAATCCTGTCTACCCAGGCTTACCTACAAATCCTGTCTACCCAGGCTTACCTACAAATCCTGTCTACCCAGGCTTAACTCTAAACCCTGTCTACCCAAGCTTGCCTGTAAACCCTGTCTACTCAAGCTTACCTATACACTTAAGCTTACATATAAACCTGCCTACCATAGCTTACTTATAAACCCTGCCTACTCAATCTTAACTATACACCCTGCCTGCCTTAGCTTATCTAAGAACCTACCTATCCAGTTTTACCTATAGACCTGCCTACCCAAGCTTTCTAAACACCTGCCTACCCAAGATTACCTATAAACCTGCCAACCCTAGCTTACCTATAAACCTGCCAACCCTAGCTTACCTATAAACCTGCCAACCCTAGCTTACCTATAAACCTGCCAACCCAATCTTACCTATAAACCTGCCAACCCAAGCTTACCTATAAACCTGCCAACCCAAGCTTACTTTACAACCTGCCTAAAAAACCTACACATTAAATTCCAGTGTCATTCCCATGACACTGGTTTCTTCTATATCTTAACCGCTAGTTGGTATCCACGTTTCTTTTATATCTTAACCGCTAGTTGGTATCCACGCTTCTTTTATAGCTTAACCGCTAGTTGATATCCATGCTTTGTTTATATCTTAACCGCTAGTTGGTAACCACGCTTCTTTTATAGCTTAACCGCTAGTTGGTAACCACACTTCTTTTATATCTTAACCGCTAGTTGGTAACCACGCTTCTTTTATACCTTAACCGCTTGTTGAACCACACTTCTTTTATATCTTAACCGCTAGTTGGTAACCATGCTTCATTTATACCTTAACCGCTAGTTGGTAACCACGCTTCTTTTATACCTTAACCGCTAGTTGGTAACCACGCTTCTTTTATATCTTAACCGCTAGTTGGTAACCACGCTTCTTTTATACCTTAACCGCTAGTTGGTAACCACGCTTCTTTTATACCTTAACCGCTAGTTGGTAACCACACTTCTTTTATATCTTAACCGCTAGTTGGTAACCACACTTCTTTTATATCTTAACCGCTAGTTGGTAACCACACTTCTTTTATATCTTAACCGCTAGTTGGTAACCACGTTTCTTTTATACCTTAACCTCTAGTTGGTAACCACGCTTCTTTTATACCTTAACCGCTTGTTGGTAACCATGATTCATTTATAGCTTAACTGCTAGTTGGTAACCACGCTTCTTTTATTTCTTACCCGCTAGTTGGTAACCAGTCTGCCTGCCATTTACCCCCACTGCGCTGATGTTAGTTACAATGTTAGCGAACTGATCTACAAGACATTTGTAAACATAAAATCATCCACAACACAGAATGTTCAAGGACCTGGAATTCGGTTCCCCCACTGGGCAGCAGTTCACCGGCCATTCTGGTCCATTTAATTAGTGGCGTTGGCCTGCCGGTGGCGTAACACTCCAAGCGGGCAGGGTCGTCGGCATTCTTGGACATGTCGCTACTGGTGTCCAGGTCGGAAATCTGTGGTTTCTCTGTGAATTAGCAAAGTAGCCATTTACTTATCTATTTTATATGACAACAGCTCGTGAAGAAACCATGCACAATTTATCTCTGTAAGAGAGAGAGAAAGAAAAAATGGGAGAAAGTAATGGCGGGCAGGGGGATAAAAGGGGAGATAAGCAGGGAGGTAACAGGGTAGATAACAGTATTGTGTGCACTTGCTAGCTCTGAACTCAAGAGTAGTCCGTATATATGCTACTATTTCTAGTGCACCAACCTGACTTTTGCATGTGGATTAGCTTTCTCTATAACCAGTGTCTCTAATCATCAGACATACCCACTCTGACTTCTGAGGTACTTGTAATTTACATCCCCAAGTCAAGAATGAGATGTCAACATTGAAGTGCAACTGATCAGTGTCAAGGTTGACCCCCACGACCTCGGCATCAGCGCACCGGAAGTTTCATAACAAGGGCTCTTGTCCATTCAGCCGTGCTGACCTACAGGGACAACAATGAAATGGACAGATATGGGGGGGAGAGACGGGGGAAAAGAGAGAGGGGGGACGACAGAGAGAGGGGGAGAGAGAGGGGGGGGGAGAGAGAGAATAGGGGAATGGAGAACTGAGGAGAGGAGGGGGGCATAGGTAAGACAGAAGAAAGATAGAGAAATGGAAAATCGAGGAGTACAGAAGTAAAGGAAGACAGAAGAGAGACAGAAAGAGAAGTGGGGGGACTAGGAGAGAAAAGAGGAAAGCAGAATGTGTGCCAAGACAGAAGGGAGATAGGGAAAAAGAAGATGGGATTGAGAGTGTGAGGAGCTAGAATGGCTGGGGACAACATGGAGTAAGAGAACTGCATAGAGGAAAACAGGATATGAACTATATATCACAGAAAAGACATTAGCTTCTTACTTTACAACAGAGACATGATTTAACTATTTCTTGATAACAGACATGACATCATGAATTGTTATTTTATAACAGACACAATGCTAATTGTTATTTTATAATAACACACAATATAAACTGTTACTTTATACTATAAACATGATATTAGCTGCTTCTTTATAATAAACATTAGTAACTGCTGCTTTATAACAGACACACAATATTAACTGTTCATTTATAACAGCTTCTGTGCAGATCAGATACTATTTATACTAATCACTCCTGGCGGTGGTGTCGTTCCTGTAGTGGCACACCTGGCTAGTTCCTGTACCGGCACACCTAGCTAGTTCCTGTAGTGGTACACCTGGCTAGTTCCTGTAGTGGTACACCTGGCTAGTTCCTTACCGGCACACCTAGCTAGTTCCTGTAGTGGCACACCTGGCTAGTTCCTGTACCGGCACACCTGGCTAGTTCCTGTAGTGGTACACCTGGCTAGTTCCTGTAGTGGTACACCTGGCTAGTTCCTGTACCGGCACACCTCGCTAGTTCCTGTAGCGGCACACCTCGCTAGTTCCTGTACTGGCACACCTAGCTAGTTCCTGTAGTGGCACACCTGGCTAGTTCCTGTAGCGGCACACCTCGCTAGTTCCTGTACTGGCACACCTAGCTAGTTCCTGTACTGGCACACCTCGCTAGTTCCTGTAGCGGCACACCTCGCTAGTTCCTGTAGTGGCACACCTGGCTAGTTCCTGTAGTGGTACACCTAGCTAGTTCCTGTAGCGGTACACCTGGCTAGTTCCTGTAGCGGTACACCTAGCTAGTTCCTGTAGTGGTACACCTGGCTAGTTCCTGTAGTGGTACACCTAGCTAGTTCCTGTAGCGGTACACCTAGCTAGTTCCTGTAGTGGTACACCTGGCTAGTTCCTGTAGTGGTACACCTAGCTAGTTCCTGTAGTGGTACACCTAGCTAGTTCCTGTAGTGGTACACCTGGCTAGTTCCTGTAGCGGTACACCTAGCTAGTTCCTGTAGTGGTACACCTGGCTAGTTCCTGTAGTGGTACACCTGGCTAGTTCCTGTAGTGGTACACCTAGCTAGTTCCTGTAGTGGTACACCTGGCTAGTTCCTGTAGCGGCACACCTGGCTAGTTCCTGTACTGGCACACCTCACTAGTTCCTGTAGCGAAACACCTAGCTAGTTCCTGTACCGGCACACCTGGCTAGTTCCTGTAGTGGTACACCTGGCTAGTTCCTGTAGTGGCACACCTGGCTAGTTCCTGTACTGGCACACCTCACTAGTTCCTGTAGCGAAACACCTAGCTAGTTCCTGTACCGGCATAGCTAGTTCCTGTACCGGCACACCTGGCTAGTTCCTGTAGCGGCACACCTGGCTAGTTCCTGTAGTGGCACACCTGGCTAGTTCCTGTAGCGGCACACCTGGCTAGTTTCTGCCTTTGGAGAGGGGAAAGACACCTCTGATACACAGTTCCCACGGAGATGTAACGTCAGAGCTGGTTCAGAAGGCAAGTCACAGTATCAGTCTCACCCAGAGAGATGCAACTCATATCAGGTGTCCTCCCCCGATGTGTCTCCACCTTGACGTGGTGGGGGAGCTTGCGTGTCCCATAGACCCCATTTGCTTGCCGATGGGTGAAAAATTACATATCGGACAGCTTATGGGATAGGGACCAGACTAAGAGAGACACAACCTGCTGCTCTGCAGGCATAGACTGAGGATAGCAGTCAAAATTTAAATGAGGTGCACAAAGGCAGAATTTCTTGGTCCGGACAAAACTCTTAAGGCTCCCTGTCGAGGGCTGTGGCTGAACGCCTCTAAGCCACAAACCCTCGGATCTTAGAGCCAGGCTGAAACCCGTCTACCGGAAAATAGAAACATGATACTGAGCAAGCTACATGCTCAGGTCTGATACATGTTCGAAGGCTCCCAGCTGGGGGATATGAGAGATTCCCGGATGAAGGGGCCTGGCCGTTTCCCGTTCACTGCTGCACGAAGGTAAGGTGCTGAGCCGGCAGCACATGTAGCCTACCTCGTGAGCGAGTACAAAAAAGTCAGAAAAGTGCCCCAGTTGAAGGGTTACGGAAACTGTCTGTATCTAACTCATAGAGAGTGTAGACAAAAGTGGAATAATGTCTCATCAACGCAAAATGGAACGCACGGCGAGCGAACCTATTGCGTGGTCTGAAGTCACAAGCAAAAGCTTACCGAGTGGATGTCACTCGCAGTCTGACCGCTCCTGGTGTGTGATTGAGCGATCAGTGGCAAGTGGGATGCCCAACACATGGAAGTGAGGAACTAAAGCAGCCATGAGCAGGACGTGGAAACTCCTTGGGTGAGCCCAGTCTCAGAGCAATATGTGCCGGCTCTGCAATTATGGAAGCCTCCTTGGATAGCGAGATAATGCCCATGGTCTGCCCCTGCCTTCCCTTGAGGGCAGACCACGATATCGTTGATCGTTCTATCTTGACCAGCTGAGATGTGGGTGACATTACAACAGTCTAACGTGTCTCGAAACCAGAGGAAGGCTAACCTCACTAAAAAATGCCCGCCGGAAGTCGGAAGTGTCGTCCTACGGGTGGCAAACTAAAAATTGACACTACGCATTTACGTCCGAGTGAAATGTCTCGTCCGAATGTCTCCCGTGCTAGGAACAGCTCTGACTACCTAGTTTCCGAATGCCGCTCTTGTTCGGAACAGCTCTGACTAGGTAGTTTTCCGAATGTCCGCCTTGCCTGGAACAGCTCTGATGGGTACAGGGACAAGCACATGTCCGAAAACTCGCTTAGTGGAAACCAACCGCAGAGCTGACTGGTTTGTGCAGGAACGGCCCAGGGCGAGCGAAATGCCCAATATATTGAAGTGAGGAATTAAAACAGCCATGAGCAGGACGTGACGATTCCCTCGGTAAACCCAGCACCAGAGCGTTATGTGCCGGCTCTGCAATTATGGAAGCCACCCAGGATGGCGGAAAATGCTATGGACTGTCCCTGCCTTCACTTGAGGGATGACCGTGTAGTCTTCGACTGTTCCAACTAGACCAGCTGAGATGTGGACGGTACCACAAAAGTGAGAGTCTCCCAGGATTGCTAACCTGGTCAAAAATGCACGCTAAAAGTCGGATGTGTTGGCCTGAGGGTTTCGACCCGAGGGTGCCTAACCAGACACACCGCAATCACATCTGAAAAAATCACTCCGGATGAACGCAAAGAAGAAGAAGATATCAGGTGTCGAGTGACCTGGGCATCAATGGAACTCCCAGAGAGATGCAACTCATGTCAGGTGTCGAGTGACCTGGGCATCAATGGAACTCCAAAGAAGTGAGAACTACTCAAACACATTTCTGTTCATACACCATCCCACATGATGGGGACAACATGACAGAGATGAGTCGAGTCAAGAACCGATATTGTAGCACGCGAGACATTTCTAAATGCATTCTGTCTTCATCTTCAACAACTAACGAACAGTCCCGATACTGATGGTACCAGCAGCAAGTCTGATATTTCTGTCTAGCCCTTTCTTGGAGTGCTGGCCAGATGCCCTGGCGCAGGATTCTCTTCAGAATTGTAAATATGACAAATGAATAAGTTAGCTAATAAATTATGGCAAATTGGAGACAAGTCAATGACTACTTACGAACAACACGCAGCTCTCTCTGGTCATAAACGTAGTTCTGGTTATTAACTTGTACTTTACAAACATACAAGCCTTCATCTGTCACTTGCACGTTCTGAATACGCAATCGCCAGGCAGTTGGGGATGGTTTGTCCAGTGCCCAGCGAAAGGCATCAAAGGATCTGGTGGCCTCGGATATCTGGATGGACATGGCGTCTGCAGTGGCTTGATACATCCACATGACCTGTCACAGATATAAATGTGGATAGATTCATTCACTCTTACAAGACGGCAGTGTTCCTTGAAAAACGATTATTATTCTTCTTCTTCTTCTTCTTCGTTCATCCGGAATTTTTTTTTCCGGATGTGATTGCGTTGTGCCTGTTTACAGCAGAGCTGCGTTCTTGCGCCGTTAAGCCGACACATCCGACTTCTGCGGGAATTTGTTGACCGGGTTAACCTTCCCGGGAAACGATTATTCTCTCGCAGTTATAATTTTCTGTTCAAGATTAAGGGTTAAATATTTCCATGTTTTCAAAACTACACTGGCATCAGAAGTGAAAATAAAAGGGATATTTCAAATGTATAAATGGGGGAAGGCGAAACAACCGGGTGAGCAGACATGATCCTATCTGAAGCACTTGGAGATACTGAGCCTAAACTCTAGCATCCTGGCCAGTATGTGTTCCCGCAGAATAGCACTTAGGACATGCCTATTTGTACTGTGTCCCACTTAGGACATGCCTATTTGTACTGTGTCCCACTTAGGACATGCCTATTTGTACTGTGTCCCACTTAGGACATGCCTATTTGTACTGTGTCCCACTTAGGACATGCCTATTTGTACTGTGTCCCACTTAGGACATGCCTATTTGTACTGTGTCCCACTTAGGACATGCCTATTTGTACTGTGTCCCACTTAGGACATGCCTATTTGTACTGTGTCCCACAGCAGAGTTTGTATAGGCATACTGCATGTTTCTGTAGCAGAAACCCATCACCTGTGCCCACACACCCATCACCTGTGCCCACACACCCATCACCTGTGCCCACACACCCATCACCTGTGCCCACACACCCATCACCTGTGCCCACACACCCATCACCTGTGCCCACACACCCATCACCTGTGCCCACACACCCATCACCTGTGCCCACACACCCATCACCTGTGCCCACACACCCATCACCTGTGCCCACACACCCATCACCTGTGCCCACACACCCATCACCTGTGCCCACACACCCATCACCTGTGCCCACACACCCATCACCTGTGCCCACACACCCATCACCTGTGCCCACACACCCATCACCTGTGCCCACACACCCATCACCTGTGCCCACACACCCATCACCTGTGCCCACACACCCATCACCTGTGCCCACACACCCATCACCTGTGCCCACACACCCATCACCTGTGCCCACACACCCATCACCTGTGCCCACACACCCATCACCTGTGCCCACACACCCATCACCTGTGCCCACACACCCATCACCTGTGCCCACACACCCATCACCTGTGCCCACACACCCATCACCTGTGCCCACACACCCATCACCTGTGCCCACACACCCATCACCTGTGCCCACACACCCATCACCTGTGCCCACACACCCATCACCTGTGCCCACACACCCATCACCTGTGCCCACACACCCATCACCTGTGCCCACACACCCATCACCTGTGCCCACACACCCATCACCTGTGCCCACACACCCATCACCTGTGCCCACACACCCATCACCTGTGCCCACACACCCATCACCTGTGCCCACACACCCATCACCTGTGCCCACACACCCATCACCTGTGCCCACACACCCATCACCTGTGCCCACACACCCATCACCTGTGCCCACACACCCATCACCTGTGCCCACACACCCATCACCTGTGCCCACACACCCATCACCTGTGCCCACACACCCATCACCTGTGCCCACACACCCATCACCTGTGCCCACACACCCATCACCTGTGCCCACACACCCATCACCTGTGCCCACACACCCATCACCTGTGCCCACACACCCATCACCTGTGCCCACACACCCATCACCTGTGCCCACACACCCATCACCTGTGCCCACACACCCATCACCTGTGCCCACACACCCATCACCTGTGCCCACACACCCATCACCTGTGCCCACACACCCATCACCTGTGCCCACACACCCATCACCTGTGCCCACACACCCATCACCTGTGCCCACACACCCATCACCTGTGCCCACACACCCATCACCTGTGCCCACACACCCATCACCTGTGCCCACACACCCATCACCTGTGCCCACACACCCATCACCTGTGCCCACACACCCATCACCTGTGCCCACACACCCATCACCTGTGCCCACACACCCATCACCTGTGCCCACACACCCATCACCTGTGCCCACACACCCATCACCTGTGCCCACACACCCATCACCTGTGCCCACACACCCATCACCTGTGCCCACACACCCATCACCTGTGCCCACACACCCATCACCTGTGCCCACACACCCATCACCTGTGCCCACACACCCATCACCTGTGCCCACACACCCATCACCTGTGCCCACACACCCATCACCTGTGCCCACACACCCATCACCTGTGCCCACACACCCATCACCTGTGCCCACACACCCATCACCTGTGCCCACACACCCATCACCTGTGCCCACACACCCATCACCTGTGCCCACACACCCATCACCTGTGCCCACACACCCATCACCTGTGCCCACACACCCATCACCTGTGCCCACACACCCATCACCTGTGCCCACACACCCATCACCTGTGCCCACACACCCATCACCTGTGCCCACACACCCATCACCTGTGCCCACACACCCATCACCTGTGCCCACACACCCATCACCTGTGCCCACACACCCATCACCTGTGCCCACACACCCATCACCTGTGCCCACACACCCATCACCTGTGCCCACACACCCATCACCTGTGCCCACACACCCATCACCTGTGCCCACACACCCATCACCTGTGCCCACACACCCATCACCTGTGCCCACACACCCATCACCTGTGCCCACACACCCATCACCTGTGCCCACACACCCATCACCTGTGCCCACACACCCATCACCTGTGCCCACACACCCATCACCTGTGCCCACACACCCATCACCTGTGCCCACACACCCATCACCTGTGCCCACACACCCATCACCTGTGCCCACACACCCATCACCTGTGCCCACACACCCATCACCTGTGCCCACACACCCATCACCTGTGCCCACACACCCATCACCTGTGCCCACACACCCATCACCTGTGCCCACACACCCATCACCTGTGCCCACACACCCATCACCTGTGCCCACACACCCATCACCTGTGCCCACACACCCATCACCTGTGCCCACACACCCATCACCTGTGCCCACACACCCATCACCTGTGCCCACACACCCATCACCTGTGCCCACACACCCATCACCTGTGCCCACACACCCATCACCTGTGCCCACACACCCATCACCTGTGCCCACACACCCATCACCTGTGCCCACACACCCATCACCTGTGCCCACACACCCATCACCTGTGCCCACACACCCATCACCTGTGCCCACACACCCATCACCTGTGCCCACACACCCATCACCTGTGCCCACACACCCATCACCTGTGCCCACACACCCATCACCTGTGCCCACACACCCATCACCTGTGCCCACACACCCATCACCTGTGCCCACACACCCATCACCTGTGCCCACACACCCATCACCTGTGCCCACACACCCATCACCTGTGCCCACACACCCATCACCTGTGCCCACACACCCATCACCTGTGCCCACACACCCATCACCTGTGCCCACACACCCATCACCTGTGCCCACACACCCATCACCTGTGCCCACACACCCATCACCTGTGCCCACACACCCATCACCTGTGCCCACACACCCATCACCTGTGCCCACACACCCATCACCTGTGCCCACACACCCATCACCTGTGCCCACACACCCATCACCTGTGCCCACACACCCATCACCTGTGCCCACACACCCATCACCTGTGCCCACACACCCATCACCTGTGCCCACACACCCATCACCTGTGCCCACACACCCATCACCTGTGCCCACACACCCATCACCTGTGCCCACACACCCATCACCTGTGCCCACACACCCATCACCTGTGCCCACACACCCATCACCTGTGCCCACACACCCATCACCTGTGCCCACACACCCATCACCTGTGCCCACACACCCATCACCTGTGCCCACACACCCATCACCTGTGCCCACACACCCATCACCTGTGCCCACACACCCATCACCTGTGCCCACACACCCATCACCTGTGCCCACACACCCATCACCTGTGCCCACACACCCATCACCTGTGCCCACACACCCATCACCTGTGCCCACACACCCATCACCTGTGCCCACACACCCATCACCTGTGCCCACACACCCATCACCTGTGCCCACACACCCATCACCTGTGCCCACACACCCATCACCTGTGCCCACACACCCATCACCTGTGCCCACACACCCATCACCTGTGCCCACACACCCATCACCTGTGCCCACACACCCATCACCTGTGCCCACACACCCATCACCTGTGCCCACACACCCATCACCTGTGCCCACACACCCATCACCTGTGCCCACACACCCATCACCTGTGCCCACACACCCATCACCTGTGCCCACACACCCATCACCTGTGCCCACACACCCATCACCTGTGCCCACACACCCATCACCTGTGCCCACACACCCATCACCTGTGCCCACACACCCATCACCTGTGCCCACACACCCATCACCTGTGCCCACACACCCATCACCTGTGCCCACACACCCATCACCTGTGCCCACACACCCATCACCTGTGCCCACACACCCATCACCTGTGCCCACACACCCATCACCTGTGCCCACACACCCATCACCTGTGCCCACACACCCATCACCTGTGCCCACACACCCATCACCTGTGCCCACACACCCATCACCTGTGCCCACACACCCATCACCTGTGCCCACACACCCATCACCTGTGCCCACACACCCATCACCTGTGCCCACACACCCATCACCTGTGCCCACACACCCATCACCTGTGCCCACACACCCATCACCTGTGCCCACACACCCATCACCTGTGCCCACACACCCATCACCTGTGCCCACACACCCATCACCTGTGCCCACACACCCATCACCTGTGCCCACACACCCATCACATGTGCCCACACACCCATCACCTGTGCCCACACACCCATCACCTGTGCCCACACACCCATCACCTGTGCCCACACACCCATCACCTGTGCCCACACACCCATCACCTGTGCCCACACACCCATCACCTGTGCCCACACACCCATCACCTGTGCCCACACACCCATCACCTGTGCCCACACACCCATCACCTGTGCCCACACACCCATCACCTGTGCCCACACACCCATCACCTGTGCCCACACACCCATCACCTGTGCCCACACACCCATCACCTGTGCCCACACACCCATCACATGTGCCCACACACCTGCTTCTGCCACATGCCAAGCCTGAGTAGAGTCGAAGCATTAACTTCTGTGTTGGTTTGCGGCCACCTGCCATATATCAAATCTCCAAGTGTGCTTGACTCTCCTGTGTATCCCTGAGCCCAGCATATCAGCCGCTCACCGCCTCAAACCCATGCATGACTATACTTGACAATCATACCTTTCAGTCAACAATCCACCTTCTAGATACACAAAGTGGCATTATTTCCACATTCCAAACTCAGTGATAAACTGTTAGTTAGTTAGTCGACAGATCATCCTCATTGCACATCGAACCATTCAGCCCATAAGTGCTCGGATCCCCTCCTCAGCAAATCCCGCAGCGTGTAGCGGCTAATGACACCAGTTCTGTGTTGGTTTATCAGTCTTCTTTGGCTTCCTGCATATTGTTCTTGTTTGGCCACCCCTCTTTTAATTTGCTGTTCTCGCAGTCTGACCATGGTTGTAGATTCACAGTCATCACTTGGTTCTTGCAAAAGTCTTACTTCTCGTAGAGCATTCAGAATGTCAGCCTGGTCCATGCTGCGTCCGCCCTCCACAGTAGCGTTACCTGCGAGCTTGTCAGCCCGCTCATTTCCTTGTACTCCCGCATGCCCTGGCATGAAGATGAAACTAATCTTTGCCAGCCGAGACCGCTCCAGAGACAGCAACCGTTCTCTTCGGATCCCCCCATCTCTATCCTCTTGAGCATGCTCAGTGAGTCGCTAAGGAAACATGCCCTAGTGAATGTCTGTGTCTCGAGCCATGTTATTGCTTTACTTACTGCCATGACTTCCAGTCAGGCTACTTGTGGTCTCAGCAAAAGCACCAGAGTCCTCCTTCACAATTCTCCCTCCAGCCTGAGCCGTAAAGGCCCATGAGCTTCTAACATGTCGGACGACCGACCCATCTGTGTAAATGACAGCATCACCGTATAGCGAATTCTCGAAAATCAACGCTTGTACTTCCGCCTCCACAGCAGCCGGGTTTTCTTGTCTGAATTTTCTGTCTAGTTGGATGCAAACTGAAAAGGATGTGCAGAAATCTGTTGGCACTTATACCCACTCCTCGCCAGGTTCTAAGTCCTCAAGTGAACACACCTGTTCAAGAATGTCTTCGGCTTGACCCATCCACGACCGTCCTCTTTTTAACCTGCTGCCCTTCACCTTCATAATTTCACTATGCAGTGGATGTTGTGTCTGCGTTAACTTTGAGGTAGGCGTGAGCTCTGCAGACTTGTATTCTGTCTTCAATGGTTGGAAAATCAAGAAGGTAGCGCATCGCCCTGCATGCTGTATCTCTTGTACATCCAAGAATAATGCGCATAGCTTCATTCTGTATCCTTTCCATCCTTTCTATCTGCTTACAGCTGAGAATCAGGATTACCATCGCATACTCAAAAACAGACATGACCAGCCCCTCATATAGAAGACATAGATGGCGCTGCAGTTTGCTGCCGCCATCACCCGCATCGCAGCCAACCCCCGCTTGGCCTTTGTTATCACCTGGCCTATTTGCTCATTATAAGCAAGGTTGCGATCAAACCGTATCCCCAGGTAATTCATTGCCTGCGTTCTTTCCACCGTCTCTGAACACAGCTTTACAGTTGGTGTTGGAGTGTTGACAATATGATTATTCAACGAGAACCAAGTCACTGTTGCCTTTGTTTGGTTGACCATTGCCCCAACTTCATCACACCAAGTACTTATGTGATTGAGTTCAGTTTGTAGTTCCACAGCAACCTGATCTCTATCCTTACCCTGACGATACACTAAAACATCGTCGGCATACGACAATGTCCTACCAGGTACAGTGATCTGCTCACTGGTGACTCTCACAGTGCAGGCGTTGAACAGTACCGAAGATAATGGTGATCCTTGTGGTAGGCCAGGATATATTGTTCTTGGTTCCGACGTCCAACTGCCACATCTAAAAACTACTTTCCGTTGGAAGAGGGCTGCAGTGATCCAACTAAGGAGGAATGGACTTATTTTGAGTTCAAGTAGCTGAAGCATTAAAAAATCCAATGGTACTCTGTTGTACGCGTCCTCAAGATTAATCACTGCAGCAAAGGTTTCAATGCCTGAGTGAAAACCTTCATAGGCGTCATGGAAAAAAACTGCTGCGTTGATCCAGGTTTCTCTTTGTGGACGGTACCCTCCCAGGGTAGGTGGGAAACAACCTTGCCTCTCTAGCTGGCTTGATATTTTCCTGGCAATTAACTTCTCCAGCAGCTTGCCTATTGTATTCTGCATGGTTATAACTCGATATCCCTGAATTTTTGTGTGGTCTTTGCCAGGCTTCGGCAAGGGAATCAGATAGCTGTGTAACCACTCCTGCTTGATGCTAGCACTCACTATACTGTTGTTGTACATGTCTGCTAGTTCCTCTAGCTCGTTGTCTGTACACCTATTGATGTCGTATCTTATGCCATTAGGCCCTGGAGCGTTGTTTTTTATCGTCGAAGCACAGCCTTGATTTCTTTCACTGTCACTGTGTCTTCAGTTCTGGGCCTTGCACCTGTCTGAGGTGACCTCCTTGCAGTGATAAACACTTGAGATAAACATGCAAGTAATAAATCTAATTAGTAAACAAAAGTACAGAATATTTCATTACAACTGTCTAATGCTGGCGGCAGCGCAGATGTCCACTCATAATGAAGAAAGACTTCCACTCTGCCTGAGGCAGCGGAGAGGCATTACAAAACAGACTACACATGGCTCTGGGTGGCACAGAGGAGGGGTTCAGAAACAGATGACATTTGGTGTTAGGGAGTACATGAAAAGTAATCAACGGGCAGACCAGCTGGAAAATAATGCCCCAATACACATGGGAAGAAGCATAGACAGGGTGGATATAATCAGTGCAGTGTGGACTCCGTTGGTGGATACTGGTGGGACTCAGACTCTAGCCAGACTGCATGAACTACAAGTGGAACTGGTCAAACACATCAATGCTGTCACTGGTCAAACACATCAATGCTGTCACTGGTCAAACACATCAATGCTGAACTAGAAGTGGAACTGGTCAAACACATCAATGCTGTCACTGGTCAAACACATCAATACTGTCACTGGTCAAACACATCAATGCTGTCACTGGTCAAACACATCAATGCTGTCACTGGTCAAACACATCAATGCTGTCACTGGTCAAACACATCAATGCTGTCACTGGTCAAACACATCAATGCTGTCCTTGAGGCCCAAGAGGTACCACAATCAACACCTCATGGGAACAGTCAGCAGAGATACTTTGGAATGGCTGCTGCATCAGAGGACTGAGCACGCATGGGGATGCCCAATGTACAGTGAAATCATTTGACATAGCACAATACAACATTTGCCACTAGACACAGGAATATAACACATATTACATGTAGATCAAGTAAACAGACATCAAGAGAACATAGACAGCACTTGACTGCGATCAGAAGTAAGACATGCACAAACAAGACTTCATTTGGGTTTGAAGTAACACAAGGAAATCTGTCGTCTAACAATGTTGCCAATACGTGGCTGTGAGGCCTACTCTTTGTAATTCCAAACTGCCATGTGGTTTTTCAATGTGCACACATGACCTCCTGCATGTTGCCCCATCTGACCAGGCTGGGTATGTGATCTTCTTCTTCTTCTTCTTTCGTTCGCTTGAAATATGTCTATATCTGCAATGTCGTCTCTTGCATGAATTGAACTGTTTTTTTCAGTTCACACAGTGGTCCGTAGAGTTTATCTTCCACTGTCGTCTCTCTAGGCCAGAAGGTTTGCCTAGATATGTTATATTTTGGGCAGTCTTGGAGTATGTGCTCTGCTGTCTGCGACGCCAATCCACATGTGCACATGGCTGTTTCACCAATCTTGAATTTTGTATACATGTGGTTGCGTAATCTATTGTGTCCTGTTCTGAGGCGCAGAATAATGACTTGTTCTGGTCTGTCCATAATGTGGTAGTCATCTTGAGCAGGTTTTGGTGGCTTTCTGACTGATTTGATCATTCTTTTCTTTTGGTGGTATGTAACGGGCACATCAGGCTGTTCCTCTTTGGCTCCTTCCTTAGCCAATTGGTCAGCTCTGTCGTTTCCGGGTACTCCACAGTGGGATGGTATCCACTGTATGGTGACTTTATGCTGACTGCTAAGTTCAGAAAGTAGTGTCCTTAGTACTGGCAATTTCCCAGAGAGGAGCGCCTCGAGTACTGATTTTGCATCTGTTAGTAGCACCACAGGTTGTGTACCATTGCTGTTATTTAGTAATTTCTCTGTTGCTATCTTGATTGCCTCAATTTCGGCATCATAGTTATGGCAGTACTTTCCTGTCGGTACTCTGGCTGTGTCCCTAGTATTATTTGGGTATTCTATGTACACTCCCGCTCCTCCATTTCGAACAGCATTTTGTGCTGACCCATCTGTGTAGACTCGGATCCAGAGGTCCTGTGGGTATTCTTCATCAAGGAAGCTGAGAGTGGCTGTTCTGCGCTGCACACTGTTCTGTTCTTCCTTGTCAAATATTCCTCTCACTTTTGTCTGGATTTGTAACGATAGTCTATGCTCATCTTTCCATGGAGTTCGCTCTGGAATAGTTGTTAGGGGGATACCAACTGTGGGCAGATCAGTGGTTTCTCTGCAGAGTCGTTTGGCCTGGTGGATAAAACTACTTCTTTTCAACCGCCCCATAGCTAGGTTTTCAAATCTGTTCTTCATAGGGTGGCCTGGCAAGCTGAGGAACTTTTCTGCTTGTATTAGCGTTTTCGTATCTCTGCGCTCACTCAGTGCCTGTGTCCTCCCCATCTTCTCCATTTCCACTATAGGGGTTGATCTCATCCCTCCTGTGGTGACTCTAAGTGCTTGATTTTGCACCTTGTCCAGCTCTTGTAGTGTGGTATTTGATGCTGAACACCACGCAGTTGACCCATATTCCAGGTGTGGTCGTATGCTCTGTTGGTAAACTTTGCTAAGTATTTTCGTACTGGCTCCCCATGTGGTTCCACTTAGCTTTCTCAGGATGGCTATTTTCCTTCTGGCTTTTGCTACTGCTTTGTTGATGTGCTTTCTCCATGTCAGCTTGCCATCAAATGTTACTCCAAGGTATGTTGGTTCTTTATCTTCTCTTAGGGGTGTTCCATTTATCTGGATGATCCCTGCCTTTTGTTTTGGAGAGAGGGTAAATAGGGTGGTGCTGCACTTGTCAGTGTTTATGCTGACACACCATCTATTTGCCCATGCAGCAAATGTATTTACAGCTCTTTGTAGCAATCTGGTGGCCACTGATGCATATTCATTTGTGCTCCATAGAACCAGGTCATCGGCGTACATTGCCGCTTTAATTCCATGCTGTAGGTGAGCAACAAGATCATTGATGAAGATTAGAAAAAGTGTGGGGGACAAGATTCCGCCCTGGGGAACACCGTGACGCAGTAGTACTTTCTTGCTCTTGAGTCCGTCTATCTGTACTCGGGCTCTTCTGTTGTGCAAGTATGCTTTCACCCATTTGTACATTCTTCCATTGACTTTGCAGTTTCTCAGTTTCTTCATCAGACCTTCTTTCCAGACTTTGTCAAAGGCTTTCTTCAGATCTATCCATGCCGCAAGCACCAGCTTCTTCTCTTGGAATGCATCCTCAATTTCTTGAGAGAGGTAGGTTGTCTGATCTTCCGTAGAGTAGCACTGCCTAAAGCCAGCCTGCTGTGGCACAAGGATGTTTTTACTTTCAATGTACCACTGCAGTCTGTGATTGATGATGCGCTCCAGTGTTTTGCAGAGACAGCTGGTGAGGCTAATTGGTCTGTAGCTAGAGGCAATGGAACCATCTTTCCCTGATTTTAGGAGGGGTATCATGATTGCTTCTCTCCAGGCTTGTGGAACACTGCCTAAGGTCCAGCTGTTATTGAAGATCTGCAACAGCTTTGTTTTGGCCTCTGTTCCTAGGTTCCTGATCATTTCATTGGAGATACCATCAGCTCCTGGTGACTTTCTCATTTTCAGTTTTGATATGGCTAGCTCCAGTTCGCTGATTGTGATGGGTGCCTCCAGAACCTCATGTACTATTTCCTTCTGTCCTGTATGTTGTCGTTTCTCTCGAATCTCTTGTTGTTTCTCTGGACTAATTTTGATATTGCTATCTTGTGCGAACGAGTCCGCAAAATGGTCAGCTGCTTGCTTTCTTGTTCAGATTTTTCCATTTTTATGTAGTGCCATTTTTGAGTTTCTCCCTGTGCCCTCGTCATTAAGCTGTTTTATTAGCTTCCACAATTTCCTTGTGTCTCTTTCAAAGTTCAGAGACTCCGTTTTCTCCTGCCAGCTTTTCCGTCTAGCCTGCAGCTTGGCCCTTTGAAATTTGGCTTTTGCATGCTGGAATTTATTGTGGTGCTCTTGGCTGGGTGTGGCCTCTGCTTGCTTTCTACACACTTCAACATCATTATGCAACTGTTCCAGTTCACTACTCCAGTAGGGTTTATATTGTTTACGGGCTCCTCTTGGTACTGTTTCTCGTGCTGCCTGTAGTATGCATTTCCCAAACTCTTCAACTGCTTTATTTATGTCTTTCTCAGTGTTCAGGTTTCTAACCAGTATGCTGGTGCGATGCTTGTACATTGCCCAGTCTGCTTTCTTGTAGTTCCACCTCGAGAGGGTGCTGCTTTCACTTACAAGCTCATTTTCTACGGTTAGAAAGACTGGCCGATGGTCACTGCCACCAAGTTGTTTCCCAACAGTTCGTGTAATGTTCCACTCCAGGTCTGGTGAATGAAAAGCCAGGTCAGGTGTAGTTGTAGAGTGCCATGATCTCGAGTAGAAAGTATGTGGGTCGGACGGCTTGTTAATCAACATGAATCTATTCTCATCCTGCCGTCTTCCAGTCTCTCTCCTCTCTGGTCCATGTGATCATAGCCCCAGCTCTGCGAGTGGCTGTTGAAATCGCCACACACAATCATTTTTTCTTTTAGTGGTAGAGTGTCCAGTGCCTGTGGGCGGTCACTTGGACAGTAGTAATTGATCAGATGTAGATCTGTATTACCTGTCTTAAGTTTAAGTGTCTGATACTCAGCCCCTTCCATGTAGACTTTGATTTGGGAAGCCATGATGTTATTTCTTACAAGGGTCAGTATCCCACCTTTTCGCCTGTTCTTTCGGTCAGATCGGTAACACTGGTAGCCTCTGATTTTGAAGGCTATATTTTCATTGAGGTGAGTTTCTTGCAAGCAACATATGCTTACTTTTTCTTGGTCCAAGATTTTTTCTAATTCTATTTTTTTGTTGCTGACTCCCTCCGCATTCCAGTGCATTATTTTAAGTCTTCGTTTAGTATGGCCAGTCGTCCTATTCTCATGTCCCCTGGCTCCACAGGACATCTGAGAAGGACCTCCAGTAGTTGGGGTTGGACCCTTTCGAGACATAGGGCCCGGCACTGCACCTGCCTGGGGGTCCAAAGCAGGGCGAGCACCATAACGATTAGCAGTAGTCGACATATTCCATTTTGCGTGATTGCGTGGCATCCTGATTTCTGTGGTGCGCCTCTTGGCTGGTTGCCTCCGTCTTCAGCACCTTTCTTTGCTAGAGCAGACTGTGGTCTCACTCGAGTGTAGATGTGTACGCGCGCACACACCTGTCTGCGCATGCATGTACGTGCATACACATCTAGAGCATACTGGTTATTTTCCGGCGCCAGAGACTCGCCGTCGCCCCTTCTCCTGTTAGTTTAAACAGGTCCGCCACGTGAAGGCCAGGAGTTGGACTTTTGCTGCATAGGTTATGTATTCACGAGCCATTGAGGTATTTGAGCAATGTTGGGCGCTCACCCCAACACCGCGCCTCGGCTACATACAGCAACATTTGGAACCCGGTATGTGATCTGACTACCAATGTGAACAGGGGCGCGTCTGGGCAATACTCCCAGCCCTGCACTCACAGCAAACAACTGCTCAGTCCTGGGTGGACACCCACACCTTTCAACCACAGAAGGAAATAAAGCAGTATTCAGCCTGAAACAGCACACAGGAAAACAGAAACACTCTCAAATAAAGCAGTATTCGGTCTGAAACAGCACGCAGGAAAACAGAAACTCTCTCAAATAAAGCAGTATTCGGTCTGAAACAGCACGCAGGAAAACAGAAACTCTCTCAAATAAAGCAGTATTCGGTCTGAAACAGCACGCAGGAAAACAGAAACTCTCTCAAATAAAGCAGTATTCGGTCTGAAACAGCACGCAGGAAAACAGAAACTCTCTCAAATAAAGCAGTATTCGGTCTGAAACAGCACGCAGGAAAACAGAAACTCTCTCAAATAAAGCAGTATTCGGTCTGAAACAGCACGCAGGAAAACAGAAACTCTCTCAAATAAAGCAGTATTCGGTCTGAAACAGCACGCAGGAAAACAGAAACTCTCTCAAATAAAGCAGTATTCGGTCTGAAACAGCACGCAGGAAAACAGAAACTCTCTCAAATAAAGCAGTATTCGGTCTGAAACAGCACGCAGGAAAACAGAAACTCTCTCAAATAAAGCAGTATTCGGTCTGAAACAGCACGCAGGAAAACAGAAACTCTCTCAAATAAAGCAGTATTCGGTCTGAAACAGCATGCAGGCAAACAGAAACACTGTCAAATAAACACACATTTTGTACGCAAATTCTGACAAGTGACAGGGGATGAAATTGACCTTACATTGGAATCCACTGGCTTGTTCTCCACCACACAGGTCAGCTGAACGTCCTTGTCCTTCTCCTGGATGATGAACCCAGACACAGGGTCAAGGGGCGGGTCAGTGGCGATGATTCTCACTTTTGGGTCATCACCAAAGACTGGAAGAACGCACAAGAAGAAAGGCTAGGATAAATACATGTGCAGTTACTACAAACAAGCACACTTACATATGATAGTAATGTCCCAGATATGTTGATAACCTTTGGTCTGCACCCAGAAGGAGTGACCATATCTACTACAGACCACTTCTATTCATCTTCCTCTGCCTTTATCTTCCACTGGGGTACAGACCTTCAACCAAACCTATTGCCATCTCCTGACCTCCTCATATTATTCATCTGTTTGTAATTTTCACCGTGCGTTTCACGTCACCCACTATATCAGTCATCCTGCGGGCTTCAGACAAGGGAGAACTAGTTATACTATGCTCAGGTTTTCTCCAAGTATATCATACCATGAGCTTGACATCAGCGGTCCTGTCATACCATGTTAGTCCCAACAATGTCATACCATGAGCTTGACATCAGCGATCCTGTCATACCATGTTAAGTCCCAACAATGTCATACCATGAGCTTGACATCAGTGGTCCTGTCATACTATGTTAGTCCCAACAATGTCATACCATGAGCTTGACATCAGTGGTCCTGTCATACCATGTTAAGTCCCAACAATGTCATACCATGAGCTTGACATCAGCGGTCCTGTCATACCATGAGCTTGACATCAGTGGTCCTGTCATACCATGTTAGTCCCAACAATGTCATACCATGAGCTTGACATCAGTGGTCCTGTCATACTATGTTAGTCCCAACAATGTCATACCATGAGCTTGACATCAGTGGTCCTGTCATACCATGTTAGTCCCAACAATGTCATACCATGAGCTTGACATCAGTGGTCCTGTCATACCATGTTAGTCCCAACAATGTCATACCATGAGCTTGACATCAGTGGTCCTGTCATACCATGTTAAGTCCCAACAATGTCATACCATGAGCTTGACATCAGTGGTCCTGTCATACCATGTTAAGTCCCAACAATGTCATATCATGAGCTTGACATCAGTGGTCCTGTCATACCATGTTAAGTCCCAACAATGTCATACCATGAGCTTGACATCAGCGGTCCTGTCATACTATGTTAGTCCTAACAATGGCTATGACCAACCATCAAGTGTAGTACAGCCAATCTCACAACACTTACAAACATGTGAGCTCAAGATCTAAAATATACTAGATCTCAGCTTTATGGGATGGGGCATCCAGTTCTTTTCCTTTTTGCCACTCCCTTCAACAACTGAACAAAATCTAAAACATGACCTCATGAATTAAATGCATGTCAGCACCTGGTTGTGAAACTGTCACTGCAGCCAACCCACCTTTCAGCTGAGGTGAGTGTGTGATTGTAAACCCAAATGTGTCTCCACCTGTGAGATTGTACAATCAATTCAGATTGGAGCAGCTATGGACGTGTCCAGAGTACAGTGATGATAATCCAACTGATATCTGTCCATCAGTACAACTGTACCAGCAAATCGTCCAATTGTAGAACCCAAGTGTCCATCTGTATGCTCCTGGGATCACATGTACTGGTCCAATGCCTGTAAACAGTGCCACAATTCTGACAGCATGGATCTGTCCTGTTCTCACATAAAGATGTGAGTCATGCACAGTGTCACAATAACAACAGGAGACAATCACAGCTGTCAAACTGAATGACATGTCTCTGAAACAATCACAGAATACCATGGATCACACGGAAGACAAACACTGACATGTCTCTAAAACAATCACAGAATACCATGGATCACACGGAAGACAAACACTGACATGTCTCTAAAACAATCACAGAATACCATGGATCACACAGAAGACAAACAATGACATGTCTCTAAAACAGTCACATAATACCATGGATCACACGGAAGACAATCACGGCTGTCAAACTGAATCACATGTCTCTGAAACAATCACAGAATACCATGGATCACACAGAAGACAAACACTGACATGTCTCTGAAACAATCACAGAGTACCATGGATCACACAGAAGACAAACACTGACATGTCTCTGAAACAATCACAAAGTACCATGGATCACACAGAAGACAAACACTGACATGCCTCTAAAACAATCACAGAATACCATGGATCACACAGAAGACAAACACTGACATGTCTCTGAAACAATCACAGAATACCATGGATCACACAGAAGACAAACACTGACATGTCTCTGAAACAATCACAGAGTACCATGGATCACACAGAAGACAAACACTGACATGTCTCTGAAACAATCACAGAATACCATGGATCACACGGAAGACAAACACTGACATGTCTCTAAAACAATCACATAATACCATGGATCACACGGAAGACAATCACGGCTGTCAAACTGAATCACATGTCTCTGAAACAATCACAGAGTACCATGGATCACACAGAAGACAAACACTAACATGTCTCTGAAACAATCACAGAGTACCATGGATCACACAGAAGAGTGAGGTTCTGCAAAAGACATGCTACTGAATGAATGAATGAAGTTTACACACATTACTTTGCAGTAAGTAGGTACAGTTAATAAGTTATAGCAACATCACCAGTCACGGTTCACATAGCAAGATTGTTTCAACATGAGTGACTCAGTGACACAGTCACTTGATGCAATATAGTATTCCAGTCACGCATAGTAGTATAACAAATGGCTAGAAACAAATGGAAAGAAAACTCTTGCAGTGTCAGTGTCACATCAGAGTGATTTGTTCTGTAAGTATGTCACTTTCTGATGTTCAGCGCACTATTATTAGCCCGCATAAATGTATACCTCTGGTTTATAACCCACATTGAGACTTGAATTAAATATCAATTGGATTTCATTTTGACAGTTCTAGAAACTTTCTGCAGGTCTCCCTGGCGAAGGGATTAACGACTGTCTCTGTAATCCTTTCTATCCGCGTAGGGGAACACAGCTGTGTGAGATTCGGTAGCGGATCGTGTCGCGTTGGTTACTTATGGGGGTATGTGAGCCGGTCGCTCAGAAAGCAATGGCAAACTACTGAGCGTAATCTTGCCAAGACATCAACAACAGCGGTAAAATGCTGGTGTTGACAGTGATGTCCTGTAAATAGCATATATAGAGAATATTTTAAAATGGGATTTCTACTTATGAAATCATAACAGCTGAATACAGCTTGACAAGACGAATCCAACAGTATCTCAACGAAGAGTGTACGTTAATTCTAAGCGAAATTATGAATATTCTTGTGTCATGATTTAAAACCAGGAAGTGTAATGAGATCCTAAGTAATGGGAGAGATTTTATCGCGGCTCAATAAATCGAAAGCTGAGACATTCTGTCTTCTATTACTGTGGCTTGTTTATTTTTAAACGGACAACATAGTACCGTATATCATTGCATCCGGGATGGCGAGGCCTAACTTGACGTATTATCTATTTTTCGATAGGATGTGCCGTGACCTAATTAACAATTAAAAATGGCTGCCAATTGTTTATTATTGATTAAAAGTATGTCACATCGCTAACAAACCCGACAAGATGTATACTTTATTGTGCATTTTGGTAACAGGAAAGTAAAAGTCACATTCCTCTTTCAATAGAATTTCGACAGGATCGAGATGATCGACTTCATTGCACCGGGTTTTATCCCATATGCTCAGTCTTTTTCCGCAGGGCGGCCTGCCGAAAGCATTGCACAAAGCACGAGAGTCTCCAAGTCTATGAGAAAAATGCACTTGACTTTTAAGACTTTTTGATAGGATGTGGTGTGACCTAATTAACAGTTATAAATAGCTGCCCTTTTATGTTAAATAAATGTCATGTGAAATGTTCGTCGTTAGTGAAAGAACAATTCATAAAAATGTACTCACATTGTCTTGATGCACCCATTGCATTGTGACAGCTTTCTTTTGTTGATTAAATATCATGCATTAATGTAAGTAAATAAGTTTGTAACTGCTGCAATAATTAAGCAGTCACTTTCGCTAATGATAATAATAATTGATTTCTACTTCTGCTCTATAATTACACTATTTTTAGTTTAGAAACTAAACTAAACTGTTCTGTATCTAAAAGTGAGCAATTAATAATTAAATACTAACTTTAAAAAAAAACATAACTTATTTTACAGTATTGTATTTAAATTTAAATAATTATGGACTGCTGCGCTGCTTAGAAAAAAAAGTACTCCTTACAGGTTTAGACGGGTCTGAAAACTGGCTTTCAAAATTATTTTCAGTCATGTCAAATGCTGAAATATTATACAAGTACACAGATACAAGGCCAAGGGAACGGGCTTGGTAGAATCAGCGGGGAAAGAAGACCCTGTTGAGCTTGACTCTAGTCCGACTTTGTGAAGACACATGAAGGGTGTAGCATAGGTGGGAGCGCAAGCGCAATTGAAATACCACTACTTTTATCGTTTCTTTACTTATTCAGTCTCTCGGTAGAGATTTGTTCGCAGCAGACGAGCAAATCTCCGGCGGGCCTATTCTCGCTGGTCGCGAGATCCGCACAGTGGAAGTATGGGAGATTTGCTTGCAAATAGACAGGCAATATCTCCTGCGGTAGCTATGGCGGACCTATTCCCGCTGGTCGCGGGGACCGCTATAAGTCAGGTGGGGAGTCTGACGATAGTGCACGCTTTACACAGGTCCGGACACTTGTGATTGACAGATGTGCGCGCCCTCATGGTCCGGGCTCGTACGAGGCCCTCACCTGTGGGACATGGCTGAACGTCTCTAAGCCGTGTCCCTTGGGCGTCAGGGTCTGGCCATAACTCGCCACCGGCTCGTGGTGGTGAGGTCTCGGTGGATTGACGCTGAGCCGCCAGCGTCTGCAGCCTACCTTGTGCCAGACGTATTGGTTACCCATTCCTCTGGAATACACAAGACTAGGCCGAGGGAGGGGTCATGTCGTTTGGGCATCACATGATCTCTGAAGCTCTGCCCAGACATTGTGATGGAATATTGGCCATATTCCACTCACATACTTTAGTCTGTCAAGACTGCAAGGTGTCTACTACACAGATACATTACTGCTACAAATGACACTTGTATTCTGTTTAATTTTAGTAGTTAAATTACTAGTTCTAATTATAAATAAATACAGGTCCATTATAGTTTAGTATTGTATTGTATGAGCGCCAGTTACTAGTTCTAATTATAAATAAATAAGGTCCGCTAAAGTTTGGTATTGTATTGTATGGGCGCCAACATCTTGAATTTTGTGTTATGATGGCCATATCTCATTTTCATGTGCTAAATATTTTTTGGGAGAGTTTATTCGCAACCAAGTTGCGAATAAACGAAGTCTCTATTCGCAACCAAGAGTAGATACAAACAAGCTGTGGGAAATCCTTAAACAATATGGAGTGTGTACACATCTAACAAACCAATGTAGAAGCTTATACAGTTAAGCAGCAATGTGCAGGGAATGCCCAAGTCTGCCCCTGCCTGAAGTCTGAGTGGGTTTTCCTGATGGTGAGGGTCAATGGTAATAGGAAAAATAATCCACATGCAAATATCAGTCCAGTGCACTCTCCAGTAGTGGCAGCTATTAGTAGTAGCACGTATATTGGCTACGCTTGCGTTCAAAGCGAACGAACAAACAACAACAAATTCAGATATCCAATAAATTTCTCATGATATATTTGATATTTCCGTGAATTAATCCTGACACTGTCATGTATGGCTTGGTTTGGCAAATCAACAGAATGTGTGTGTGTGTGTGTGTTTTTTTAATTTTTGGGCATATTTACGTTCAGTAGTTTGCCATTTCTTTCTGAACTACCCGCACTCATACCTCTGTATGAAAACCAATGCAAGGCGGTCTGCTTCCAAATCGCTGCAGCTAGGTTTTGAACGCAGTATGCAGGATTACGAAATGCATTCATAACCACTTCACTACAGACCCGGCGACTATTCATGTTTGTTTCAGAAGGTACAGTTAGCTGGATGTCTTTTACAGGACATCACAATCAACCACGGCATTTATTCCAGAAGTTGGTGTTGTTGTTGCCTTCCACTTATGCCGTTAGGCGTCATGGAGAAGGTTCATTGAAGCTCTGGCGCCTGTGACTAGAGCCTTTCCTCCAGTTTCCTACCGGTTTACCAGATAAATAATTACTATCAGTTACCAGTAAGTTAGCTAATTTTGTCAAAATTCCGAATAACTGTCTTTGTACATAGTTGTCTTGTCGCTTTAATTTCTGAATAATGGAGGGGAAAAAAAATTTCGCCGGCGGGGAATCGAACCATGGATACAAGCAGAGATACCGCTATGCTACTGGGGCCACGATGAATGCTTAACACAAATGTATAATATAGTCAAACACATGTCCCGATGACGTCACGTATGTCACGTGACTAGCCTTTTGTTGCTTTTGTTGAATAGAGACTTCGTTTATTCGCAACTTGGTTGCAAATAGACACTTCAATATTTTTTCCTGAACTCCAGCAAACACCAGCATTGTTGAATAATAGGCGGGGTATCTCCCCCCCCCCCCACCCCCCAAGGTAGGTAATTAAGATTATTTCAAGATTGCACCAGGTAATACAAGAATCGATTATTTGATTGTTTTTCCCTTCATACTTTACAGTTCTGTACTTCTTGCCTTTCTGAAATTTGTTTGTTTAATAACCGCATGATTATAACGTAAGTAGGCCCGCCAATCACGTTTTATGTAGATGTCAGGACTTGTTCTAGTATATGTTATTAAATTTAGTTTTCATTTCTACATATATTGTGTGTGTGTGTGGGGGGGGGGGGGGGATTTATAGGGGGAAATGCAAAAAAAAGGGGGGGGGGTGACATTCTGAACATATGGTGAAGAGGTGCATGGGCCAAAAAGAAACGGAGTGACTATTCGCAAAGGAATTGCCAATAGAAAAAAATTATATTCGCAATGGAAGTAGGTCATGTGATTATTCCTATGCGTGTTTCCATATTACAATATTTTGTTGATCTATTAACGTGTCCTCAGTAGCATAGTCGTTAGTGTCTCCGCCTGGTACACGGGAGCTCGAGGATCGATTCCCCGCCGGGAGGCAACATTTTTTTTTTTTTCAGGAATTAGGTGACACCAATGCTAGTGTGATGATTTCGCTTTAGGACTTTAGGCATATGTTTTCTACGGATTTTGTGTATTAGGTGTTGTTTATCTTGCTGCACAAGAACCTGCGCACTTGTCTTTCTGTTCTTATCTGTCTTCTACTTTTGTTGTTTTGGGAAAGGCGCTTAGCCATCCGAACACGAGTTGCCAAAAGAAAGGACAGAAGTAAGAAGAATAGTGATTTATTAAAAAATACGGAGAATTCGGCAGAATTAAACTCGCAACAGTGAACATTCCTATTTAAATTAATCACCTTCTTAGACTTCTTGATGGCCCAAACTAAAATTGACTAGTGAGCAGACGCTGTGACATGTTTGTTACTTACCGCAATTCGATTGCGAATATAATTTTTTTTCTATTCGCAATTCCATTGCGAGTAGAGCCTCCCAAAAAGAAAGGTTGCAAACCAATTCCAGACTGTATAAGCTACGTCTCCAGATCACTTCAGTCTGAGATTTTACAACAGGCACAGTTGTTGCCAGTTATTTTCTCACTGTGTTGTAGTCTAGTCTGAATATCTGGCTGTTGCTATATTAACCCAGTTTAACAGCCGCAATCACTTTGAAAACGAAAACGCGGAAGTGTCACATAAAATAATAAATGTAAATACATTCATATGCAGAAAAGTATCACTTTAGCCTCAGTCAAGCCTGCAGATATTCCGTTACGATTCTTACCTGTGGAAATATGTAATAAGACACAAGCAAGGATCCTCAGAGACGTCATCATGTTATCTAGAGAATAGACAAAAATGTGGAAAATGTGGAAACTGTGAGAAACCAACGGCTCCTCTCTCTCTCGTCTGTTTTCTGGGTCTCCTAAACTAAACTTCCGGCCGTTGACGCATGCTCAGAGCGTGTCCTGAAGGAAAAGCTGTCACGCGTTGGTTTCGTAATCAATTAATAAGGTGCCGTCTTCACAATGAAGGTTGGCTGCAATGGACCTCCAACGCCAACACTGTCGGTCTCTTGCCTTGACTGTACATTCTGTGAGACTGATGTTCGTCCATCTCTTGATGGTATCTTCCCACTTGTATCGTTGTCTACCTCTTGCTCGCTTACCCTCAACCTTGCCTTCCAGTATGGTTTTTATAAGAGTATCATGTCTTTTAACGCAGCGGAAATATTTCACTTGCCTCCTCTTTATTTCTTTCATCAACTCTCTCTTCATTCCCAGTTTTTCTAGAACCTCTGCATTTGATTATTTTTGTCTCCATGAAATACGACATATTCGTCTGAAGGCCTATATCCACATCTCCAGGGCTTCTATGCCGTAATTCGTAAATTGTAAATTCGTAAATGTTTGGATAAATGAACAGTTCAACAATAACTAAAATAGAAACAAGCTGTGGGAAAGCCTTAAACAATATGGAGTAAGTACACATCTAACAAACCTATGTAGAAGCTTACACAACAACAGTGAATGCAGAGAGAGAGAGAGAGAGAGAGAGAGATGGGGGGGGGGGAAGAGAGAGAGAGCAACTGGAGGATACTCTAAACCCTTCACCATACATAAGATCCGGAGTAAGGCAAGGTTGTGTCCTGTCCCCTCTCTTGTTCATAACCAATATAGACAACATAGGTAAAGGCACCAGCCAAACAGAGACCACAAGAACACCGCAAGACGAGAACACAGAAGAAGAACCATCTGCACATCTAACCATTAGAGAACTGTTTTCAGACGACCAAGCACTAATAGCAAAATCAGAAACTGAATTACAAGACCACATGAATAGTCTAAACGAAATGTGTAGCGAATATTACATGAAAATTAGCACAAGTAAAACAGAGGTCATGTAATAACCACATTCTATGTTTAGCGACATGAAAAACTATGTGTATCTCATATTTCTCAAGCATATTCTCAGGGAAGTTCAAAGTGTGAATAAGAAATTCGAAGCAGATATACAGGATCCAACAAAACTACTCAGCGATCTTGTCCAGCTCATTGATTCTATCAGTTCAAAGATTGCTATTCCTGGGGAAAAAATAACAGAAAGTGATGCTATTCAAGATTATTTAGATCCTAATCCCAATCTAGGTTATGAGTTTTAGAAAGAAATAGCAGACTACAAGTTTCCCGATGAGAAAGAAATGCGTGGAAGGTGCATCAAGTTTTTAATAGAGCTATTGACACAGCTGCGTTTACGTACACCCGATAACGTTCGAGTGTTGCAGTCCATGTCATGTCTTAGTGGAAGTGAATGTCTACAGCCAATGAAGCCCTGTATATTGGATCTTGCTAAAATGTTTGTAGAAGATGCAGCTACTCTCACCCGCATCGATTTCCAGTGGAGAAAACTTCATCATATGCAGTGGACACAGACCTCTGACACACTTGGACTGTGGGCAGAAATAGCCTCATACATGGATGCCACCGGTGAAAATCCTTTCCAAGATCTTAAAGATTTAGCTTTAACTGTGCTCATTTTACCTCATTCTAATGCGGACGTGGAGCGTATTTTCAGTCAGATGGGAGTCAAAATTTTTTGGACATGTTATGAGAAGAAATGGATTGGAGAATTTGGTGACAACTGGTAAGATCGAGGGGAACAGACCAAGGGGAAGACCTAGAAGCAAGTACCTGGATGGCTTGGCCTTGTGGCATAGTCGAGACAGAAACACGGAGCTGATCCACGACTCTGGTGATCGGGTGAGATGGCAGAACATGACCGCCCACGCTTACCGGCATGGCACATGATGGATGGATGGGAGTTATAAAATCAAAATTGCGGAACAGACTGAGCATCAAGAGTTTGACAGCTGTTTTGACTATTAGATATGGAATGAAAAGATATGGCAAATGCTGTCATGATTATAAACTACCTAAGGATATTCTGCGAAAAATTGGATCACAGGAGGCATATACAAGTTTCTTTCAATCATCCTCTTCATCCTCATCAACGCAGGAGCAAAGACAGCAGGAAATAGCTACAGAAACTGAAGAGGAGTTGTTTGACTGGGATTTGGCAGTCTGGAATAAACTTCATTCTAATATTCAGTGATAATAATAAATTATAATGTGCTACTTTATAACATTTTGAATGAATACCGCCAGGGCTTGTTTTAGTGATTTCCCAAAAAGTAATATTGCAATTTGGTGATTTTTTGGCTCGAAAGTAGTTCTGATTGGGATTTGGCGGATCTGGAATAAACTTCACTGTAATATGAAGTGGTAATAATAAATTATACTGTGCTTCCTTGTTACATTTGTAATAAAAACAGTTGGTGTTTTTTTTTATGTCTGGTGCTTTTTAGTGCTTTTTAGGGTCGATTTTGGTGCTTTTTCATCAAAGGGAGATGGCAACACTGCTACCAAATACACGAAAGACAATACATGAAAGTATTAATTTTATTTATCTGTGTCCTAGTTCGAATGGCTATCCGTGGATGGAATAAACCGGATGTCGTGGTTAACAGGGTCAACCGACTAAAGGTCAGTACAACCAGAAGCTCGAGGATTGGCTGATATGTTGTTTGTCCATCAAGAATGATGATGACCATTCATTTCATCCAGTGGGGTTGAAGGTGTGGAGCCGTGGGTTCTAAGATGGCTGATAAGGCCTATTTTGGCTCGAAATGTTCTTTGACAATGTGGACAAAGAATGCTTGACGTCTCTGGAGGAGGATTTTCTGCAGTGGTTTTTCTGTCCTGCCTTTTCTTCACAGCTCTTGCAGTCCTGGTTGCCTCACATATAACTGCACCTTTGCTGGATCGAGCACCTTTGCTCGAGGATTGGCTGATATAGTGCACGAGGAGACTAATATTCCAGTAAAACTGTTTAATGTTGTTTGAATAGGGGACGTAACTTTCCTAAGGGATCAAACTTTATATCTTTCACAATTATATATTATACCAAAATAATCCTAAAAACTTTAAAATTTATTCCCAGTATTATATAATTTATTACTAAGATGCCTGTAGCTATTAAACGTTTGAAGAAATATTAAAATGTCTAAACTTTCTAGCAAATCTATGAAAATATATTTATGATAAGGAAACTTTATTTCACATCATCTGTTTTACACTATTAATTTTAATAGGCTGTAGATAAGTTTTATTTGTAGCTTTCTCCGAAAGGAGACCCTATTACCAGTTTTTCTTTGAGCCCGGCACAGTCCGGGGTTAATCTAACAATACTTCAAAGTTCATTTGATTTCATCTATATATATAAAAGACAATGTCTGTCTGTATGTTATTTATGCGTTCGCGAACAGTTCATCCGATTGAGGTGAAATTTCTACACGTCCTCCTCCCCCCTCCTCCTCTCCTCCTCTTTTTTCTTCTGCTGCTGCCGCCGCCGCTCCATTTACCCAAGTGAATTGTTGGGGGAAGATTTAAAGATCTTTCAAGTGCTCTTTCTAATGCCTTTTGTAGGTTGGTCTTCGTTTATCTAAGGCTGTTCTCGATACCAGCACATCATTTTTTACATGAAAATTATACAGCATTATTTTTTACAAGAAAATTATACGACAAAATTAAAAAAAAAAATAATAATCCTAGCATTAAGCGAAATTTTCCAACTGCAACCAATAAATTATTAGACAGACAGACAGACAGACAGACAGACAGACGGACGGATAGATAGATAGATAGATAGACAGACAGACAGACAGACAAACAGACAGACAGATAGACAGGTAGGTAGGTAGATAGATAGATAGATAGATAGATAGATAGATAGATAGATAGATAGATAGATAGATAGATAGATAGATCCCCGCCAGGGACTGGGCGAGGCCGGGCCGGGTCAGCTAGTTCTCTATAATTCCCATTCTGTTTGTACCGCAAAGCGTAAACATGGCTGACATCTAAGCTACTGATAGATCTAGGAAGTACATGACCAACAGGCTGTTAGCAGAAAGCGATGGTTGATGTACTAGTTTAGTTTACTTTAGTCGATGGATCAACATCACGGCACACGGGTGTAACCCATAAGTGCTCCGTTCTCCTAACTCAAACCTGAGTCCTCCCCCGATGTGTCTCCACCTTGACGTGGTGGGGGAGCTTGCGTGTCCCATCGACCCCATTTGCTTGCCGATGGGTGAAAAATTACATATCGGACAGTTTATGGGATAGGGACCAGACTAAGAGAGACACAACCTGCTGCTCTGCAGGTATAGACTGAGGATAGCAGTCAAAATTTAAATCAGGTGCACGAAGGCAGAATTTCTTGGTTCGGACAAAACTCTTAAGGCTCCCTGTCGAGGGCTGTGGCTGAACGCCTCTAAGCCACAAACCCTCGGATCTGAGAGCCAGGCCGATACCCGTCTACCGGAAAATAGAAACGTGATACTGAGCAAGCTACATGCTCAGGTCTGATACATGTTCGAAGGCTCTCAGCTGGGGGATATGAGGGATTCCCGGATGAGAGGGCCAGACCGTTTCCCGTTCACTGCTGCACGAAGGTAAGGTGCTGAGCCGGCAGCACATGTAGCCTACCTCGTGAGCGAGTACAAAAAAGAAAGAAAAGTGCCCCAGTCGAAGGGCATGGTTACGGAAACTCTGTATCTAACTCATAGAGAGTGTAGATATAAGTGGAAGAACGTCTCAACGCAAAATGGAACGCACGGCGAGCGTACCTATTGCGTGGGTTGAAGTCACAAGCAAAAGCTTACCGAGTGGATGTCGCCCGCAATCTGACCGCTCCTGGTGTGTGCTTGAGCGATCAGTGGCAAGCGGGATGCTCAACACATGGAAGTGAGGAACAAAAGCAGCCATGAGCAGGACGTGGAAACTCCTTGGGTGAGCCCAGTCTCAGAGCAATATGTGCCGGCTCTGCAATTATGGAAGCCTCCTCGGATAGTGAGATGATGCCCATGGTCTGCCCCTGCCTTCCCTTGAGGGCCGTCCGCGATATCGTTGATCGTTCTATCTTGACCAGCTGAGATGTGGGTGACATTACAACAGTCTAACGTGTCTCGAAACCAGAGGAAGGCTAACCTCACTAAAAAATGCCCGCCAGAAGTCGGAAGTGTCGGCCTACGGGTGGCAAACTAAAAATTGACACTACGCAATTACGTCCGAGTGAAATGTCTCGCCCGAATGTCTCTCGTGCTAGGAACAGCTCTGACTACCTAGTTTCCGAATGCCGCTCTTGTTCGGAACAGCTCTGACTGGGTAGTTTTCCGAATGTCTGTTGAGCCTGGAAAAGCTCTGATGGGCGCAACGACAAGCACATGTCCGAAAACTCGCTGAGTGGATGCCGTCTGCAAACCTGTCTGGTTTGTGCGGGAATGACCCGGGGAAACGAAATGACCAATATATTGAAGTGAGGATTTAAAGCAGCCATGAGCAGGACGTGACGATCTCCCTCGGTGAGCCCAGATCCAGGGCGTTATGTGTCGGCCCTGCAACTATGGAAGCAACCTTGGATGGCGGAAAATGCTATGGACTGTCCCTGCCTTCCTTTGAGGGATGACCGTTGTCTTCGACCGTTCCACCTTGGCCAGCATGGTTGCAGATGGCGCCACAAAAGTGAGAGTCTCCCAGGAATGCTACCTGGTCAAAAATGCACGCTAAAGTCGATGTGTTGGCCTACGGGTTTCGGCCCAAGGGCGCATAACAGACACACCGCAATCACATCTGAAAAAACACTCCGGATGAACGAAAAGAAGAAGAAACCTGAGTCAGGAAAAACTCTGCTCAGTGCACGAACTCCGTAGCACCGGCGAGGATCCTGAAATACTTAATACACCGGCGAGGATCCTGAAAGTATTTAAGGTTGATGTACTTCATATGGGTGGCGGGGTAGGGGTATTCCCTATCAAAGGAGAAGTAAGGTGCCTCCTTCCCTCCGCTAAACTACGGGACACCATTGGGCAAGGTGGAGTACCCGTTTAGCCCCCCCACCCCACCCCTCACCCCCACCCCCCGATCAGGGTTACGTGAAGCCATGGATGCAGGTGGTGGTTTTTTGATTGATTGATTGAATGATTGATTTAGGAACAGACATCACAGCATTCGGGGCATTCCCATAAGCGCTCCATCTCCATCCTCAACAGCCAGCGAAGAGTTCCAACACTAATAGTACCAGTAGCAATCTGATTATATGTCCGTCTCGCCTTTCCTCTGAGCGTCGATCGTCGGCCAGATCCACTCGTCACCCCTCGCTGTCGCATTCTTGCCAGAATATGGTGATCTATTTCCTCCTCCGAGGTGTACACGTGCTCCCACAAGGCCACAACCACGTCTGCCTTATCATGCATCAATACTCCACCAAGTTTTGTAGAGCCAGCCAATCTGTCCGCCTGTTCATTCCCCAGCACACCAGCATGCCCCGGAGAAAAGATCCAGACGATGCTTGCCACCCGTGACTTCCGAAGCGAAGCAAGCCACTCTGCACGAAGCTTGTCTGTCCTCATCCTACTCAGCATGCTTTCTAAGTCATTTACAATCACGATGTATGTGTGTATCGTATTCTCCATCCAGCGGAAAGCTACACTGACCGCCTCCACCTCCATTCTTAAGCTGCAGGTGGTGGATGAAGTTGAAGAGCAGCCAACAGATAGTTGTAGGTTATGGTCTCCAGCTTCACTACGGTAGGCAGAGGATCTCTGTTTTGGGAGACAATAGCTACGGTCATCTACCAGTAACTATAACTAAAGAAGAAGGAACAACAACAATTCACCTAAACGAACAACATCAGAAACAAGTAAATAATTTCAAGTACCTAGTAAGTATAATATCATAAAATGGCAAATCAGAAGACGAGATCGAAAATAGATGCAATAAGGCAAACCAAATCAATGGACAAATGGCACCAATACTAAAGAACAAACATGTATCAGTAACTACTAAGAAAACACTTTACAACACAATCTTCCTACCAACTCTATGCTACCAATGACAAACCTGGACAATGACAGAAAATGATAAAAGAAAAATCACAACAACAGAAATGAAATTCCTGAGAAGAATACTCAATGTATCAAGAAGAGATGCGATCAGACATGAAGAAATCAGGACTAAAGTGGGGGTTATAGCAGTGCTAGATTTTATTAGAAGGCAGCAAGTCAAATGGTTTGGCCATGCAACTAGGTTACCAAATAACAGTATACCACAACAAGCAATGATGTACAGACAAGCTGGAAGCAGAGGAAAAGGCCGACCACGTAAACGATGGACGGAGGGAATAACAGAGTCCATGGGTATATCGATACATGAAGTCCATAAGCGGGCACTCTCCCGCTGTGTATACTTCGATTCGACACCGCAAGGTACAAGAGGAATATGATGAGATGAGATGAGATGAGATGAGATGAGATGAAGAATAAATAAATAACACTTAGACGAGAAATATCCTGCTTGCCGGGGGAAATGCTGAAAAACACTGAAACATTCTACAGTCTTCTCTGTACTCAACATGATGCTACAATAATCTCCAACATTCTCTGTCACTCAACATGATGCTACAATAATCTCTGACATTCTCTGTCACCCAACATGATGTTACAACAATCTCTATCACTCTACGTCACTCAACATGATGCTACAACAATCTCCATCACTCTACGTCACTCAACATGATGCTACAACATTCTACAGCGTTCTCTGTATTCAACATGATGCTTCAATAATCTCCAACATTCTCCGTCACTCAACATGATGCTTCAATAATCTCCAACATCCTCCGTCACTCAACATGATGCTTCAATAATCTCCAACATCCTCCGTCACTCAACATGATGCTTCAATAATCTCCAACATCCTCCGTCACTCAACATGATGCTTCAATAATCTCCAACATTCTCCGTCACTCAACATGATGCTTCAATAATCTCCAACATCCTCCGTCACTCAACATGATGCTTCAATAATCTCCAACATCCTCCGTCACTCAACATGATGCTTCAATAATCTCCAACATCCTCCGTCACTCAACATGATGCTTCAATAATCTCCAACATCCTCCGTTACTCAACATGAGACTACAACTATACTTCATTACTTAGAATTGTGTCTTGGTGTGCGATTCGCCCCATTATTCTACAAATCCACATTAAAAAGTTATTAATTCTTCCTCCGTATATTTAAAACACGTAATCCTAGATCCAATCTCCCTAGCCAAGGTGTTAACGACGTTGTTCGTAATCACGTATATTCACGCGGGGAAAACAGCTGCGCGAGATTCGGCAGCGGATCGCACCGCGCTGATAACTTACGGGGGTATGTGTGCCGGTAGTTCAGAAAGCAATGGCAAACTACTGAAAGTAAAACTCGCCTAGTACATCAACAGCAGCTGAACAATGCTGGTATTGACTGCAACGTCATGTAAGGGATATGCAACATTTAACAAACATCCTAGAACTTCTTAATGAATCACCGAAAAACGAGAAGTAGATTTGAGCTTTACTAGAGCACGACTACAAGAAACAAAATGGACGTTGCAGCCAAAGCCTTCGTCAGCACAGAACAAACAAACAAAAATAGACAAACAACTATACGAAAGCGTTCCACGAAAGACACTACTTGAAAGTATTAAGGTTACTTATCTGTATCCCTGCTTGAGCGGCTATCCGTGACACCTAGATCCTCTTAATGATTGTAAAACATCCTCACAGATTAATGGGCCACCTCCGTGCAGTCTGTGATTTTCTAATGACACGATCTCATGGTTGGAACAAGATTAGAACTTCTAATCTTCTCCGAAAAATTAGATAAAGCGCCAAGATTGTATTGAATGGGAATTAGTATTGGAAAAGGCAATATACTCGTGAATAACTACAAGGAAAACAGCTATTACAAAATAAACAAACAAACGATTGAAGAAGTAACACCTTTAAATATGTAGGATCAGCTGTATGCAGCGACGGTAATTCAAATAAAGAGATTAAATAAAAGAAAATTTAAATTAAAAAAAAAAAGACGAGATGACTTCAAGTTCATAACATGTCTGAATCCTGTGTGGAAAAGTATCATCAACTGTCCCGTCTATATCAAACTATACGAGTGCAGGCCCGCATTGCCGAATGGGTAAGAACGAGTGTTCTTAAACATCCGTTGTGCTGACGCCGAGGTAAGCGGTTCAGCCCCTACACCGGACAGCTGGACTGAAATGTTGACCTGTCGTCCTTGTCTTGGGGACGTAAATTGCAAGTACCTCTGAAGTGGGTGTGGGTTCGCCTGATAGCGAGGGGCACTGTTAATAGGGAAAGCTAATCCACACACAAAATTCAGTATCACTACTATAAATAGCGTGTATGAACTACATTTGAGTTCAAAGCGAGCGAGCGCCAATACGAGTGGCCGGTGGTATCCATTCTTCTACTTGAGTGTGAGAATTGGACTCATGCTGTAGAAATATAACGGATAATTTATTTATTTGAATACACACGCCTTAGGAAAATTCTGCGCATATGAAATATGGGAGAGAGGAGGAGGAAGGGGAGAAGGAGCAAAATGGCGGGTCGGGGTGGGGACGTAACAAACTTCTATGTCAGAGAGAAAGTAAACATATATACAGGCCACCAACAACCATTTTTGTCAATGGGGAAATGGTACAAGGTGGTTGATAGCTACTTGTGTACTTCAGTATGTTATTTCATCCGTTACTGCCTTGAACTATCAGTAGTTGATAGCTACTCTTCAGTATGTTATTTCATCCGTTACTGTCTTGAGCTATCAGTAGTTGATAGCTACTCTTCAGTATGTTATTTCATCCATTACTACCTTGAGCTATCAGTAGTTGATAGCTAATCTTCAGTATGTTATTTCATCCATTACTACCTTGAGCTATCAGTAGTTGATAGCTAATCTTCAGTATGTTATTTCATCCGTTACTGCCTTGAACTATCAGTAGTTGATAGCTACTCTTCAGTATGTTATTTCATCCGTTACTGCCTTGAACTATCAGTAGTTGATAGCTAATCTTCAGTATGTTATTTCATCCGTTACTGCCTTGAACTATCAGCAGTTGATAGCTACTCTTCAGTATGTTATTTCATCCGTTACTGCCTTGAACTATCAGTAGTTGATAGCTAATCTTCAGTATGTCTGCCTTCTCCTTGATGAATGTTCCAACCGCGGGTGTTTTTGCAGCCAGCAAATCCTCTCGCTGGTTACCCCAAACACTATTCCTCCCCGGTTGTAGCTCAAGCAGCTTCAGAGCAGAGGCAGAGAATTTGAAAACTGCAGCAGAAATACTCTGACAGAGAAACATCGAGTGAACCACATATCTCTCTTCAACGATCTGACGCTAGTTGTTTCAGTGCTGGAGAGTAAAAACAGCGCGGAACTAGCAGACCTAAGGGCAGCACCGCATGGACTGTGTCAGAATTCCAAAAAAAAAAAGAGTTGTAATAAAAAGGATGTCATCACATTACAACATACCCGAAGCTAAAGAGGCTGACAGATTGGCAAAGGAAGACGAAGACTATCTCAGCCTGAAATAGACATAACCTGTGATGGGGCCTAGAGGTTGATAAGAA
Source organism: Cepaea hortensis (assembly GCA_963921405.1). Taxonomy (NCBI): domain Eukaryota; kingdom Metazoa; phylum Mollusca; class Gastropoda; order Stylommatophora; family Helicidae; genus Cepaea; species Cepaea hortensis. The sequence goes on from OY992891.1 coordinate 98,901,551, forward strand.
TCACTTAGGATAGAACCAACTGGGAATAAGAGTATCCAAGCCACCAGAAAGACGATGCGCACTACCAGTTAGTTAGTTAGTCGACAGATCATCCTTAGTTGAGTTGAGCTAAGAACCGAAATCACTGCACTTAGGACATTCCAACATGCGCTCCATCCCTTCGTTCAACAGCCAGCGAAAAGTCACACCACTAATCGTTCCCACCGCTATCTGATTGAAAGTTCACCACATCTTCCCTCTCAGTTTTGAGAATCTTCCAGAACCCCTACCGATACCCACCAATCTCATTCTTTCCACATACGGGTTCTCAGCCTGTTCTCTCTCTCTCTCTCTATCTCCCCCCCCCCGTCTTCTCCACCTGGCTCCACAGCATCCTCATTGCACATCGAACCACTAAGTCCATAAGTGCTCGGATCCCCTCCTCAGTAAATCCCGCAGCGTGTAGCGGCGGCTAACGACACCAGTTCTGTGTTGGCTTCCTGCACAGTATTCTTGTTTGGCTGTTCTCGCAGTCTGCCCTGGTTGTAGATTCTCGGTCATCAATTGGTTCTCGCGAACGACTTACTTCTCGTAGAACATTCAGTATATCAGCCTGGTCCATGGCTTGTCCGCCCTCCACAGTTGCCTTACCTGCAAGTTTACCAACTCGACTTTAGTGAACAAGTAGCGATCTTCAGGCTCCGCATAGGACACACCAGGCAGAAATATTACATATGTAATAGAATACAGATAGGAGATACCGATGAATGTAACTGTGGAGCTGGTAAAATGACAACTGCTGCAGGAGTGTTAAGAGACAAGTATTTGGGCCTACACTGCTGCGATTAAGGCCAAACTCTATGGGATATCAACAAGCTCAAGTTTACTGTTGCTGCTGTCTTTAAATATATTCAGGCTGACGTCCGAAGGTGTACGAGCAACAAGAATCACCTTCAAGTTGGGAGGCCGAGAATACTGGACGTACATGGCAGCCAACCTTCGTTGTGGAGACGCCAAGACCGTCCATCTGATCTTGTTCGGGTAATTTGGTGGTCACATGACCAGGTGGACGCTGTGCGCAGTCTTACCTGTCAGTTTTCACTTCCTACTTCCGGTCTCTCACCTGTCTTCAGGTGCAACATTGTTTTACCTTTATGAGTGCTTTAAGGAGAGAAGATGAAACTACCCGTAGCTTTTGTGTTTGCGGTATTTACAATAAAACAAGGTAAGCCAGTGGGGCAGTGGCCGTGGTGTTCTCACTAAGAAGTGTTTCAGAGACCCCCTGCCTGCACATATGTCTGTTGTCAGTGCCACTTTGCTTCAACTATCCGGTTGTTTTCTCTGTCCTTTGACTACGACAATCCGGAAATTAAAGTGTTGTTGACACTTCTGATTCTGTGGTTGCTCATTCTTAATATGTGACTTATTTTCATCGTTTTGTTAATAACTTATGTACTTTCCAGTTTTTAGTATGGCTTTCACTTTCAGCCTTCCTTGTACTTGTAGTGTACCGATTGCTAATTAATAATAATAATTAATATTTTATCGTTCTAATTAAGTTAAATTAACTATTAATATTATTATTATTATATTATTAATCTAATAATATTAACTACATGAAGTGACTTTTCATGTTGACATGAAGTGTGTGATGTGTGAGTTGCATGTTCAATGTTGAGTGTGTCGGTTGTGTATGTGGTAGCTTGTCTTCTTGAGTGTGTGTGTGTGTTGTTATGTGTGTAGCTTGTTGTCATGTGACTTATTGAGCGTGTATTTTTGTTGTTCAGTATGTGTGCTAGTTTATGGTGTGTACTGTTTGGCCTAGCATGTTGAGCGTATGTCAGGCGGCGTGTATGTATATATGCTACAGAATAAATTGTGATTGTGGCACATTGATCTTATTAAGGACATTTTTAACTTAATTCTGTTTTGTTAAATAGCTTGCATGACTGTAACATCTGGGTCATGGCATGGGGGTCAGGTCAGGTGGCCTGTTCTCTTTCTGTTCACTGTTCCATCCCAAACAATTCCCAGAACACTCTGACAGTTGTCGGCTATCCAGTTTGGTGACGTGGTGTTGACCCCAGAGGCATACTGGTTTTAACAAAATTGTCCAAGCACTGTTGAGAATTGAACCCAGTTGACTGTCAGACGAGTGAGCTAACTACAGTGCCACCACACTACGATGGCAGAGGATATTATCCTTGTACAACACTGGGGTACTGATCATACAGAACTCTCCAAGCACAGTTCTGGCCCTCATCAAACTCAGTTAAAGACAAACTCTATGAAAAACTAGGCACTCTCAAAAGACATCCCAAGTTTATGTCAAACACTGGAATCAGAACAACAGCAATCAAGTTCATCTCGCAGGTCCGCATGGTCAAATGGATAAGAACGCGTGTTCTTAAACATTCGTTGTGCTGATGCCGAGGTAAGCAGTTCAACCCCTACACCGGACAGCTGGACTAAAATGTTGACCTGTCGTCCTTGACTTGGGGACGTAAATTACAAGTACCTCTGAAGTCGGAGTCGGTTCGCCTGTTGGGTAAGGACACTGTTAATAGGGAAAGCTAATCCACACGCAAAATTTAGTCCATCGCTACTATAAATAGTGTGTATGGACTACGCTTGAGTTCAAAAGCAAGCGAGCGAGAAAAAAAAAAAACAAACAAAGAAAGTTCATGTCCAACACCAGGATCAAAACAACAACAATCAAGTTTATGTCCAACACCAGGATCAAAACAACAACAATCAAGTTTATGTCCAACACCAGGATCAAAACAACAATCAAGTTTATGTCCAACACCAGGATCAAAACAACAACAATCAAGTGTATGTCCAACACCAGGATCAAAACAACAACAATCAAGTTTTATGTCCAACACCAGGATCAAAACAACAATCAAGTTTATGTCCAACACCAGGATCAAAACAACAACAATCAAGTTTATGTCCAACACCAGGATCAAAACATCAATCAAATTCATGTCCAACACCAGGATCAAAATGACATCAATCAAATTCATGTCCAACACCAGGATCAAAACAACAACAATCAAGTTTATGTCCAACACCAGGATCAAAACAACAACAATCAAATTCATGTCCAACACCAGGATCAAAACAACAACAATCAAGTTTTATGTCCAACACCAGGATCAAAACAACAACAATCAAGTTTTATGTCCAACACCAGGATCAAAACAACAACAATCAAGTTCATGTCCAACACCAGGATCAAAACAACAACAATCAAGTTTATGTCCAACACCAGGATCAAAACAACAATCAAGTTTATGTCCAACACCAGGATCAAAACAACAACAATCAAGTTTATGTCCAACACCAGGATCAAAACAACAAGAATCAAGTTTATGTCCAACACCAGGATCAAAACAACAAGAATCAAGTTCATGTCCAACACCAGGATCAAAACAACAACAATCAAGTTTTATGTCCAACACAGAATCAAAACAACAACAATCAAGTTTATGTCCAACACCAGGATCAAAACAACAACAATCAAGTTTATGTCCAACACCAGGATCAAAACAACAAGAATCAAGTTTATGTCCAACACCAGGATCAAAACAACAAGAATCAAGTTTATGTCCAACACCAGGATCAAAACAACAACAATCAAGTTTTATGTCCAACACAGAATCAAAACAACAACAATCAAGTTTATGTCCAACACCAGGATCAAAACAACAGCAATTAAGTTTATGTCCAACACCAGGATCAAAACAACAACAATCAAGTTTATGTCCAACACCAGGATCAAAACAACAACAATCAAGTTTATGTCCAACACCAGGATCAAAACAACAACAATCAAGTTTATGTCCAACACCAGGATCAAAACATCAATCAAATTCATGTCCAACACCAGGATCAAAATGACATCAATCAAATTCATGTCCAACACCAGGATCAAAACAACAACAATCAAGTTTATGTCCAACACCAGGATCAAAACAACAACAATCAAATTCATGTCCAACACCAGGATCAAAACAACAACAATCAAGTTTTATGTCCAACACCAGGATCAAAACAACAACAATCAAGTTTTATGTCCAACACCAGGATCAAAACAACAATCAAGTTTATGTTCAACACAGAATCAAAACAACAACAATCAAGTTTATGTCCAACACCAGGATCAAAACAACAACAATCAAGTTTATGTCCAACACCAGGATCAAAACAACAACAATCAAGTTTATGTCCAACACCAGGATCAAAACAACAACAATCAAATTCATGCCCAACACCAGGATCAAAACAACAACAATCAAGTTTTATGTCCAACACCAGGATCAAAACAACAACAATCAAGTTTTATGTCCAACACCAGGATCAAAACAACAACAATCAAGTTCATGTCCAACACCAGGATCAAAACAACAACAATCAAGTTTATGTCCAACACAGAATCAAAACAACAACAATCAAGTTTATGTCCAACACCAGGATCAAAACAACAATAATCAAGTTTATGTCCAACACCAGGATCAAAACAACAAGAATCAAGTTTATGTCCAACACCAGGATCAAAACAACAAGAATCAAGTTCATGTCCAACACCAGGATCAAAACAACAAGAATCAAGTTTTATGTCCAACACAGAATCAAAACAACAACAATCAAGTTTATGTCAAACACCAGGATCAAAACAACAACAATCAAGTTTATGTCCAACACCAGGATCAAAACAACAAGAATCAAGTTTATGTCCAACACCAGGATCAAAACAACAAGAATCAAGTTTATGTCCAACACCAGGATCAAAACAACAACAATCAAGTTTTATGTCCAACACAGAATCAAAACAACAACAATCAAGTTTATGTCCAACACCAGGATCAAAACAACAGCAATTAAGTTTATGTCCAACACCAGGATCAAAACAACAACAATCAAGTTTATGTCCAACACCAGGATCAAAACAACAACAATCAAGTTTATGTCCAACACCAGGATCAAAACAACAACAATCAAGTTTATGTCCAACACCAGGATCAAAACAACAACAATCAAGTTTTATGTCCAAGACAGAATCAAAACAACAACAATCAAGTTTATGTCCAACACCAAGATCAAAACAACAACAATCAAGTTTATGTCCAACACCAGGATCAAAACAACAACAATCAAGTTTATGTCCAACACCAGGATCAAAATAACAACAATCAAGTTTATGTCCAACATCAGGATCAAAACAACAACAATCAAGTTTATGTCCAACACCAGGATCAAAACAACAACAATCAAGTTTATGTCCAACACCAGGATCAAAACAACAACAATCAAGTTTTATGTCCAACACAGAATCAAAACAACAACAATCAAGTTTATGTCCAACACCAGGATCAAAACAACAACAATCAAGTTTATGTCCAACACCAGGATCAAAACAACAACAATCAAGTTTTATGTCCAACACAGAATCAAAACAACAACAATCAAGTGTATGTCCAACACCAGGATCAAAACAACAACAATCAAGTTTATGTCCAACACCAGGATCAAAACAACAACAATCAAGTTTATGTCCAACACCAGGATCAAAACAACAACAATCAAGTTTTATATTCAACACAGAATCAAAACAACAACAATCAAGTTTATGTCCAACACCAGGATCAAAACAACAACAATCAAGTTTATGTCCAACACCAGGATCAAAACAACAACAATCAAGTTTTATGTTCAACACAGAATCAAAACAACAACAATCAAGTTTATGTCCAACACCAGGATCAAAACAACAACAATCAAGTTTATGTCCAACACCAGGATCAAAACAACAACAATCAAGTTTATGTCCAACACCAGGATCAAAACAACAACAATCAAGTTTTATGTCCAACACAGAATCAAAACAACAACAATCAAGTTTATGCCCAACACCAGGATCAAAACAACAACAATCAAGTTTATGTCCAACACCAGGATCAAAACAACAACAATCAAGTTTTATGTCCAACATAGAATCAAAACAACAACAATCAAGTTTATGTCCAACACCAGGATCAAAACAACAACAATCAAGTTTATGTCCAACACCAGGATCAAAACAACAACAATCAAGTTTTATGTTCAACACAGAATCAAAACAACAACAATCAAGTTTATGTCCAACACCAGGATCAAAACAACAACAATCAAGTTTATGTCCAACACCAGGATCAAAACAACAACAATCAAGTTTATGTCCAACACCAGGATCAAAACAACAACAATCAAGTTTTATATTCAACACAGAATCAAAACAACAACAATCAAGTTTATGTCCAACACCAGGATCAAAACAACAACAATCAAGTTTATGTCCAACACCAGGATCAAAACAACAACAATCAAGTTTTATGTTCAACACAGAATCAAAACAACAACAATCAAGTTTATGTCCAACACCAGGATCAAAACAACAACAATCAAGTTTATGTCCAACACCAGGATCAAAACAACAACAATCAAGTTTATGTCCAACACCAGGATCAAAACAACAACAATCAAGTTTTATGTCCAACACAGAATCAAAACAACAACAATCAAGTTTATGTCCAACACCAGGATCAAAACAACAACAATCAAGTTTATGTCCAACACCAGGATCAAAACAACAACAATCAAGTTTTATGTCCAACATAGAATCAAAACAACAACAATCAAGTTTATGTCCAACACCAGGATCAAAACAACAACAATCAAGTTTATGTCCAACACCAGGATCAAAACAACAACAATCAAGTTTTATGTTCAACACAGAATCAAAACAACAACAATCAAGTTTATGTCCAACACCAGGATCAAAACAACAACAATCAAGTTTATGTCCAACACCAGGATCAAAACAACAACAATCAAGTTTATGTCCAACACCAGGATCAAAACAACAACAATCAAGTTTTATGTCCAAGACAGAATCAAAACAACAACAATCAAGTTTATGTCCAACACCAGGATCAAAACAACAACAATCAAGTTTATGTCCAACACCAGGATCAAAACAACAACAATCAAGTTTATGTCCAACACCAGGATCAAAATGACATCAATCAAATTCATATCCAACACTGGAATTAAAGTCTGAGAAAAAATGCAAGAAGAATAATGAACAACAAAAGCTTATGTTGTAAACTTTATCAAAGACGTATAAATATGTATTGTGTGCTGGTAATCTTTTGCTTGTTTCTTTGTCTGTTTCCAGTTTTTGGTCAGAATCCAGAGATTGTAGATGAAATCTGGCCAGAGGTGCAGCCTGTGGGCCGAACTGGGCGGCTGAACTGTACCGTGGCAAGGCTCAATGCTAACACGGTGAGTCTCCTAGTGGAATCTACAAGCCAGAAGTAGAAGTATATTTGGTTATTGTTAACCAGACATTAGGTCACTGCACTCATGGTTGTTCAGTATTTCATGTGAGAAGTACAATATGCTAACCTAAACATGCCACAGTCCATCGAGGAGATGTAGTCTGATTGAAAGAGACCAGAGCACACTATTCAGGTGAAAGAGACCAGGGGACAAGGCAGTGAAATCTTTCATGTCTCATGACAGAAACCGCACAACTATGGAAAACCACCTCATTTTCCAGTTTGGTGTCTCTTTCACCGTGTGACCTCAATGTCTAACATAGTTTCATTTTACCTTTTTGTGGCTCACTCCCCTCCCCCCCTTTTTTCCCCTACCTCCCTCCCTCCCAAACCCCACTTATGTCGTTCCCACTTTTCAGTTTGCCTACTCTCCCCTTTTTTTTTTGCCACTTGTCAGCCCCCCCCCCCCCCCCCCCCCCCCCAGGACCTTCCGGATAAAGATTGACCATGACACTTGTTTTGTCTTTTTTGTCTTATCTTACTTCCCGTCATCTGACCTACGGAGCTAGTGTCAGTTTGATTTCTGTGTTGTAGAATTCAGACATCACCAGGACCCCAGGAATATAGTGTTGTACCAGTGTTTTTCTTTGTGTGTGTGTGTGTGCATGCGTGAGCGCGCGTTTGTGTGTGTGCACTGACAAATTGAGCCTGAGGCACCCTGAGAGACATTGCGTTGAGACAGATATGAGTCTGAAGCACTTGAGACATTGAGTTTCAGGCAGCCTGAGACAGTTTGAGTCAGAGGCACCCTGACTGCTTGAGTCAGCTTGGGTCTGAGGCATCTTGTGAAACATTAGACATGAAAGATTGGACTTGTAACACCACATGAAAGATTGGACCTGTGACACCACACGAAAGACTGGACCTGTGACACCACGTGAAAGACTGGACCTGTGTACCCACATGAAAGATTGGACCTGTAACACCACATGAAAGATTGGACCTGTGGCACCTCATGAAAGATTGGACCTGTAACACCACATGAAAGATTGGACCTGTGGCACCTCATGAAAGATTGGACCTGTGTCCCCACATGAAAGATTAGACCTGTGTCCCCACATGAAAGATTGGACCTGTAACACCACATGAAAGATTCTACCTGTGGCACCTCATGAAAGATTGGACCTGTGGCACCTCATGAAAGATTGGACCTGTGTCCCCACATGAAAGACTGGACCTGTGTCCCCACATGAAAGATTGGACCTGTAACACCACATGAAAGATTGGACATGTGACACCTCATGAAAGACTGGACCTGTGACACCACATGAAAGACTGGACCTGTGACACCACATGAAAGACTGGACCTGTGTCCCCACATGAAAGATTGGACCTGTAACACCACATGAAAGATTGGACCTGTGGCACCTCATGAAAGACTGGACCGGTGACATCACATGAAAGATTGGACCGGTGACACGACATTAGGGAACTGGTCGGGGGCTTCCTATTGTGTACTATAGAACCTCCATTCATTGTTTACAGAATGTTGTCAGCTTGTCTATTCAGCATGTGACCTAGTTTTACAATCCCATGTCCGCAGGTTGAGTGGTCGAGAATTGCAACCAAGGAGTTGATTTCCAGCGGAGAATCCATCATCATCAAAAATGATTTCATGAGTGGGATTAGGAAATTCGAGGTGCAGGTGCGAACCAATGTTGATCGAATAACCTACATGTTGATAGTCCGCCGCTTGCTGCAGCAGGACGCCGGTGACTACCAGTGCCAAGTCAGGATCCAGTCAGTGTCGCCACCACAGTGGCCGAAAAAACTGGGCTCCATATCAGTCCAAGGTCAGTTTGGAGCGTTTGTTTCTGAGTTGTCGTGTTCCAGTAATTGAGTCCATTTATGCTTGATTTGTTTTTGGTTGTTTTAGTTGTGGAGATGACTCCCTGGTAGGGTAGTAGCATGCTTGCCTTCTACTGTGGAGATGTTGGGTTTGATCCCAGAGATACTCACCTGCCTTGGTTTGTGACAGGTGTAGATGGTGTGTGTAATTACGTGGTTCTGATTTATAACAGCAGGATTACAAGGTACCTTCATTCCCTACAACAGAAGAGCAGGGAATAAACAAGACCTTCACCCTGTAATCATCATCATGTGCTCTGACAGCTGGTGTCAGCGTTCATGTCTCTCCACAGATCTCGCTCCATGGTTTCTGGACTCTACTGGTAATATTCTTCCATGCCACCGAGTCCATCCAGCATCATTTCTCTTGGTCTGCTTCTCTTCTCCTTGATCTTTCCAGTTGTCATGATGTTTTCCAATGCCTCTCTTATCTTTACACTACCAAAGAAAGCTATATGTCTCTTTCTTATTGTTGTATATAATATTCTAGTTCCATTTTCAGACAATTGTTGTTAGTTACACTGGCAGTCCAAGGAATTCGCAATATTCCCCTCAGAAACCACATCTTTGTTGCTTCCAAGCCCTTCGTAAGTTGTTTATTAGCGTTCCATAATTCATTGCCATACAGAAAAACAAGTTCTGTATAACATTTCAGGACTCTCTTTCTTATATTGGGTGATAGTGGCTTATTTCATTAAATACTTTTCAATTTCTAAAATGTAGCTTTTGCTTGACCTGATCACAATCTCTGTCATGCATTTTTCATCTGATGTAATTGCCTCATGGAATTTAAATGTATCCATTTGGTTAAGTATTTTCTCACCAAAAAAAAAAGAGGAAAGGTCTCTCAAGACTCATTAATTACATACCCCAGAATAGAAGAGGATAAGTCTCTCAAGACTCATATAATTACATACCCCAGAATAGAAGAGGAACATCTAGAATGATTCAGGTATCAATACGCCCAGGCTGGAAGAGGATATACTAATCATCATGATGTACCATGGCGATTAGCAAGGACAGTAAAGGTTCCCCATCTCACACGATTAGCAAGGACAGTAAAGGTTCCCCATCTCACACGATTAGCAAGGACAGTAAAGGTTCCCCATCTCACACGATTAGCAAGGACAGTAAAGGTTTCCCATCTCACACGATTAGCAAGGACAGTAAAGGTTCCCCATCTCACACGATTAGGAAGGACAGTAAAGGTTCCCCATCTCACATGATTAGGAAGGACAGTAAAGGTTCCTCATCTCACACGATTAGCAAGGACAGTAAAGGTTCCCCATCTCACACGATTAGCAAGGACAGTAAAGGTTCCCCATCTCACACGATTAGGAAGGACAGTAAAGGTTCCCCATCTCACACGATTAGGAAGGACAGTAAAGGTTCCCCATCTCACACGATTAGCAAGGACAGTAAATGTTCCCCATCTCACACGATTAGCAAGGACAGTAAAGGTTCCCCATCTCACACGATTAGCAAGGACAGTAAAGGTTCCCCATCTCACACGATTAGGAAGGACAGTAAAGGTTCCCCATCTCACACGATTAGCAAGGACAGTAAAGGTTCCCCATCTCACACGATTAGCAAGGACAGTAAAGATTCCCCATCTCACACGATTAGCAAGGACAGTAAAGGTTCCCCATCTCACACGATCACCAAAGTCTCTGCACAGGTCTGTGGGCTTGCCCTGTTCTGCTGTGTGGCCAAGCCATCCATGTAATTTCTTTGTCATCTCCTGGCTTTTTCAAATCCAGTTTGCCAGTTGCCACTAAGTTTTCTAGTTTACTTCTCCTAACAGCGTACCCAAAACATCTTGAATGTCTGCGTCTCATTTTTCTAATGAAGTGATGGTTTTCAAACTGTTTCTCATTGGACCACCTCATTTGTTTGTCTATTTGTCTGTAATATTCTGAGCAGTTTCCCAGACACCACATTTCCACTTCCGTTAGATATTTCTCAGCTTATCTGATTATTGTCCATGTTTCAATTGCACGCAACAGTTAGGATTATATGTAACACTTTAACACTTTTCCCTCATTGCAATTAGCAGATTTTTTTTATTGGTCAGTATGTTTTCCACCTTGGAAAAGGCTACTTTTGCAATGGTGATTCTAGTTTGAATTTAAACAAGCCACCATCCTGTAGATGTTATGACTGTTTCAAAATAGTTGTACCAGTTCACATGCTGTGACTATTTCAAGATGTGTACCAGTTCACATGTTATGACTGTTCCGAGATAGCGTACTGATTCACATGTTACAACTGTTCCTAGAAAGTTGCATCGATTCACTTGTTTAAGAATGTTCTCAGTTATTTGCATATTACTTTGTTGTATTTCTTTCTTCTTGGAGATTGCCAATTAATTACTGGGTTAATTCTAACACTAGTATCTCACTTTGTACAATAACAGCATATACTAAATGTTGCAGATCCTGTTAGTTGTCTGCAGTCAATATTATATTATCTACATATTTTATACTGTTGGCGTTGCGGCCTCAGATGGTGATTCCTCCCATGTCGTAAAATGTTTCATGTTTTCACTATATAAAGTAAAAGGTGTTGAGACTTTAGATATCCCTGCCATACACTTCTTTTCATCATTTTTATGACAGCATGTGGCTTCCAATATATGTTCTTTACAAGTGTGAGGTTTTTCCCGCCTTTGTGGAGATATGCACATGGGTATATCATGTCAATGTACCCCACTCTTCTGAAAGTGTTTATGTAGTCAAAGATCCGTCACATTCGCTACAATAAAACAATCTGCAGTCAAAGATCAGTCACATTCGCTACAATAAAACAATCTGTAGTCAAAGATCAGTCACATTCGCTACAATAAAACAATCTGTAGTCAAAGATCAGTCACATTCACTACAATAAAACAATCTGTAGTCAAAGATCAGTCACATTCGCTACAATAAAACAATCTGTAGTCAAAGATCAGTCACATTCACTACAATAAAACAATCTATAGTCAAAGATCAGTCACATTCACTACAATAAAACAATCTGTAGTCAAAGATCAGTCACATTCACTACAATAAAACAATCTGTAGTCAAAGATCAGTCACATTCGCTACAATAAAACAATCTATCACAATAAACAATTTGTCATCTGCCAAGATGGCAAGGTTCCAGTGAAGTAGTCAATGAAGCAAAAATGTAGGGTCTGTATTTCTCCTGTTCAGTGTACAGATTTTTTCAGCAGCACAGCGTTTGTTGTATCCTTGCCTTCTACAAACCCACATTGTTTATTCCCCATTTCTGGCAGTAGAGTAAACTAGACAGGAGTAAGATATATCTACACCCCAGTGTAGCAGTGGGGAAACTTCGTAGATATTAGTTATTGATAACATTTACAATAATATAAATGGATTCAGATTAAATAAACACATTGACGTGGTCTTCAGGTTGACCCTGCCTAAAATATTTACCAGAAAATGTCTTGAAAAGTAAAGGCAGTTGACACAATACTGACCACATCGTGCACAAGTGCCTGTATACAACAGACTTTTACTGAACTTTAAAAAAAATACTCCACGCAGCCAAATCAACATCCATGGAGTCACACAGATCGGTGTGTAATCATACATGCAACATTTACACATTTCTCATTTTATTTCATTAAATTAATTGTGCTAGCAATTTGCTATTTTAATTCTCGACAGAATAAAAGACAACAGGCTTTTAAAATTGTTTTATATGTTTTGTGAAGTGGCTCCAACCATCCAACCTGGCGATTCAACAACTGTGTTGCAAGTGGACAGGGGAGGCAACTCTAGTTTGAAATGTGCGGCAACTGGCATCCCCTACCCCAACATTACCTGGACACGCTCAGATGGTGGCCTGCTTCCAGTTCTGCCAGCTCCCATGGCACTCTTCAGGGTATCGTCCATTGTGTTTCCATGTTTCTGTCTAATCATTTACTTCAGACAGAGAATAGTTAAGACTAGTCTAAACATGCATTGTGTTTCCATGTTTCTACCTAATAATTTACTTTTGGTAAAGAACATTTCACACTAGTCTAAACATGCATCAGAGGAGAATAAATCATGCACATATATCTTGCCACACTACAAGTCCGGCGTGTTCATAAACTGTTGAACGCAACTGAGCAAATAGTGTGTCAATTAAATGTCTGGCTCGACACCACAATCGTAAAAGCAAACTGAACAAATGTTCAACGCTGGAACAGCAAGGTAAATGACTTTGAAGATAACGGCCATGCTGAAGATGTTGATACGTAATAACATTTAATAAGTTCTCACAGTCAGTTTGAGATTTTCTATCAATTCTATCCGTACCTAGGTGCTTGTTGTTGCCAAGCGGGACCTAGTTCTATTTACAGGAACTCATTGATACTCAACACTAACCTGCTTACAGAGATATTGTACCTTCGTATCTTCCATTGCCCTTCTGTCGTTCTGCCTGCAGTCCTCCTTTGCCGCTCTGCGCGATGTAGGTCTAGGTACCCCGTACGTTCTGTAGCGACACGTTGTAGTAATCCCCGTATATCTTCGTCGCAGCCACTGCTTTACATGCCAACACTATTCTATCGCCAACATTTGCATTTTACGGCCTTCTATTACCTTCCCAATCAATGTCCTTTCTCTTGATATCTGACGTCACTGTCCTTTGTGTTCTTTATCAACAGTTTCTTAGTTTCTTGTGGGGTTTTACTTATATGATTTTCTACCGCCTTTTCCGATGTCGTCATTATGTCTAAACGCAATGTGGCATATCTGCTGTACATCAGACAGCCATCTTGTTCTACTTACGTGTTCAAGCTATGTTCTATCTCTCCAACTGTTAGAATCATTTTTATGAGAGAGAGAGAGGAATGAATTGGAGCCGGAGTACAATTTCCCACAATTGTTGTTTGTGTGTACAATATACTAGCCACACAGCTGTTGGTATTTCCCACAATTGTTGTATGTACAGCCTGCTAGCCAGACAGCTGTTGGTATTTCCCACAATTGTTGTATGCACAGCCTGCTAGCCAGACAGCTGTTGGTATTTCCCACAATTGTTGTATGTACAGCCTGCTAGCCAGACAGCTGTTGGTATTTCCCACAATTGTTGTATGTACAGCCTGCTAGCCAGACAGCTGTTGGTATTTCCCACAATTGTTGTATGTACAGACAGCTGTTGGTATTTCCCACAATTGTTGTATGTACAGCTAGCCAGACAGCTGTTGGTATTTCCCACAATTGTTGTATGTACAGCCTGCTAGCCAGACAGCTGTTGGTATTTCCCACAATTGTTGTATGTACAGCCTGCTAGCCAGACAGCTGTTGGTATTTCCCACAATTGTTGTATGTACAGCCTGCTAGCCAGACAGCTGAAGACATGAAGCAGTTCACTGTATTTCTGATTGATACTTTAGTCCTATCTGTGGTTCCTAAATCAATCAATCAATCAATCAATCAATCAATCCTATCTCCCCGGGAAGGTTAACCCGGTCAACAAATGCCCGCAGAAGTCGGATGTGTCGGCCTAACGGCGCAAGAACGCAGCTCTGCTGTAAACAGGCACAACGCAATCACGTCCGAAAAAAAACTCCGGATGAACAAAGAAGAAGAAGAAGAATCCTATCTGTGGTCACATGCAGACTTATCACTGTTACACTAACATCATCTCAGCATGATAGATTAGAATGTGTTCTGAATGAAGGCAAGCGATAACAGAATATGGATGACTTTTGAGTCAGTATATTAAGTTTGTGTGTCTTTTCCACTTCCTGTTTCTAGAGCCCGGAGCTGCCGCTGGTCAATGTTGACATACAACACATGGGAGTGTATCGCTGTGTGGCTGACAACCATATCAAGCCCCCTGCGGAGCACCTGGCTGAAGTTCTTGTGTTTCACGCACCAAAAACTCGGGTGGTTCAAGATTCTGTTGGCCAGGCACAGAACCGCCGTTTCAGTGCCAAATTGGAATGTATAGTTCAAGGTCAGTTCTGTTAAATATAACAGTCAGATGGACAAGTGTGTGTGTGTGTGTATTGGAGGAGTGAAAGAAAAATATTCTATTTGCTTATCCACAGTCCCCTTTTGGAGCAAAGGACCTCAAGCAACTCAACGTCAATCTGTCCTATCTGTTGCTGTCTCATGCAGCTCTGCCCATGTCTTACACATCTTATTCTCCTCCGTCTGCAATATCCATCTCCTTGTTTTCTTAGGTCTCCCTCTGTAATTTGCCTTGTAGATTCCATTGAAACGATTTTCTGTCTGGACTATTCTCAGGTTTTCTTAGTGTGAGTCCTATTGTCAGGTTTTCTCAGTGTGTGTCCTATTGTCAGGTTTTCTCAATGTGTGTCCTATTGTCAGATTTTCTCAGTATGTGTCCTATTCAGTGCCAGTATTTCCCCCTCACCTGTTGAATCGCTTTATTCTGTCTAATTCTCTCCCTAAGCTACACATTAAGTGATTTTGTCCTACCACATTAAGAGATTGTGTCATACATATTAAGTTATGTGATACCACATTAAGTGATTATGTCATTGTTATAGTTATTCTCCATGTGTGTGGTGGAGGTGTTAGATCCCATGCCCACATTTTCTGAGGACATGATTGCTGTACTGAGTCTGTTCAGGAGCAAACAACACCAGAGATAATGTAATGGAGGACTGTGTTTATTGAAGTTGAATATCTTGAACTGATCTTTGCATGTCTTAGTCAGATGATCATGGTGTGACCTTTGACACACATGGTCTCAAGTAGACTGTGAAAGAAACTATTATTTAACCCTTTAAATATTCAATGTTTCCTATCACCCTTTATTCCTCCGAATTACCCACCTCATTCTATAATTATATTACATCACTGGTGACCCACTCTTCTAGTGTAGATTTTATTAATTCCTAGTTACTAATCGAGTGTCATTGTCTGGACGTTCGATACATCTATAGTTTAGTATCAGCCGGCTAAATTTAACCATCTTGTGTCACATACGCTTCCTTCGTTTTTCTTCTATTTTGCTGTCTTTGTATTGGCGGCATGGTTCTATTATTTTTATGCTTTTCCAGGCTGTAGTTTGCGATTCCTGTTCTCTACCATTAGTTATCGCGTAGTTTCCCCACTGAATCTACACTACAAATATTGGTAAATTATATACATCAAATCGTAAATATACAATCAATGCAACATTCCTTCCAATTCTTGTGATTAGATCGCTCAACTGATTTTTGTGATTAGATCGCTCAACTGGGGAACAGTTGCCACTAGCGCTATTATAATGTATATAATTTGGTTATCAAATATATTGCTACTTAGAGCCTGTAGGAATATTCTGTAAACATGTTGAAGTGTATTGTAAGGCTAGTTTCTGGATCCTGTGCACCCAGCATCACATCAATCGGTCAGATGGATGGTGTACACTGTCTGCCGGCTGATGGGAAGTGGCCAGGCAGATTTTTCGTGTTGCCTGTAATGTTCGCAGGCCAAACTGAGTATTTTACCCAGCCAAACTTGCGCTAAGGCAGTATGCACAAACAACTACATTAGCCTCTATTTCTATACTGTAATG
This sequence comes from Cepaea hortensis, assembly GCA_963921405.1. Lineage (NCBI taxonomy): Eukaryota > Metazoa > Mollusca > Gastropoda > Stylommatophora > Helicidae > Cepaea > Cepaea hortensis. The sequence continues at coordinate 98,918,296 of OY992891.1, forward strand.
TGTGTTTGTATGTATATTTCTCGATAAGTATACATGAATATGAAAAAACGTCAGTCGCGATCAATGATCGTCTCGTCAGTCTGGGTGACTTTTCGTCACTATGCCATGGAGTACAATTCACTCTATGGCAAATATCTATCCATCCATCCATCATGTGCCATGCCGGTAAGCGTGGGCGGTCATGTTCTGCCATCTCACTCGATCACCAGAGTCGTGGATCAGCTCCGTGTTTCTGTCTCGACCATGCCACAAGGCCAAGCCATCCATGTACTTGCTTCTAGGTCTTCCCCTTGGTCTGTTCCCCTCGATCTTACCAGTTGTCACCAAATTCTCCAATCCATTTCTTCTCATAACATGCCCAAAAAATATATATAGATATATACAAACATAGGATAATAGAAAAAGACTGATTTTCAGCCAAAAATAGATGGCGGGTGTGATGACTTCATTACAGTAAACTACAAATTGTACTGGCGCCTGCATTGAATGGTGGGACTAAAATGGTCAGACACAATCACTGATGTGGAGCTCCTGGAGAGAGAGCTGAACAACTTCCATTGAATCAAGAGGTGATGACCTGTGAAGTCGGAGTGGGTTCGCCTGATGGTGAGGGACACTGTTAATAAGGAAAGCTAATCCACAAGCAAAATTCAGTCCAGCATTACTAAAAGTAGTGTTTATGGACTACGCTTGAATTTAAAGCGAGCGAGCCCAAAAAGAAAGAGGTGAGGAAAAGACGCTGATGCCGGGTAGGACACACGCTGAGAATACCTGTGGATAGTATAACTAGAGACCCCCTTGTCTGGAACCCACAAGGCTAGCACAATATTGGGAGACCCAAAATCATGGATTGAGCTGTGGGAAATAGCAAAATATGATTATTTGGCATGAGTTTGTTGATGGCACCTGCCCCAGAATCAGATGACAGGCAGAGGAAGATGGATGAGACTAATAGGGCAAGGCTGTTGGTTGTGTGGGCCTCTGAAGCTGCGGGACCAGGTCTCACGGTGGCCACAAGCTTGAAACACTTCAGTCTGCTGCAGCCAGATACTGGGTTTCCAGTTTGGCTGAGGCTCCAAGGAATGCCATACCTCCACAGATGTGTAGTTGCAGCACTGGTGTTGCACACCCGGATGTTTCTGAACCTGGGAGGGAAGAAGGAATCTGCGAGACAGTCCTGGGATACTATGTCAGGATGAGTATCTCTATATCAAGCTCACTCCAAGAGGATGAGTATCTCTATATCAAGCTCACTCCATGAGTATGAGTATCTCTACATCAAGCTCACTCCAAGAGGATGAGTATCTCTACATCAAGCTCACTCCAAGAGGATGAATATCTCTATATCAAGCTCACTTCAAGACGATGAGTATCTCTACATCAAGCTCACTTCAAGAGAATGAGTATCTCTACATCAAGCTCACTCCAAGAGGATGAGTATCTCTATATCAAGCTCACTTCAAGATGATGAGTATCTCTACATCAAGCTCACTCCAAGAGGATGAGTATCTCTATATCAAGCTCACTCCAAGAGGATGAGTATCTCTATATCAAGCTCACTTCAAGACGATGAGTATCTCTACATCAAGCTCACTTCAAGAGGATGAGTATCTCTACATCAAGCTCACTCCAAGAGGATGAGTATCTCTATATCAAGCTCACTCCAAGACGATGAGTATCTCTATATCAAGCTCACTCCAAGAGGATGAGTATCTCTACATCAGGCTCACTCCAAGAGGATGAGTATCTCTACATCAGGCTCACTCCAAGAGGATGAGTATCTCTACATCAGGCTCACTCCAAGAGGATGAGTATCTCTACATCAGGCTCACTCCAAGAGGATGAGTATCTCTACATCAGGCTCACTCCAAGAGGATGAGTATCTCTACATCAGGCTCACTCCAAGGGGATGAGTATCTCTACATCAGGCTCACTCCAAGAGGATGAGTATCTCTACATCAGGCTCACTCCAAGAGGATGAGTATCTCTACATCAAGCTCACTCCAAGAGGAAACCCCTCCTCGGGATTCACATGGCTTGTGTGTCGGGGGAACCGGATTGAAGAGTTACGCCTCAGTCTTCCAGTGGGTACACAACCAACAAACTGTTCATTGTATATGTTCTGTTTTCTGACAAATTAGGTCACCCAAAACCCACTGTGACGTGGTACAGAGTCGTCAACGCTGGAAATGTGCGCATCTCAGACAACGACAAGTATGACATCAACAAACAGACTGTGGATAACCAGAATTTGTTGGCCATGGAAGAGTGGTACACACTGAAGGTGAGTGCTGGCAGGCAGTTCGTATTTAGAACATGAGCTGTGTCATCTAGAACATGAGCTGTGTCATCTAGAACATGAGCTGTATTATCTAGAACATGAGCTGTGTCATCTAGAACATGAGCTGTGTCATCTAGAACACGAGCTGTGTCATCTAGAACATGAGCTGTGTCATCTAGAACATGAGCTGTGTCATCTAGAACATGAGCTGTGTCATCTAGAACATGAGCTGTGTCATCTAGAACATGAGCTGTGTCATCTAGAACATGAGCTGTGTCATCTAGAACATGAGCTGTGTCATCTAGAACATGAGTTGTGTCATCTAGAACATACATTGTGTCATCTAGAACATACATTGTGTCATCTAGAACATACATTGTGTCATCTAGAACATACATTGTGTCATCTAGAACATACATTGTGTCATCTAGAACATACATTGTGTCATCTAGAACATACATTGTGTCATCTAGAACATACATTGTGTCATCTAGAACATACATTGGGTCATCTAGAACATACATTGGGTCATCTAGAACATACATTGTGTCATCTAGAACATACATTGTGTCATCTAGAACATACATTGTGTCATCTAGAACATGAGCTGTGTCATCTAGAACATGAGCTGTGTCATCTAGATCATGAGCTGTGTCATCTAGAACATGAGCTGTGTCATCTAGAACATGAGTTGTGTCATCTAGAACATGAGCTGTGTCATCTAGAACATGAGCTGTGTCATCTAGAACTTAAGTTGTGTTATCTAGAACATGAGCTGTATCACCTAGATTCTAGAACATGCCATCTAAAACATATATTGTGTGCTGTCATCTAGAAAGTGAATTATTTAGACCATGTGTACATGTGTAAACTGTCTAGGATGTGTGTAAACTGTCTAGGAGATGTGTAAACTATCTTGAAGATGTGTAAACCATCTGGGATATGTGTAAACCATCTGGGATATGTATAAACCATCTAGGACATGTGTAAACCATCTATGCCACAACGCAACTCCCGCAATTATCAAATTGGCAACGTCAACGTTGAAGCAATAATAAGCTCGAACTGTAAATGCGAAGAATCAACTGACGCCATTCCGATAGTGAAAGTATTTACACACACGTTTATTTGTGGTGATAGATCAATACAGTGGTCGTCCAGACCGTAAAGTTCCCTTTTAACACAGGGATGGCATTACACAATATCTGCAAACTATATCCACGTATTATCTGACTTTACCTCGGATCGCCGTTTATCCTGCCATTCTCATCTGAAACATTGTCTAGGTATTCCGTGCCCACGGGTCTTCTAATCGATATTGACAATCTTTTCGTCAGACATCCTCCACCTGATAATCCTTACAACCAAAATCTCTGAACGCCCACGGCTCCACTAAATATGTCGCGCCTCAGCCGAATCACACAAGGTTCTCTCCGTTGTCCTTCTCTGTTGTCGTGACGTCACCCTGCTTCTAAGTTTCCTTAGTTTCTTGTGGGGTTTTCCCTATATGATTTTCTACCGCCTTTTCCGATGATGTCATTCTGTCTAAACGCCATGTGGCAGTATGCCCCCTCCCTTTTAAAATGATGTAATCATTTTTTTTTCATCAAGAGAATTAACCTGACACATAGCAGTGCAGACACAATGACTTTTATCGGACTAGCAGGATGCTATGGACACCTATCGATTACCCACAAAATAAAAAAAATATATAACGGGCACGCCCTCCAATCTACACACCAACGGTAGATGTCGTGTATACAGCCCATGGGGAGGCTGTACTAACTAATCATAAAGATCAGTCCCTCATTTGTCCCTAAGGACAAGCGTCCTTCTCTAGGTCAAAACCTGGAGTAAGGGGACGTGAGGAATAAACAGGTACCAGTTGCATTTACTATTGTCTTGTAACCATCTGTGCAATTATCTCGACTGCTATGTCGTGAATCTTAATCTCATCAAACGGGTAGGTGAGGTACTAGTATTATGACGTCATAATTTTAGGCGTAATAGAGGTAAATGCTCTTTAGAGACGTCATCATAAACTCTTTGTGTAGGTGTGGCAATAATGACCGAGTGACAATATCATCTAACGGCGTATTTCATAATGAAATATGTAGTGGTCTCTATACTTGGAAATGGCGATCACAATAAAATTGAAAACCTATGACCCATCATCTGGCTAATTAAGTAATAATAACTAAAGATCAATTCTTAAAATACAACCATACTAACATAGTATTTAATCTAACTACGTTAACTAATCAATCCTTATCACAATTCATTAAATTAACTCTATATACACATAATAATTTTATAAAATGTTCATTAATTTCAACTTGTCATAGCACAATACTGTGTTCACCGGTTCTTCTTTAAAGTCATATCGTCACAAACCATCCAAGTGAAAACCCGACACAGGAGAAAAGCTACACAGGTTAAAGTTCTCCATGCCTCATCGGTTCTTCCCCACGTATATTTCTTATCATCCTGTCAAAATCACAGATCGACAGAAGTATCCAACTACCTAAACTATCTATTTGCATTAACAATGATTATGTAATTGTTGATCTGTGTGTGTATTGCCAGTAAATTCGGTGCTATCTAACACATATTTCCAAAATTTTCTAACACTCTATGAACAATTAACTATAATAAACTAAAATTGAATAAAATATTTACATTTATAGTCGACTTAGAATATCAGCAAGATTACGATTGACTTGTAGATCCTACAGTTTTGTGAAGAATCATATCTCAAAGATTCAAGATTTCTAAGATAATAAATCAGAAATATAATGTATTCTTCTGATCCAACACAATAAATATTGAGACAAAATAATATTGCACTCTATTATAAGTATACTTGATAATAACTGTCAGACAATAGAGAACTGGAATATGAGATAATGAGAACATTTCTGACAATCACAATTTTATAACAGTGACACCTAACACAACTAAGTAATAAGACCCTAATGTGTCTGTAGTGTACTATGTGTTGATATGAACCTAACACTTTCATCCCATTTTATTTTTCTTTATTCTTTTCTTTTATTCTTTCTTTCATTCATTTTCTTTCTTTCTTTCTTTGTTTCAAACCTATAGAATCTCTCTTCTGCACGCATGCCAATATTTGTACATTGTAACTTTGTTGATTGGAACAATGTAATTGTTTTCAGTCTTGTGTATCCTCTCTTGACTCGTGAGTATATAGGTGCAATGCCGCAAGTAATGTATGTTTTTAATTGTGCGTAAATGTTTGTGGCATACTTCTGTGCGTATGTTCATGACATGCCTTTTTGTTCACATGAACCCGTTTACACCATGTTTCCTCGCTTGTGCATACATGTTTTTACTGACATCAATTGCATATATCTTCATTTGAATATAATTGTTCATGATGACGCATTTAACCCGTGAACTGTATGTCTTTGTCAAAGTTATGATGTGAGCAATAAACATGGTTATCAGCCTCAATTTTGATTGTTCAATAGGTTGTGCTTGTTGTGCATGTAGCTTTTGCGTGTAACAACCAGTGTGTATAACTTTTGGTCTCTTTTTTGAATGTTTCAAAAATATGTCATTTAACGACAAATAATCTCGTTTGCTTTGTTTCTGATCATAACTTATGTTTTCAGATACAGAGTTATTTGATGAAGGCTGTTTGTTTATCTCTTGATTATTCATGTGAACACCACTCTTTTCCGTTGCGTTATCACACATTTGAGTTATATCGTTTTCGTCACCAGTTGGTGTGATCTGTTCTAATTGCGGGTTTTCTATGTTTTCATCATCGTCGATGATGAACATAGTGTCTGTTTCATATATTTGTCCCTGTTTCCTTTTCTGCTCCTCTACCAACTTCTCCAATTTTTCAGTTTTATGTATTGCAAAATTCCTGAGTTCTGAACCGGCTAAACCCAACGTCTTACCTATCTTCATGTAGTCTTGAAATATCGACGTCATCTTGTCCTACCTGTGCAATAATTATCTAGCTGAAATATAAGATAGAAAAGTGCAAAAATGCAAAGGAAATCGACAATATGGAAGTACGTTCAATCGAGAGTAAACAATATAACAAATGTTGAACAAACTGTCAACTTCAACTCAACAATAATTCAGCAACAGAAATTCAGCAATCTTAATGTGATAAAAATGTCCTAAGTGTTACTACATGTAAACGACAGAAAATAGTATAAGAAATATATTCAGTATAAAGAATATATAATACTAGACAATCAACAATGACAGAAGACGAGAGACGTAAATAGATATTTTCTTTCATAAAAGACAATAATACTTCCACAAATGATTTCTACAATATTCAAGTGTTCTTGCTTAATGTAGAAACGCCCTTCCAACCGCCAACACTATCCATTTTTGAACGAATTTACTTATTATTAAATAATAGGCACCTCATTCGTCAACAATAACACACTGACCAACAATAACATATACTGGCCTTGTGCAATACTTGGGTTGACTTATTTGGTCCAATATGACGTGTGGAAAGAAGGTTGAGGTTGTGTCCAAACGTTACTGTTGTCCGTACATGTCGACGTAATGAGTTAATGTTCGGTCCCGACTGACCGAGTTGAATTCTTCAAATGTAACAAAATTTTCTGTGATTTCAAAATAGTATGTCCTAGTGTACGTGTACGTGTCGTCTTGAAGTGAGAGTTGTTGTCCGGTATGTGGATAATGGTGTTGTTATGTCCTCCATCCCGTAAGTAGTGTCCTCAAGTATAAAATAATGTCCGTGAATTCCTTATGAACAGCGTTGGTATCCCTTGTGTTCCGCTAATCTCGTTGACTTGAATACGGATGAACGAATATATCCGTGGTTGGCATTTGTAATTAATAGTTCCTGCTTATATAATTATAATATAGCCAATGTAAGTATTGGTAAGCGCATACAAATCGTAAACTCTTCAAATCGTGTGTGGTATTCTGTGTAGAAGCGTTGCCTCAATGTCCTGGCGTCAGTGTATCAATGTAGGAGTATATAATAAGTCCTGACGTGATATCTAACGTGTAGCGACCAATCGAATGTCACAACTAAAACTTCCTTGAGAGATGACAATCTATGTGGCGAAGGTAATCTTCATGGTAGTGTATAGCATCCTCCAACATCCGACGTCAGCAAGTTTTCAGACATGTACAATAAATAATGTCTATAGACGTATCGAATGTCCTTTGCGCCGATAGTGAATTTATGACAGAGTGTCGGCAGCAAATATAATCGTGTTTGGTGTCATTCTCTTTGTTGACGTTTGCGTGTCAGTGTGTCGTGTCAACTGTGTAGTTTGCATTGTCCCACGAAGTCTGATATGTTAGTAATAATTACATACTTCAATGTTTACAGTCTGCAATGTTTGTATCGTCGTTTCTTCCTTAATATAGCGTCGTGGACAGTATGTTTCAAATGGTGCGCGTATAATGTGTAGTTATTTCTGTGTCGTGCAAATGTTGCTGTAATTATTGTGGCGCTCGTACATTTTTAGGCACGTCAGCACTCTTGTATGTGTCAGATACAACGGTATATAACAATATGCGTTATAATGTTTCTCTTACCCTGCTCCGATATTTTAAGAATAACACTATTCCTTACGAATTCCTGCTCTGCTTTCTGACACAATTCATTGTTTGTGCCGACATTTTGACCACCGCCTCTTCCTGCGCTCTTTCAGTTCCCGTGTTGCACCGTGCGTTACTTTGAGTTATGGTGTGCATTCATCTTTACTTTCGACTATTTTGGTAGCGGCTATCTTGACAATAATTTACTTGATAATCAATATCTTGAGCTCCGGATCGATGCCTCCACATCTGCCACAACGCAACTCCCGCAATTATCAAATTGGCAACGTCAACGTTGAAGCAATAATAAGCTCGAACTGTAAATGCGAAGAATCAACCGACGCCATTCCGATAGTGAAAGCATTTACACACACGTTTATTTGTGGTGATAGATCAATACAGTGGTCGTCCAGACCGTAAAGTTCCCTTTTAACACAGGGATGGCATTACACAATATCTGCAAACTATATCCACGTATTATCTGACTTTACCTCGGATCGCCGTTTATCCTGCCATTCTCATCTGAAACATTGTCTAGGTATTCCGTGCCCACGGGTCTTCTAATCGATATTGACAATCTTCTCGTCAGACATCCTCCACCTGATAATCCTTACAACCAAAATCTCTGAACGCCCACGGCTCCACGAAATATGTCGCGCCTCAGCCGAATCACACAAGGTTCTCTCCGTTGTCCTTCTCTGTTGTCGTCTGACGTCACCCTGTTTCTAAGTTTCCTTAGTTTCTTGTGGGGTTTTCCCTATATGATTTTCTACCGCCTTTTCCGATGATGTCATTCTGTCTAAACGCCATGTGGCAGTATATAACACGTGTAAACCATCTAGGACAGGTGTAAACCATCTAGGACATGTGTAATCCATCTAGGACATGTGTAAACCATCTAGAACACGTGTAAACCATCTAGAACATGTGTAAACCATCTAAGACATCTGTCAACCATCTAGAACATGTGTAAACCACTTAGAACATGTGTAAACCATCTAAGACATGTGTAAACCATCTAGAACTCGTGTAAACCATCTAAGACATGTGTAAGCCATCTAAGACATGTGTAAACCATCTAAGACATGTGTAAACCATCTAGAACATGTGTAAACCATCTAGAACTCGTGTAAACCATCTAGAACTCGTGTAAACCATCTAGAACTCATGTAAACCATCTGGAACTCGTGTAAACCATCTAGGACATGTGTAAACCATCTGCGACGTGTAAACCATCTAGGACATGTGTAAACTATCTAGAACATTTTAGTGTTATCTTGAAAATGCCTATTTCATATACACCTCATGCCTCCCTCACTTACAACAAAGCCTGGCTGAATGAGGTAGAACAGTTGCCGTTATGTTCTGTTGCTAAAAAATATTATTTCATGTCTGACATATGTGTGCTTATCATTATATGTTGCTACTCATCTCTGTTGTTTGCTGTTGTTTATCTTACGCCAAATCATGTTTATACTTTCCTACATCAGGTGATAAACGTACAAGCCAATGACTACACAACATATTTCTGTGTTGCCAAGAACAACTATGGGGAGACAAACTCAACAATTGTCCTGTTTGGTTAGTCACATCTTTCTTTAGTTACAGTGACATTAGTTGAGTTCATTAGCTTTCGTCTTGCTTTATTTTTGAGGTTTGTAAATCAGAGAGCACTTGAACATTCTGAGATTAACTTTGAAGGTGTGAGGGGGTTGCTTAGATCGGATGGTTAGGCCATGTTTGCTGAGACATGGTCTGAACTGCGCCATGGTTGTCTAAACAGGATGGAGTGAATGACCATGGAATGTCACAGATGATAGGTCAAAACTGTTGCTTGGCCTTCCCATCAGTTGGGACAGTGATAAAGGGAACCTGTTATCACACTTTGTAATGTTCTGATTTCATATCATGAACAAATATAATATCTAGTATCATGAACGAATATAATGTCTAGTATCATGAACGAATCACCAACAAAAACAAAACACAAGAAGCAGATGTAAGCTTTACTAGAACATGATTACAAGTAACAGAATTGACGTTGCGGCCAAAGCCTTCATCAGCACACAAACAACAATCACACACCGACACAACTACACGGAAAACTCTACATCAGGGGTGGCCAACCTTTTCAGCAGGCGGGCCAAATTTCAGAAATAATATTTCATGCCGGGCCACGCACCTAATTTTTTTTGTTAAATTAAAGTAAACAAGCAAGCGTGCTACAGCTTCGACCACATCGCAGCTTCCCACTCCGCGGGCTGCAACATGACTACCGGGGACCGCATGTGGCCCGCGGGCCCCGTGTTGGCCACCCCTGCTCTACATGAATATAAATGTGTATATAAAAGTTACTCATCTGTACCCTGTTGTGAACTGAACACCTGTGCCATGGGATCCACGTGTATGATTCTAACAAAGTGGCTGGACCAGAAATGTGGTTATGACAGTAAAAGTGATCTAGTATGAAATTCTCAGCACTTAACACCCACTTTATCATTACTTGACCCAAGGAGAGACAACTGACTCATCAATGCTACATTGCTGGGTCATCCTTCAGTGAGGGCTGGGTTTTCTGGACCACACAAAACTGAGATGATCCATCCACATGAGATTTCCATGGGAACAAAGGTGTTGAAGAAGGAAGTTGGTCACGCATCTCATGTTATTGTAAAGTTGTATTACTTGACATATCTCTGGAAATGATAGAATTACCTTGTTTTAAACACGCAGACTAACACATGCAAACTTGTCAGGGTACTCTGAGATCAATACCCTATTAGTTTTGTATGAACATTTTATGGCAGACTTGCATGTGGGAGTTCATCAGCAGTTCTCTGCTCTTACTTGACTGGAATCTTCGTCAATGTGTTCATTGGACACCGTGATAATTGCCTCTTTATTTCGTTTCTGTCTCCCAATTTATTTGTCTTTTTTTTTCATTTCTGTGTCTCTATTTCATTTCTGTGTCTTTTTATTTTCTGTCTTTATTTCATTTCTGCATCTCTTTATTTAATCTCTGTGTCTCTTTATTTGGTTTCTGTGATTATTTCATTTTGGTGATAATTGTATTTCTTCATCTATTTATTTAATTTCTATGTGTCTCTTTATTTCATTTCTATATGTATATTTTATTTCTGCGTCTCTTTATTTCATATCTGTGTATCCTTGTCCATATGCTTACATTGTCACTGTGTTATTTTGTTTCTTTGTATTCTTATTGAATATGTCCATGTTTGTTGTGTTAATGTGTCTTGATTTCCTTTTGACAGAAACCACAGAGTGCCAGGGACCAAACTGCCCATCGTTGCCTCCATCGGGATCATCACATGTCATGTCCTCATTGGTTGTTATTTTTGTTGTTATGATGACTTTTCTTGGTGTGATCTGAGAAATGTTCGCTGATTTGTAAAGATAATTTAGATGTAGATACATTTTGTATAATGTAATAGAGTTGACATGTGTGAACATGCTTGTGTATTTCTGTGTGGGTAGAATGAATGACAAAGCCATGATGTAGAATAAATGTTTGTAAAGTTGATATGGTAGTATGGTGACTAGTGAGTGCAATGCCTTCCAGTTTCGGGGAGGGGTGTCCAGAGTTAAAACATCTTTAATATGGACACCTGGCTTTGGGGTTGACAGTCTCATAAATGGAGTACCAGGCAATTTTCTGGGAGGTCAGGCGGGTCAGCATGGTACTGACCACAGCTGTCCAGTGTCCTGGGGCACAGAAAACATGGGCCTGATGACATATCCCAATGTTCTTGGGCAGAGAAAACACAGACCTGGCAACATATCCCAGTGTCCATGGGAAGAGAAAACACTGACCTGGCGACATATCCCGGCGTCCTGGGGCAAAGAAAACACAGGTCTGGTCTAGCGACATATCCCAGCGGTGCCCATGTTAGCAAAGTTGGTGTGAAACTGTTCTGATCATGTTATGAGTGCGGGAGGATGTGGGTTCAACACTTGGGCTTGTCTCTTGTCAGAGTAAGGGAAAGATTGGTCACCTATTCTTTCGTGCAGTCATGCCTAGAAAATGTGATGCGACTATTATATCAGAGGCCCCTAGCAGGAAACTACATGGGACAAATTAATTCAATGACATATATCCCAGCATTCCATGGTGGCATTGAAGCAGCATTCTGGGCTTGTTCCTGACATGTGATTGTATTGATGAAACCGCTTTATTGTATCATTGGTGAAAAATGATTGATGCATTTGTGTGTTTGGGCTGTCCGTCATGCTGGGTATATGGTGGGTGTAGAGTTTGTATGAAGTCTTGTGTTAGTCTGCGTTGCATCTGCTTGGTGTCTGTCATCACTCCATAAGTGCCTGATGGCTAAAGCCATGATATCACTGAACACTCTGATGCTTATCATCAGTATGTATGCTTGCTTATTATGTATTTGTCTTACAGTTTTGTTTATGACAAAATTGGTATTTATATATATTTTCTGTACGATTAATGAGATCTTTGATTTACGAGGCACATTTTTATCTCATGTTGTTCTTTTCAAGAAGTAGCACAAAGTATATTCATCTTTGCAATGGGCCAAAGTCAATCACCTGATGTAACCGATTATTGCGTCCCAGACCCGGGACATTGGTATTCAATAATTCAGAGAATATCCTAAAATTGTCTGGGAGCGGCAGATGGCAAGAAGATCGTACTGGCCGCCTCACTCCATTATGTCATGGACTAGAATATGCTATGTCCTTGAACTTCACAAAGCTGGCTTGTTTATTTCAAGTAATTGTTCTGGACATGGAGCTGATCCACGACTCTGGTGATCGAGTGAGATGGCAGAACATGACCGCCACGCTTACCGGCATGGCAAATGATGGATGGATGGAATTGTTCTGGTTGGATGTCATGGAAAGTTCCATTATCCAGTGTTCATGAAGTGAAATGTGCTAGAGTAGTGTACCCTTGCTAGAGTTGTCACTGTTGTGTTCTAATGTAACAGAATAGCTTGGAACACATTAGACAACAGACAGTTCAAGCTCTAGGAACACAAGCTTTGAAGCAGTGCTTAAATACACTACCTAAAGTTATCAATCAGAACCAAGTATGGGACTGGACAGTTAAATTCTGATGTCTTATACATTTAAGAATTACCCTTGTAAGCTTCAAACTATGCTCTTGTTCAGGAAGCTGAAAGCATATCAAGCATATTCCACACTTACATACATGTTTGTGTTAATCATGTTGTTCTTTGACATATGAACCTGTAAGAAACTATTTGATTATGTTACATTTCAAGTTTTGTTATTGGTACCCTGTTATGTTGATTGTCTGCCCTTGTACTAACTTGTAATCAGGAAGTGATGTCACCTGATATCATTCTGGTATATAAGCAACGCATACATTCCATCAGAGTTTGTTCATTCACTCCTCATGTGGGGTATGCAAGATGTGAGTGCTGATAACCTGCCATCATCACAAGAAGTTGCCGTGGCTCTGGTAATCTCACGACATGCACACTATTGAGTCCGCAACAGGCTTCGCTGTAGCCAGATCATGGTCAGTCCTTCCTTCCTTGGCCAATCTGATGCCTGCTTTGCTGTTGCCAGATCATGTCAGTCCTTCCTTCCTAGGTAAGTCTGATGCCTGCTTGATGTAGCTCCACAGCATCTCTGCATGCCCCCTGAAGTTCAGTTGAGTTACATTTGCGAATATAGTTTTAAAGCTGTGTATCATTCAACAGGTTGACCTGGTCTGTAGTGACAGTTCTATCTCACGCCAGTGGATCTGAATTTATTCATGATTCAGTTTTACACACAAGCTGATCACAAAACAGTTTCTCAAGTTTCTGTCCCTGCTTTTGTCCTGTCATGACAGCCAAAGTAGTCGCACTGGCTGGCTGCTGTTTTGTGACTCACATTTGATAAATAAGTCTCCACATTACGTTACAGTAACACCACCAAATCTTGCTGTTAACAGCATTGTGTCCTTTTTAATGGCAAGATTGAGGGGGGAAAGAACATAGGGAAGGCAGAGAGGTAAATATCTAGATGGCTTGGCCACATGGTATACATGAGACAAAACACAGAGCTGATCCATGAATCTGGTGATCACGTGAGATGGCAAAACATTATTGTAGATTATTGGCATGGCACATGTTGATGTAATGATAAAAGAACGTGTGTCTCCAGCTGCCTGGGTAGCAATGGATGCGTCTGGTGTTTAGTTTCGGTATTTAGCCACTGTCTGTAGGATTGTCTGTTGCCAGATCATGAGGACGTCCTAACAAAGGGTAAATAAATAATTACATCAGCTGTGTAGTTGGGTCAAGGTCAGGTGACAAATTTGCTCCCTCACACCAAGTCATATAGTAGGTCGCTTGTTTCAGTGTTGACAAAGAAAATGGAGCTGGTTGCCTCAGTTCGTAAAACCATCACCCAAAATATGTCACATTGTCTTGCCCCTGTCACACGACGTGTCGAGTTACAGTTTGTATGTTAATGCTGAAGTTTGATACCTTTTACACACGACTCTTGAAGCTGTGAACTGGTGCAGCCATGTTTCTTGACAGCACATAGTAATGCATCACAGTGTCTCTATACAATACATTGTAATGGATCACTAATAATAAAAAGTGCTGAACCTCAACAACTATTTCGTAATGTCTGCAAGAAGTTGATCAAAGCAACTTGACTGCCAGAGGTGAAAAATATCATGAGCTTTGAACAAAGGCATATGTATGTCTTTACGAAGGATCCACATAACATTTATGGTGTAGATAACATGTTACCAGATATTTAAGAAATACTTAACATTTTACATTCCTATAGCAGATCTGTTTTATAATTCATGTTTTATATGTAGCTAGTTTGATATTTCTCTAATTAAAAAACTGATAAAATTTAATCCAATGGTGTTTCATTCAAGTCTCTACATCATTTATATCCTACAGCAGAGATATGTTTTGGTCAGTTAATTGTGTCTCACAATTGCACAAATAACAAATAGAGGACAAATATAGATATGCCAGATTGCAATGTTTCAATATGCCAGATTGCAATGTTTCAATATGCCAGATTGCAATGTTTCAATATGCCAGATTGCATTGTTTCAATACGCCATGCCCCACAGTAATTCACACAGCTGGTCTAACACTTTATGGTGTTTACTGCCACATGGGCTCTGCATGTTTTAAGCATTTTTGTAAAAACTTGTTTTGTGTTAATTACCTACTTTTTTGTCAGAAAATATATTGGAATATATTTGTAGATGGTGCATTAAACCATTATATTTGACGAGTCTGGAAGAAAAAGGGGTAAGCTTGCTGGCTGAATGATCCAGTATATGCTCATTTGTAGGTAAAGAAGAGGTGATGTAGAAGAGAAAGTCTCCCTAAAACAAACCTTTCTTTTCAAGAATAACCAATAGTAAATGCCTCCTGAATATTTCCTAATACTAGATCACTGATTGGCTGTGTCATTGAATCACATATACCCAGATACCAATGATTTTCTGTGAATGAGTCACACATACCCAGATACCACTAATTACCAGTGTCAATGAGTCATTTAGTTTCAGATATTGGACAGGGAAACGTTAGGCATAGACCTGGATACAACGTGTGTTGTTGCAGGCTCTCAAGATCAAGGACATTTGTTGTTGTGGGGTCAGGGTTCAAAGATCAAGGACATTTGTTTTTGCAACTCTTAGGAACTTGCCAGATTCGATCTTTATCAAACTAGCTATTTATATGCAGTTATGTTATGTTAAAACATGATTACATCTTTTAGGTGTTGACATAAACAAAATACATTCCAGCTGTTGAATTAAATATGATACATTCCATGTGTTACAACAACAGTTTACGTAACAGGTGGTAATGGCGATACTAACTGAACATTCCAAGTATATAGCTTTTCTTCCACATGTTTATGTCAGAGATTTCTATTTTTATCTTTTCTCTATTATCATTCAAGTTATGCATGTTGACATTTCTATATTTGTTCATCCTAACTTATCACCAATTCCGATATTTCTGTAGGCTTCTTATCCTTTGATTTGCTGATTTTACGTCAGTTCAATTGTGAATTTGTTGTTTTTAGTTTGTATGACGCAGCCAAGTTATGTCCATGTTAAATATCTCATCATTGAAGTTATAGTTTCAGTTTTGTATAAATTCAGCAACTATATGGTCATTTTACAAATTCATTTATTATATAAGTGCATTGAATATTAATTAAAGTTTTTTGTTGTGACCTCTCTTGAAGTTGCATGGGTAGGCGAATGACTTCAGTTAGTTGTATGTGAGGCGAATGACTTCAGTTTGTTGTATGTGAGGCGAATGACTTCAGTTTGTTGTATGTGAGGCGAATGACTTCAGTTTGTTGTATGTGAGGCGATTGACTTCAGTTTGTTGTATGTGAGGTGAATGACTTCAGTTTGTTGTATGTGAGGCGAATGACTTCAGTTTGTTGTATGTGAGGCGAATGACTTCAGTTTGTTGTATGTGAGGCGAATTACTTCAGTTTGTTGTATGTGAGGCGAATGACTTCAGTTTGTTGTATGTGAGGCGAATGACTTCAGTTTGTTGTATGTGAGGCGAATGACTTCAGTTTGTTGTATGTGAGGCGAATGACTTCAGTTTGTTGTATGTGAGGCGAATGACTTCAGTTTGTTGTATGTGAGCAATATCCCACACGTCTTGAGGCATATTGGATAGATGGTGCTACTTCCATATTTCCATAAATAAACACAATAGTATTATTTGGCGCTCACAGAAGGAGAAGAAGGAAGTAGAGACTAGAATTGATTTCCTGTGATTTACTTCCATATTTGTACAGACCCAGTGACACTCCATGTGATGAACGTCCTGCAGGCTACCTTTACCTCCACGAGCATTTCCTGGTGTCCCCTTGAGGCTGGCTTGGTCTGGGAGCCTATGTCAATTACAAATATTCCCCACCTTGATGGGGTTTTGATCACACAACCACTGCGCTGGCAGGCAAGCATGCTTGCCACTGTGCTACCACGCCTGTGTATGACTGTGTGTGCTTGTTGCAGAAAATCTGTTCTGTTGTGACTCACTGCTCCCATTGTATGGGAATGAGGCTGAGCAGCCATATGAAGGATCTGGGCAACCACATGAAGGATCTGGGCAGCCACACGAAGGATCTGGGCTGAAGTCAGATGCGTTGGTCAACAGCCGGAGATCTGGGCAACAATGCTGGGATCAAGTCACATGTGTTAGCCAGGAGCTTCAAATATTGCAGCCCTGTATAAACAGACACAACACAATCATCATCTTACACTAGACAAACAAGTAAGTACTTACACACCCATGGATATTGATAGGTGTTTTTAATTTACCTGTAAGTCACGAGTGGCACCTTGCAGTCTTGACAGACAAAGTATGTGGATTGGAATTTGGCCAAAATTCCGTCTCACAATGCCTGGGCAGAGCTGCAGAGAACATGTGATGCCCACACAGCATGTTCCCTCGGCCTTGCCTTGTTTGATCCAAAGGAAAGGATGACCAGTACGTCTGGAGCAAGGTAGGCTGCAGATGCTGGCGGCTCAGTATCAAACTTCCGAGACCTCGCCTCCACGGGCAGGAGGCAAGCTGTGAACAGACCCTAAAAACCTTTGGAACTTGGCATTTCTCAGCAGATAAGGAATGTGTTCCCAACAGATAAGAAGTTTGTTCCCAGCAGATAAGGAGTTTGTTCTCTACAGATAAGGAATTTGTTCCCAGCAGATAAGGAAACTTGTCTTTCACCCAGGTCGGTTGAGTGCCGGAGATTTCTTTGCAAATGTACAAGAAATCAATGGTTCTGACCTTATGACCTCTCATGTGCAGATGTGGTCTGGAAATGTTTGATCTTCTCATCTGATGCCTGGAGACAGGGTGTTACTTGACTTCTGTGACTGTGTGGATATGTTTGTGAATCATGTAGGCTTCTGGGACTGTATGGATGTGTTTGTGAATATCTTGAAGCCCACACTGGTTATACATTCTCACTCAATTGTTATCTTGTATATTTTCCTATCAGTAATTATTTCAGAATTGTACTTCTGTGTATTCTGTCAAATAAATGCAACAAAGATTCATCGACAGTTATGTGAACTGGTAACAAAAATAATAAACATATTTACAGATGCTGTTGTCGTTGTTGTGAGCTTTTGTGTGCTTGTGAGTGTGGTTTGATTTAAAAACACAAATGCTTCTGTTATCTTGACATAATCTAGCTTGATAAGTGAATTAACATAATTTTATAACGAGATAGAATGCAAACACTGAGGAGAAGAAGAAGACAGAATGCAAACGGGAAAATAACAAAACAAAATGCAAACATGAGAATTCAAAATAATGTATTACCTTTGTGAATATAAACACATCAGGTGCATACTGCATAGTTATATATATCATATAAAGTGAATAATACTTTGGCCGAAATACTTCAAACATACAGTCACAGGTATTGTTTGGTGAAGTATTTGTTGTCTTCGCTGTAATTTAACATTTAAACGAAGTCTGTGATTGCACACTATCAATCGATGCTATAGCATAAACTGCTGGTGTGTGCATGATCAGAATTTAAAAAAAAATATGTTTGTTCCTTGTAAATGTAAACTTTTATTTTTGGTACAAAACTGTACTTACAAGGTGCATTGTGTGTGTTTTTTTTTGGTTTGATTTGGTTTAAATTTGCGAATACAATATATACAATCACATACACATGATAATATTACATTCATGGCATGGTGTAATTACCTACACATTACAACCATGAACTGTATTTTTCATGGAGGACATTTGTGTTGGCATTCTGATGGCGGCATTATGCACAGTGTACCTGTGCTGGCTGTTGGCTTGCTGAGACTCCTGTCTATTCTACTTTTCACATAGGGCAGTGAGGAGCATGTCATGTGATATTCACTGGCACAGGAACGGAGCATAATGGGGATGACCTGTTGCCGTGAAGTTGAAACCTCGACTAACTAACATTACTTGATGATAATGGTTGAGTAATTATTTGCTCTCATGCATATTAAAATCTTTCAATAGAAATTCTTTCGCAACAAGCGACCCATTTTACAAAGTAAATTGCAGGCAGGTATGTATGTCTCGTGCACACCCGAGAGAGAGAGAGACAGACAGACATGCAGAGAGAGAGAGAGATAGCAAAACAAAGACTGCAGTTAGCTGCATTGGGCAATAACGTCATCACAGGCACAGTGAATTTATTTGGGGTGGGCGGGGTTGAGGTGAAGGTTAAACGAAATTTTGTCTTGGTCATAGTCATACACTTTGCATTTCTGGACTGACAAACTGATCTCTGACCTATGAGATACAGCCTCCATTTTGCACTGGGTAGCTGAATGAACTTTTGTGCCTGACTGGTAATATTTGCCAAGTGTGCATGAGAATAATTGGAGTATGAATGCATTTCTATTGAAAGAATTTTAGTATGCATGAGAGTAGAAAATTACTTCACCAATATCATCATCAGGTCATGTGTGGTTAATTGCACTTCGCCATAAATGTAATATTGTCATATGTGTATATGAATCTATTTCTTGTATTTGCAATTGTAAAGTAAAACACACAATGTACCTTGTATTTGTATTGTAAATACACACTGCTTTGTACAAAATAAAAGTTTAAAAACACGATGTCGATCATGTCTGTTCACCTGCCTCTTGTGTTTTCAGTTATTTCTGATACCTACGTCCCACCATGCCATTTTGTCAAACAATCAAGCATCTTCTCACTTGAACTTCCCCTGCCTCTCTTCCCCTTTAATCTTCCAGTTGTGACGACTTACTCTAGCTTACCCTCTAACCTTCCAGTTGTGAAGATTTACTCCAGCTTCCAATCTAACCTTCCAGTTGTGACGACTTACTCCAGCTTCCCCTCTAATCTTCCAGTTGTGACGACTTACTCCAGCTTCCCCTCTAATCTTCCAGTTGTGACGACTTACTCCAGCTTCCCCTCTAACCTTCCAGTTGTGACGACTTACTCCAGCTTCCCCTCTAATCTTCCAGTTGTGACGACTTACTCCCCTTTCTCATGACATACCAAAAGAATGTGAACTGTTTTCGTTTTATGTGAGTAACCTGTTCTCTTTGTGGGCTCTTTCCATCCTACCACAGTGTTCTCTTAATTCTTGTATCAAACCACATCTCCAGGGAAGGTTAACCCGGTCAACAAATGCCCGCAGAAGTCGGATGTGTCGGCCTAACGGCGCAAGAACGCAGCTCTGCTGTAAACAGGCACAACGCAATCACGTCCGAAAAAGATTCCGGATGAACGCAGAAGAAGAAACCACATCTCCATGGAAGGCCGTAAAATAAAGTGTCTTGTATGTTGAATGCAAATAAGGAAGTACACTTTGCTCCTGCCGCGAGGCGTTGTCATCATTTTGAGGTGACAGGTTGTGGCAACTATTGCTGTCAATGTTTATGTTTTCTAGTGTCCTCTATGCGGAGTCAGCTGCAGGCCAGTTGGAAACAGGCCGCTTTGCGTTGATACGAGTTTACAAGGCGTCCAGAGAGCAATGGCAAATTACGGAGCTAATAATGACCAGTAAATCACAAACATCTAATAAATGCTGGGGTTGATTGCAACGTCATGTAACCATTTCAATGTCCTCTAATTTCTACCATTTTCTGTGCTTCTATGAACCCCAATCAATACCCATGAATGTGTTGATGTGCTGACTTTACACTGGGTGTCCTATCACTCCTGATCTCCCACTGTGTTTGTCCTATCACTTCCGACCTCCCACTGTGTGTGTCCTATCACTTACGACCTCCCACTGTGTGTGTCCTATCACTCCCGACCTCCCACTGTGTTTGTTCTATCACTCCCGACCTCCCACTGTGTTTGTTCTATCACTCCCGACCTCCCACTGTGTGTGTCCTATCACTCCCGACCTCCCACTGTGTTTGTTCTATCACTTCCGACCTCCCACTGTGTGTGTCCTATCACTCCCGACCTCCCACTGTGTGTGTCCTATCACTCCCGACCTCCCACTGTGTTTGTTCTATCACTTCCGACCTCCCACTGTGTGTGTCCTATCACTCCCGACCTCCCACTGTGTGTGTCCTATCACTCCCGACCTCCCACTGTGTTTGTCCTAGTACTCCCAACCTCCCACTGTGTTTGTCCTAGTACTCCCGACATACTCGCTGCCATACCCTTGTTAACGCCCAAAACATTTGTTTTATAGTCAACGGACATATTAGTTATGTCCGTGGCAAAGAGGTTACGGACGAGGATCGTGATCCCGCATACCCGCGTTCGAAACACAGCTGATTGGGATTTCAATTTGGCAGCAGACCGCGTTGCGTTGTTTTTATTTTTTTTTATGAATTAGTATGGGTGCCGGCCGTTCAGAAAGCAATGGAAAACTACTGAACGTAAACTTACCAAGAGATCACAACAGTAAGAAATGCTGGTGTTGACTGCAACGTCCTGTAAAGGATATGCAATTAACTAACTAACTTACTGTTTTAGTGGACTCGCAAACTTCTACTACTAGTACTCGCTTCAACTAGCGTGTACACCGGAATGATGTTTCCAAATTACTAGTGTCCCTCGCCATCAAGCAAACCCACTCCGGCTTCAGAGGTACTTTTAATTGACGTCCCCAGTCAAGGACCAGACATCATCATTTAAGTCCATCTGGCAGGCATGCGGAACGAACACCCTACCCCGGACGGATGATTTCTGTGGACGAGGCTAAAGAAACTAGAGCATTACATACAGATATAACAAAGAGATTCACAGTCTGCTTTGGTTCATCGTCATCATCATCATCATCATCATCATCATCATCATCATCATCAAGTGCCGTGCCAACAAGCGGGGATGGTGATTGCTCGCCATCTCACACCCTCACCAGAAACTCTAATCAAGTTTGTTTTCTTGTCCCGACCATGCCACGCTGTCAAACCATCAAGGTTTGTATCCCTCTTGCTCTCTTCCCCTCAAGCATGCCAGTTGTCACTAAATGTTCAAGACCAGTTCTCCTTATAACATGTCCAAAAAATCTTGACTCTGCTTTGGTTCATGCATTATGTGCCATGCCGATAAGCGTAGGCGGTCATGATTCGCCATGTCACTCGATCACCAGAGTCGTGGATCAGCTTTGGTTATGCTTTGGAAAAGGTGTTTCGGGAAACACAATGACGATTAGAGAGATCAGCTGTAAAAGCAGACCGAGAGAAATGGTGCTCGCCTATGGCCTAAGATTTTAATTTATGAGTGGGCCCAATTTATGGCCTAAGACGGTGGCATTGAAAAGGTTCACCAAAAGAACTAATCCAGTGCACGACGAATCTAGTATTCCAGTAAAACTGTGTAATGTTGTTTGATAAGGGGACGTAACTTTCCTAAGGGAACAAACTTTACTCCTTACGTAATTACATATTATTCCAAAATAATACTAAAATGTTTTTAATTTATTCCCATAATTACATAGTTTATTACGGACATACATGGCGCTATTAAAAATTTGTGAGAACTATTAAAATTTCTAAACTGTCTAGCAAATTTATAAATATATATTTATTATAAAGAAACTTTATTTCGCAAAGTCTCTGTTATTGTATTGTTATAAATTTGCTGTAGGTAGGTATTACCTTTAGCTTTCTCCGAAAGGAGACCCTATTAACAGTTTTTCTTTGTGCCCGGCACTGTCCGGGGTTAATCTAACAATACTTCATTTGATTTCATTCCCTATATTTCATTTTCTGTTTGTATCTCAAAGCGTAAACATGGCTGACAGCGTAGCTACTGTTAGAACTAGGAAGTACATGATCTACAGGCTGCTTAGCAGAAAGCAAATGGTGGTTGATGTACTTCATCCAGGCAGAGCCACTTTCCCAAAACAGAAATCAGAGAAAAGCTTGCCAAGATGTACACAGTCACACCAGATGTTGTCTTTTGCTTTGGGTTCAAGTTGGCTGCGGTAAAACTACTGGGTTTGCCTTGGTTTGTGATACCTTGGACAAGGCCAAAAAATATGTGAGCCTAAATACAGACTTGCACGACATGGGTTGCTAGAAATCAAGAGAACAGGCAGAAAGCAGAGGAAGGAAAAACCGAAGAGACAGAAGAAAGTGAGAGGTACGGCAAAGACCAAAGTTGGTGCCTGCAAGGAGAAGAAGTAATCTGCGGTTCTATTACATCAAGTTACGGTGCATCAGTGGTTCCCAAGCTTTTCAAGCAGAGGGCCATATCTACTATTTTCGGTAGTTAAGCGGGCCACAACGTTATAAAATAATAAAGTCGTGCAATGTCATTCTTACCTTTCTTATCTTTGGTCAACAAATTTCTAAAACTTTAACGGCAGTCAGTGTCAGTACTACTCTGCGATAATTGTTTGGTTTACAATCAAAATTTCATTTAACAATAAATGTTTAATCAGTTTCGGAAGTCGCTATAAATGTAATTAATTTACAATTATAACTGTTCTTCATAACCAGTTACTTAAGTTACGATGCCAGTTTATCAATGTCTGGGCACAAATCTATCGTGGCCATAGTCATAAGCGCAGCTAGGTTACTGTCTGGGAGTCTGGAACGTTGCTTGTTTTTTTTTTTTTATAACCGTCATTGGGGAAAATTCGAACCAAAACGACAAACGTATCTCTTGGCGAATGAACGCAAGTGTTCAAATTGTTCGACAGGCAATAGTCGCCTGAATGAAATCATATGGTCAGCTGAAGGTGAAACAGGCAGCTCAAGAAATTTGCATCTCAGCGCAGAATTGCTTTTCAAATAAATTACTTCGTGCTGAAGGTTTTGCTGTAATTGAAAGAGCTTGGCAATAGGAAATACGAACGGATTTATGAAGAGGGCAACATTATCCTCCTCTATTGTGAACTCTTGAAATCTCGACTGAAAGATATCCAGAAGACTTTCAACTTTTACTGTGTACTGTAACAAGTCAGATTTCTTTTCCACGACAAGTTGGAAACGCCTCTAAAGTCCCTTCAGTCAGCTGTTCGACAAACAGCCGTAGTCTCATTTTAAATGAAGAAATGTCATTGCACAAATGTGTCAATAGTTTTGTTTCCCTCGGATCGTCGCATTTAAAGAGTTTAAATGAGACGTGATGTCCACCAAATATGCCAGGTCATTAAGCCAGTCATCGTTCAGCAGACATTTCCGTTATGTAGGCAATGCATTTGTTTTTCCAGACTGAAACAGATAGACACTATTTGTCAGTGCCCAGGAACGTGACAGAACTTTCCCTTTAGATAGCCATCTGACATCACAGTGTAACAGTAGCTCGCCGTATTCCTCGTTCAAGTCTGATAGAAACTGTCTGAACTAATGCCTGTTCAGCGCCTTACTTCGAATTTTGTTCACACATCTCAGAACAACATCCGTGACATTTTTCAGATTTTAAATTTCTCCACAGAGCCTCTTGGTGAATGATACAATGATATTTTAATATAGTGCTGCCAAGAAACTGTTCCAATAATTCTAGACATCCAGACTTTTTACCCGTCGAATCTGGAGCACCGTCGGTGCATGCACTGTCCAATTTGGTCCATTCTATGTTTTTTTTCTCTACACACAACTTCAGAGTTTCAAACAGATCAGTCCCTGCATTAATTCGAGTCACAGAAGTTCTTCAATGACTTCAAAATTATCGTTTATTTGCTCAATCAAAAACTGCGACTTGAGCTGTGTCAGAAATGTCAGTGGATTCATCCACTGCTAATGAAAGAAAAATTTACAATTATTGATATGTGCTGTTCCTTGACGATGATCATCTTTGGCCTATTCTGCAACCCGCCTGGCCATAGTATTATTAGACAAAGGAATCTGATCAAATTTATTTTTCACACTCTTTATCGCCAAGCATTCTAGCATCAATTTTAAGGGAAGGCTTGATTATTTCTTCTGCATCGGTAAACGGCTTCTTTTTGCGATCCAACAGAAGAGCGACTTCGTAAGACGCAACAGCAGCACTCTTGCTCTGTTCGTTAGCCTTGGTGAAAAATGGCTGCTGCCTGGTCAGAGAACTCTCTCTGTGAACTCTTTTCTTAACTCCGAATTGATCGGATATTGAGCATTTATGTCTGAATGTGTGGTCGTGAAGTGTTGTTCCAGATAAAGTGTGTGTGTGTGTGTGTGTGTGTGTGTGTGTGTGTGTGTGTGTGTGTGTGTGTGTGTGTGTGTGTGTGTGTGTGTGTGTGTGTGTGTGTGTGTGTGTGTGTGTGTGTGTGTGTGTGTGTGTGTGTGTGTGTGTGTGTGTGTGTGTGTGTGTGTGTGTGTGTGTGTGTGTGTGTGTGTGTGTGTGTGTGTGTGTGTATAACAGAAACAAATCCGCAGATTAAGCAAACTTGTTTACCACTACGGCTAGGCATAAACATAAATTTCTTCGTCCAATATTCGTTGAATTCATGACAAGCAACATCTTCACATTTTCGCTGTTTACCATTGTTTGATTTTATATTTTATCACACTCATGTTAATAGGTTTTAACTGTAAATTTTTATTTCATAAAAAATATAATTTCAACACAATACTACCGACTCTGCGAAACAGTTGTAACAGACGACAACATCTCGCCTTGCGCACTCTGATTGGTTGACAAGGCTGAGATATGGTAACTTTATAACGTTTTGTTGTGAACTGAACAGGCGAATTCGATAATATATAAGCATAACAACCACGAGCATAGTCGGGGCGCTCCGACTTCATTTTTGTTATAATTATTAAAACATATTATATTAAACAACGAGGCCTCGCGTGCCACTTTCTTACAGCTGGCGGGCCACAAGTGGCCCGCGGGCCGTGGTTTGGGAACCTCTGCGGTTCATTATCTGTGATGTTAAGAATAAACTAATTGAAATGAAAAAAAAAAAAATAATGTAATAATAATAATAATTTTCCAATGCTAATAATCGACAATGAACTGTATTTATTGTGACGGACTTCTGTGTTGGCATTCAGGAGTGGCATTATGCATAGTACGCCTGTGCGTGCTGTTGGTTTGTCGAGACTCCTGTCTGATCCACTTTTCACATGTGGCAGTGAGCAGCATTTAATGTGATATTCACTGGCACGGGAATGGGGCAACTTATTGCCGTGAGGTTGGAACTGCGACTAACTAATACTTGAAAAACAAATAAATAATACTAGCCGAAACTCGGCCACTTACAATCAGCGCACAATACACTCGCTCATCCCATATTATCACACATTTTTCAAGATAAAATGCCTCAGCTATTCTCAGATTAAGCAAAACGCCAATTCCATCAAGTTCACACTTCGTACTATACATGTTCAAACACATACTTTCATGGATAGTTTTATATTCCTAATATGTACCATTGTCCTCAATCAATCATTCTTAGTATTATTCCGAAAATTTAATTTTATATTGGCAGTACATAGTAATGCTGTCTCCCTGGTCGAGGAGTTAGCAGCTTTTTTCGTAACCCCTAATACTCTCGTGGTTGACGTGGGCGCACTAGAATTGGAAGCGGTTCAGGTCGCGCCAGTGACTTACGAGAGTATGGAGCCGGTCGCTCAGAAAGTCGTAGCGTGCTGATAAGCGTAATCTAGTCTAGGAATCAACATACAGCTGAAAGATGCTGGTGTTGACCGCAATATCCTGAAACAGGATGTAAACTCGGGGGGGGGGGGGAAGGGGGAATTACATAGTAAGAGAAGCCTCTCCAGAATAGATGTTGGTATTCCTAGTTAGTATTATTGCCATCATCTATGATTTAACTTCTTTAGTTTCACCTTTGCCTTTCCATCAAAAGAATTCATTGACTCTGTAGCACTGTAGCATGTCCTTTGCAGAACCTCGCTCCCATAACAACCTTCCGGAAAACTTCTCGGTCATAAGCAAGATTCCTGCTTCCGATACACCCATCTGGAGATCTCCGCCACATCCTGCACCCATCTTCTCTGTGACCTTCCTCTTCCTTTCTTCCCAGGCATAAACCCCTCGATTATTGTTCTCTCCAAACTACTTTCATGACGTTTCAAGTGACCACAATCTTTCAATTTTCTTTGTTTTATCGTCTTAAATAGCCAACCTTCTTCAATATTCAGCTCTTGAAGTATGGATGCATTTGTTCTTTTCTGTACCCAAGACATTCTTAGAACCCATCTGATGAGACATTTATATTCAAAGGCGACGAGCCTTCTTCGGCAAACAAATACACCAAACTTACCAAGAGATCACAACAGCAAAAAATGCTGGCGTTGACTGCAACGCCCTGTAAAGGATATGCAGTTAACTAACTAACTTAATGTTTTACCAGACACGCAAACAGTAAAACGGTTTAATGTTGTTTGAAAAGGGGACGTAACTTTCCTAAGGGAATGAACTTTACAGCTTATGTAATTATATATTAAACTAAAGTAATTGTCATCGTCTTGCTCGTATCTAGGTAACTAAACTTGGGTTCATACAGGCAGCAATCTGTTCGCTATGAGATCGAATATTTATTGTATTTACATATACAGTATGCGTTGGCGCAGTGGGTAAACAGACCCGCGCTATATTACATATCACAGATAGTGAACATCAAACACATAAGTATCATTCAACAGTCTAGCAAACTATCTAGCCTATGTCTATATATCTATTGATATCTATAGAGTCCCTCAAAGGCAGACCCTGTTGCCTCTCTCAAGTCCTTCTGTCCTCTGCCCGTCTACACGTGTAACAATCCGACACGGGTGGTAACTCGGTCCGAGTTCCTCGTGGACCCCGCAATAGGCGGGCCACATCAGTGTCCACGGAACCCTGGACTCAATGACCAGTCCTTCTAGAAGGCTCTAGATTACTCGGGCTCTGAGTGACTCTCTTCTATCCCTTGGGCTGGAGTTGTAGCCCTCTAAATAATATCTCCAAAGGTGAGGCGGTGACAGGATTCCCCCTTCTCCCCTGATGACGTTTTGTTATAGGGTAATTAGATATGTTCTAATTCTGTCACCGAATCACATAAAGTTGGTGTTTGTGGTTTGGTGGGCAGTAACCTGGTAACCTACATAGTGGCATTAAAACTCATGTATTCTCCCATACACTACTTCTCTGATTTGGTAAAGAGATCACTCTGTCTCCTGTGTCCTTAACAATGCTTATCAGACCGAAGTTACGTGACGTTTTAGTAGTTGTATTTACAACCCGCCCTTCTCATAGTACCCAACTGGTACCCAGACAATTAACCTCTTTATTAAAGAGAGTTAACAAGACCGAAGTCCTGGCTAATTAAGTACACTTTCAAATCTTGATTTGTGTGTGCATTTCAATACACTTTTACTCTCGTATGTTGTATAATGCTAAATATGTAGTTACCTTGTTATTTTATCCCCCTCAGACTACATGTGTCCCTGTTGGCTTGTTAGTGTGTTGACTACTAAGTTGCTGTTTCTAATAAAGTGAATGTATTTTAAATTGATAGTGTTGAGTTTTAAGTTTTGTGAAAAGTGTATGCTGAATGTGTGGCTTATTTCCAAGCGTCACGAGTTGGGATAACCTCAATCATGAAATACATGATCAGGCATTCCAAGTAGTGGTGCTTAGATGTATCCTAACTGCTAAACTAAGTATATTAATCTAACTACTATGCTAAGTATATTAAACTAACTAGTAAACATGTATTCACAATTTAGACAAGTCATGCAATTTTACATGAAAGACGCAGACAAATTAAAATAAATACGTTTTGCGTACAATTTGTCCGCCAAGTGTATCGTTCTCTCATTTAATCCATTCACGCAGTCATTCACTCACCTTTCATTCAAAATAGTATTTGGTTAAAATATATAATTAAAGTTGAGGTAAGTGTTATTGCCCTTAGAAAAAATGGACTAGGCGATATTTGCCCTTTAAGAAAATACGTACTTCTTGTACGATGACTCAAAAATGGGTTATAATTTACACAGAGACAATTGTATAGGACGGTTCTTTAGCCTATGAATAGCACTGCCTGTAATATTAACTTAGAATATGTACAAATTACAGGTTAACACATTTTATATACATAATTAATGCAAATATAATACATATTTAGTAATTAACTAATTAAATAATTAAATCCAACGATGATGTGCGAGTTGTCCTCCTGTTGTTAGCGTGTTATGCCATGAATGTTAAAGTTAGTATGGCTGTCTCTTTAGTGTTGTAGTCGATGTCGTTCTGTTTCGGCTGTTTGTAAAGTTTCGTAGTAACAGCAAGTATGGAATGTTATCAATGTCCCATATAACGTGTTCTTAAAGGATTCGGAGTCAGTTCACTGGTTGATCTTATTGGTTGACACACAGTTAACGTTTCTTGCTGGAATCGTTCTAGAGCTTGGGCAATTGATAGTATAGCTCTTAAAGTATAGCTCTTAATGTATAGTTCTTCCAGTATCATGTTCGTGGGTGTCGTAAGTAACATAATCACTGAGAGTTCTCTAGCAGGTGTAGAGTTACACTGTTATATGCAACCGACTAAAAGTATCACAGTTATAGTACGGCGAATGGTCGATGTGCTAAGAGTCATTCTACTGGCGTATTAGTTTGCCGTGATAATAGGTCAGCCATAATGTTGTCGGTGCCTTTAATATGGCGGATTTCGAAGTCGAAATCTTGAAGTAGAAGACACCATCTTTGTAGCCGATGGTTTTTAGGCGACCCATGGTTAAGGACCAATAATGGCGAACTGTCCGTGAGGACCACAAAGTGACTACCCAAGAGGAACTTAGATAATCTCAATATACAAAACAGTAAGCTTAAAGCCTCCAATTCCATTGTGGCATAACGTGTCTCTGCCTTCTTTAGTTTGCGGCTCACGTAGAGAATCGGGTGTCTCACTCCATCCATTTCCTGCATTAAACATCCTCCTATTGCGATAGCG
Organism: Cepaea hortensis; assembly: GCA_963921405.1. Taxonomy (NCBI): domain Eukaryota; kingdom Metazoa; phylum Mollusca; class Gastropoda; order Stylommatophora; family Helicidae; genus Cepaea; species Cepaea hortensis. The sequence continues at coordinate 98,948,011 of OY992891.1, forward strand.
CTCGCATCTGTGGTCAAAATAAAGGGTAAATTTATGTTGGGTAATCGTAAGACTGGTGGATTAGAAAAAATATGTTTCAATCTACACATTGCATCATCTAAGCTGGTACTTTTACAAATTTTTGATGGATGATTTTTAGTTAACATATCAGAAAAGACTGAGGTGAGTTCTGCCCAATGTGGAATGAATTTAGAATAATAGTTAATAAGGCCAAGTAAACTTCTAATCTGTTTCTTGGTGGTAGGAACTTCTAGATTAAGAATCTTAGAAACAATTTTATCATCTGTCAACAATTTACCTTCAGAAATTCTGTGACCAAGGAAGTCTATTTGTGTATAACCTATTTCAACCTTGGAAGGTTTGATAGTAAGTCCAAAAAGAGAGATTTGGTTGAAGACTTGTTTGAGGGTAAGTAAGTGAGAAGTCATATCAGAAGAATGGATGCATATATCATCAATATAGGCTACTACATCTTTAATTCCGTGTAATAACAATCTTGTTAGTCTCACAAATGTGGCCGGTGCGTTCTTGAGGCCAAACGGAAGATATAGCCATTCGTACAAACCGAGAGGTGTTGCGAATGTTGTTATATGTCTACAAGAAGGGTGTAGTGGAACTTGCCAATATCCTTTCGCTAAATCGGTCTTGGAAAATAAGGATGATTGAGCCATATTTAAGATAAGATCTTCACAGCTGTTCATTGGCTCTGCATCCGTTGTTGTTCTTGTATTTAATACTCTATAGTCGATGCACAAGCGGATTGTCTGGTCCTTCTTTTTCACCAGAACAATCGGTGAAGAATATTGAGACATCGATTTTTGAATAATGCCATTCTTCTCTAAATCTAAAATTTCTTTATCTAAATTAGATCTGTAATGGAGAGGAATAGAATATGGTCTACATTTGACCTTTCTCAGATCTGTCAGCACAATTGAATGTGTTAATTTATCAGTGCGTCCAGGTTTGTTAGAAAAGATAGATTTATACTTGTCAAAGATAGTCAAAATGTCTTGTCGCTGTTGTTGTGTCACAGTGTCAGAGATATGTATGTCATTTATACTTCCGTCGTCAGTCATGATTGGTACAGGGATTTCAGTGTTGTCCACGTCTGTCTGATTTATCACAGATGCTACTGTTTGTAAATTGTCTTCAATGTCATTGTCGTCGTCGTCGAGATCAATCGTTGTCAATATGTCGTCAAATTTGTCGTCGTTGTCGATATCACAGATTGTCGGTAATGTCCATATGTCTTCGTCGTTTTCGTCGTCGTAAGAGTGTGTCGTTAAAGATGCTTCGTTTGTCGAGGTGTCATTTCGTTGGGAAATTGTCGTTTCGTCTCCGTCACCAGTTTGTTGCGTCTGTTCACTTGTCTCATTGTCCTGTCTATCATAGTATGGTTTCAACATATTTACATGGAATAATTTCAAGTTTCTATTTAAAGAGAATGCAGTAGGGTTATTCCCCTTGTTGACCAGTTTCTGACATATAACACAAGATGTACAAAAGGTTTTAATGTCTTGGTCGAACTTTGGCCAATAAAACTGGGTCATGACAATAGCCCTGGTCATTTCGTATCTCATATGGCCTCCAAAAGGGGAGTCATGAGCTATTTTTAGAACTTTGTTTCGATGTGCTTGTGGTAACACTACTTGCTGTAACGTGGTCTGCTTTGTTGTGTAAAATCTAGTTAAGATGTTGTTCTGTAGCCTAAATGTCCACGATGCGTTATTTGTTAGTTTTGGTTTTAGTCCCACTAACTTAAAGTATGGTGCAAGTGTAGGGTCATTTTTCTGTTCATTTCCAAAATTGATGTTAGTTGAGTTTGGCGCTATTATTTCTAATGATTCCTGTAGTTGGTCAGTGTTGGTTTTGTGGGTTGTCTGTCGTGTTATTGCATTTGTGTGTTGTGTGTTTTGTTGCACATTTACAGGCTTGGTACTTGGTACATCAGTAGCATCCTCAATTCGAGGTTTTAATTTGGTCGTATCGCTCACAGATTCGACCGCCCCTGCATTGTACACCTCGGTGAATTCTTTCTGAATTACCTCAGTGGTTGTCTCGCTTGGTCTTTTGGCAGATTGAGACAAGCATGAATGGTGTTTCTCTATAGCATCGCTGTTTGTGGGGGGGGGGGGGATACCGTTTTTATGCTCCCACTCTCTGATTTCCTTCTCAGAGCATGCTCGTATGTTGGGCAAATTCCCAAGTATAATATCAGCGACTGGATTTTCAAGGATTGCGCACAATACTTGTCCTGATATGAACGGTGTTCGAATTTCGACCAGAGCAAGGGGGTATTTCTCTATAGTACCTGAGAATGTGCGACAATTCACATGTTTGTCTGTGTAGTCTTTAGTGTCTATTAATGTTTTCTTAATCCCACAGAGCGTTGCGCCGGAATCCCGAATTAATGTGCACTTTTTGTTGTTTACAAACCCTGTAGAAAAAACTAGCTTGCCTGTAGATGACAAAGCAGCGTTGGCTGTTTCATTTGAAATATGGATAGTGTGGCCACATAGTAATGTTGTGTCAAGTTGGAACTTCGTACAAGTGTTACACTTACTGTCTGTAATGGTGTCAATAATTTGTACAGCATTTCCAAGCTCGCTTTCATTGTCGTGTTGATTATCACAATCATTCAGTGATTCAATCTCTTCGTCTGACGACGTTTCCACTAGTGCGGCATTGGCCTGTTTCAATAACTTTCGGCCATCACAAAAGCGACTATAGTGGCCAAAACTGCGGCAAAAAAACATTTGACCGCTCTCTGGTAAGCATTGCGCTTGGTCTTCTGCTTCTCCACCATCATCTTGAGGTGGTGAGGGTAGTTCGGCGATTTGTCGCACATAGAGTAACTGTCGTGATTCAAACCGCAATACTGGCATTTAACTAGTTTACTGACATTGGAGCGAGGTTTGAATTTACTCTCTGTTTGTTTGGAGTATTTGGTGTTCACTACTGCTGCTGCTGTATCGTTGTGACTTATGTTCAGCTGAAAAATGTCTCTATTTGCTGTGAAAAATGCATTCCCTTTGGACTCGATTTCCTGAATACTTTTACAGTCCATTTGTTTTAAGAACTTGGCAAAAGGTGTGGGGATGGTGCTAACTATTTTGTCTATAATAATAAGCTCTTTAAGTTTGTCATGGCTATTGTTGGTTTTAGCCGAGTTGATCCATTTTGTGCACACGTCTTGGACTGTACTGACATAATCTATAAAGGTTTGGTTTGGTTGTGGTGATAATTTGGCAAATTGTTGTTGGTAACCTGCAGTATCTAAAGAAAAATGTTGGAGAATGCGTTGTTTTAAGTAATCATAGTCTTTTCGCATTTCCTGTGGTATTGTTTCTATTACTTTTAGATGTTCAAGAGCTAAGTTTCTCATTAAAATGAATGCCCAATCTGATTTTATAATCTTATGATAGGACATGAGACACTCAAAATTTTCCAAGTAGGCGCTGATGGAATCTCCTGAGCAGAACGCCTTCACGAGGCCTTTATACTTGTTATATTTTTGTTCCTCCTCTTTGCTTCTTAGCTTATTCACCGATATTTCTACGTTGGACTCAAGCTCCATCTGTTTTAATTTTATTTGTGTCTCGGCATTTAATTGGGCCTGTCTGGCCGCCGCCTCAAGCTCCAGCTGTTTTTCCTGAGCCTGCAATTGCAATTTTTCTCTTCAATTTGCATTTGCATTTCCTTTTCTTCTGCCTCCATTTGCAATTTCTTTTCCTCTGCCTGCATTTGCATTTTCTTTTCTTCTGCCTCGATTTGCAATTTCTTTTCCTGTCGTTCTATCGCTCTTTCTTCACGGGCAATGTTTTCTGCGTGCGTTTTCTGTGCCCATTCTGACAGTTACTCTTCTTTATAACCTAATTTTATTCCTTGATCGATGCACTTATCTAAGCTAGACATTTTGTGTTTTACTTATTTGTAATGTTTATAGAGTTAAATCCCTTAGAAAAGAATGTTGTGTAGTCGAAAATTTGGTTAACTCCCTTAATTATTAATGTGTCAATCAAAATGCAAGGTTATGTTGGTGACAAGGTCATGAATATGCAACCAAATCAATATGAAACAACATAATACATTGATGAAAGATGAGAAGTACAGCTTAGAGTTACAATGGGTATGACATGAAACTTAGCTTTCAATCTGAGAACTCGCCGATGTTGTCCCAAAAAGCCTGTCTTGTAATCTCGCCACTGTTGGAAAGGTTACATAGGTTGCACGCGCCACTATTCGCGGAACAATCTGCTCGTAGAGTGAGAAAACATTAGTAACAGTCAAAAAATGTCACAGTCATGTCAAAAATAGTTTACAAATCACAATAATGAGACACACTGCTTAGGCACTGCTGAGACACTGCTGAGGGACTCAGATTAATTCTATTTTATTGCTAGATAGCTACTAATTGTTGTAAACTTGTAAAGTTAACAATTTTTTTTGATTTAAACAAATCAATGTGATATGATCAATTAAGTAATTTTACATGGCAATTAATAGCTCTTTCACAATAGATTTTATGCCAAAACCGGAAAACTGGCCCCCCAAAAGCCTGTCATCGTCTTGCTCGTATCTAGGTAACTAAACTTGGGTTCATACAGGCAACAATAAATCTGTTCGCTATGAGATCGAATATTTATTGTATTTACATATACAGTATGCGTTGGCGCAGTGGGTAAACAGACCCGCGCTATATTACATATCACAGATAGTGAACATCAAACACATAAGTATCATTCAACAGTCTAGCAAACTATCTAGCCTATGTCTATATATCTATTGATATCTATAGAGTCCCTCAAAGGCAGGCCCTGTTGCCTCTCTCAAGTCCGTCTGTCCTCTGCCGGTCTACACGTGTCCCAATCCGACACGGGTGGTAACTCTGTCCGAGTTCCTCGTGGACCCCGCAATAGGCGGGCCACATCAGTGTCCACGGAACCCTGGACTCAATGACCAGTCCTTCTAGAAGGCTCTAGATTACTCGGGCTCTGAGTGACTCTCTTCTATCCCTTGGGCTGGAGTTGTAGCCCTCTAAATAATATCTCCAAAGGTGAGGCGGTGACAGTAATACTAAACATTTAAAAATTTATTCACGGCAATATATATTTTATTAGGAAGATGTTCTTGGCTATTAGAAATTTGAAAAAAGTATTGAAATTTCTTAACCATCTAACAAATCTGTAAAAATATATTTATTATAAGGAAACTTTATTTCAACAAGTCTGTTTTGTACTATTATTATACATATAATGTAGTTAAGCATAATTTGTAGCTTTCTCCGAAAGGAGACCCTATTACCAGTTTTTCTTTGTGCCCGGCACAGTCCGGGATTAATCTTATAAGGTTCAATTGTTTTCATACTCTATATTTCTTTTTCAGTGAGTACCGCAAAGCGTAAACATGGCTTACAGCGTAGTTGCGTTAGAACTAGTAAGTGCTAATTCCAATAATCGACAATGAAATGTATTTATCGTGGCGGACTTTTGTATTGGCATTCAGGCAGTGGCACTATTTTGTTTAGTACGCCTGTGCGGGCTGTTGGTTTGTCCACTTTTCACATGGTGCAGTGAAGAGCATTTAATGTGATATTCACTGGCACAGGAATTGGACAATCCTTTGCCGTGAAGTTGGAACTGAGACTAACTGACTAACTAATACTTAAAAATCAAATAAATAATACTAGCCGCAACTCGGCCACTTACAATCAGCGCACAATACACTCGCACATATTATCACACATTTTTCAACAGAAATGTCTCATGCCTGCAGATTAAGCGAAATGCCACTTTCATCAAGTTCACACTTCGTACTATACAAATTCAAACACATGCTTTCATTGATAGCTCTATATTCTTAATATCTACCACTGTCTTCAATAAATCATTCTTAGTTAGTTAGTTAGTCGACAGATCATCCACATTACACATCAAAACATTCGTTCATAAGTGCTCGGATCCCCTCCTCAGTAAATCCCGCAACGTGTAGCGACTGAGGACACCAGTTCTGTGATGGTTTATTAATCTTCTTTGGATTTCCGCGCTGTGTTCTTCTTAGTATTATTGCCATCAGCTATATTTTACATTCTTTAGTTTCACATTTTCCTTTCTATCAAAAGAATTAATTCATTCTGTAGCATGTCCCTTGCAGAACCTCGCTCCCATAACAACCTTCCGGAAAACTTCTCGGTCATAATCAATATGTTCTGCTTCCGACACACCCATCTGGAGATCATCCACCACGTTCTGCGCCCATTTTCTCTTTGTAGTTCCTCTTTCTCTCTTCCCAGGCATATACCCCTCCATTATTGATCTCTCCAAACTTTCATGACGTTTCAAGTGACCAAAATACTTCAGTTTTCTTTGTTTTATCGTCTTTAATAGCCAACCTTCTTCAATATTCAGCTCTTGAAGTATGGGTGCATTTGTTCTTTTCTTTACCCAAGATATTCTTAGAACCCGTCTGTAACATTTATATTCAAAGGCTACTAGCCTTCTTCAGCAAACAAATACACTAAACTTACCAAGAGATCACAACAGCAAACAATGCAGGTGTTGACTGCAACGCCCTGTAAAGGATATGCAATTAACTAACTATCTTAATGTTTTACCAGAAACGCAAACTTCTACTACAAGTACTTGCTTTTACTAACGAGAACACCTGACAGATGTTCCACAATTACTTGTGTCCCTCGCCATCAGGCAAGCCCACTCCGGCGTCTGAGGTACTTTTAATTGACATCCCCAGTCAAGGACCAGAAATCATCATTTAAGTCCATCTGGCTGGCATGCGGAACGAACACCCTGCCCCGGAGAGATGTTTTCTGTGTGTTACAAACATCTTGGACATCTCAGAGTACAGTCGATTATCTTGACGAAGCAAATGAAACTAGAGCATTGTATACAGATATAACAAAGAGATTCACAGTCTGCTTTGGTTCATCATCATCATCATCATCATCATCATCATCATCATCATCATCATCATCATCATCATCATCATCATCATACCGACAAGCGGAGATGGTCACGGCTCGCCATCTCACACGCGTTACCAGAATCTCTATTCAGGTCTGTGTTCGTGTCAAGACCATGCCATGCTGCCAAACCATCCAGGTATTTATCCCGTTGTCTTCTTCTTGCTCTCTTCCCCTCAAACTTGCCAGTTATCACTAAATGTTCAAGACCAGTTCTCCTTATAACATGTCCAAAAAATCTTGACTCTGCTTTGGTTCATGCATCATGTGCCATGCCGATAAGCGTAGGCGGTTGTGATTCGCCATGTCACTCGATCACCAGAGTCGTGGATCAGCTTTGGTTATGCGATGAGAAAAGGTGTTTCGGGATGCATAGTGACGACTGGAGAGATCAGCGTTAACCGCCGAGAGAAATGTTGCTTTCTGATGGCTTAAGACGGTTGCATTGAAAAATATCACCAAAAGAACTGATCCAATGCACAACGTGTCTAGTATTCCATTAAAACGGTTTAATGTTGTTTGAAGAGGGGACGTAACTTTCCTAAGGGAACAAACTTTACAGCTTATGTAATTTTATATTAAACCAAATTAATACTAAAAGTTTTAAAATTTATTCGCAGCATCGTATAGTTTATTAGGAAGTTACTTTTGCTTATTAGAAATTTGAAAGATGTATTAACATTTCTTAACCATATAACAAATCTCTAAAAATATATTTATTATAAGGAAACTTTATTTCAACAAGTCTGTTTTGTACTATTATTATACATATCATGTAGTTAAGTATTATGTGTAGCAATCTCCGAAAGGAGACCCTATTACCAGTTTTATTTGTGCCCGGCTACTCTTGTTTCTCTTCACAACGTATAAATCTTTCGCCTTTTCTGATATTTAAAAAATAGTTTATACGGCTTCTTTCTTTGGATTAAAGATTTTCTCATTCACGGATTATGTAAATATATCAGTGATATTAATTTTATGGAAGTGAATATTCGATAGTTTTTATTTTTTTTCCACCACGTGTAGAACTGGATTAAAATTTCCTCTGTCACGGATTTTTCAAATATATCAGTGATTTCAATTTTGTGTAAGTGTTTTCGATTGTTTTCACCACGTGTATCTGTATCTGTGCTTCCGTAGGGGAGACTGGGGAGAAATGGACATAGGGGAGAAATGGACCACCCCCTCTCTGGCCCCTGGCTGTGATGCAATGAAAGTGAAACCATAATAAGTTTGTTTTCCATATCAAACATAGTCCGAAATTTTCATTTGCCATCGACTTCCCGCACAGGTCGTTCCCACGCAAAGTTTGAAAAATTTTCTGCACTAAAGTTTCTTTTTCCAGTTCCAGACACCATCGTGCAGACGCATAGTCAGGAATCAGGACAAGGTAATTACGTTAATATCTTTATTTACTTGTTATTTAAGAGTTCATATAAAAAATATAGCATATAATATTAGATTTAAGAGACCTTATGGCTGAATACACAACATAGAAGTTAGGAATCGCTTTGGGGTCTTGATGTCTGTACAAGAAGAAATGACACCTGATGAACTGGCAGTACAAGCTAGAGATATCTTGATAACTGCAGCCAAAGATTTCATTCCGACCAAGAAAACGCAACGTAAGCCATGGATTACATCAGACACGTTAGAATTAATAAAACAACGAAGGGAGCTGAAACAGAAAGGAGATGAATCCGATAGCAGGATGAAGTATAAATCTTTAACTCGAGAAATAAGAAAGAACACAAGAAAGGACAAAAATCAATATATACAAGATAGCTGTACCAGAATAGAGCAATATCATAAGGCTGGAAGAGATTATGAAATGTTCAAGGAAATGAAGTTATTGACAAGAAATGTTCAACCTCAATTGAATGTTATCTGTGACAAGATGGGAAATACCTTAACAGAATCTAGACAAATTCTAGAAAGATGGCAGGAGTACTGCAGTGGAATGTATGATATGAGTGACAGTGAGGATATGAATGAGATACATGAGCCAATGACAGCAGAGACAGAACCTGAACCCTCATTAGATGAAATTGCTTGGGCTATAAGGAACCTGAAGAATGGTAAATCACCTGGATGTGATGAGATACCAGCTGAACTAATTAAAGCAGGAGGAGAAGAAAGCATACACATATATCATGCATTATGTACAAAGATTTGGAAATATGGTATATGGCCAAAAGATTGGAAGAGAACTATCTTCATTCCAATACCAAAAAAGGGCAACCTGAAATTATGCACCAACTATAGAACTGTTGCCCTGATCAGTCATGCAAGTAAAATTCTACTAAAAGTCATAATGGGAAGACTTCGTAAGAAAATGGAAGAAGAGATTAACGTGGTTCAAGCTGGATTTAGACAAGGAAGAGGAACAAGAGATCACATATTCAACATGCGTTTAATAATAGAGAAGTGCAGAGAATTTAATGTAAACCTATTCTCATGTTTTGTGGATTATTCAAAGGCACTTGACTGTGTACAGCATCAGAAACTTTGGGAAATCATGAGGAATATGGGCTTTCCTTCACATGTAGTACATCTCATAAAAATGCTATATCTAGACCAACAAGCAGCAGTTAGAATAGATGGCGAGACATCAGATTGGTTTGACATCAAGCAAGGAGTCCGTCAGGGCTGCGTGCTGTCACCCTATTTGTTTAACCTGTATGCCGAAAATATAATGAGAAATGTAAGAGATGATATAAACAGGGAGCCATATGATGCCCTAAATATCGGCGGTCATGACATACCAGAGATTCGATATGCTGATGATACAGTATTACTATCCACAACACAGAATGGCATAGAAAACCTAATAGCCTCAACACAATTGAATAGTGAAAATCACAACTTATATCTTAACATAGCAAAAACTAAGATAATGCATACAGATAAAACTACTATGAAGAAAGAAATATACATTAATGGGAGAAAATTGGAGGTGGTGGAAAATTTTGAATATCTTGGGTCATTGATTACGAATAATGGTGACACAATGAAAGAAATAAAACGGCGACTATCCATTGCTCTTCAAAGACTAAAACAGATGAATAAATTATGGTGTGGGACAGACAGAACTACAAAAATTAGATTTTTAAGAGCATGCATCTTTCCCATTGCAACATACGCCTGTGAGACATGGACACTTACTAAACAAGCTGAACAGCGCATATATGCCTTTGAATATAAATGTTATAGACGAGTTCTAAGAATATCTTGGGTAAAGAAAAGAACAAATGCATCCATACTTCAAGAGTTGAATATTGAGGAGGGATGGCTATTAAAGACGATAAAACAAAGAAAATTGAAGTATTTTGGTCACTTGAAACGTCACGACAGTTTGGAGAGAACAATAATGGAAGGGTATATGCCTGGGAAGAGAGGAAGAGGAAGGCCAAAGAGAAGATGGGTGCAGGATGTGGCGGATGATCTCCAGATGGGTGTATCAGACGCGGGACATCTTGCTTGTGATCGAGAAGTTTTCCGGAGGGTTGTTATGGGAGCGAGGTTCTGTAAAGGACATGCTACTGAATGAATGAATATGGCTGAATAGTTTAATACATTGATGGGGGAGAAATGGACCGGTTCATTTCTCCCCATGGTTCATTTCTCCCCATAGAAGAAATTGACAAGACAGTCTGTTGTTATTAAAAGTGTTGAAGATTGCATTCGAATATCAGCATTATTGATTCTTTTTAATACTGGGGTCTAAATCTAGACTAATAAAACTGTTAACAAATTTGATTTCAGTGATTTATTAAAGATGCACGCCATTCGTGCTATGATCAGTATTTCTTTGCAAATGATAGGCCTACCATTCTTCTTCTTCTTCTTCTTCTTCGTTCATCCGGAGATTTTTTTCGGATGTGATTGCGTTGTGCCTGTTTACAGCAGAGCTGCGTTCTTGCACCGTTAGGCCGACACATCCGACTTCTGCGGGCATTTGTTGACCGGGTTAACCTTCCCGGGGGGCCTACCATTCTAAATGTTATATAATTCTGTCACTCTTTTGTTTCAGATGCCAAGATTGTACATCAGAAACACCAACAAGGGTCTCGTTACGGAGGAACGTATGAGAGAAGCTGTTAATGCTGTGAAAAATGGAATGAAAGTGAGGAAAGCTGCAAGGGAGTACGGCATTGCTCGCTCTACCCTCAATAACAATCTTACAAAAGACAGAGAAGGAAATGGTCTGCCTACTAGACTCGTACCAAATTATAGGCATAGCCTTGTTTTCACAGCTAAGCAAGAAGCTGATTTTGCTAGTTACTTGAAAGATTGTGCAAGAATGTTCCATGGACTCACAACTAAAAACGTTCGTATTTTGGCGTACGAGATGATGAAAGTCAATAACATTGCACATCCTTTAACCTGGGATGAGCAAATGATGGCAGGGAATGACTGGCTTTGTGGATTTTTGCGACGGAATCCCGAGCTGACCATAAGGCAACCTGAGGCAACATCTCTGGCTAGAGCTACAGCTTTCAACAAACATAATATCTGCACCTTCTTCAACAATGTGAAGGAAACCATTACACAACTAAATGTGAGTGGAGCTCAAATCTACAATTTGGATGAGTCAGGTCTGACCACTGTACAGAAAGTGCTAAAAGTAATTGCCCCACGAGGAGTGAAGCAAATAGGCCAGGTGACATCCAGAGAAAGAGGAGAACTGGTCACAATCTGTTGCATTGTGTCAGCTGCGGGTCACATTATCCCTCCAGTTTTTGTGTTTCCCAGAAAAAATTTTAAGAATTTTATGCTTGCTGGAGCACCTGAAGGTTCCCTTGGCCTTGTGAATGAATCAGGTTGGATGACCCGTGATAATTTCGTCAAAGTTATAAATCACTTCATTAAGCATTCAAGACCTTCCAAATACTTCCCTTTGATTATGATCTTGGACAATCACGATGCCCACATTTCATTTGAATCACTTGAACTGTGCAAGAAAAACAACATTCATGTGATCACGTTGCCACCACACACCTAATCTAAAACTCAGCCCTTGGACCGTTCAGTTTTTGGACCCATGAAGTCGGCCTACAACAATGCGTTTGATTCATGGATGATGAAAAATGTTGGGACACCACTGACAATCTATCAAGTTGCAAATCTAGGAGGCCACGCTTTTCTTAAAGCGGCAACTCCCATTAGCATTCAATCAGGCTTTGCAGTGTCAGGTATTTGGCCCTTTAACGAAGATGTTTTTACAGAAGATGATTTTATGCCTTCAGAAATAACGAACAGGCCCATCAGCAAGGACAGTGAAAATGCCACTTTAGAAAGCAATGAACAGACAGGATCAGCATCTCCACATTGTGGTACCAGCACAGATCAAACTGCACAAGAATTTCATGAAAATCAGAAAGAGTGTAATGTTGAGAACCTTGTAGATGACTTGCAGGAAATATCAGGGAGTCTTCAACATAAAGCTACTTCTTCCTTTACTTCGCTTCATGTTTTCAGAGGACTACCAAAAGCTGGTCCGCGAAAAGATTCAAATAATATGAGGAAAAGAGGAAAAACTATGCTGGCTACTTCTACGCCAGAAATGGATCGAATTAGGGAAAGAGCGGTGATGAAAGAAAAGGCAGCAAAAGTTCCACCCAAAAAGGCAAAGAGACAGCTGCTGAAAGAACTTGATGTTGATTCAGATCCAGAAACTGACATTTCGTTTTGTGATGACACAGATTCTGATGTTTCATTTGGTGAAAATGAGGAGTGTACGGTTAGCTTGACTGGTGTGCGTGAGGGAAAAAACAGAAAACCTGAATTTTGACAGGGATGGAAACAAACTATGGAAACTAGTGAAAGCCATGAACAATGAAGGACCTAGAAACAAACAAATAACAATTAAACAAGGAAATGCCTTGCTTACAGGAAAAAAGGCAGCAAATGCACTAATGGAACACTATGCAAATGCAAACCACATTGATATTACAACTGAACAGAAGAAAGCAATCAAAGATAAACAGATACATCATAGTAATACAGAGACAGCAGGAGAATATATGATGGCAAATCTAACAATGGAAGAAATGGAACAGGCAATCATCATCATCATCAAGTGCCGTGCCGGCTGGCGTAGGCGTTCATGGCTCTCCATAGATCTCGGTCTTTGGTTTTCTGGATCAACTCTGGTGCTGATATTCCTCCATACCACCGTCTCAATCCATCCAGCATCACTTCTCTTGGTCTACCTCTGCCTCTCTTCCCCTCGATCTTTCCAGTTGTTACGATGTTCTCCAATGCCTCTCTTCTCATCACGTGACCGAAGAAAGATGTTTGTCTCTGTCTTATTGTTGTATATAATGTTCTAGTTTCATTAGCCTGTTTCAGGCAGTCGTCGTTAGTTACTCTGGCAGTCCAAGGAATTCGCAACATTCGTCTCAGGAACCACATCTCTGTTGCTTCTAATTTCTTCTTAATTTGTTCATTTACGTTCCAAGATTCACTGCCATACAGGCAATGAATACCCTAAAAAAGAATAAATCACCAGGAAAAATGGAATCACAAATGAAATGCTAATAGGACTAGGCACTAAGGCAAAAAAGAAACTACTAGCAGTCCTAAATTACAGCTGGAAGAGAGGAATAGTCCCACAGGCATGGAAGGAAGCTATACTAATACCAGTCCCAAAGAAAGGAAAAGACCTGGAAGAACCAAATGGCTATCGACCTATCAGTCTACTTAGCTGTGTAGGAAAATTAATGGAACGCATTATCAATGGCAGGCTAACATGGCATCTGGAAGAAAACAAACTCTTAACACCACACCAAGCAGGATTCAGAAAGTACAGATCCACTGAAGATCAAATAACCTATATAGCTCAGGAAATAGAGGATGCCTTCCAAGAGAAAAAGCACACACTAGCAGTCTGGATAGATTTAGAAAAAGCATTTGATAAAGTATGGAAGGAAAGACTGAAAGTAAAACTGCAAAAAATGCATGTTTGTGGCAAAATGTATAAATGGATCAGCCACTACCTTGAGAACAGAACTGCCAAGACAAAAGTACAAGGACAAACAAGCAAAATGATGCTGTTGGAGCAAGGTGTCCCCTAAGGAGGAGTTCTTTCACCAACATTATTCCTAGCATATATAAATGACATCACGGAAAATTTTCCAGCCAGAGTACACACATCCTCCTTTGCAGATGACCTAGCCATATGGACATCTGAAGAATATATTAGTACAGCTAACAGCAGAATACAGCAAGCCTTATTAGCACTAGAGGACTGGTCAAAATCATGGCTAGTGAAGATAAATGAGGAGAAAACAACACGCGCAGTGTTCTCCCTCTCAAATAAAACTTAGCAACCTAAGCTGGTATTTTTATTGCGCCATGAAGAAAATCCAAACTATCTAGGAGTCACCTTTGATCGTCGCCTGACATGGAAGACACGGGTTGAGAAAAATTGAACAAGAGCAAGGCAGAGAATGGCTATCATGAAAAAAGCTTGCTGGTACAACGTGGGGAGCAGATGAGAAAGTTCTCAAGAAGTTATGTACTGGACGGGTGAGGCCAGTACTGGAATATGGCATTGCAGCTTGGGCAACAGCAGCTAAGTCAAACTTTAACAAAATAAGTAGAGTCCAAAACCAAGGAATGCGAATCATAACTGGAAGCCTGAAGACAACGCCTATTAATGAACTAGAAAAGATCACTTGTTTACAACCAATGCAGGACAGAAGAGATAGCAGAGCCCAGCAACAAGCAGAAAAATTTAGAAGATTGACAGACCACCCTATGTATAACAGGTTTAATGGTTTTGGAAAGGGAAGACTGAAGCGTGGCAATTTTGTAGAAACTGCAAAACGAAAGATTAGGGCAGATCCCATACTTAACATATCAACAGTCAAGCCCATTTACAATGCACACAAGTTCCCTGCTTGGAGACAGCAGCAACTGCCTGAGATGATAGAAAACATTCCTGGTATTGAGAAAAAGAACACTCAGAATAAAACCGAAAGAAGAAAAATAACCCTAAATTACATAAAAGAACATTACCCAAGCAGAAATTGGACCAATGCATATACAGATGGATCAGCCAAAGATTCAATTAAAAATGGAGGAGGAGGAATTCTCCTAAATTTAAAAAATGGAATGAAAAAAACACAGTCAGTGGCAACTGGGACATTTTCAAGTAACTTCAAAGCGGAGGTGGAGGCTTTGAAAACAGCAGCAGAAATGCCCTTGATGGAGGAAAATAAAGAGAAGCAAATAGCTATCTTTACAGATGCAAAGTCGGCTGTCTCAATACTGAAGAGCAAAAACAGCACATAACTAGCTGACATAAAAGCAGCACTCCATGGTCTATGCCAGGAATCCAAAAAAGTTGTAATACAGTGGATCCCATCACATTGCAGTATACCTGGAAATGAAGAGGCTGACAGACTAGCAAAAGAGGGCGAACGACTACCACAGCCTGACATAGACATAACCTATAATGAGGCAAAGAGGTTTATAAAAAGCACCTATATTATATAGAGCCAAATGGGAAACAGAGCATCCAGGCCACCAGAAGGATGATGCATATTACAAACTCGACCGAAGAGAACAAGTAGCAATCTTCAGACTCCGCACAGGACATAACAGACTGAAATGCCACTTGTTCAATAAACTAAAGATAGGAGATACCGATGAATGTAATTGTGGAATTGGTAAAATGACAGCTAAACATTTGCTGCAAGAGTGCCCAATATATGCAGAACAAAGAAAGATATTTTGGCCCACACCTGCTTCATTTGAGGACAAGCTCTATGGAGACATCAACAAGCTCAAGTTGACTGCAGCTTACTTTAACTACATTCAGGTTGACATTTAAAGGTGCATGAAGTATTTAGACTGCCACACTTCATACCACAAGCATGTCGGTTACACAATCCTCCCAGAGGCATGAAATGGAATATTGTTTGGATAGCAAATCCATTATGTGGAAAGTCCGAATCGAAAGCTCACTGTGTGGGCTTCATAAAAGGTGGATGGCGGGAAATGCCCACGGTCTGCCCCTGCCTTCCCTTGAGGGCTGACCAGGATGCCTCTGGCTGTTCTATATGGGCCAGCTGGGATGGGAGATAACACCACAACAATGAGAGTCTAACGTCCTAAGAAACCTACGGGAAGGTTAACCCAGTCAACAAATGCCCGCAGAAGTCGGATGTGTCGACCTAACGGCGCAAGAACGCAGCTATGCTGTAAACAGGCACAACGTAATCACGTCCGAAAAAAAACTCCGGATGAACGAAGAAGAAGAAGAATTCTCTCTTTAGATCAAGAAAAAGCATTCGACAGAATATCTCACTCATACCTCCACAAAATTCTCTCACACTGCAACGTGGGAAATTATTTTCGGACATGGATCCAAATTTTATATTTAAAACCGGAAAGACGGATTCTATTAAACCATACCCTAACCAATTCTTTCAGGTTGACTAGGTCAGTGAGACAGGGATGTCCCTTGTCCCCATTACTGTACGTTGTCGCTCTAGATCCACTTCTAGAAAAGATACGACAGGACGACAATATCAGGGGTACGTTCATACCAGGGAAGGGTGAACAAAAGCTGCGTGCTTATGCGTACGATACCATTTTCATTCCGACAACTGAAAAATCTGTACGGATAATTTTGGAGACGTTTTCGTTTTTCGGCAAAGGGAGTGGGGCAAAATTAAACGTCCAAAAATCTACTATAATGGGCTTAGGCAAATTGAAAAATAAGGCGGATTTTCCATTTGACTTAACATCAAACAATCTTATAAAATTGTACGGAATAGTCTTCCCATGTCAACCAAATCAGACACACAAAGACACTTGGCAAAATCTAGAGAAGAAAATAACAGATATGTTACAGAGGTACAAATACAAAACAACTACCATATTTGGTAGAAGTACCATTGTTAATACATATATAATTCCAAAAATACTATATCTGTGCACAGTCCTAGATCCCCCACGTCAAACTGTCACAAACATAAACAAAGAGATTAGACGCTTTGTGTTTGGCAGCACCATCTACAGTATCAAACATACTACACTCATGCAAGACAAAAAAGATAGAGGTATCGCCCTCCAAAACATAACAACCAAAATACAAGCACTTAGGATCAAACACGTAGGTGAAATCCTACAACAACCAGAAAAACACCCTTTAGCACACTATTACATTGGAATTAGGGTATCTTATTTAAAACCTATTAGGCATACATCCTCACATTACTTTGGCACTCTCCCAACGTTCTACAAAACATGTACTTCAGCCATTAAAGGACACGAAAAATTACTACACAAGGAAACACATACAATCTACAGGCATTTAATTAAATTACAAGCAACTCCGGTACATCTCAGAATTAAAAGAGGACATAGATATTTCATAAAAGATTATACCGAAATTTTCTCTAATATTCACAACAAGCAGATCACCCCAAAAGCAAAGGAAATTACATATAGACTTGTTTACAGCATGACCCCAACAACAGAGAGAACAGCAAAAATAACTAAAAAAATACTACAGTGTCAGCTTTGTAGACGGGACGTCCAAGAATCAGAAGAGCACATCTATTACGAATGCAACACAATCATGCCAACAAGAAATCTCCTACAAAACACCCTAAACACTCATACGAAACAAAGAGCAGACGTTTACAAAGCAATCATGATAAATTCCATTCCTTACTCCACACAAGACATCCACACTAAGCTACTTGTTCTATTGGCAGAGTACAGAAATCTTATATGGACATTAAGAAACAAAGCACTATACAATTACAGAACAATCAACAAAGAAATTGTCCAACAACTTTATCAACAAAAAGTCGCTGTCACTAAAACCACTGAAGTTAACTATCAGATGATACAAATAACAGAGACAGTCTGATTCACAGCTGCAAGTTGTTTGTTACTGGCGGCGGTGAGATCAAACGGTACAGCCGTCCTTGAGAATTCCCTGGGGGACGGAAAATATGACGAGGTTATTTTGCCGACTTGCAGGATAAAAGAGAGACGGGTGCTGTAGTTGAGATAAGGGAGACAATAATTCTTGTGATGTTAGGGAAAAGGATAGTCTGCCCTTGGAACCATCTGGTGTTGACATCAAAGGACGTCACTAGAACAACCCAAGACTGTTTGAAAAACCTAACTTGTTGCAGCGATTGTAAACAAGAGAGTTGGTCTAAGCGGACGGTGTTTCGCTAGCTCTGTAGGAATTTGGAAAACATCTACCGTGTTCGGGATTAATTAAATTTAATATACACGTGCCTGTCATGGCAAAATGTAGATGTGATTCAGGAGTAAAGCAGTGTTACATAGGGTACTCCATAGATTGTATTTAGGTATAATTAATGTAGGATAGACTGGTGATAGTTAGAGTTTAGGACTTTAACGTAGTGTGTTGCGTTGTGGTTAGGTAGTAAAAGAGTGTTGGCGACTGTAGGCAGCTGCATTGTAAAAACTAGCTAGGGCGATATGGTAATTGGCTCTGCTAGTGAGAATAGTGTAGTGGGATGATGGGTTGGGAGATAGGGGAAATGTCCAATAGTAGGATCTTCCAGTGGGGTGCCTACTGGGGTTCTGCACTCTGTCTATTGGTCTTTCCTTGTCTTATTCTAATTCAGACCGAGGTAATGAGCTCCTCTGCTCCATGATAGAGTTTAGTTTGCTGATAAATATCTGAGCGAGGCCGTAGGCCTACACTCAGCTAGTAGGGTCAGTGACTAGTGCTCTCACCAGGTGTGTTATCTTTCTAACAGGTTCCCCGCCAGTTACGAGGAAGCTCTACACTGGTTTTGATGAATTTCTACTCCGGTTAGGAAGAACACAAGATGAACAGTTCGTTTTTACACCACATATCAAATGAACACTAGGGATTAAAAAGGAACACTAAACGTAGCATTAACATGGAGTTGTAGATTCCAGTGGAATATTACAAGAGACTTTGTGTTTTGTGACAATCTAGACAATAAATAGGATCAAGGGTGTGACCAATAACAGTGATACCTATTTTCACAGTACAGGGATTGGTACATTTAAGAACTATAGGGACTTATAGTATGCAGTGTATAACAGATCCATGATCAGTGTTACACTATAGACTGTATCTATTTCGGATGATCATGTATATGGATTATCAAGTAGCTACTGGAGAAAGTCAGCGTCTGGCAGGAGAGACACATCGCTAGGTGAGGTCTTTATGTGCTGAGCTAACGTGCTGTGGTGTAACCTTGATAGGATGATCTGACTTGGCTCCTAATCTGCTGGTCTGATTCTACACACAATAGAATATACGACACATTCTTCGCATACACTTCTCACATACATTACACTTTTCTTTTAATAAATTAATTGTTATTAATTTTTAGAAGCTAGAGTTGTTGAGTATGTTGTGTTGGGGAAGAATGAGAGGGGGCATGATCCAGTGATGATAGAGAGAGAGAGAAAGAAGTGTCCATAAACTGAGGGAGTGTGGTGGACGGAATCTAGTGGATTCTCCAGGATAATGATAAGGGGTTAAATATAATGTGGGTGTTGATTCCCCTCACTCCAGTGACGACACAAAAGGTAATCCACGACATTATTGGGATCTCGTAAACGGGATCTTTGACAGCGGGATCGCTCACAAAGAGGATCCCTTGACAACGGGATTTCTAGACGACGGGGTCTGTTGACACGGGATTTCTCGACACGGGATCTCTCGATACAGGACGGTGATATCATATTAGTGAGGATCCAGCAAGGGTGAATGTGGGTAGGAGTTAAGACACACATCTTACCTGTTCACACTTCACACGTCTACTTAGGTCTGTGGCCCTAATTCTACTCTTGTCACAGAGTGATTGTGTTGTGTTGTGCTTTGTGGTGTTTAATATATAGATACATTTTAATTAGTGATTATCTATGTATTTGTTTTGGAAATAATTTGCACTGAACCTGCTGACTTACCTCTCTGAAATATGGCCACTCCTAAACTAACTGTGGCAGAACTAAGGGCAAAGGGGGAAGAAATTGGTTTGTCGGGTTCTGCACTAACAAATTACACACAGGAGGTGGAGAGGGATTTTCGTCAAGCAGAAAGGGAAGATCGGAAGGCCGAGATGGAATTGAGAAAGATGGAGTTAGAAACTAAGAAACTTGAAGCTGAGCAGGCAGCTAAGAAACTTGAAGCTGAGCAGGCAGCTAAGAAACTTGAAGCTAAACAAGCATCCAGGAAACTTTAAGATGAGCAAGCCACTAGAAGGATGGAACTTGAAGCTGAGCAAGCAGCTAAGAAACTCGAAGATGAGTAAGCAGCTAAGAGACTTGAAGCGGAGCATGCAGCTAAGAAATTGGAAGCTGAACAAGAAGCTCAGAAAAGGGAGCACTAGTACCGAATGAGGGAACTCGAGCTTAAGAGACAATCTAGTGGAGAAACTGAGGGAACAGTGGGAGGTTCCTCTCTCCCTGGCTCAACCCCAGTAGGTGGACATAGTTATCATGCTATGAAGTTCCCTCTAGCCGTGTACGAAGAAGACAAAGAGAAGATTTACCAGTACCTTCAACGCTTCTAGGCCATGTCGGTTGCTATGGGTCTGGTTCGTGACAAATGGTGTCTTAAGTTGTCCCAGGGATTACGAGGGACCGACTACGAGGTTTATTCTCGCCTGCCGCCCGGACACGAAAACAATTACGACGAATAGAAAACGGCTCTGCTGAAACGGTTCGAAGTTACGTCACATACTTACCGGAAAAAATTTCGAGCAGCGAAACGAAAACCGGGAGAGTTGTTTGCCGCCTACAGTCTGCGTGTGAAATCCTATCTCCATAAGTGGATGGATTTTGCTGGGTTCGCACATGACTATGAGAGTCTGGAAGAGCTCATGGTAGTCGACCAGCTGCGGAAGCAAATGTCGAAACCTCTCAGGACATTCCTGGGAGAACAAGGGGCGGAACGTATTGACATCGTGACGAAAAGGCAGAACGGTTCGTCGAGGTACATGGGAAGGCCGGGGAAAGTCTTTCCACCAACACCAAAAGTCAAGAGAACCATGACCGGGAGAAAACCAAAAACACAGGAACCAAGAAGGGGGAACCTCATGTAAAAACTTCAGAGGAGAGTTTGGAGAAGAAGAAGGAGGGAAGCAAGAGCACCTCGAGCTCTACACCAAAACGACCCTGGTCGGAGAAGTGGTGTTCAATTTGTAAGTTACCCTTTCACAATACGAGGGACTGCAAATCGAAGGCTAAGAGCCCTCACTTCGCAGCATGTCAAGTGACTTCCAAGGAGGTTGTCACTGAAAATGCCAAGGTCAACAAGGAGCTCGCCACCAGGAGAGCTTACTAAAGTCCGGCACTGGAAAATCTAGGACAGGGAAATGGTGCAAACACTGCAAGTCGAATACGCACAATGCTATTGATTGCAGGGAAAAGTCAGGAGACTCATTTCGCTGTGTGCCCCGGGAAACCTAAGGTGGAGACCACCGAACAGGTCAAGGCCGAGGAAGAGACTCCAGACCAGGATAAACCACCTCTAGTTGAACTGATAGAGGTTAACGGCCGACAGGTTGAGTGTTTATACGACACTGGACTGGACGGGGAGGCCATGATTTCTGCGGATCTTGTACACCCAGAACAATTCACATGTGAGACCATGGAGATACAACCTGCACAGAGGAGTGATGTAGCCATGAAATTGCCCATTGCCAAAGTGGAGATTCGGTCGAGATATGTCACCGGCACAATCAAGGCCGCGGTATTGACCGATCCCATTTTCCCGTCATCCTCGGTTTCCGGTATGTCTTTCTGGGAAGGCCCAGGGAGCCAATCCATATGGGAGCAATACAGACTCGCTCTCAGACGAGAACGGAAGAGGCAGAAGCAATTGTGACTAACCCACTGAATGAGTTGCGAACTGCCCAGAGTGAGGATGCAACCTTTCGTCCTTGCTACAAGAAGCTGCAGAGAAGTGCTGATCCACCAGGACGGGGGCAGTACTACATGAAGAATAGGATACTCTACAGGAGAGCCGGAAGGGGAGACAACCTATACGGTCAGTTGGTGGTCCCAAAGGCTCACCGTTCTCAAATTCTTCATATGGGGCATACCATCTCCTTCAGTGGGCATATGGGTATTGCCGCCACCATGCAGCGAATTTCCTGCCAATACTATTGGCCGGGAATGACAGAGGATGTGTGTCGGTATGTGAAGTCATGCCCTGAGTGCCAGAGGGTGGCACCGAAACACTGGACAGCACCGGTGGTCTTGGGTGAAATGCCCATCATGAACGCTCCTTTCGAGAGGGTAGTCATCGATATCGTGGGTCCACTTCCTAGGACTAGGAAGAGGAACATGTATATACTCACAATGGTGGATTGCTGTACAGTGTGGGGTGAAGCCATACCGTTGACCACGATTGACTCGAAACGAGTAGCAGATGCACTGATGGAGGCCTTTACTAGATTAGGCTTCCCTGATCAAATTCTGACGGACAATGAGTCCCAGTTTTGTCGGAAACTAATGGAGGAGGTATTTAGGGTGTTCCACTCTAACCATATACATACCATCCCCCACCACCCTCAAGCCAATGGACAAGTAGAGCGTTTCAACGGCACGTTGATGACAATGCTCCGGAAACTGGCACAGGAAAAACCTGATAGGTGGGATGAATATATCCCAGCAGCGCTGTTTGCCTATCGGGAAGTACCTCATGGCTCAACACGACTACCACCCGCTACGTTGCTGATTTGTCGTCCAATCAAGGGACCGTTGGAAGCCATGTTGAGGAGTTGGACTGAGGAGGGGACGTCAGAAGAAGTGATCTCCTCTTATAAATATGTGGAGGAACTGAAAAAGAAACTTCACAAAGGATGGACTCTAGCGACTCAAAACGTGAAAAAAGCCAGAAAAAGACATGCGGCTTACTACAACCGTAGGTCTAAAGACAGATCTCTAGAAGTGGGAGACAAAGTCTTGTTGCTACTCCCAACGGGAAACAACAAACTGGAGATAGGTTGGCAAGGATCATTTCCTGTGGAAAGGGTGATATCCAGAACCAACTATAAGATCCGGATCCGGGGAAAGTCGAAGATTTTCCATATCAATCTCCTGCGGAAGTACGAGGAGAGACCTGGAGGCAAAGCAGCCCATCTCATGGCAATGGCAGTTGCAGTGGAGACTGAAGTTGGAACCAACGAGGGCAGGGAATATCCCCTGGTACACCAGGAAACCTACAAGGATGTGCAGGTGAACCCTGATCTGACCTCCCAGGAGAGGGATAAGATAACCCAGGTTCTCGAGTCTCATAAGGAGATACTGACTGATAAACCAGGACGAACGAGGTTGGTGGAGTTCTAGATGACTTTGACCACTCAAGAGCCTGTTCGCCAAAAGGTTTACCCAATGCTATTCTCTAAAGAAAAGGCCCCGGAGGAGGAATTACAGAAACTGCTGGAGGATGACGTGATTGCGCCATCGACATCCCCATACAATGTGGGGGTGGTTTTGTTACGCAAACCAGTTGGAGAACACCGGTTGTGTATAGACTACCTACTTCTGAACAGTCATACGCACTTTCAGGTGGAACCTTTGCCGAATCCAACTCAGTTATTCGCT
The DNA here is from genome assembly GCA_963921405.1 of Cepaea hortensis. Taxonomy (NCBI): domain Eukaryota; kingdom Metazoa; phylum Mollusca; class Gastropoda; order Stylommatophora; family Helicidae; genus Cepaea; species Cepaea hortensis. Next base: position 98,971,589 of record OY992891.1, read on the forward strand.
AGGCTCCATAAGGCTCGGTACTTTTCACAGGTGGATCTGAGTCGGGGGTATTATCAGATTCCTGTCAAACCAGAGGTTCGGCCTCTGTTGGCCTTCAGTACACCCAGTGGACACTACGAATTCAAGGTTATGCCCTTTGGACTCAGCAATGCACCTAGTGTGTTTACGCGCATGATGAGGACTTTACTAGATCCCTTACAGGATCCGTCCATTATATCATTCATGGATGATATTCTGATTTCCAGGGACAGCTTGGATGACAATTTGCAATCCTTGGAGAGAGTTTTTAATAGGCTCAGGGAAGCAGGGCTTACTGCTCGCCCAACCAAGTGCATGATTGGTTACCAGAATCTGGAATTTCTGGGTCACACCATCACTCCAGGACAAATTGTCCCAGAGGAGAAGAACCTAGAAAAAATCAGAAATGCTCCAAGGCCAAAAACGAAGAAGGATGTGAGATCCTTTCTCTCGTTATGTGGGGTGTACCACAAATTTATCTCACATTTTACTGAAATGGGAGCTCCATTCACGGAAACCTTGAAAAAAGCATTCCCCAACCAAATCGTTTGGACACCAGAATGCGAGACTGCCTATAGTCAGTTGAAGGAGGCCTTGGTCAGCAAACCTTTGTTACAGCTCCCTGACCTTTCCAAACCATTTGTGTTGAGAACGGATGCGAGTGGAATTGGAATCGTGGCAGCCTTGTTACAGGAAGAGAAAGACGATGCTTCGGTTTTGAAACCTGTGGCATACGCAAGCAATACGAAACTTCTCCAGGCTGAGAGGAATTATTGGACCGTCGAGAGAGAGAGAGAGAGAGAGAGAGAGAGAGAGAGAGAGAGAGAGAGAGAGAGAGAGAGAGAGAGAGAGAGAGAGAGTGCTTGTCTCTCGTATGGGCCGTGCACAAATTCCAGTCCTATTTGTATGGAGTTCAATTTCGGGTCCAGTCGGATCATCAGCCCCTGATGTTCCTGGCTACTTCGCAGAAGCTCAACGCCCGTTTGATGCGGTGGTCGTTGCCACTTCAACCCTACCAGTTCACAGTGGAGTATATACCTGGGAAGGAAAATGTTGGAGCGGATTTTCTCTCAATACACCCAGCTCCTGAAGAAGAGGATTAAATCATCTGGATAGAACGTACAGTGGAAAAGAGTCTAATGGACTACTCTCTTAAGAAATGTGTCATGAAATGCAGCCTTTACTTCCCAGAACAATTTTCGGTTCACCATGTAGAGAAGTTACAGAAGAACAAATGCAATTCTCTATAATAAAGGAGGAGAAATGGAAGACAGAACAATCAGGCCTGCACACATAGAGGCATAAAATGTTGTAGCAAAAGGAACCCATTCAACTGTGAAGTGTCAGAACAGATGGCTGCTGGCCACTAAAACAGGACAGTGGGAATGGCAATAAACCCAGAACGAAATCACACAGACAGTCCAGCGTAAAGGTGTTACATGTCAAACTGATAATTACCTCCCACTGGAGGGCAGACTGAAACTGAGCTGGGCCTGGCAACTCAAAATCGCCCAGGTGTGAACAACATTGACACAGGGAGAGATAATAGCCCCAGGGCTGTAAACAAGCCCCGTCCACTCTGACTGGCAGACTCAGGAATGTGTGAAAACAGATCTGATAAGGTAAGTAACACTGGGCCTGTGGACTTTGTACCAGACAGAGAGGAGCAAGGTGTGATGGTCAGTTTGCAGTGATAATTGCAATTAACGTCAGGGGGAGAAAAGAAGAATTTATGACTGGAATTCCTGGGAGATAAGTGTCTACTGCTAGGCTAGGTATAAAAACCCACGCTAGACCTGTTCCCTTTAGATTAAGTCTGACTTCAGAACAGGTAGGCCCCCAGCTCGTTTTGTAGTCATATGTATGATTCTTATGTTGCTAGATTTCACTAGGAGAATTAATTCTTAGTAACTAGTCAAGTTTTGGATGTATGTACTGATTTTCAGTCTATATCTGATCTAGGTTATTGCAAGAACTATCATTGTCGTAGGTTACTTGAGGGTTCTTTCTAAGTTCTGTGTTCAATATCATATTGCTTTAAAGTGTTATTCTTCTGAGAAGTAGAACCTTATGTAAGACAGATCTTGTCTAGATATACTTGAGGTGTCGTGGTAGGTGCTGGTTAGTTCTTTATAAACTAGACTAGTCTCTTTTTGGCGTGTGCATTTTTTGTACAGACTATAGTCAACTGACTATTTCTTTAATTCTTACCACAGCAGTGGCTAAGTAGGGACTGCTCTGAGTATTGTTTCCATGTCTCATATTTATGGAAACAATATTGTTACTAACTTTACATAATGCTATTATGTTAAAGTATTGGAGGTTTGATATATCTGAATTGCCGTATGCAGCAGTGTTGTTATACTCAGGATATGCACTTGGCAACCATTTAATTAGTCTGTAACGTATATGGAAACTATGTTTCCCAGTTTGTTGTAGATAAGGATATTACTTACTTTTTTGCATTATACAATGTAGGTCAGAATAGCCTTATATGCCATTTTGTATTCGTATACCTTAGGTTTATTTGATGTGATTTGTTATATGGTAACTCACTAAGAATAAATTGGTGTTGTGCTATTGTGTGCGCATGGGCACACTGGCCATCGATTGTGTTGGAAACGGAGGTGTAATGGTACAGCCATCACCCACAATTGTTATAGGGTATATGGTGCTAAACCTTTTCATCATATGGTGGAGGGTAATTCACGGAAGTCTGGCACAGATACTTGGCACGGCTTGTAAGCCCGGATGATCAGTCATTATTATAATACCATTACCGACCCTGTGAGCTGCTAAACCAACTTTGGACGGAGCGGTGTACGACACAGAATTTCTGTATTAGCGACATGGACATGGGCGGCAGAAATGTAATCATTACAGGCGTGTGAGACCATTGAAAAGCCCGTCCCAGACTAAAGACATTAGGGAGAAGGAGGATGGTGAATGCAGTAGAGCTGGAAGATAAACTTGGCCAGACTGGTCATTGTATATGTATGTGTTAGTATTACTTAGAATTGTGCTGATGTAGAACTAGATATAACACATTCTTGACTTTCTTTCAAGCTCTCACAAGGAGCACCTATGTTATAGATCTCAAGAACGAGTGACTGACTAGGTAGAGCCAGGACTGACCGGAGTAGTCAGAATACCGGCAAGCTGTTTTTTGTTGGGTCTTCTGGAGAGTGGGGATCTGGACCATAGATCCAGATAGTTCAAGTAAAAGTTATGTAATGTTTGTCATCAATATCAATATGTATATGATTTCACCATCCTCATATTGACAACCATCATATGTCTATTGTTATGATTAGTAAATAAATGTTGTAGTATTGTAACTCATAGTTCTGTCATTATATTTTTTTCCAATTGTGCATACGTGTTGTGTGTATACATTGGTGGGGGTTCACTTAGACACCAAGGAAGGGAGCAGTCAGGGAGAAAAACCTGTACTGGAATAGTTGTCTTTACACTTTAATTCAGACTTAAAAATATATCCTAGCTAACCTTCTCTTTCCCATTCCTTGGCGAATATTCAGCACAGGTCATTTTAATTTTGTAACGAGCCACTTGGAGCTGTACGTTGGATATTCAGGGCTTAATCTTTAGTTCAGCCATATAGGTTTTGTCCCTAGTCAGTTTCTGACTATTTGGGGTTGCTCGCCAGTGGATAATACTTTCATCTAGCCGGTGGGGCACGCCGACTTCTGACAGATTGGGCTTATCGTCTGGAATTTGAATTCAGACTTCTCGCTTTCAATAGACTCCGGTACTAGACCCTAGACATACGATTTTAAAAGTTAACTCTTGTAATCTTCAGTCATCAAAATAGACTATCATCAGATGTAGCTAATTTTAGTTGAGGAAGTTTCAGAGTACATATATAACTTTTTAAAAAGTATAACGGATAAGAACTTATGAGAACTACCTCATCTATCATTTATTGATAATTATTTTAATTCTTATCGTTTAGTGTATCATTCATCATTTAATGATAACTGATCACTTTAATCATATTTACATTGATGTGTTTGATGATTTAACTGCTTGACTGATTTGCCATTTTATGCCTACTTATGCCATTTTAATTATGACATGTATGCAGTGCATTTTAATATTTATTTAGGTAAATATTAGGATTGATTACTGTGTAGTATATCTCTCACACTTACTTCACTGCGGTCGCCAGAAACTACTTGAATATTACTTTCAGTTGTCTTTCACTGCTGAGGCTAAACTTTACACATTGGTTTAGGTTCTGCTGTCATTGGTTCACTCTTGTCTTTCTAGCTTAACTCTGAATTTGATAGATACATAGGAGCTTACCTGAATTTAGCCATTAGCAAATATGGACTCACCTTCCCAGGATCTAGATTATCTGAAGGCGCGCATAGATTACTTAGAGTCCACGAGAAGGTTAGGCATAATAGAGGGCTTAACAGGAGAACAATTAGAAATATACATCAGAGACGAGATGAAAGAGTGGGACATGGCGGTGGAACAGATTACTAAAACAATTAATGAATTATTTGAAGCAAAAGAGCGTAGCAAAACTGAAGAAGCAGAGATTAATAAAAAGCATATGGAAGTAGTCAATGCAGAGAAGCTAACCTTTCTAGCGGAACATAAGGTAGGAGATATGGATGCTCACCCAACCAGGAAGGAAAGGACATCTTTGCCAACCACCGCGGAATAAGAGGTAGTGGACCGGGAACTACAGGTTCTCATTCGACCCAGTCCTAAACGGAAAAGAGGGAAGAAAAAATGGGCCAAGGGCACTTCAAGCAGTCACAAACGTGATAACTGTTTGGACCACGGAAATTGTGGTCTCACTGGTTTGCCAGTACAGGACCTTCAGGAAAACCACTTGACTTCTATGAGAAATGAATCTCGAGAGAAAGAGGAACTGAAGACAACCTTTAATGAGGTCGCAGGCGGAGACCTAGCCGATTCTCACATTCCCTTCTGTTCACAGAATCACGAAGTGGAATTACATCTGACTGAAATAGGGAGGAAGGAAGAAACGGAATCCCAGGTGAATTTCACTGCTGCAACGCGGGAAGAGTCACTAATTATCAGTTCAGATAATTTACCTAGTAACAGTTACCTAGAGGACAACTGTTTGTGCCACAAGATTAGTGGTTTAACTGGTCCGCCAGTACAAGACTCCCAGGAATCTCATTGTACTTCAACGAGAGGTGAAACTCAAGAGGAAGATGACCTGAGGACATCTTTTAAGGAGGTCGGAGATCGAGAGGTAACCGACTCTTGTATTCCCTTCAGCTTAGGAAAGCAAGAAGTGGGATTAAATTTGACTGACAGAAAGATGAAGGAAGAAACGCCTATCATCTCAATAGCTGACGTTATGGAATTCCAGCAACAGGGACCTGAAGTAACAGAAGTCAAGAGTGGTTTTGAATCAACACTCTTAGGACTCAATCTACCCTTCAGTCAGGTCGATTTGATAGGAGTAGATCAGCTATTTGTGGATACTTTATTCAAAAGTAACACCACTTTATCGCCCTGGAGTAACTATGTTATTTCTCAAGGCAGGACAACTTGGCACACTAAATTTCCAATTTCTAGCACGGTTTGTACAAGAAACTCTAATGCAGAGAAACTCAGCCCATTAACTGAATATCAGGGGAAGAAACCGCGACACCGAGGAGGGACGATTGTTACGCCCGACTTTGAAGGAGTAAAGTGCCAGTTGAATTTATATCATGGGACCATGATGTGTAACATTATTCCTTTCAAAAGGAAGATATTGATGGATCAGTTAAGGATCTATAAAGGATGGAGGAAAATCACGGAGACAAGCTTTGCTGGGGCCAGCTTATGTGAGACTTCACTACGGGGACATCCTCGGCTGAAAGGAGTAAATCACGTAAGTGAATGGTATAAAACAATTGCGCAGAGGTGTAGACGAATCCCGTTGATTGTGATCTTTCCCAGAGGGGTAAAATTACAACCTCCTGACACTTACCGGATTTTACCAAGCTATTGCATGGAATCCCGGCCGAAAATCAGGTACAAGGACCTATCCAAAGTATCCTTGGATTATGGAAATGGGACGTCTTTATGCAGATGCAGGACAACCCACTGCCATAAGGAATATTGGAAACCTTTGGGCAGATACAGAACGGAGAGTGCTTAGGCATTATTCTGGGATTTACGGCGTGCTTTGACAAAAGATTTCTGGCAGAAACTTTTTTTTAGGGGGAAGCTCTGTCATGAAATGCAGCCTTTACTTCCCAGAACAATTTTCGGTTCACCATGTAGAGAAGTTACAGAAGAACAAATGCAATTCTCTATAATAAAGGAGGAGAAGAAGTAATCTACGGTTCTATTACATCAAGTTATGGTGCATTATTTGTGATGTGAAGAATAAACTAAATGAACTGGAAAAAAAAAGAATCTTCCAATATTAATAATCGACAATGAACTGTATTTATCGTGGCGGACTTTTGTATTGGCATTCAGGCAGTGGCATTATTTATAGTACGGCTGTGCGGGCTGTTGGTTTGTCCACTTTACACATGGTGCAGTGAGGAGCATTTAATGTGATATTCACTGGCACGGGATTTGGGGCAACCCTTTGCCGTGAAGTTGAAACTGAGACTAACTAACTAACTAATACTTAAAATTCAAATAAATAATACTAGCCGCAACTCGGCCACTTACAATCAGCGCACAATACACCCGCACATATTATCACACATTTTTCAACAGAAATGTCTCATGCCTGCAGATTAAGCGAAATGCCACTTTCATCAAGTTCACACTTCGTACTATACATATTCAAACACATACTTTCAATGATAGCTCTATATTCTTAATATCTACCACTGTCTTCAATAAATCATTCTTAGTTAGTTAGTTAGTCGACAGACCATCCACATTGCACATCAAAACATTCGTCCACAAGTGCTTGGATCCCCTCCTCAGTAAATCTCGCAACGTGTAGCGACTAAGGACACCAGTTCTGTGATGGTTTATTAATCTTCTTTGGCTTCCCGCGTAGTGTTCTTCTTAGTATTATTGCCATCAGCTATATTTTACCTTCTTTAGTTTCACTTTTTTCTTTCCATCAAAAGAATTTATTCATTCTGTAGCATGTCCCTTGCAGAACCTCGCTCCCATAACAACCTTCCGGAAAACTTCTCGGTCATAATCAATATGCTCTGCTTCCGACACACCCATCTGGAGATCATCCACCACATTCTGCACCCATTTTCTCTTTGTAGTTCCTCTTTCTCTCTTCCCAGGCATATACCCCTTCTTTATTGCTCTCTCCAAACTTTCGTGACGTTTCAAGTGACCAAAATATTTCAGTTTTCTTTGTTTTATCGTCTTTAATAGCCAACCTTCTTCAATATTCAGCTCTTGAAGTATTGATGCATTTGTTCTTTTCTTCATCCAAGATATTCTTAGAACTCTTCTATAACATTAATATTCAAAGGCGACTAGCCTTCTTCAGCAAACAAATACACTAAACTTACCAAGAGATCACAGCAGCAAACAATGCTGGTGTTGACTGCAACGTCCTGTAAAGGATATGCAATTAACTAACTAACTTAATGTTTTACCAGACACGCAAACTTCTACTACAAGTACTTGCTTTTACTAACGAGAACACCTGACAGATGTTTCACAATTACTTGTGTCCCTCGCCATCAGGCAACCCACTCCGGCTTCAGAGGTACTTTTAATTGACGTCCCCAGTCAAGGACCAGAAATCATCATTTAAGTCCATCTGGCAGGCATGCGGAACGAACACCATACCCGGAAGGATGTTTTCTGTGTGTTAGAAACACCTTGGACTGTCAGAGTAGAGACGATTGTCTGGACGAGGCAAATGAAACTAGAGCATTGTATACAGATATAACAAAGATATTCACAGTCTGCTTTGGTTCATCATCATCATCATCATCATCGTCGTCGTCGTCGTCATCATCATCATCATCAATCATCATCATCATCATCATCAAGTGTCATACAGACCGTCAATAGAAACTCTAATCAAGTTTGTGTTCTTGTCCCGATCATGCCGTGCTGCCTAACCATCAAGATATGTATCCCTCTTGCTCTCTTCCCCTCACGCTTGCCAGTTGTCACTAAATGTTCAAGACCAGTTCTCCTTATTCAATCAATCAATCATGTGCCATGTCGGAAAGCGTGGGCGGTCATGATTCGCCATTTCACTCGATCACCAGAGTCGTGGATCAGCTTTGTTTATGCGATGAGAAAAGGTGTTTCAGGAAACATAGTGGCGACTGGAGAGATCAGCAGTAAAAGCAGACCGAGAGAAATGGTACTTGCTGATGGCCTAAGACGGTGGCATTGAAAAATATTACCAAAAGAACTGATCTAGTTCACGAGTCTAGTATTTCAATAAAACTGTTTAATGTTGTTTGACAAGGGGACGTAACTTTCCTAAGGGAACAAACTTTACTGTTTATGTAATTATATATTAAACCTAAATAATACTAAAACTTTTAAAATTTATTCCAAGCAGCATATATTTTATTTGGATAATGGTCATCGCTATTAAAGGTTTGAGAAATATTTTAAGATTTCTTAACCGTATAACAAAACTATGAAAATATGTATAGCATAAGGAAACTTTATTTCAGCAAGTCTGCTTTACACTAGTATAATAAATAATTTGTAGTTAAGTATTGTTTGTAGCTTTCTCCGAAAGGAGACCCTATTACCAGTTTTTCTTTGTGCCCGGCACAGTCCGGGGTTAATCTAACAACACTTCATTTGATTTCCGTTTGTACCGCAAAGCGTAAACATGGCTGACAGCGTAGCTACTGTTAGAACTAGGAAGTACATGATCTACAGGCTGCTTAGCAGAAAGCAAATGGTGGTTGATGTACTTCATCCAGGCAGAGCCACTTTCCCAAAACAGAAATCAGAGAAAAGCTTGCCAAGATGTACACAGTCACACCAGATGTCTCTTGCTTTGGGTTCAAGCGGTGGTAAAACTACTGGGTTTGCCTTGGTATGTGATACCTTGGACAAGGCCAAAAAATATGTGAGCCTAAATACAGATTTGCACGACATGGATTGCTAGAAATCAAGAGAACAGGCAGAAAGCAGAGGAAGGAAAAACCGAAGAGACAGAAGAAAGTGAGAGGTACCGCAAAAACCAAAGTTGGTGCCTGCAAGGAGAAGAAGTAATCTGCGGTTCTCATAATCATCAAGTGCCGTGCCGGCTGGCGTAGGCGTTCATGGCTCTCCATAGATCTCGGTCTTTGGTTTTCTGGATCAACTCTGCTGCTAATATTCCTCCATGCCACCTTCTCAATCCATCCAGCATCACTTCTCTTGGTCTACCTCTGCCTCTCTTCCCCTCGATCTTTCCAGTTGTTACGATGTACTACAATGCCTCTCTTCTCATCACATGACCGAGGAAAGCTGTTTGTCTCTGTCTTATTGTTGTATATAATGTTCTAGTTTCGTTAGCCTGTTTCAGGCAGTCGTCGTTAGTTACTCTGGCAGTCCAAGGAATTCGCAACATTCGTCTCAGGAACCACATCTCTGTTGCTTCTAATTTCTTCTTAATTTGTTCATTTACATTCCAAGATTCACTGAAATACAGCAAAACTGGTTCTACATAGCATTTCAGCACTCTCTTTCATACATTCAGTGATAGTGACTTATTGCATAAGATACTCTTCATTTTCTGAAATGCGGCTTTTGCCTGCCCTATTCTGCTCCTAATCTCTGTTGTACATCTTCCATCTGATGTTATAAATGCCCCTAGGTATCTAAAATTATCAACTTGGTTAAGGATTTTCCCTTCTATTTCTATGTCACATTTTGGTGTCACCATTTTCTTTGATATTACCATTGTTACTGTTTTCTTGATATTCAAGGAGAGTCCTTTCCTTGCACTCTCTGTTACTACTACGTCTAATAATTGTTGTAGGACTGTTGAATTATCCGCCACCAATACTGTGTCATCTGCATAGCGTATATTATTTATATTATAACCTCCAACTAGTATTCCTGACATCTCTTTGATCTCTCTCATTATTACTTCGCTATACAGGGAGAAAAGATCTGGTGACAAGACACACCCTTGTCGTACTCCTAGCTTTATCTGTTCGTAACTACCCTCTTTATTTCCCATTTTAATTGCTGCTACTTGGTTCCAGTAAATATTCTTTATTATTCTTAAATCTTTTCCATCAGTGTTGATATCTTCCAACATTTTAATCAGTTCATCATGTTTTACTTATCAAATGCCTTAGTATAATCTATGAAGCACAAATATATGTCTCTCTGTTTCTCTATTGACCTTTCTATTAGTGTCCGTAATGTATAAATTGCATTGTTTGTGCCCTTTCCTTCCACAAATCCATACTGTTCTTTACTAATTTCCATTTTTATTTTCTTTTTGGTTCTTCTCATTATGATTCTGAGTAGAAGCTTAGTGATATGGTTTATAAGGTTAATTGTACGAAAATCTTCACAATCAATTGCTCCTGGTCTTTTTGGTATAGCTATAAATACAGATTTCAGCATATCACTGGGTAAATATCCACTGCTGTAAATATCATTCAACATTTTGGTTAATATCTCATCTCATCTCATCTCATCTCTTCCTCTTGTACCTTGCGGTGTCGAGGTGAAGTATAAACTTCGTGAGAGTGCCCGGTTATGGGCTTCGTATATCGACATTCCCATGGATTCTGTTATTCCCTCCGTCCAACGTTTACGTGGTCGGCCTCTTCCTCTGTTTCCATCTGGTCTGTACATCATTGCTTGTTGTGGCATGCTGTTGGCTGGTAGCCTACTTGCATGGTTAATATATCTACTCCAAATTCTCCCAATACTTCTAATTCTTCTATTGTGATTTCATCTGGCCCAGATGTTTTTCCTTTCTTCATACGTTTCATAGCGTCAGCGACTTCTTCTTTCAGAATAGGTGGACCTTCTAAGTTACTATCTTCTGTTAATTCTTCCCTTTCTCCTTCATATAATTCTCTTATATACTCATTCCACCTCTTCATTATAGCATCTTCCTCTAATATTATCTTTCCTGTTTTTGATTTCAAACACCCTGTATTTATTCTTATTTTTCTTCCTGTAAGCTCACTGATTTGTCTGTGCATATTTTTTGTATCTTTAATGGAATTTAATTCAATTTTTTTGCATTGCTCGTTTAACCAACTTTCTTTAGCCTTCCCACATTTATCTTTTATTTCTGTATTTATCTTAGCGTATTCTTGTTTGTCATTTTTACTCTGTTTTCTTTTGTCCATCAGTTTTAAGATATCTTCATTCATCCATTTTTTCTTAGCTATTTTGCCTCTCTCCGGTAATACTTCTTTGCTAGTTTGATGAATGGAGTCCCTTAACATTTCCCATTGTTCATCTATACTCTGTATTTTAGTTATTGCATTGTACCTATTTTTCACAGTCACTCTGTATTGTTCTTGCATTTCTTTATCTATTTTCAGAACCTCTTTATTAAGTCTCATGTTCTTAACCATTTTTTTCCCTCTCTTTAATCTTACTTTTATATGTCCACATAGTGGTACATGATCACTATTACAGTCAGCCCCAGGCATTGTCTTTACATTAATTAAAGAATTTCTAAATCTTTTATTAATTAGTATGTAGTCAATTTGGTTGCGTATTTTCCTATCAGGGTTTATCCATGTGTACAGTCGTCTTTTATGGTGTTTAAACCATGTGTTTCCAATTATCATATCATTGATATTTGCCCATTCTATTAGCTTTTCACCTCTTTCATGTCTTGTACCTAAACCATAATTCCCCACTACATCCTCCATTTTTCCCTTTCCTACTTTTGCATTAAAATCATCAAGTATTATCTTTATTTCTTGTGATCCAATTTGAGCCATCGCCATTTCTATTTCGTCATAAACGTGTTGTATTTCTTCATCACTACTGCTTGCTGTTGGTGCATATACTTGTATAATATTTATGTCTATTGGTTTGCCTTTGATTTTTACCATAATAACTCTATCTGAAATACACCAGTATCCATTAATTGACTTGGCTGTTTTTTCGTCTAATATTATTCCTACACCTTTTTCATGTGTATCCCCTCCAGAATAAATTATTGTGTGATTATCAGCTATAATTTTGCCCGATCCCTTCCATCTCACTAACGCCTAGTATATTCATTTTCATGCTATCCATCTCTCTTAGAACATTGGTCAACTTTCCTAGCTCATTTAATGTCCTAACATTCCATGTTCCTACTCTAAATTTATTTATTTTAGTTAAGTTTTTGCCATCAGTAGCTGGATGACGGTCTGGTGTCACCTGTGGCTCATGACTGTCCCTACCGGACGAGGATGCCCTAAGACAGCCATTAACGTCCTTCACTAACTTTGAAATATGTTTTGCCATGAAGTCTTGAGAAGATAATGTGGTGGTTTCCCCTTGTCTTCCCCATTCACATGGTGGTCTTTTTACCTCTGCCTTTGACAGCCATTTCCGACTGTAAGGACAAGTGAGTGCCCTGCTCTGCTCAGCTGCAGAGTTGTCCACTTATCCCGGTGGATACTCGGTCCCCAGAGCTGTGTGAGCCAAACCGTAGTGTGTTTCCATCCTCTACCGCGGGGAGGTGCAGTTGGGATTTTCCCTTCATAAAGTTATGGTCTCTGACCAAAACTCTCCAGTACTTTTAGAGGAAAGTGAAACAATAATGGAGGGGTAAATGCCTGGGAAGAGAGGCAGAGGAAGGCCAAAGAGAAGATGTGGTGGATGATCTCCACCGGTTGCGGTTCTATTACATCAAATTATGATACATTATTTTTGATGCGAGGAATAAACTAATTAAATTGACAAAAAATAAAAAAATATATGAAAATAATCTTCTAATACTAATAATCGACAATGACATTTATTTATCGTGGCGGATTTCTGTGTTGACATTCAGGCAGTGGCATTAATTATGCATAGTACGCCTGTGCGTGCTGTTGGTTTGTCGAGACTCCTGTTTGTTCCAATTTTCACATGAGGCAGTGAGGAGCATTTAGTGTGATATTCACTGGCACAAGAATGGGGCAACCCTTTGTCGTGAAGTTGGAACTGCGAATAACAGACTAAATAATACTTTAAAATAATAATAATAATAATAACACTAGCCGAAACTCGGCCACTTAGAATCAGCGCACAATACATTCGCACATATTATCACACATTTTTCAACAGAAATGTGTCAGCTATTCCCAGATTAAGCAAAATGCCACTTCCATCAAGTTCACACTTCGTAGTCTACATGTTCAAACACATACTTTCATGGATAATTTTACATTCCTGTACTCAATCAATCATTCTTAGTTAGTCGACAGTCCATCCACATTACGCGTTAAAACATTCGTCCATAAGTGCTCGCTCGGTTCCTCTCCTCGGTAAATCCCGCAGCGTGTAGCGACTGACGACACCAGTTCTGTGTTGGTTTATTAATCTTCTTTGGCTTCCAGCGTGGTGTTCTTCTTAGTATTATTGCCATCAGCTATATTTTACCTTCATTAGTTTAACTTTTTTCTTTACACCAAAAGAATTAATTCATTCTGTAGCATGTCTCTTGCAGAACCTCGCTCCCATAACAAACTTCCGGAAAACTTCTCGGTCATAAGCAAGATGTTCTGCTTCCAGTACACCCATCTGGAGATCATCCACCACATCTTCTCTTTGACCTTCCTCTGCCTCTCTTCCCAGGCATTTACCCCTCCATTATTGTTCTCTCCAAACTTTCATGACGTTTCAAGTGACCAAAATATTTCAATTTTCTTTTGTTTATCGTCGTTAATAGCCAACCTTCTTCAATATTCAGCTCTTGAAGTGTGGATGCATTTGTTCTTTTCTTTATCCAAGATATTCTTAGAACTCGTCTATAACATTTATATTCAAAGGCGACTAGCATTCTTCAGCAAACAAATACACTAAACTTACCAAGATATCACAACAGCAAAAAATGCTTGTGTTGACTGCAACGTCATGTAAAGGATATGCAGTTAACTATCTAACTTAAAAAACTACTGAGTGTAATCTTGCCAAGAAATCAACAATCAGCTGAAATATGCTGATGTTGACAGCGATGTCCTGTAAAGGATATGCGAAAAAAAAAATTAATGTTTTACTGGACACGTATACTTCTACTAGTACTCGCTTTCACTATCGAGTACACCGGACAGGTGTTTCACAATTACTTGTGTCTGCCAATAACCTGTGGCTGGCTCGATGTCTCAGATTCATTGACAGATTTAACAGGAACATCGATATACGATGAATAATGCACATACTGACGTCCTTGGTACTCTTCTTTTATTGTAGGCAAATTTTACAGCAGACATAAATCACATAGTCCCGTATATGTGGGAGGGCGTGTGATGAATCTTAGAAAATACATATTCATTTCTGCTGGATAAAGTTAATTCATTTGAAGAGTAACTCAATCGTTTCAATAGAGCAAATATTCAATTCATACAAAGATGTCTGACTATGAACTAAGGACACACTTACAGCCTGATCTTGGCGTCTGGTGTGCAGTATCGCCGGACTGCCATTAATTTTGTGAAATACAACAAACCTACGTTTTGCTGTACTAGCTGGATGAAACATCTCCGATTCTTGATGGAGAATCAATACACAACTCACTTTGACAATCTTTCACGGCTTCAAAACATTTTGACGTCCTGACCTAACTGACTAGACCAGCCAGCGGTTTCATTCTCGTGATCTCAACTGTTTTGATTACGTGATACACAGTCTTTCTGGGTAGTTTCCCTTCTCTCTCGTGAAACATCATCACTATCTGGTAAAGGTCTCGGCTTCCCTCGTTTTTCGAGTGCTTGCCAGTTAACTGTCGTTAAGTTAAATTACACTCGCTATTCCTTCACTGCTCCTGCACTGTACACATTCTATTAATAGGCAGGACTAGTACTGTGTAGACACTGCATTGATACATGACAGTGTCCCTCGCCATCAGGCAAACCCACTCCGGCGTGGGAGGTACTTTTAATTGATCTCCCCAGTCAAGGACCAGAAATCATCATTTAAGTCCATCTGGCAGGCATGCGGAACGAACACCCTGCCCCGGAGAGATGTTTTCTGTGTGTTACAAACACCTTGGACTGTCAGAGTAGAGTCGATTGTCTGGACGAGGCTAATGAAACTAGAGCATTATAAACAGATATAACAAAGAGATTCACAGTCTGCTTTGGTTCATCATCATCATCATCATCATCATCATCATCATCATCATCATCATCATCATCATACCGACAAGCGGCGGTGGTCGTGGCTCGCCATCTCACACGCTTACCAGAATCTCTATTCAGGTCTGTGTTCGTGTCCCGACCATGCCATGCTGTCAAACCATCCAGGTATTTATCCCGTTGTCTTCCTCTTGCTCTCTTCCCCTCAAACTTGCCAGTTATCACTAAATTTTCAAGACCAGCTCTCCTTATAACATGTCCAAAAATCTTGACTCTGCTTTGGTTCATCCATCATGTGCCATGCCGATAAGCGTAGGCGGTCATGATTCGCCATCTCACTAGATCACCAGAGTCGTGGATCAGCTTTGGTTATGCGATGAGAAAAGGTGTTTCAGGAATCATAGTGGCGACTGGAGAGATCAGCAGTAAAAGTAGACCGAGAGAAATGGTACTTGCTGATGGCCTAAGACTGTTGCATTGAAAAATATTACCAAAAGAACTGATCCAGTACACAACGAATCTAATATTCCAGTAAAACTGTTTAATGTTGTTTTTTAATGTTTATTGAAAAGGGGACGTAACTTTTCTAAGGGAACAAACTTTACTGTTTATGTAATTATATATTAAACCATAATAATACTAATATTTTTAAAATATATTCCCAGCAGCATATATTTTATTTGGATAATATTCATCTCTATTAAAGATTTGAGAAATGTATTAATATTTCTTAACCGTATAGCAAAGCTATGAAAATATTTTTATCATAAGGAAACTTTATTTCAACAAGTCTGTTTTATGCTATTATTATAAATATTTTGTAGTTAAGTATTATTTGTAGCTTTCTCCGAAAGGAGACCCTATTACCAGTTTTTCTTTGTGCCCGGCACAGTCCGGGTTAATCTTCCAATATTTCAAAGTTCATTTGATTTCAATCCCTATATTTCTTTTTATATATACATACATTGGCACCTTGCCGTCTTGACAGACGATAGTTTGTGCTTTAAAAAGGCATAATAACTTTTAACTATGGCGGTAGCGAGTGTGACTGATAAGGCCAATTTGCGCTGTAAATGTCCGTTCACAGTGGGTGCATGTGAACACGTGGTCATTTCCACCATCATGCACCATCTTACGTCTCAAACGCTTGGTGTGTGACTTTTCTGCAATAATTTTCTCCTTTGACTTTATTCCATTTCTGATATTTGCCCTCCATGCAACACGTTCAGCGGCGACTTGCTCCCAATGTGCATTATCAATGCCTGTATCAATCATGTCCCGCTTACACACATCTTTGTATCGTAGTAGAGGCCGACCCTAAGATCTCTTACCTATCTGTAATTCACCAAAAAAGATATCCTTTGGTATTCTACCATCATCAATCCGCCTAAGATGTCCTATCCATCTAAGTCTACGAAGACTGAGCATGGAATAAACTGTCACACAACCTGATCTTTCCAATACTTCAGTATTTGTGATTTTGTCTTGCCACTTAATACCAAGAATTCTTCGCAGACACCGCATATGAAAGCTGTTTAAATTGTTCTCTTGGTGTGAGTAAGTTGTCCAGGTTTCACTGCCATAGAGAAGAGTACTAAGGACACAGGCTTGATAGACAAGGACTTTTGTTTTGGCAGTAAGCTTCCTGTTCTCCCAGACTCTTTTTCTTAACCTGTTCATTGTTGTTGCTGCCTTACCAATCCGGATCTTGATTTCCTGATCTAGGGATAATTTGCTATTTACCATCGATCCTAGATATGTAAAATGGTCTACTATCTCTAGTTCGGCGTCGTCAATAAAGATTGATGGTACCCCATGTGCACCTTGTGACATAATCTGTGTCTTCTTTTTGCTAATTGTTAAACCAAATTCAGAACAAGCATTGGAGAATGCAGATAGTAGACATTGCAATTCTTCCTCAGAGTGGGTCGTAACTGCAGCATCATCTGCAAAAAGCAACTCTCTGATCAGTACCCTCCTAATTTTGGTCTTAGCCTTCAATCTCTGAGCATTGTAGAGGCCGCCATCTGAGCGTGAGTGAATGTATATACCACCATCCTGATCACGAAATGCATATTTCAGTAGAAGTGAAAAGTATATTCCAAAGAGGGTGGGAGCTAGTACACAACCTTGCTTAACTCCACTCTTGATTTCAAATTCTTCAGAAGTTGCACCATCAAACTTGATTATACCCTTCATGCCTGTGTGGAACGATTCCACAATGGACAGAAGAGTTGGTGGGCAGCCAATCTTCTTTAGTGCCTTGAACAGACCCTCACGACTGACCAAATCAAATGCCTTTGTGAGGTCGATGAAGGCAATAAACAGTGGTTGATTCTGTTCACGGCATTTTTCTTGCATTTGTCGCAATGAGAATATCATATCAGTGGTAGACCGGTTCTGTCGAAAGCCACACTGTGATTCGGGGTAGACTTGATCTCCTAGGACTTGAAGTCTGCGCAGAACAATTCTGGCAAATACTTTTCCAACAATACACAGAAGTGAGATACCCCTATAGTTGTTGCAGTCGCTCCGATCGCCCTTGTTCTTGTACAGTGTTATGATGCTTGAATCTTTGAAATCCTGTGGGACTTGTCCTTCACGCCAGCATAGCTCTATTAGCTGGTGGATCTGTATAGTGAGTGTGTCTTGCCCACTCCTGATAACCTCTATTGGAATCCCATCCTTACCTGGAGCCTTGCCAGATGCAAGTTCATTTATAGCACACTTAACTTCTGTTTTGGTGGGAAGTGTGTCCAGGTGGTCAAGAGTTGGTAGAGCCTCTATGGCGTTGAGGGCATTATCCGCTAGTTTGGTCTCACTTGAGTAAAGCTCCAAATAGTGCTCTACCCATCTGTCCATCTGCTGTTTCTTATCAGTGATGACTTCTCCAGTCAAGGTTTTCAATGGTGCACTTCTTTTGATCACTGGACCACAGGCTTTCTTTATTCCTTCATACATGCTTCTTAAGTCTCCCTTATCACTTGCGATTTGAATGGACTCACATAACTTGATCCAATAATCATTTGCACACTGCCTGGCAGCCTTTTGCACATCCTTCCTAGCTTGCCTTAGCTCACTCAGAGTGTTACGCGTTGGTCTTTCCTTGTTTCTTAAGAGAGCTTTCTTCTTCTTATCAATCAAGGGCTGCAGAGTCTCGCTGTTGGCCGCAAACCAGTCCTGCCTCTTATGATCCACAGTGCCGTAAACCTTTACGGCAGTTTTACAAAGAGTTTCCTTAAGTTTATTCCATTTATCATTTACTGTACAATTTTCTGGTGTATCAGTGAAAGCGTCTTCAAGTTGCTGTTGAAACTGAAAGCACTTTTCAGGATCATGAGTGTTAATAATATTAATCCTGGGGCTAGATTTGTGTTTAGCTGTGTAGATTCTCTTTGGTCTCAGTCTAACCCTTGCAACAACCAAAGAATGATCCGTATCACAGTCAGCACTGTGGTAACTACGAGTCAATGATATATGGTTCAGATGTTGTCTCCGTGTGATGATGAAGTCCAGCTGGTGCCAATGGCCGGATCTTGGATGTTTCCATGTGACCTTATGCATCTCTTTTGTTTTAAAAAAAGAGTTTGTAATACATAGGTCATTACTGGTGCAATGCTCCAGCAGCCTTTGCCCATTTTCATTCATGCGACCGATGTTGTATTTTCCAAGGCACACTGGCCATGAACTCGAGTCCTTGCCCACACGAGCATTGAAATCACCGAGCATATAAATGTAGTCGGATTTTGGAACTGCCTTGATCACAGAGTCTAACACCTCATAGAACAAATCCTTCACATCATCAGAGGAATCGAGTGTCGGTGCATATGCAGTAATAATGGTGGCAAACCCACAAGAGGTTGCCAAGCGCAGGGATAATAGTCTTTCATTTCCTCCTGCTGGAATTTCAATCATTCCCAGTAGCGAATTCTTCACTGCAAAGCCCACACCGTGTTGCCTTTTTTCTGCCTGCCCTTTACCCTTCCAGAAAAAGGTGTAGTTGTTTTCCCTGAGTGACCCTTCCTCGGCGAGGCGAGTCTCCTGCAGGCCAGCAATATCAATGTTAAGACGATTGAGTTCGGCATCAATCACAGCCGTTTTTCTCACATCGTCAATATTGGTCAAGTCAGTGGAAAATCCTGGACACATGGTTCTCACGTTCCAGGTTGCAAGCCGTAGCTTGAGGTTTCTATTTATATTTTTGTTTGTACCTGGTGCATTGGTTTTACAGCCTGCGATTCAGATTTTGTCCTAGCCCCAAGCACCCATTGAAGCAGGCAGGCTGTGGCGGATCAGCACCCAATTGGCTGGGGGCTGCCCAGCTTGAGGCGGGCGGTAGCTGATCAGTGACACCTATAGGTGTCTCCCACCGTCAGAGGCAACGCGTGGCGCCCCATGTCTACGCCAACTGACAAGGACTTATAACCCGTAACAGTTGCCCCTCGCTTTGATTCCGAGACCAGTTAAGACCAGGGATGGAGTTATTGCCTCTCCATAGCACAAAGCCTGGGCTAAAATATAGAGATCATGTGTTGCCCATGCAGCATGATCCCTCTCTCGGCCTGCCTAGTTCACTCCAGAGGAAAGGTAACACCCCTACATCTGGAACAAGACAAGCTGCAGAAGCTGCCGGATCAGCAAAGCAATGCTCTAACTGTCCGCCTGTCGGAGCTTCGATCCTAGACCAGTCACCAACCAAGGCTTAGGGCCTGGTCTGCCCTGCCATGACAATTTTGTCTTTAGCTTGCATTTCCTCGCACCAGGGTAAGGCTTGTAGCCTCCCAATTGCGCTCTTCCGCCCGAAGCCGTTGGCACAATGTGGGGTGTCGGGTTTGGTAAGCGCCGCCCAACGTTCGGCGCTAACAGAAACCAGGTAGTACCGTCTACTGTTATACGGTAGCTCAGTCATATCTGACTAAGACCTGACCTGTTTATATTATTATATATATATATATATTTTTTTTATCAAAGTATAAATCTCTCGGTGTCAACACCACGTGTAGATTTGGATTAACGATTTTCTCTTTCACGGATTATTTAAAAATTTGAATAACGAAGACACAAACAATAGATTGCACGATTTATTGCCTGGCATATTTCGCTGCATCTCGTCAGGTACATACTGCAGAAATCACACAACTTACGTGAATTAATTAGATAAATCCTTCAAACTGAAATATACACATGTTCGCACAGTAATGTCGATTGTCTACCACGGTAATTTTAAACTGACTAACATGTCTTTCTGCTTACACAAGGACGGCTTACGAAGGTTGATTATTATAGCTTCAGCAAACTTTAACAATCGACTACTTTGTGTGTTGAACAACACACGGAAGGCACTGTCTCTTTCAACCACGTGGCCACTCTCGAACACATGTCTCCCGACCGATGAAGCCAAATCAAATTGTATTTACCAATTTACATGCAGATGCGAGGCCATCTACATAGGCAGAATTGAGCGACAGTTACATTGCAGGGTTTCGGAACATATTCCGAATTGGTTGGACAAGATACTACACACAGAAGATGGTAGCCTAGGCAGGCCGACATACCGGAAAAATCTGGCTTCATCGGTCGGGAGACATGTGTTCGAGAAGGGATAAAATCCATCTACCATTTTGAGGACCCTAAAAGATGGTACGCTACGCTAACACCGGAAGCAAAAGCGGCTCATTATGAACGGCTTCACGGGATGAAGCATGAACTGCAGGATCCTAAAGTAACTATTGTAATTGAAAACATAGAGAAGGAAAAGACCAAGGCTATGATTCACTGGATGCCTACAACCGCAAAGATTGAGACAGTGAAGCAAATAGCCGCGGATATTTCGGGAGATATAAACGCGGAAGTGCATAAACTGAAAAACAGCACGGACAAGTGGTTACTTCTGTGCAACCCGAAAGAACCTCTGCCACATTACGTGGACATGGAGTTGGACGGGGTAGAAGACAAGCTACACCGTCTCTTCATCACAGTTCCGGGGCGCCGTACGGCGTGTACAATCTGTGGGAAAGACTCCCACTGGAGTAATAAATGTCCGGCCAAAGTACAAACCCAGAAGGCACCTATACTGGCACAAAAAGTCACTTCAAACTCCCAGACAGATCAACATAGTAAGGAGGATGAAGACGGTTTCTAGCTGGTCAGTCGGAAAAGGGGACGCTCAACCAAGAGCCTGTCTGACGGTGAGAGCTCGACACTTCCAGCCTGCCAAACACCTGTTACCACGCTGCCGCCCCTCAACAACCACGACTACCCTACACTGCCTGAACCGCACAGATCAAACAAAAATAAATGTGTAAGTAATTATACTGAACAGATAACGACCAGCGCCATGACCGAAATAGACAGTGATAACATTAACACACCACCACGACAAAGAAACCTGTCAGATTCTTTACCACGCCTCGTTATTGACTTAGAGATTTCGAGCCCGGCGAAGGAATCTACTGACAATCTCCAGAAATGATAACAGGAATACAGACAGTTTTGAAACAAGAAACATAATTATGCTCAACCGTTTCTTATTTTACAACAAAAATGGCTGCGGAAATTAAAATAATGAGTATTAACACTCGAGGTATAAGATCCAAAATTAATCATCTTATACCACTCATACACAAATATAAACCTGATTTTATACTCATTCAGGAAGCTAACGTTAACATCGACGAACACGCATCATATATCACAACATGCTTAGGTCTAAGACACTCATGTTAGTACTCAACATATCGGATTGGGTAAGGCAATAATACAGACATCGGACAGGTGGCAGATTATAGGGAAGGACAGGGACTGCCAGGGTAGGATAGCTATAGTACAGGTGAGAAATAACATAAATAAATACACAATTGTCAACATACACGCACCGCCTGACTACAGAAATTAGCCGCTCTTCTACCAAACACTGGAAAATTTATTATCACGCTCATATCGGGGTCACAACATCATTCTAGGGGGTGATTTTAATTGCGTACTTTCGGCGCACGACCTTATAAATGGAGATGTAAGAATGCAAATTAGAAACACAACGGGGGAGGAGGAACATCAATTAGACACATTGCAAACAATTTTAGATATCCATGGGCTAACAGACGCATACAGGCAGATGCAACCCCATGGAACAGAAACAACACACACAAACAATGCGCATAACAGAGCAGCCCGATTAGATATAATTTATGCGCCCATAACACATGATATAACACAAGTCAAGCATTTACAGGAGACACTGAACTTCACAGATCATAAGGCTGTAGTTGCAACAATAAACACAGTACAAGCAACACCACATCTTAGAAGATCTCCCCATTTGAAACTGAACTGCACACTTTTACAAAATCAGGACTATGTAGATTGCATAACAAAACTGATCCTCACATACACAAGCTATATACCGGAGGGTAAAGCGAGAGAACTCTGGGAAACACTTAAACAAACTATACGAGAGAGAACACAAACACTAGCAGCAGTAATACACAAGCAAAAACTACAACAAGAAAAAGTATTGGAAAATGCAATTAAGCTCTTACTACAGACAGACACAAATTCACCACACATCATAGCATTACAGGAAGAATTAGATCTCCACAGACATCATCGATTTCAGGGGGCTTTACTGCGAACAAATTTACAAACTATAACACAAGAGATACCGAGTAAACAATACCTAGCTTTAGAACAAAACATACAGCGCAGCAGACAAATAGGCCAGATAATTGACAGGGAAGGAAATATACAAGTCGAGCCACAACAAATAGCCTTAGCCTTTGAAGATTATTACAGGAACCTTTATACAGAGGAAAACACACAGGCGCACGTGCAAGAACACTTTATGAAATTCACAAAAGAACTCACAGAGGAACAGAAACTAACACTAGATACTGAATTAACACTAACAGATATAACACAAGCAGTTCACGGAATGCAGAAGGGCAAATCGCCTGGCCCTGACGGTATTACCGCTGAATTCTATCAGTTTTTCTTTCCTCTTCTAGGTCCCCTTTTACTAACAGTATTCTCTGAATCTTTCCACAAACAAGAACTCCCATCCAGTTTCAACACTTCTTACATCACTCTTATTCCGAAGGAGAACACTGACAAGACACTTTTAAAGAGTCTTTCAAGAGCAATAGATATTCGTCATTTAATTTCCTTAATTGTGTCACCATTGTTGGTAATCAATGACCCAAGATATTCAAAATTGTCCACCAATTCCAATTTGTCTCCATTAAAATACAATTCTGTCACCATAATAGTTGTATCTGTGTACATTATCTTTGTTTTTGCTGTGTTAAGATATACGTTGTTAATACCCCACATATATACAGAAGTGCACATTGCAAAAAAATGTATTAATATGATCGTCAAGAACCAGAATTTAAAAAAGACAGAGATTTAGGCTCGCTGATCCTTTATTTACATATGTGCATGGACAGAAGCTAATCATGGACTGCTATCCAGTCTTGACCAGTCACGCCCTGATGAACGACTACTCTGTCCAATCATTGGCCAGTGTGTCACGCTCTGATGGACGACTACTATGTCCAGTCTTTTGGCCAGTGTGTCACTCTCTGGTTAGTCCATTGTTAGTTCTGGTAGTTTGGTTAGTTCCCTTGGGGCGCTTTGTCCAGGGAATTGAGGGCGCGTACTAGCAACTGATTTCTGCCCGCCACCCTTGACAGATGGCATCATCGTGTGTCGTGCCGATATCGTGAACGGTTACGGGTTGTCAGATTTAATCATCAGCGTCTGGCATCAAGTCTGTGATTTTGTCCCGGCTTTGCCATATGGCCAAGCCATCCATATATTGTGTCTTCCCTTGGCCCTTTTCCTGTCAGGTTTTCCAGCTGTTTATACACCTTGCCCAGCTATGTAAATGTTTCATGCATGTCTGTCTCAATCTTGTTTGGTCTTCTTGTTTAGAATTCTTCGATCAATGAATAATTTCTTGCTGCATCCTTTTCTGTTGGTATGCTCGTAAATTCCACATGTCCGTTCTCTGTGGTTTTCTCTTGATATGCTCGTAAATTCCACATGTCCGTTCTCTATGGTCTTCTGTTGGTATGCTTGTAAATTCCACATGTCCGTTCTTTATGGTTTTCTCTTGGTATGCTCGTAAATTCTACGTGTCCGTTCTCTATGATTTTCTGTTGTACGCTCATAAATTCCACGTGTCCGTTCCCCATGGTTTTCACGAGTGATCTTTAACACCTGCTGTTCTCAGTACCTCAATGTTTGTTTTCTTCTCTGTCCACTATATTATCAATCACATTTACTTTGCGGTGTGTGACAGGGGTGTGGTGTGTGACGGAGATGTGGTGTGTGACGGAGATATGATGTGTGACATGCATGTGATGTGTGACATGCATGTGATGTGTGACAGGGATGTCGTGTGTGACAGAGATGTTGTGTGTGTGACGGAGATGTGGTGTGTGACGGAGATGTGGTGTGTGATAGAGATGTGTGTGAAGGAGATGTGATGTGTGACAGGGATGTGGTGTGACGGGAATGTGGTGTGTGACGGGATGTGGTGTGTGGCAGGGATGTGGTGTGTGACAGGGATATGGTGTGTTACAGGGATCTAGTGTGTGACTGGGATGTGATGTGACAGGGATGTGGTGTGTGTGACAAGGATGTGGTGTGTGACAGGCATATGGTGTGTTACAGGGATGTAGTGTGTGACTGGGATGTGGTGTGTGACAGGAATGTGATGTGACGGGAATGTGGTGTGTGACAGGAATGTGGTGTGTGACAGGGATATGGTATGTTACAGGGATGTAGTGTGTGACTGGGATGTGATGTGACAGGGATGTGATGTGTGTGACAATGATGTGGTGTGTGACAGGGATATGGTGTGTTACAAGGATGTAGTGTGTGACTGAGATGTGGTGTGTGACAGGAATGTGATGTGTGTGACAGGAATGTGATGTGTGACAGGGAGGTGATGTGTGACAGGGAGGTGATGTGTGACAGGGAAGGTGTGTGACAGGGAAGGTGTGTGACAGGGATGTGGTGTGACATTGATGTGATGTTTGACAGGGATGTGGTGTGAAATTGATATGATGTGTGACAGGGATGTGGTGTGACATTGATGTGATGTGTGACAGGGATGTGGTGTGACATTGATGTGATGTGTGACAGGGATGTTGTGTGTGACAAGGATGTGGTGTGTGACAAGGATGTTGTGTGTGACAAGGATGTGGTGTGTGACAGGGATGTTGTGTGTGACAGGGATGTGGTGTGACATTGATGTGATGTGTGACAGGGATGTTGTGTGTGACAAGGATGTGATGTGTGACAGGGATGTTGTGTGTGACAAGGATGTGATGTGTGACAGGGATGTGGTGTGTGACAGGGATGTTGTGTGTGACAGGGATGTGGTGTGACATTGATGTGATGTGTGACAGGGATGTTGTGTGTGACAGGGATGTGGTGTGACATTGATGTGATGTTTGACAGGGATGTGGTGTGACATTGATGTGATGTGTGACAGGGATGTGGTGTGACATTGATGTGATGTTTGACAGGGATGTGGTGTGACATTGATGTGATGTTTGACAGGGATGTGGTGTGACATTGATGTGATGTTTGACAGGGATGTGGTGTGACATTGATGTGATGTGTGACAGGGATGTGGTGTGACATTGATGTGATGTGTGACAAGGATGTGGTGTGACATTGATGTGATGTTTGACAGGGATGTGGTGTGACATTGATGTGATGTTTGACAGGGATGTGGTGTGACATTGATGTGATGTTTGACAGGGATGTGGTGTGACATTGATGTGATGTTTGACAGGGATGTGGTGTGACATTGATGTGGTGTGTGACAGGGATGTGGTGTGACATTGATGTGATGTTTGACAGGGATGTGGTGTGACATTGATGTGATGTGTGACAGGGATGTGGTGTGACATTGATGTGATGTTTGACAGGGATGTGGTGTGACATTGATGTGATGTGTGACAGGGATGTTGTGTGTGACAGGGATGTGGTGTGACATTGATGTGATGTGTGACAGGGATGTTGTGTGTGACAGGGATGTGGTGTGACATTGATGTGATGTTTGACAGGGATGTGGTGTGACATTGATGTGATGTGTGACAGGGATGTGGTGTGACATTGATGTGATGTGTGACAGGGATGTTGTGTGTGACAAGGATGTTGTGTGTGACAAGGATGTGGTGTGTGACAGGGATGTTGTGTGTGACAGGGATGTGGTGTGACATTGATGTGATGTGTGACAGGGATGTTGTGTGTGACAAGGATGTGATGTGTGACAGGGATGTTGTGTGTGACAAGGATGTGATGTGTGACAGGGATGTGGTGTGTGACAGGGATGTTGTGTGTGACATTGATGTGGTGTGACATTGATGTGATGTGTGACAGGGATGTTGTGTGTGACAATGATGTGATGTTTGACAGGGATGTGGTGTGACATTGATGTGATGTTTGACAGGGATGTGGTGTGACATTGATGTGATGTGTGACAGGGATGTGGTGTGACATTGATGTGATGTGTGACAAGGATGTGGTGTGACATTGATGTGATGTTTGACAGGGATGTGGTGTGACATTGATGTGATGTTTGACAGGGATGCGGTGTGACATTGATGTGATGTTTGACAGGGATGTGGTGTGACATTGATGTGATGTTTGACAGGGATGTGGTGTGACATTGATGTGATGTGTGACAGGGATGTGGTGTGACATTGATGTGATGTTTGACAGGGATGTGGTGTGACATTGATGTGATGTGTGACAGGGATGTGGTGTGACATTGATGTGATGTTTGACAGGGATGTGGTGTGACATTGATGTGATGTGTGACAGGGATGTTGTGTGTGACAGGGATGTGGTGTGACATTGATGTGATGTGTGACAGGGATGTTGTGTGTGACAGGGATGTGGTGTGACATTGATGTGATGTTTGACAGGGATGTGGTGTGACATTGATGTGATGTGTGACAGGGATGTGGTGTGACATTGATGTGATGTGTGACAGGATTGTTGTGTGTGACAAGGATGTTGTGTGTGACAAGGATGTGGTGTGTGACAGGGATGTTGTGTGTGACAGGGATGTGGTGTGACATTGATGTGATGTGTGACAGGGATGTTGTGTGTGACAAGGATGTGATGTGTGACAGGGATGTTGTGTGTGACAAGGATGTGATGTGTGACAGGGATGTGGTGTGTGACAGGGATGTTGTGTGTGACATTGATGTGGTGTGACATTGATGTGATGTGTGACAGGGATGTTGTGTGTGACAATGATGTGATGTGTGACAGGGATGTTGTGTGTGACAGGGATGTTGTGTGTGACAAGGATGTGGTGTGTGACAAGGATGTGGTGTGTGACAGGGATGTCGTGTGACAGAGATGTGGTGTGCTACAGGGATATGTAATGTCCCCAGACCTTTTCCCCTAGGGATGTGGTGTGCTACAGGGATGTATAATGTCCCCCAGACTTTTTCCCCAATGGAAAACAAATCATGATTCTCCAGAAGCAGCTTTCTGTCATGAATTTGTGCCGTTATAGAGCTATTACAATGTCCAGCCCTGAATGCACGGAGGATTGGCTAGCCAGTCTTTTCCTCACTTAGTTGGCGATGAGCCCAGGAGTAGAACCACCGCCCTACGCTGCTCATGTAGTTTGGAGCATTCATAAACATTAGTTCAAGTTTGAATACAGTGAGTGGAACTGCAATCAAACTGTAGAACTGTAAATAATATACCTTCATACAAAGCAATGTTGCTTTATTGAACCAAGTTACAGAAAACATAGGAAGTTGCGGCAACTAGCCTTTATCAGCAAACAAATACACCAAACACAACATATAAATACGGGGTAAGACACTACACTGACTAGCCTTCATCAGCAAACAAATACACCAAATACACAGCTTCGTTCTGTATCCTTTCCATTCTTTCTATCTGCTTATGGCTGAGAATCAGGATCGCCATCGCATACTCCAAAACAGAAAGGACCAGACACTCGTAAAGAAGACATAGATGGCGCTGCTCACAGTTTTGCCGCCGCCATCACCCGCAGGAGTTTCCAGTCTAGGTCAAGATGGCGGGACTTGTTTCTTTCTTGCTTGGCTTGTGACGGTTGATCGGCGGCTCGACAAACCGCCATCATAAAACTTCCCGTTGTTTCAGAATCAGATTTCTGGCTCTAAATGTTATGACTGGACAGACTTCAGAACCATTACGCAAATAAGACAAGATATTGTATCCAATTTTATAAGAATGCGCCGTTGGAACTACATCGGCCATGTTCTCAGAATGGACAAGACAAGACTCCCCTACCAAGCCCTCATATGGTCACCAGTAGGGAAAAGAAAACGGGGAAGACCAAGAGAGACCCTGGGTAGAACCATCATCAGAGAAGGCTCATTCAATGGCCAAGTGAACATCCAAGATCTACAACAGGTAGCAGCGAACATTCGGACATGGAGAGCCATGACTTCTGCCCTATGTGCCGCCTTAGGCTCAAGAGGAAAGACTAATCACTCGCGTCGCAGCCACACCCCGCTTGGCCTTTGTATCAACTGGTCTACGTGCTCAGCTTAAGCTTGGCTTCGATCAGATCGTATCCCCAGGTAATTCATGGCCTGCGTCCTTTCCACCGTCTCTGAACCCAGAAGAGATGTTCTTGTCTGCATTTCCTGTCTAGTTGGATGCACACTGAAAAGGAAGGATGGAATGATGATAAAGAATGAGAACAATGAAAGGACAATGAAAAGAACAAGAGAAACATGTAGTATCAGTAGCAGTTCCCCATCACCTTTGCTAACACATATGCCACTTGTCCCTGTATAGTGTAAGATTTTTTCTGTCGGGGCAAAAACAAAATCCTAACCTGCACAGTTCGCGGCGACTGGACTAGCCAGCCGGCCTTAATTCCTCAGGCTCAAAGACCCCTCTGCCATACACCGCAAGGTACTATATTGGCAGTAAATGACAGTTTATAGTGAAAGTATGAGGAGTCATCAAACACGATGGGATGAAAGACATGAAAACTGGGCAACAACTGGCAACATTAATGGGAAGAGAGCGAGGGGAAGGCTATGGGTACATACTTGCATGGCTTGGTCACACGGCGTCACAGGGAAAAAAATATAGACCGGATCCAAGACTGATCGTATTTTTTTTTTTTTTTGGGGGGGGGGGGGCGCTCGCTCGCTTTGAACTCAAGCGTAGTCCATACACACTCATCTTATAGTAACTGCACTGAATTTTGCTTGTGGATTAGCTTTCCCTATTAACAGTGACCCTCGCCATCAGGCGAACCCACTCCGACACCAGAGGTACTTGTAATTTACGTCTCCAAGTCAAGGATATTGATTACCAACAACGGTGACACAATGAAAGAAATTAAAGGACGACTATCAATTGCTCTTCAAAGACTAACACAACTGAATAAATTACGGAATGGGACAGACAGAACTACAAAAATTAGATGTTTAAGAGCATGCATCTTTCCCATTGCACCATACGCCTGTGAGACCTGGACACTTACTAAACAAGCTGAACAGCGCATAAATGCCTTTGAATATAAATGTTATAGACGAGTTCTAAGAATATCTTGGGTAAAGAAAGGAACAAATTTTTTTTTTTTTTTTGCATATCCTATTTATATTTATATTTATCCTACACCAGCAATTTTCAGCTGCTGTTGATGTCTTGGCAAGTTTTACATAGTTACAATTTAATACAATATAAATACAACTATTAATAAATTATGTGCATATCCCGAGGAAGTGTGGCGGAGATGAACGTGTAGTCAGTAAACCGCCGCTCAAACACAGTGTCCACCTCTCCTGCAGGCGTGGTCAACGTCCAGTGGTCGGCTATTGTTGTCCCAGTACACGCCTGAACCGCCAATACAGGTAATCGTATGCTTGAAAGAGCAAATACACCAAATGACCCGGGTGTAGGTCAGCCGTGCTGGACACCGGCGATTATACCTGGATGTGTAGTGTTGAAGTGAGTCAGGGAGAGTGTGTGGAATATCTGTTCAGGAAACGGTTGGAGAAGTGACGATAGCTCATTGACTGCGTTTTGTCCTGTGTTCTTGGATGGTAATCGTAGGTTTTCCTTGGACTTCCACATGATCCACCTGCATGTTTCAGCTTCCTTTTGATATTTGATCTCATTGGAGGCAGCAATAATAAGGTCTGTCCGTACTGTCGTGTTTTTTTTTCACGTGGTTTTCAATGAGGATAATGAACAAACACAAAACATAAGTAGGCTATTTTATTTGTGGCCTGGCATGTTTTGCCGCTTCTCAGTACGTGATCTGTGGCGTGGGGGATAATGGACGTAGCTTCAAAGTCCTGATATAGCGCTTTTACTGGACGTAACAATGTCTGGTAAATCACAAACATAAAAAATGCCGAGGTTGATTGTGACATTCTGTGTATAAAGAAAACGAGATGCAAATAACTAAGGTCAGGTACTTGCTACAGTATTAGAGCAACATAGAATACAAGAACTCCACGAATCCTTAAAGACGAAATAACACAACACATACATGCTAACAGCGGCAACACTCAAGGTGAACTTTACAATGTAATATTGTATATAACGTATATTAACCGTTAATTTAACGTGTTGCCCGCCTCGCGTCAATCACACAAATAACATGTACTGTGTAGGCACAGTACCAGTACCAGAGTACATACATAGTAAAGTCTTTTTGTGTCGGCTCTGCAATTATAGAAGCCTCCTAGGGTGACGGGGAATGCCCATTATCTGCCCTTGCTTCCCTTAAGGCATGCATACTGACATGCGTTTCGGTTGTTCTAGGATGGCCAGATGTAGATGGAGGGC
Source organism: Cepaea hortensis (assembly GCA_963921405.1). Taxonomy (NCBI): domain Eukaryota; kingdom Metazoa; phylum Mollusca; class Gastropoda; order Stylommatophora; family Helicidae; genus Cepaea; species Cepaea hortensis. Next base: position 99,002,668 of record OY992891.1, read on the forward strand.
TGAAGACACCACAACATTCAGAGCGCGAAACACCCGGGAAGGCTAACCAGATCAACATCATGTCTGAAGAAGTTGGAAGTTGTGGCCGAAAATATCGCAGATATGCCGTAAACACGCACAACGCAACCCGGCAGAATAAACATTTTGGATACACGACAACGAAAAAGACGTACTGTGTAGGTACCATACAATCCAGCAGATTCACAGGATACAACGACCATCTTTGATTTGATTCAATGACCATTTTAGATTTGACTTAATCACTATCAGTATCATTGATTTGACTCAATCACTATCTTAGATTTAACTCAATGGCTATAGTTGATTTGACTCTATATTATCTTTGATTTGACTGTGATTATCCTTGATATGACTCAATGACTATTTTTGATTTGACTAAATAACTACCTTTGATTTGACATAATTCTCAATGACTACTTTTGATTTGACTATCTTTGATTAGACTCAATGGCTATCTTTGATTGGACTCTGCACCTGACTGAAGCTAACAATAACTGTAATGTCTTGTATTGCCTGCTGGCATGTCTGTCTGTGGATGGGTGGACCTACCTACCTACCCACCCACCCACCTACCAACATACCTACCCACCTACCACCCACCTATCTACCAACCTACCTACCCACCTACCTACCAATCTACCTACCTACCAACATACCCACCCACCTTCCTACCTACCCACCCACCTACCTACACACCCACCCACCTACTACCAACCTACCTACCTACCTATGGATATGTGTGTGTTCTCAATGGACTGTGTTTATGAGAACTTGGTTACTCCTTATTGTAATTTCAGGTTGCCAAATCATGAACATGCTTTCACTGTTTTGGGTTGTCAGTTCTGTGTTAGCCACCTGCATTGCTAGTAAGTTCATCAATGTTGTTACTACAAATATAGGTAGTATGGTAACATTGCTAGTAAGTTTATCATTCTTGTTATTACTAATACTAACATAAGTACTATTGTAGCATTGCTAGTAAGTCCACCAGTGCTGTTACTACTAATATTAATAAATGTACTATTGTAGCATTGCTAGTAAGTTCACCAAAGTTCTTACTACTACTAATATAGCTAATATTGTAGGATTGCTAGTAAGTAAACCACTGTTGTTACTACTAATATAGACAATATCAAATAACACAAAGTAAAGCAGCTTTAAAGAACAGAATTATGAACAATACAAAGACATTGGGGTGACAAGCCTTCGTAACACATAACACAACATATAATCACAGAGAAGACTCTCCAGTGACTACTAAGGCAGAAGAACAGGATAAGAGAAGAATAAACAGATGGAAAAAAAATGAGAACCAATGTTACGACTTGTCAGTTCAACAATGTTACAACTGGTCAGTTCACCAATGTTATCACTGGTCAGTTCACCAATGTAAAGAATCTAAATATGTGTGTGTAGTAGATACACTAAATGTGTGTGTAGCAGATACACTAAATGTGTGTGTAGCAGATACACTAAATGTGTGTGTAGCAGATACATTAAATGTGTGTAGTAGATACACTAAATGTGTGTGTAGTAGATACACTAAATGTGTGTGTAGTAGATACACTAAATGTGTGTGTAGCAGATACATTAAATGTGTGTAGCAGATACATTAAATGTGTGTAGTAGATACACTAAATGTGTGTGTAGTAGATACACTAAATGTGTGTGTAGCAGATACATTAAATGTGTGTAGTAGATACACTAAATGTGTGTGTAGTAGATACACTAAATGTGTGTGTAGCAGATACATTAAATGTGTGTAGCAGATACATTAAATGTGTGTAGTAGATACACTAAATGTGTGTGTAGTAGATACACTAAATGTGTGTGTAGTAGATACACTAAATGTGTGTGTAGTAGATACACTAAATGTGTGTGTAGCAGATACATTAAATGTGTGTAATAGATACACTAAATGTGTGTGTAGTAGATACACTAAATGTGTGTGTAGTAGATACACTAAATGTGTGTGTAGTAGATACGCTATTTGTGTGTGTAACAGGTACACTAAATGTGTGTGTAGTAGATACACTAAAGGAAGTGTCTATTCCGCGACAGCTCGGAATAAACTACTCTGTCTATTCCGCGACAGCTCGGAATAAACTACTCTGTCTATTCCGCGCCAGCTCGGAATAAACTACTCCGTCTATTCCGAGCCAGCGCGGTATAAACTACTCTGTCTATTCCGAGCTATCGCGGTATAAACTCTCCCTACACTAAATGTGTGGGTAGCTTTTCTCATTCAGAAATTGTGCCCTGGCAGTGACATGGTCCAGCCTGCTCTACACGTCTTATTTTCAAATACTGAATAAACAGTCTAACAACACATTCTTTGACAGAATAAACCACACAATTTATGCCCAGAAAGGTTTCCAGGATCTGTTTGTTGGAATAAAATCACAGGAGTAAACATCAAGGAGGCTATAGACTATAATATAGTCAATTGTTGACGTCTGTCATGACTTCTGTTGTTGTATATGCTGGCATGTCACATGTTGACTCTAACAGCCTGGTGATCTTGTGTCCCCTCCCACAGTCTCACGGCCACCAGGAGTGTTTCTAGAACCAGATTACGATGTCTACTTCAAACATGGAGAGACAGTACAACTGCCGTGTGTCGCCGACGGGGATCCTCGACCTGAGTAAGTGAATGTTTCAAGATAATTTTGTTCTCTTTAGGTTGTATCGCAGTCTAGTACTCATAGAATCACAGTCTAGCATTAATTGTACCACAATCTAGCACTCAAAGTATCACAGTTTAGCATTCATGTATCATAGTCTATCACTCATTGTATCAGTCTAGCATTAATTGTATCACAATCTAGCACTCAATGTATCATAGTTTAGCATTCATGTATCATAGTCTATCACTCATTGTATCACAATCTATCACTCATTGTATCACAGTCTATCACTCATTGTATCAGTCTAGCATTCTTTGTATCACAGTCTATCACTCATTGTATCACAGTCTATCACTCATCGTATCACAGTCTATTTATTGTATCACAGTCTATCACTCAACTGTATCAGTCTAGCATTCATTGTATCATGATCTAGCACTCAATGTATCATAGTTTAGCATTCATGTATCATAGTCTATCACTCATTGTATCACAATCTATCACTCATTGTATCATAATCTAGCATTCATTGTATCATAGTTTATCATTCATTGTATAACAGTATAGCATGCATTGCATAAGTCTAACATTCATCGTATCACAGTCTAGCACTCATAGCGTGTCGGTTATGGTTATGGGTGGGGGATGTATGTGTGGGTGGGGAAATGTGTGTGGATGGGGGTCAGTGGGTGGGTGGCGGCATGTATGTTTGCCTGAGTCTGTGTGAGTACGTGGAGGTATGTGTGGGTGGGTGGGGGTGTGGTGGGTGGCTGAGGGATGTGTGGGTGGCTGAGGGATGTGTGGGTGGGGGGGATGTGTCTCACAACATTGCAATATGCACTGTTTATGTTTACAACTTTCATTTGACAATGCCCCCCCCCATATTACCATGCGTAATATGCACTGGTTATGCTTACAAAATCCATTTGAAAATGTGTTTTTTTTTCCCAATGTCAATGTAACATGCACATTTGATGAATGAAAGATGAGTGATCGAAAGGGCCGAATGTAAGACAGGCCTGCATGCCCAATTTGTTACCCTTTTAAAATAAAGTTTGTTTGTTTGTTCGTTCGTATCACAGTCTAGCATTCACTGTGACCAGTGTTATGTTACTTGATATTTCATGTAACCAGTGTTATGTTTACTTGATGGGTCATGTGACCAGTGTTATGTTTACTTGATGGGTCATGTGACCAGTGTTATGTTTACTTGATGGGTCATGTGACCAGTGTTATGTATACTTGATGGGTCATGTGACCAGTGTTATGTTTACTTGATGGGTCATGTGACCAGTGTTATGTTTACTTGATGGGTCATGAGACCAGTGTTATGTTTACTTGATGGGTCATGTGACCAGTGTTATGTTTACTTGATATGTCATGTGACCAGTGTTATGTTTGCTTGATGGGTCGTGTGACCAGTGTTATGTTACTGGATGGTCATGTGACCAGTGTTATGTTACTGGATGGTCATGTGACCAGTGTTAGTTAGTTAGTTATCAGTTGGGGTATCTTCGTTGCACTCAGGACATGTCCATAGGTGCTCAGATCCTCCCCCCAGCATATGCATCAGCGTCCGGTGGCTAATAGTGCCAGTTCTGTGTTGGTTGACGAGGCGCTTTGTTTTCCCGATGTACCTCTCGCGTCTGGCTGTGCCGATTCTTACTCCCAGGTCTTTCATCCTGGAAAGCGATGTGGAATCACTGGCGTCAAAATCCTCTGTTCTCGCCATATCTTTAAGGGCGTTAATAACATCGGCATGATCCATGGGCTGGCCATCTACAGGGGGTGCAGAGCCAGCCAATTTATCAGCTTGTTCATTTCCCTCGACTCCCGCATGTCCCGGGACGAAGATGAAGGTGACTTTGCGGACAACGGACTTCCGCAGCGACTCAGTCCACTGTCTACGTACAGATCCAGCTTCGACCTTCTGAATCATGCTCATTGAATCACTTAGTACGTGGGGCTGGTCTGGTTCGCTAGATCAGTTCCGCGTCTAGCGTTCGTTGTCTCGGATGGCTGTGTGAGGTGCACCAAAATGGGATCTTCCCAGCCAACGTGAGTTACTCCCCCGATGTGTCTCCACCTTGCCGTGGTGGGGGAGCTTGCGTGTCCCATCGACCCCATTTGCTAGCCGATGGGTGAAAAATTAAATATCGGACAGTTTATGGGATAGGGACCAGACTAAGAGAGACACAACCTGCTGCTCTGCAGGTATAGACTGAGGATAGCAGTCAAAATTTAAATCAGGTGCACGAAGGCAGAATTTCTTGGTTCGGACAAAACTCTTAAGGCTCCCTGTCGAGGGCTGTGGCTGAACGCCTCTAAGCCACAGACCCTCGGATCTGAGAGCCAGGCCGATACCCGTCTACCGGAAAATAGAAACGTGATACTGAGCAAGCTACATGCTCAGGTCTGTTATATGTTCGAAGGCTCTCAGCTGGGGGACATGAGGGATTCCCGGATGAGAGGGCCAGACCGTTTCCCGTTCACTGCTGCACGAAGGTAAGGTGCTGAGCCGGCAGCACATGTAGCCTACCTCGTGAGCGAGTACAAAAAAGAAAGAAAAGTGCCCCAGTCGAAGGGCATTGTTACGGAAACTCTGTATCTAACTCATAGAGAGTGTAGATATAAGTGGAAGAACGTCTCAACGCAAAATGGAACGCACGGCGAGCGTACCTATTGCGTGGGTTGAAGTCACAAGCAAAAGCTTACCGAGTGGATGTCGCCCGCAATCTGACCGCTCCTGGTGTGTGCTTGAGCGATCAGTGGCAAGCGGGATGCTCAACACATGGAAGTGAGGAATAAAAGCAGCCATGAGCAGGACGTGGAAACTCCTTGGGTGAGCCCAGTCTCAGAGCAATATGTGCCGGCTCTGCAATTATGGAAGCCTCCTCGGATAGTGAGATGATGCCCATGGTCTGCCCCTGCCTTCCCTTGAGGGCCGTCCGCGATATCGTTGATCGTTCTATCTTGACCAGCTGAGATGTGGGTGACATTACAACAGTCTAACGTGTCTCGAAACCAGAGGAAGGCTAACCTCACTAAAAAATGCCCGCCAGAAGTCGGAAGTGTCGGCCTACGGGTGGCAAACTAAAAATTGACACTACGCAATTACGTCCGAGTGAAATGTCTCGCCCGAATGTCTCTCGTGCTAGGAACAGCTCTGACTACCTAGTTTCCGAATGCCGCTCTTGTTCGGAACAGCTCTGACTGGGTAGTTTTCCGAATGTCTGTTGAGCCTGGAAAAGCTCTGATGGGCGCAACGACAAGCACATGTCCGAAAACTCGCTGAGTGGATGCCGTCTGCAAACCTGTCTGGTTTGTGCGGGAATGACCCGGGGAAACGAAATGACCAATATATTGAAGTGAGGATTTAAAGCAGCCATGAGCAGGACGTGACGATCTCCCTCGGTGAGCCCAGATCCAGGGCGTTATGTGTCGGCCCTGCAACTATGGAAGCAACCTTGGATGGCGGAAAATGCTATGGACTGTCCCTGCCTTCCTTTGAGGGATGACCGTTGTCTTCGACCGTTCCACCTTGGCCAGCATGGTTGCAGATGGCGCCACAAAAGTGAGAGTCTCCCAGGAATGCTAACCTGGTCAAAAATGCACGCTAAAAGCCGGATGTGTTGGCCTAAGGGTTTCGATCCAAGGGTGCCTAACTAGACACACCGCAATCACATCTGAAAAAACACTCCGGATGAACGCAAAGAAGAAGAAGAAGAATCACTTAGTACACACACGTTGGTATAATGCTATGATTCCAGCCATATGAAAGCCTGTGTAACTGCCATCACCTCCATCGTCATGCTGCTTGTGGTCATAGAGTGGGCACCACTGGATTCTTGAACGGTTCGGCCCGCTGAACGGGCTGTAAATGCCCACGCACTTCTCTGCTGCTTTACAACAGATCCATCTGTATAGATGAGCACATCGGGGCTATCTGAGTGATCATAAATGAGCGCGTTAACCTCTGCATTGACAGCGGCAGGGTTCTGCTCTCTGCACCGTCTGTCGAGTGTGATAATGCAGGAGAAGGTACACTTAAAAGCTGGAGGCACCGGCACCCATTCCTTGCCGGGGCTGATACTGGTAAGACTGCAGACCTGTCCGACGACATCTTCCGCCTGACCCATCCATGATTTGCCCCTCTTTAGCCTGTCACCCTTTTCTCTGAATACAGCGTCATGCAGAGGGTGCTGCTCATCTGCACTTATTTTTAAGTATGCACGAGCTCTCCAGATCTTGATCCTGTGTTCCATTGTCGGGAAGTCAAGGAGGTATCTCATTGCTACACAGCTGGTGTCTCTCGTGCAGCCCAAAATGATGCGCATGGCTTCGTTTTGTACCTTTTCAAGTCTTCCAATCTGTGTAGGGCTGACAGTGAGGATGGCCAGGGCATACTCGATGCGTGAAAGCACAAGTCCTTGGAACAGAAGTAATAGCAGTCTTTGCTCGATATTGGCAGTCGCCATGACTCTCATTGCTGCCAAACCTTTTCGAGCCTTCGTTATGACATAATCGACATGATCTCTGAAGGACAGGCTACGATCAAGCCTCACGCCAAGATATGTCATTGACTGGGTTCTACTCAGAATGCTCCCATCCATTCTTACTGCCGGCAGGTCTGTTTTCACAATATGGTTGTTTAGTGAGAACCATGTAACCGTTGCCTTTGCAGGGTTGACAAGGGCATCGGCATCAGCACACCATGAGGAAATTCGATCTAGTTCGCCCTGCATATAGTTGGCAACCGCCTGTCTATCTCGACCCTGTCGATACACGAGGATGTCGTCAACGACCAGTGTTATGTTACTGGATGGTCATGTGACCAGTGTTATGTTACTGGATGGGTTGTGTGACCAGTGTTATGTTACTGGATGGGTCATGTGACCAGTGTTATGTTACTGGATGGGTCATGTGACCAGTGCTATGTTACTGGATGGGTCATGTGATCAGTGTTATGTTACTGGATGGGTCATGTGACCAGTGTTATGTTACTGGATGGGTCATGTGACCAGTGTTATGTTACTGGATGGGTCATGTGATCAGTGTTATGTTACTGGATGGGTCATGTGACCAGTGTTATGTTACTGGATGGGTCATGTGACCAGTGTTATGTTACTGGATGGGTCATGTGACCAGTGTTACATCACTGGATGGGTAATGTGACCAGTGTTACATCACTGGATGGGTCATGTGACCAGTGCTATGTTACTGGATGGGTCATGTGACCAGTGCTATGTTACTGGATGGGTCATGTGACCAGTGCTATGTTACTGGATGGGTCATGTGACCAGTGTTATGTTACTGGATGGGTCATGTGACCAGTGTTATGTTACTGGATGGGTTGATCACACGAACACCAGGTTGGCAGGCAAGGGGTGCTTTAACCATCAAGTACTCATGGTTTCACTGTCCAGCACTTATGGTTTCACTGTCTAGCAATTATCGATTCTCTGTCTAGCAATTATGATTTCACTGTCTAGCACTTATGGTTTCACTGTCTAGCACTTATGGTTTCAGTGCCCACACTTATGGTTTCACTGTCTAGCACTTATGGTTTCACTGTCCACACTTATGGTTTCATGGTCCAGAACTGATGGTTGCACTCTCTAGCACTTATGGTTGCACTGTCTAGCACTTATGGTTTCACTGTCCAGCACTTATTTTGTCACCATCCAGCACTTATGATTTCTCTGTCTAGCACTTATGGTTTCACTGTCCAGCACTTATGGTTGCACTGTCTAGCACTTATGGTTTCACAGTCCAGCACTTATGGTTTCACAGTCCAGCACTCATGGTTTCACTGTCCAGCACTCATGGTTTCACTGTCCAGCACTCATGGTTTCACTGTCCAGCACTTATGGTTTCACTGTCCAGCACTCATGGTTTCACTGTCCAGCACTTATGGTTTCACTGTCCAGCACTTATGGTTTCACTGTCCAGCACTTATGGTTTCACTGTCCAGCACTTATGGTTTCACGGTCCATCACTTATGGTTTCACTGTCCAGCACTTATGGTTTCACTGTCCACCACTCATGGTTTCACTGTCCAGCACTCATGGTTTCACTGTCCAGCACTCATGGTTTCACTGTCCAGCACTTATGGTTTCACTGTCCAGCACTTATGGTTTCACGGTCCATCACTTATGGTTTCACTGTCCAGCACTTATGGTTTCACTGTCCAGCACTCATGGTTTCACTGTCCAGCACTCATGGTTTCACTGTCCAGCACTTATTTTGTCACCATCCAGCACTTATGATTTCTCTGTCCAGCACTTATGGTTTCACTGTCCACCACTCATGGTTTCACTGTCCAGCACTCATGGTTTCACTGTCCAGCACTCATGGTTTCACTGTCCAGCACTCATGGTTTCACTGTCCAGCACTTATGGTTTCACTGTCCAGCACTTATGGTTTCACTGTCCAGCACTTATGGTTTCACTGTCCAGCACTTATGGTTTCACTGTCCAGCACTTATGGTTTCACTGTCCAGCACTTATGGTTTCACAGTCAAGCACTTATGGTTTCACCATATGACACTCATCACTCCACTTGAAAAGTCACTTGTATTCATTGTATACTTTTCGACTAATTTATTGCTGGCCAGTTTGTCTTGCTGACTTAATTAATATTTGTCCTGCAGATACTACAGTTTGTCTTGCTGACTTAATTAATATTTGTCCTGCAGATACTACAGTTTGTCTTGCTGACTTAATTCATGTTTGTCCTGCAGATACTACTGGAAGAGAAACGAGATTGAATTCAACCCCAGTGGCAATGATGCCAGAGTGGTTCAGCTGCCCAACGCTGGCACGCTGGTCCTCAACAGCCCAGAAGACAAGGACGAAGGAATCTTCCAATGTTTCGCCAAGAACTCGTTTGGCACTTCTGCCACGAAAAAGATCAACTTAAGGCAGGCAAAACTGAAGAATTTTGTTTTTGAAAGTCCAAGAACATTTACACCTAAAGTGGGTGAGGCTTTCACTTTGCCATGTGTCCCGCCTGAGAGTGTCCCACCTCCCACAGTGTTCTGGGTTAACAGGTTACCCACCGGTGCGATTGACGTGGTTAACTACAATGACCGGGTCTCCATGGACAGAGAGTGTATGTAGACATTTTATATTCACATTATCTTCAACACAATACTAAAATCATCTGTCCTTCTTTATTTGTGATACATGTTGTTGTACCTGTCCTGCTGTATGGCAGTGAATCATGGAATATGAAGAAACTGATCAGGAAGTGCTTGAAGGCAACACGACCTGGTTCCTGAGACAATAGAGTCCTGGTACCAGAGTCACTAATGAGTGACAGGAAGAGGCTCATGAAAGTAGAGCATTATGTACATCTATCAGAAGTAGATAAACAGTGCTCTTTGGTCATGTAATGAGAACAGAAACGTGTAAAATCTTGTCACGACTGGACAGATCATCGGTAGAAGAATGAGGGGACTGTGCCTGAGAGAAATGATACTGGATGGACTGGGACAATGGCCTGGAGAAATATCATCAATGGAGTCCTGAGTGCCAGGTACTGAAATCTATGCAGAGGCTGGAAATTCTGTGCCAGTTGGCAAGGCACATGATCAATTTATCTGTACTCTTATTCTCTTATTTCATGTGTGTTAAAAAAAAAAAACCATTTATAATTTGCAAGGAAACTATATAATTTCTCTACTGTGTTAGTACACCTATATCCATTTTCCAAAACTAACTGAAATCTTTGGAAATTGAAAAGTTATCTTTGTTGACAGCTGCCTCTTCACACCCTGGGAGGAACAAATGATTGGTTAATATTTTCAGCCTCTAAGTACACAATACAGTTTCTGATAACCTGCAAAAGCTTATGAAAGTTGATGGTGTCTAGAGCAGTTACAAATGTCAACCAGTGCAGGACCCATGTATGAAAGTTGATGGTGTCTAAAGCAGTCATATATGTCAACCAGTGCAGGACCCATGTGTGAAAGTTGATGGTGTCTAGAGCAGTTACAAATGTCAACCAGTGCAGGACCCATGTGTGAAAGTTGATGGTGTCTAAAGCAGTCATATATGTCAACCAGTGCAGGACCCATGTGTGAAAGTTGATGGTGTCTGGAACAGTTACAAATGTCAACCAGTGCAGGACCCATGTATGAAAGTTGATGGTGTCTAAAGCAGTCATATATGTCAACCAGTGCAGGACCCATGTGTGAAAGTTGATGGTGTCTAGAGCAGTCACAAATGTCAACCAGTGCAGGACCCATGTGTGAAAGTTGATGGTGTCTAGAGCAGTTACAAATGTCAACCAGTGCAGGACCCATGTATGAAAGTTGATGGTGTCTAAAGCAGTCATATATGTCAACCAGTGCAGGACCCATGTGTGAAAGTTGATGGTGTCTGGAACAGTTACAAATGTCAACCAGTCCAGGACCCATGTATGAAAGTTGATGGTGTCTAGAGCAGTTACAAATGTCAACCAGTCCAGGACCCATGTATGAAAGTTGATGGTGTCTAGAGCAGTCACAAATGTCAACCAGTCCAGGACCCATGTATGAAAGTTGATGGTGTCTGTAACAGTTACAAATGTCAACCAGTCCAGGACCCATGTGTGAAAGTTGATGGTGTCTGGAACAGTTACAAATGTCAACCAGTCCAGGACCCATGTATGAAAGTTGATGGTGTCTACAGCAGTCACAAATGTCAACCAGTCCAGGACCCATGTATGAAAGTTGATGGTGTCTAGAGCAGTCACAAATGTCAACCAGTCCAGGACCCATGTGTGAAAGTTGATGGTGTCTGGAACAGTTACAAATGTCAACCAGTCCAGGACCCATGTGTGAAAGTTGATGGTGTCTGGAACAGTTACAAATGTCAACCAGTCCAGGACCCATGTATGAAAGTTGATGGTGTCTAGAGCAGTCACAAATGTCAACCAGTGCAGGACCCATGTATGAAAGTTGATGGTGTCTAGAGCAGTCATATATGTCAACCAGTCCAGGACCCATGTATGAAAGTTGATGGTGTCTGGAACAGTCATATATGTCAACCAGTGCAGGACCCATGTGTGAAAGTTGATGGTGTCTAGAGCAGTCAAAATGTCAACCAGTCCAGGACCCATGTATGAAAGTTGATGGTGTCTAGAGCAGTCACAAATGTCAACCAGTCCAGGACCCATGTGTGAAAGTTGATGGTGTCTGGAACAGTTACAAATGTCAACCAGTCCAGGACCCATGTATGAAAGTTGATGGTGTCTAGAGCAGTCACAAATGTCAACCAGTCCAGGACCCATGTATGAAAGTTGATGGTGTCTAGAGCAGTCACAAATGTCAACCAGTCCAGGACCCATGTATGAAAGTTGATGGTGTCTAGAGCAGTCACAAATGTCAACCAGTGCAGGACCCATGTGTGAAAGTTGATGGTGTCTAGAGCAGTCACAAATGTCAACCAGTCCAGGACCCATGTGTGAAAGTTGATGGTGTCTGGAACAGTCATATATGTCAACCAGTGCAGGACCCATGTGTGAAAGTTGATGGTGTCTGGAACAGTCATATATGTCAACCAGTGCAGGACCCATGTGTGAAAGTTGATGGTGTCTAGAGCAGTCACAAATGTCAACCAGTCCAGGACCCATGTATGAAAGTTGATGGTGTCTAGAGCAGTCACAAATGTCAACCAGTCCAGGACCCATGTGTGAAAGTTGATGGTGTCTGGAACAGTTACAAATGTCAACCAGTCCAGGACCCATGTATGAAAGTTGATGGTGTCTAGAGCAGTCACAAATGTCAACCAGTCCAGGACCCATGTATGAAAGTTGATGGTGTCTAGAGCAGTCACAAATGTCAACCAGTCCAGGACCCATGTATGAAAGTTGATGGTGTCTAGAGCAGTCACAAATGTCAACCAGTGCAGGACCCATGTGTGAAAGTTGATGGTGTCTAGAGCAGTCACAAATGTCAACCAGTCCAGGACCCATGTGTGAAAGTTGATGGTGTCTGGAACAGTCATATATGTCAACCAGTGCAGGACCCATGTGTGAAAGTTGATGGTGTCTAGAGCAGTCACAAATGTCAACCAGTCCAGGACCCATGTATGAAAGTTGATGGTGTCTAGAGCAGTCACAAATGTCAACCAGTCCAGGACCCATGTGTGAAAGTTGATGGTGTCTGGAACAGTTACAAATGTCAACCAGTCCAGGACCCATGTATGAAAGTTGATGGTGTCTAGAGCAGTCACAAATGTCAACCAGTCCAGGACCCATGTATGAAAGTTGATGGTGTCTAGAGCAGTCACAAATGTCAACCAGTCCAGGACCCATGTATGAAAGTTGATGGTGTCTAGAGCAGTCACAAATGTCAACCAGTGCAGGACCCATGTGTGAAAGTTGATGGTGTCTAGAGCAGTCACAAATGTCAACCAGTCCAGGACCCATGTGTGAAAGTTGATGGTGTCTGGAACAGTCATATATGTCAACCAGTGCAGGACCCATGTGTGAAAGTTGATGGTGTCTAGAGCAGTCACAAATGTCAACCAGTCCAGGACCCATGTATGAAAGTTGATGGTGTCTAGAGCAGTCACAAATGTCAACCAGTCCAGGACCCATGTATGAAAGTTGATGGTGTCTGGAACAGTTACAAATGTCAACCAGTCCAGGACCCATGTATGAAAGTTGATGGTGTCTAGAGCAGTCACAAATGTCAACCAGTGCAGGACCCATGTGTGAAAGTTGATGGTGTCTAGAGCAGTCACAAATGTCAACCAGTGCAGGACCCATGTGTGAAAGTTGATGGTGTCTAGAGCAGTCACAAATGTCAACCAGTCCAGGACCCATGTGTGAAAGTTGATGGTGTCTAGAGCAGTCATATATGTCAACCAGTGCAGGACCCATGTGTGAAAGTTGATGGTGTCTAGAGCAGTATCAAATGTCAACCAGTTCAGGACCCATGTATGAAAGTTGATGGTGTCTAGAGCAGTCACAAATGTCAACCAGTCCAGGACCCATGTATGAAAGTTGATGGTGTCTAGAGTAGTCACAAATGTCAACCAGTGCAGGACCCATGTGTGAAAGTTGATGGTGTCTAGAGCAGTCTCAAATGTCAACCAGTTCAGGACCCATGTATGAAAGTTGATGGTGTCTAGAGCAGTCACAAATGTCAACCAGTCCAGGACCCATGTGTGAAAGTTGATGGTGTCTAGAGTAGTCACAAATGTCAACCAGTGCAGGACCCATGCACATGTTAAATGTCAACCAGTGCAGGACCCATATACATGTCCTAAAGTGCAGTGGGCATATGGTCCCAGACCCCTATCCGTATCGACCAATCAGCTGTCGCTGGGTGCTGTACTCACGATCATGCCAGCTGGATTGACTGCCCAAGACATTTCTTGGTATTCATGTTGACCAGGTTGACCCGAAAGCTCATGTCGTATTTTAAATATCCCCCTCTATACAAATTTGAACACATGACCACTGAGCATTTATCCACTTTGCTACAGTGTTACCATACATGAATCATGTGTAAAATATCCAGGTGACTATCCAGCTTTAGAGGTCACAGATTGTGAGAATTGTATGGATATTTTGCCCTGGCCATGCGGGGGTAAGGGGGGATGAACAGGCTGGTAGGCTAACAGGGAATGCACCTCTAAGCGGCAGATTGCCTATGGACAATGGGGAGGTGGTAGTGCGCTTGTGGGAGAAGGCAGAGGAACAGATTGAGAACCCTATGTGGAAAGAATGAGATTGCAGGGGATCAGCAGGGGTTATGGAAGAATCTCAAAACTGAGAGGGAAGACAAGGAGAACTTTTAATCGGATAGCGGTGGGATCGATTAGTAGTATGACTCTTTGCTGGCTGTTGAACGAGGTGACGGAACATGGTATGGGAATGTCTTGAGTGCAGTGATATCAGTTCTTAACTCTACTCAACTCAACTATCCAGGTGAAAGAGCTGCTTTTGTCTGAAGACAATTTTATTTTCATGCAGCTAAAATATGTGTCTGTTGCAGATCGGCTGAGGTTTGCCAATATTATACCAGAGGACGCCATGAGTGGAATGCCGTACACTTGTGTGGCCATGAACAACTTCATGAGACGAAATTCTCAAGGTCCTCTGTACCGGATTTCACCTATAGGAGGTGAGTGCTGACATTGTGTATCATATTTCACATATAAGGGTTGGGTGCTGACATTGTGTATCATATTTCACATATAAGAGTTGGGTGCTGACATTGTGTATCACATTTCACATATAGGAGGTGAGTGCTGACATTGTGTATCATATTTCACATATAGGAGGTGAGTGATGTCATTGTGTATCATATTTCACATATAGGAGGTGAGTGCTGACATTGTGTATCATATTTCACATATAGGAGGTGAGTGCTGACATTGTGTATCATATTTCACATATAGGAGGTGAGTGATGACATTGTGTATCATATTTCACACATAGGAGGTGGGTACTGACATCATGTATCATATTTAACGTATAGGAGGTGAGTGATGACATTGTGTATCATATTTCACATATAGGAGGTGAGTGATGACATTGTGTATCATATTTCACATATAGGAGGTGAGTGCTGACATTGTGTATCATATTTCACATATAGGAGGTGCGTACTGACATTGTGTATCATATTTAAAATATAAGAGGTGATTGCTGACATTGTGTATCATATTTAAAATATAAGAGGTGGGTGCTGATATTGTGTATCATATTTCACATATAGGAGGTGAGTGATGTCATTGTGTATCATATTTCACATATAGGAGGTGAGTGCTGACATTGTGTATCATATTTCACATATAGGAGGTGGGTACTGACACGGTATATCATATTTCACATATAGGAGGTGGGTACTGACACGGTATATCATATTTCACATATAGGAGGTGGGTACTGACACAGTATATCATATTTCACATATAGGAGGTGGTGTCAGCGACTTGTCCGCTACAGAGTTCTCAGGACTCCCCTACTTTCGCACTGCATGAAATAATAACTCGTGACATTTGCAAAAGGAATGCAATTTATTGAGAGCTGATAATTTAATGGCTCTGCGAGCGTTATGCTTCATCATCATTATACAACACGAATGCAATGAAGTGGTGAGAAATGATGCTAATAATCACAATCTATATCTACAGCCTAATGTTTGACTATTGCCTAGAAACTACAGGCATTTGTCCAGGACACGTCTACTCTCTACCGTCTCCAGTCGGGTCTGTCCACACGCTACACATTGCGTGGTCAAGCACGGAGGCTGTCCTCTTCGTGCAGTAGCGGGTCTGGCGTGCATAGAGTCTCAAGCACGCTGGCTTGTGAGCTTGAGTAACCGGGCACTTCACGGTTACTCGTAAGGCCAAGCTTCCCAATGGCTTGGGGAAAGCCCTTGCTCACTTGTACGCGTTGGCCCCTGGTCTGACACAAATGTCTCCTTGTGAGGCTATTTATAGCGCTGGTGTCTCTCCTGTCTGGTGTCTCCCTACTAGAGTAGTATTAACTCTCTAACTCCTTATTGGGGATCCTGACAGGATCCCCTCCTCGCTGTGAAGTGTTACTTCCCTTTTACTATTGTTTGTAACACGTCTGGTCACAAAGAAAAATTGGTTGTTCCAATTTTGTCAGATCTCCAATAAGTTTTAAATCTTTCATTTGGGGATAGAACAACTCTCTTCTTCCTTTACTCACACTGTTCTATCTTTTCACTTGGCTAATTAAGTAGCCCATGTATCACTATAGTTGGTTCTATAGATATCTTTGGGAATTGTTTTGAACCGGAACCGTTGTCTTATGACTTATGTCCTGGCTTCCGTCTTTTGACCCTTTGTCTTTTGACTTTCACCTATTGACTTCTGTCTCGACCTGTCCTCCAATTGCCCGAAATGACAACCCAAATACAAGTTGACTCTGTTATGAGTGCAACACATGAGCATAAAATGTTCATGTTCCCATTAATATCCCCTCCAACTCATATACACATAGTTCTACTTTTCACCTTCTCGCTTCCGCTTGTGAATAGCTATCTTCAATGTTACATTAAGGTTTCTAAGACGTTATTGTGTCCCCTGAATTTAAAGTTGTAATTCTTTGAACCAAATTAGTGTGTGCAACTTTATGTGTTTGTATTCCTGTTTGTTTGTGTGTTTTCTAATAAACTACAGTGTACTTAAACTGCTAACATGTGTATGCGTTAGTGTACTAAATGTGTGTGTTCCTTCGAGCGCCGTAAATCGGTTTATTGTGGTTACAAACGTTAGTTATGCTTATTTGTGACCACAACTTCGCTTTCTGAAACTCGAAGTACATTCCCTATCTACTCTATCAAAGTATGGCAGTAGCACACATAAAAACTTGACAACACATTGGATACACAGATGACACAGACAAGTCAAAATAAGACGTTTCCAGCGGTGGAAAAACTTTTCCGCTATTTTTCTCTCTCGCTCTCTTTCTTTCAACGTTTACTAATTCTTTCATTCTGTCCTCGCATTCTTTCCTCTTGCATACATCTTTTACTCGCTTTCATACTCTCCTTTTGTTCACTCATTCACTCGTCATTAAAATATGTTTCATAGAATCAAATACATGAACATTACATATTTACAATAAATGATTGGCTGAATTATAACAGTAATCACTCCAAATGACTGTGCGCTTTGTTTGCACGTGTCATGTCTATACACAATATACAACGTTATGAGGATGGTTTGTTACCGATCCTGTAATAGTAACTAATCTGATTTGGTGTACTGTCCTAAATTATCCTCAAGGGAAATAATCTACTAATTACTTTCATTTAAGAGAATTGGGTTAACTACCTTAAAGTATTATTTGCAAAGAATGATGTTAATTCCTAAATGGTTGGGTTAGTTTTGAAATGATATTTTAGATGAATGACTTTACAAATGATTATGATTATGAGGTGATAAACTAATGTAATATCTAGCAATTGTATTTCTATCATTGGTGTTACCCTAAATGGTTTATTAACTAAATGATGGTGATTTCTAACTAACACATGACCTAAATAAAGTTATATATGCATTTGAACATTTTGCAATGCAATTATTCATAGAGAAATTAAGTTATGTGTACTGTTAATAAAATAATAATAATATATATATATATCACAGTTACATTTCTATATCTAATTACACTAACTCGAAGTCCTCCTTTCCAGTGTGAAGATGGAGCAATGTTCTTTGTAGACTATTATAACATAGTTCATTTCGGCAAAGTCCTTTATGCTCTCCTTCATGGGTCGTGTATAAATATAGTTCCCTACTAACATATGTAGGTTCATAGCTAACACTTCAATGTTCTCCTCGCTTATGTATGTGTCAGCGCATGTTAATTATGCGTCTTTTCGTTACACTTATTATAGCACTGTTAATTTGACACAGTTCCATGTTTGGCGATGATAACGCACTTACAGTGTATCTTAATCACTACATACGGCACTGAGTTACCTAATATTTACAGTGTCACTGTTTCTGGTGATGGGTGGTCGATCCCTTCGTGCCAATCAGGTACTTCAATGGTTGACGGTCGACTCAAAATGTCTGCAACAGTGTTCAATCTCCCCTTTAAGTGCTGAATGGTAAATGTGTAATTTTGGAGAATTAAAGCCCACCTGTAGACTCTGTTGTTGTGGGGAATGCCTGATTGCATCACCGACAACCGAGAATTATCGGTTTCAATTACAAACTGTGCTCCTGCCAAAAATCTATGAAATTTCTTAACACAATAGTTCTGTTGCTGAGTATCTAGATTCAGCAGGGCTAATCTTGCGACTTACGTACATTACTGGGTGGAACTTCCCTTCGTAGAACTGTCCTAGTATCCCAGATATGGAGATGGCACTCGCATCTGTGCGTAAGAAATAGGTAAGTTTTGGATTAGGCATACGAAGGATAGGTGGAACGCTGAAAAGATGTTTTAATTTTGATAACGCGCTAATTAATCTTGCATCTTGTACAGATAATTTAGCCGAAGCTTTTAAGATGTTAGAAAAAACACTGGTAATCTCTGCCAGATTTGGAATAAATTTACTATAGTAGTTTACCAAGCCCAGTAAACTTCGGACCTGTTTCTTGGTCGTTGGCATGGTCAAATTCAGAATCTTAGTGACGATTCTGTCGTCAGTTCTTAATTGACCTCTGCAGATGGTATGACCCAGAAAGTCAATTTGTTCCATGCCCAACTCTACTTTGGTCGGCTTCGCTGTGAGCCCAAATACTCGCAACCTGTTGAAGACTTGTCGCAGTTTCAGTAGGTGTGTTGTCCAGTCTCCCATATGGATGCATATGTCGTCTATATATGTAGCAATATTAGTCATCCCATGGAGAAGATCCCTAGTTAGACGGACGAAAGTTGCTGGAGCGTTACGAAGGCCAAAAGGAAGAAAGCGCCACTCATAGAGACCTAAAGGAGTGGAGAAAGCTGTTAAATGAATCGAATTTACTTCCATCGGGACTTGCCAATAACCTTTCGTGAGGTCAATCTTGCTAAATATGCGAGATGTAGACATGTCCAAGATCAAATCCTCGCATGATGGAATTGGTTCAGCGTCAATTTTGGTTATTTTGTTGAAACGGCGATAATCGACGCAGAGTCGAATAGTAGAGTCCTTTTTGGTGACAAGGACAATAGGGAAAGAATACTCTGACTGAGATTTCTGAATAATTCCGCTCGACTCAAGAGATAGAATTTCTTTGTCGAGGTTCGACCTATAGTTTAGAGGGATAGAATAAGGTCGACACTTGATTGGTGTGTTGTCAGTCAGAATGATAGAATTTTCTATTCTATCCGTCTTTCCTGGGATGTCGGAGAAAATGTCTCTGTATTCCGTTACTAGCTCTATGATTTGTCGTCGTTGGTCGTCTGTCAGTTTAGTTTCTATTTTTATACTGTCAATGGTCGCAGTCGTGTCTACAGTAGGGACTGGTAGTTCCATCTCGTCTTCGTCTGTCTCGTTCAATACTGTTGTGGTGCTAGCTGTGTGTGCTGTTACCTGCCTAAGTGTGTTTGCGTTGTCGCTGTCGTGTGTCGCCCTACCTAGTGGAGTTGTGTTGTGTACGTCTGTCGTCTCATTACTTGGTGTTGTGCAATTTGTTCGTCTGTCTGTTCTTGTCGTGAAAAGTATGGTTTCAACATGTTGATATGAATTATATTTAAGTGTCCTTTTATCGATATTTCATAATCCAAATCTGATATTTTACGTTCAACGTTGAATGGCCCTTGCCAAGATGTTAGTAACAAATTTCGTTTATCAGGTAGTAGAAGCAAAACCTTCTGGTTTGGTTCAAGGTGGATAGTTTTAGCACCTTTATTTGCATAGTCGAGGTTTCCATTGCTCGACACCTGCTGTAGGGGTCCAGCAATATCGACCGCTATACTCTCATGTGGTCTAGATGCTAATACTGACCGTTGAACTTCGGCCGTCACATGCTTTCCTTTTCGTACAAGATGTTGACAAATAGTACAAGATCGACAGAAAATTTTTATGTCCGAGCAGAATTTAAGCCAGTAAAATTGTGACAGTACTCTGGCTCGTGTCTTATCATAGGCCAAATGTCCAGCAAACGGTGACTCATGTGCGATTTTTAGCACATTTTGTCGGTATGTTACAGGTAACACCGTCTGTTGAATTTCATGGTTATTATATGTGTAATAACGCATGAGAATTCCGTTAAATTTTTTAAAGTACCAAGATGCATTCTTAGTCACTTTCGCTCGTTCACCCACCAAATTAAAATAAGGTGTGATTGTTTGATCGGTGCTTTGTGCCTCGATAAAATTTTGTCGAGTAGTGTTGGTATGTGCACCACTTGGTGTTAATAGCTGTAGCATTTCATTTTGTAGGTCAGTATAGTTTGTTTCTGTATCTGACCTTGTTACAGCGTTAGCCATATGAATATGTTTCCAGGCTCTTATGTCGTCATCTGTACATTCTTTCAATGAATCTAGGCATCCTAAAATGAGATCCGTGCATGGATCTTGCAGGATTGCGCAAGTAAATGTGCCGGTAAGGAACGGGGTATTGATATGCGCTTTTGCCAGTGGATATTTCTCAATGGTTCCAGAGAAAGTACGGCATTTGACAAATTCACCCGTATAATCTTCTGGTCTAGCAAGTTCTTTCCTTAAACCCAGTAGAGTGCTCCCGCTATCGAGCAAACATTGGCATGGCTGATCATTGACCAGTGCATCGTAGAACTTAAGTTTACCTCTGGAGGCACACGCTGCGTTAGCATCTTCATTTGAACATGGTATTACGTGCCCACATTCTAATTTACCATTCGCATGAAATTGGTGGCATACATTACATTTCTTAAAATCTAAAATGTCTGTTACTAATGCTACACTCTCACATACACTCGTTGGCAACACATTTACAAGATCCGGATCAATGTCACTCTCATCGTCTGATGATGTATCGATGAGTGCTGCATTATTTGCCTTCATTCGTTGTCTACCAATACATTTATTGCTATAGTGGCCATAACTGGAACAAAAGTAACATTTAACAGCACGTTTGAATGATGATCTTCTGCTTTCTTGCTTCTTTAACACTGCTTCTAAGTGTGACGGATATGCGGGGTTCTTATCACACATCGAGTAAGTCGGGTGAAAAAGACTACAATAGATACATCGAGGTGGTTTTTGATATGGTTTGTCCTTCTTACGGTAATCTTTCTGGTTGTAAGATCTATCAGGAACTTTGTTTGCAAAAGCAGTAATTTCTGTATCATGTGTTGTAGATTTAAATATGTCCCTATTAGATGAAAAATATGCTGACCCCCGTTTCTCTAATTGCTGAATGGACTCAATATCTGACTGTTGTAAAAACTTCGCAAAAGGGGTAGGAACGGTAGATATCACCTTGTCCATTACCATAAGTTCTTCTAGTTTTTCATAGTTGTTACCCACTTTCGCTGCCCTAGTCCACTTTTTAAATGTGCTCTGCACGTTAGAGATGTAGTCTAAGAAGGTTTCAGTTGCTTTTGGTTTAATTTGGGAGAATTGAATTTGGTACCCAGTAGCGTCTAAAAGAAAGTGTTGCATTGTCCTATCGTGTATGTACTGATAATTGTTCCTTAGCTCTGTAGGTATGGATTCTATTACTTTTAACGGCTCCCCACTGAGGTTTCTCATGTAGATCATTGCCCAGTCATCCAAAGGTATTTTCTGCGTTTTTAGTTGGAATTCTATGTTCTCAGTCCATGCGCTAATTGAATCCCCCACACTTTATGGTTTGATAAGGCCTTTGTGCTTACTAAATCTGTTCTGTTCTTCTTGGCTCTTTTGTTTGCTAGAGGCTATTTGTATGTTAGAATCTACCTCAATTTCCTTCATCTTTAATTTAGTATCTGAGTCTACTTGTATCTGCTTTTGTTTGGTAGCCTCTTCGATCTCTTTCATTTCTTTTTGGTGTTGTCTTTCTAGTGCTCTTTCGTCTCTTTCTAGAGCAGCTTTTCTCTCTGTCTCTTCTCTCTGTAGAGCAGTTTTTCTTTCTATTTCTTCTCTCTGTAGAGCAGTTTTTCTTTCTGTTTCTTCTTTCTGTCGAGCTAATTCTTCTTTGTATTTTTGATCTACCCATTTCTCTAACTTTTCACCAGTATGGCCCATTTCCTTGCCTGCCTGGATACAATCATTTAGTGACGCCATTTTATGGCTTTATGTTAGTTCACAAATGATATCACAATAATATTCACACAATAGTTTGTAATAATGTGTTAGTAAATATACATCTTTACTGAAAAAGAAGATGCATGATTAATTTAGAGCATACCAAAATATTTTGAAAATATACTCATCTAATTCTTTGGAAAATACGGTTCTTGGGATGTTCCACTGCTGTCTTCCACACTTACACAATGTTTGACTTGATAATACAATGACTGCTTCTGTTTAGTAGAGCATCAAAAATTAGACACACGCTTTTGTTGTAAATACAAACTTATCTTTCATGCGAATGATGAATGAAAAAAAATGTGATAGATAGTGATAAATGGTGTTAATGAATGATATGATCGTCTGAATGATATGTTAGATGATATGTGAGATGATTCGTCGTATGACAGTCAATGTCGTCTTGTCTTCACTTTCCGACTATGCTGTAACTTCGTTCTAGGCTTTAGTTCAGTCGCTAATCTATTTACTGACTTCGTAGAATGGTGACATTGATGGCTGTATCACACAAAATGAAATGTACACGATGGTTACGTTGGTAATATTCACTGATGATTGTATACATTTCTATAGATTTCTTTATAATAACACTTTCAAAATTAATTTCCGTAGAATTTCACAATTTATCGATTTAATTTGGCTTCATTGTGGTACACGCTCCACAATTGGTATTATCGTATAATTCACCAAAGAAAATATTTATGCCATGTATGGAAACAAATTTACATTACTTTCACATAATTAACACAGCAATGATGTTGAATCGTGCAATTCACTGATGCTGGTTCAGAACTTTCTGATACAATTAATAGCTGGCGTTAGTTCAGTGGTTTATAACACCACTTGCCTACTGGCGTTGGTTCACTGGTTTCTGACACCAATTGGGGTCCTGCCTGTCAGCGACTTGTTCGCTACAGAGTTCTCAGGACTCTCCTACTTTCGCACTGCACGAAATAATAACTCGTGACATTTGCAAAAGGAATGCAATTTATTGAGAGCTGATAATTTAATGGCTCTGCGAGCGTTATGCTTCATCATCATTATACAACACGAATGCAATGAAGTGGTGAGAAATGATGCTAATAATCACAATCTATATCTACAGCCTAATGTTTGACTATTGCCTAGAAACTATAGCATTTGTCCAGGACACGTCTACTCTCTACCGTCTCCAGTCAGGTCTGTCCACACGCTACACATTGCGTGGTCAAGCACGGAGGCTGTCCTCTTCGTGCAGTAGCGGGTCTGGCGTGCATAGAGTCTCAAGCACGCTGGCTTGTGAGCTTGAGTAACCGGGCACTTCACGGTTACTCGTAAGGCCAAGCTTCCCAATGGCTTGGGGAAAGCCCTTGCTCACTTGTACGCGTTAGCCCCTGGTCTGACACAAATGTCTCCTTGTGAGGCTATTTATAGCGCTGGTGTCTCTCCTGTCTGGTGTCTCCCTACTAGAGTAGTATTAACTCTTTAACTCCTTATTGGGGATCCTGACAGGTGGGTACTGACACCATTTATCATATTTCACATATTGGAGGTGGGTACTGACACAGTGTATCATATTTCACATATAAGAGGTGGGTGCTGTCACTGTGTATCATATTTCACATATAGGAGGTGAGTGCTGACAGTCTACAACAGAAGCAAGTAATACAATCTTGTGTAGAAACATTTTTCATAAAACCAAATGATGACTAGGACACACATTTTTCTTGTGATGAGTCATCATCATCAAATGCCCTGTCAGCTGGCACAGGCGTTCATATCTCTCCACAGATCATGGTCCTTGGTGTCTGGGTCAGTTCTGCTGATGATATTCCTCCATACCATCATGTATAAGACATAGAACTATGATATTAATCATTTGTTCAGTGCTGAACTTATAACCATTAATGGAACAGACGCAACAGACTCCTGTCTGTTCCACGTTTCACATGGGGCAGTGAGTAGCATTTTGTGTGATATTCACTGGCACAGGAATGGAGCAACCCTTTGCAGTGAAGTTGGAACTGCGACTAACTAACAGTTTGTTACACTGTGCTTCAAAAAAAAGGCATAACTACAGCCCATGGCAGGGACCAGGGATGGAATTATACCTCTCTATAGCACAAAGCCTGGGCTCAATTGTAGAGACCATATGTTGCCCATGCAGCATGATCCCTCTCTCAGCCAGTCTAGTGTACTACAGAGGAAAGGTAACACCAATACATTTGGAACAAGACAGAAACTGCAAAATCAGTAAAGCAATTCTCTAACTGTCGGAGCTTCGTTCCTAGACCAGCTGCCAACCAAGGCTTATAGCCTATTCTGCCCTGCTATGACATTTAGTCTTTAGGTTGCATTTCCTTGCATCAGGATAAGGTTGGTACCCACCCAACTGTGCTCCTCCGCTCGAAGCTGTTGGCACAATGTGGGGTGTTGGGTTTGTAGAGCGCTGCCCAAAATTCTGCACTAACAGAAAACAGGTAGTACCATTTACTGTTATATCTTTGCTCAGTCATATCTTTCAAAAACCTGGCAGAAACAGAGTAATCCTTTGGGCTGTTCTTGTCTCAGTTGCCAGTTGTACTGTTTAGGGCCTGATTGTGTTCATGCAATCTGTAAATTGCATTATCCAGCGAGATGTTTGCACCCATGAGATGGTTTAATTTGTGCCTCACGGTTTGTCTCAATATTTTCTTCTCTAATCAGGCAAAGCACAGTGGATGCCAGTTAAGTACATGTGGGCTGATCAAGATGACCGATTTGGCTTACGTGGTGAAACATTTTCTGTCAAGTGCATCTTTTCTGGCAAGTATGTGACATTGTTTTCGTTTTATCTGACTCATTTTGTACAACCGATAACTTGACAGATTTACTGAAACAATTCACAACAAGAATTCACAATTTAAACCCTGATCTTCACCATCAGTAGAACTTTACTGTGGATTTTGGTCACAGAGATCTCACGGAAAATGAGAAGCTGATAGATTTGCTACGGCCGCAACTGCAGATCAGAAAAAGGTTAGATGTTGCAGTGTAAGAAAAGTCTGGCAAATTCTCAGAAACAACACAAAAGAAGACTGGCTGAACAGATGGACAATGGAAACGGCGGACCAAACTGTTTTAATGAAACACTCAAACAAAATGTCAATAGCCTTAGCCAAAAAAATAGACAAAAATACCAGAGCCAAAGGTTTAAGTTTTTAAAACTGCTTCCTATCTGACATTGACAAGGCTTAAAGTTAGTGCTGAATACAATCAGCATTGCCAGTAGTGGGTTGTGTTCAATCTTTAAACCTCAAATCCTGAAACAATCAAATAAATCAATTTTATTATTGCTCGCTGGACTTTAAGCGCCTGGTGTGTCAGATCAAGAAGACCTGATCATTCGGGGCCACATCGATTGAGGAATGTCAGCCGTGGCGATCAGGCAAGTTTTCAGCTACAGCCTACAATGGGTGTCGTGATATTCTAGTGTGATAATTGGTCGCGTCCAGTGTGAGTCGCATGGTAAGTCGTTGCACACCCACCTCACATGCCAGTGACTCGGAGTTTGATCCCGGGTCCAGTTAGGGATATGCACTACCGACGAACTCAAATGAGAGCAAAACTCAAGTCTAGTGCTTCCAATCTGACATGGACAAGGCTTAAGGTTCGTGCCATAATACAATCAGTATTGTGTAACTGACAGAGTTTGTCTTATGTATCATGAAATTCAGACTAGGATAAGTTTGAGACAATCACAACCAGTGTGTCGCAGGAACAATCATCATCCATGAACTCCACCGTCTGCTGCAAGAGACAGATGCCATCAGGGGATGTGACATAGATTGTTGCTCACTCATTATTTGTGCATGCTTGCACATTTAAAATTACAAGAAAGGAAATCTTGTTTGGGACTGAGAGTACAGACCTGTTTGTATTCTCTGTGTATAAACAATTGCTCAACTTGATGTGTTTGTCATGAACCTCTGGGTCAAGGACATCAAGGACATACACTGGTTCAGCTCGCTCTTACAGATTGCCCGTTGACATACAAAGAAATGATAACACTTCATATATGCGATGAGACATTTATTCTTCTTCAACACCACGTTGAGATGGCGAGTGTGTCGTGGATTATCCGGACCCCTTCCCCCACCCAACCTGGCCAGGCTGGGGGGATACATTCTCCTATCACAGAGGAACAAACGAATATGCCAAGCAGGCATTAATGGTCTTTCTGTCTCCTGCAGCGGTGAGATCACCTCATCCACTCGGGCATTGTAGTGGCTGTAAAGATCCCTGCTTTATTTATTTCTAACAGTCTATATCATTGATCTTTCTTGTCTTCTGTCTGATGATTATGACCACCCATGAAACCTGTTCTACATCAAGCGTCTAATCCTACACTTTGTCCATCTTTACCTGCCTATTGTCTCTCAGCTTATTCTGTCCACTAACCTTTGTGCATTCACAAGTCATGCTTATTATGTGAGCCTTTGTTCAGTTGTATAATCCTTTCACTGATAGCCATCAACTTTGAACTTGTGTTGTCTCCAACCACACTCGTAACCAACTCTACCTGTTACCTGTATGTAATATGGAATGTGATAGTATTCACGTGTGTTCTTGCTCCAACATCAGCTCACATTTTCTCTCATGTTTTGTTCAGCCCTACCCCGGATGTCCACTGGGAAAGAATTGACAACAAATCCCTCCCGAGCGGTGTCCAGATGAAAAGCTTTCACCAGGAGATGGAGATACCCAACATCCAGTTTGAAGATGCTGGAGGCTATCAATGCTGGGCTACCAATGAGGCCAGCGGCGGAAACCGTGTCTATCGAATGTTCAATATTAGAGTCAATGGTAAGTTTATATCTACTGAATGTTGAATATTAAGAGTCAATTGTAAATTTATATCCACCGAATGGTCAATATTAGAGTCAAGTGTAAGTGTATATCTACCGAATGTTCAATATTAGAGTCAATGATAAGTTTATATCTACCAAACATTCAATATTAGAGTCAAGTGTAAGTTTATATCTACCAAATGTTCAATATTAGAGTCAATGATAAGTTTATATCTACCAAACATTCAATATTAGAGTCAAGTGTAAGTTTATATCTACCAAATGTTCAATATTAGAGTCAATGATAAGTTTATATCTACCAAACATTCAATATTAGAGTCAACTGTAAGTTTTTATCTACCAAATGTTCAATATTAGAGTCAACTGTAAGTTTATATCTACCAAACATTCAATATTAGAGTCAAGTGTAAGTGTATATCTACTGAATGTTCAATATTAGAGTCAAGTGTAAGTGTGTATCTACTGAATGTTCAATATTAGAGTCAACTGTAAGTGTGTATCTACCGAACGTTCAATATTAGAGTCAAGTGTAAGTGTATATCTACCAAATGTTCAATATTAGAGTCAACTGTAAGTGTGTATCTACTGAATGTTCAATATTAGAGTCAACTGTAAGTGTGTATCTACCGAACGTTCAATATTAGAGTCAAGTGTAAGTGTATATCTACCAAATGTTCAATATTAGAGTCAATGATAAGTTTATATCTACCAAACATTCAATATTAGAGTCACTGATAAGTCTATATCTACCAAACATTCAATATTAGAGTCAACTGTAAGTTTATATCTACCAAACATTCGATATTAGAGTCAAGTGTAAGTGTATATCTACCAAATGTTCAATATTAGAGTCAACTGTAAGTTTATATCTACCAAACATTCAATATTAGAGTCAATGATAAGTTTATATCTACCAAATGTTCAATATTAGAGTCAATGATAAGTTTATATCTACCAAACATTCAATATTAGAGTCAATGATAAGTCTATAACTACCAAACATTCAATATTAGAGTCAAGTGTAAGTGTATATCTACCAAATATTCAATATTAGAGTCAACTGTAAGTTTATATCTACCAAATGTTCAATATTAGAGTCAAGTGTAAGTTTATATCTACCAAATGTTCAATATTAGAGTCAACTGTAAGTTTATATCTACCAAACATTCAATATTAGAGTCAATGATAAGTTTATATCTACCAAACATTGAATATTAGAGTCAACTGTAAGTTTATATCTACCAAATGTTCAATATTAGAGCCAACTGTTAGTTTGTCTTCTCACATATTAAATGTTTGAATGAAATGTTTAGTATTAAAGTCAAATTAATATTGTCAATCATGGCCCAAAATGTACTTCTAAACATAAACTTGTTGGTTTGTTAATGGGTTGGTTGATTGCTTGGCAGTTGGTTGATTGCTTTGTGGTTGGTTGGTTGGTTGGTTGGTTATGGAGGTGGAGTCAGTCACAGTGGCATTTTGTTGACTGAAGGACAAACTTACATACATGTTGTGATTGTAACGGACTCACAGATCAAGCTGAGAAGGGTGAAGACAGGCGTGCTTCGTGCAGAGTGGCAAGCTTCAATAAAAAAATTAAAGATAGGGAGCATTTTTATGGATCTTTTCACCAGGACATGCTGGTGTGGTGGGAAATGAGCAGACGGACAGATTGGCTGGGTCTGCACCGCTCGGTGGGGTATTGGTGCATGATAAGGCAGATGTGGCCAGGGACCTTTGGAACGGATAGATCATCACAGCCTGGAGAGAATGGTGCTGCAGGGAGTGACCTGAGGTTCCGGCCGACACTCAGGACTCCGAGGACAGGCCTGGCCGACTTACTCTCAACAGTGGGCACCATTAGTATTGGGACTCTTCACTGGTTGTTGAAGATGAGGTTGGAGCATGTATGGGAATGTTCCAGGTGCTGTGATGTCAGTTCTGAACTCAACTCTTGCTTGTTGGTTGGTTGGTTGTTGGGTGTTCGCTGTTGATTGTTGGTTGGTTGGTTGATTGTTGGTTGATTGTTGGTTGTTTGTTGTTGGTTGGTGGTTGGTTGGTTGGGTGGTTGGTTGATTAATTATTTGATTGGTTGACTGATTAGTTAATTGATTGCTGGACAGTTGTTTGATTTATTATTTATTTTATTGATTAGTTGCTTGCTTGGTTTGTGGGTGGTTGGTTTGTTGCTTGCTTGGTGTGTGGTTGTTTGGTGAATTCTCTGGAAGACTGAGCTCTGTCCCCTGAGTCAGGAGTGTCAGTGATTGATCATCACAGTCCTGGCCAGAGCTCCCATCTGTCCACAAGACGTCGGTGCAAAGACTTTCCTTTCTGACCCAGCATTGTCCACAAGACGTCGGTGCAGAGACTTTCCTTCCTGACCCTGCATTGTCCGCAAGACGTCGGTGCAGAGACATTCTTCCTGACCCAGCACTGAACTACCATCTCCATGGGAAACTACTGCAGTGTTATCCTACCTGCCCTTCCCCAATCTGAGACACCAGAAGCATGTGTGAGACTGATGCTGAAACTTCACACCTGCAGAGAGGCATATACAGATATCACCAGGTCACGATCCAGCACAGGACTCACAGACAGCCTGGGATTAGTCCTGGGGTCAAGGTCTGGGATTAGTCCTGGGGTGAAGGCCTGAATTGGTGATGTTTCCTTCGTGGGTGTCGGGTGCTTCACTGTCAGTGCCTCTCCAGTACAATGCACATAAGACAAACTAAGCTTGCCAAAAGGCAGTTCATAAACTCAGACTCTAAGTGTAAGACATGATTTCTGTCATTTTTTATGAAAAGGTCGGAAACTGTCCAGGTAATAATTGATGTGTGTTTGGTTTCTGCCAGCAAAGCCATATTTTGTGCAAGTACCACAGGATGTGGAAGTCGGAGTTGGAGCTAATGTGGAGTTTAATTGTGCGGCTGGCGGTGTACCGGCCCCTGACATCGAGTGGTATATTGATGGTGTTCCTCTTAAAAGTGAGTTTTATTAGAATAAATGGTGTTAATAGAAGTTATTGTATCAATGGTGTTACATAGTTTATTGTATTTGTGGTGATACATAGAGTTTATTGTAACTGTGATGATATATAGAGTTTATAGTATCTGTGATGATATATAGAGTTTATTGTATCTGGTGATATATAGAGTTTATTGTATCTGGTGATATATAGAGTTTATTGTATCTGTGGTGATATATAGAGTTTATTGTATCTGTGGTGATATATAGAGTTTATTGTATCTGTGATGATATATAGAGTTTATAGTATCTGTGGTGATATATAGAGTTTATTGTATCTGTGATGATATATAGAGTTTATTGTATCTGTGGTGATATATAGAGTTTATTGTATCTGTGGTGATATATAGAGTTTATTGTATCTGTGATGATATATAGAGTTTATTGTATCTGTGGTGATATATAGAGTTTATAGTATCTGTGGTGATATATAGAGTTTATTGTATCTGTGGTGATATATAGAGTTTATTGTATCTGGTGATATATAGAGTTTATTGTATCTGGTGATATATAGAGTTTATAGTATCTGTGGTGATATATAGAGTTTATAGTATCTGTGGTGATATATAGAGTTTATTGTATCTGTGATGATATATAGAGTTTATTGTATCTGGTGATATATAGAGTTTATTGTATCTGTGATGATATATAGAGTTTATTGTATCTGTGATGATATATAGAGTTTATAGTATCTGTGGTGATATATAGAGTTTATTGTACCTGGTGATATATAGAGTTTATAGTATCTCTGGTGATATATAGAGTTTATTGTATCTGTGATGATATATAGAGTTTATTGTATCTGTGATGATATATAGAGTTTATTGTATCTGGTGATATATAGAGTTTATTGTATCTGTGGTGATATATAGAGTTGATTGTATCTGTGGTGATATATAGAGTTTATTGTATCTGGTGATATATAGAGTTTATTGTATCTGTGATGATATATAGAGTTTATAGTATCTGTGGTGATATATAGAGTTTATAGTATCTGTGGTGATATATAGAGTTTATTGTATCTGTGATGATATATAGAGTTTATTGTATCTGGTGATATATAGAGTTTATAGTATCTGTGGTGATATATAGAGTTTATTGTATCTGTGATGATATATAGAGTTTATTGTATCTGTGGTGATATATAGAGTTTATTGTATCTGTGGTGATATATAGAGTTTATTGTATCTGTGGTGATATATAGAGTTTATTGTATCTGTGATGATATATAGAGTTTGTTGTATCTGTGATGATATATAGAGTTTATTGTATCTGTGATGATATATAGAGTTTATTGTATCTGTGGTGATATATAGAGTTTATTGTATCTGTGGTGATATATAGAGTTTATTGTATCTGGTGATATATAGCGTTTATTGTATCTGGTGATATATAGCGTTTATTGTATCTGTGATGATATATAGAGTTTATTGTATCTTTGGTGATATATAGAGTTTATTGTATCTTTGGTGATATATAGAGTTTATTGTATCTGGTGATATATAGAGTTTATTGTATCTGTTATGATATATAGAGTTTATTGTATCTGTGATGATATATAGAGGTTATTGTATCTGGTGATATATAGAGTTTATTGTATCTGGTGATATATAGAGTTTATTGTATCTGGTGATATATAGAGTTTATTGTATCTGTGATGATATATAGAGTTTATTGTATCTGGTGATATATAGAGTTTATAGTATCTGTGGTGATATATAGAGTTGATTGTATCTGGTGATATATAGAGTTTATTGTATCTGTGGTGATATATAGAGTTTATTGTATCTGTGATGATATATAGAGTTATTGTATCTGTGGTGATATATAGAGTTTATTGTATCTGTGGTGATATATAGAGTTTATTGTATCTGTGATGATATATAGAGTTTATTGTATCTGGTGATATATAGAGTTTATTGTATCTGTGATGATATATAGAGTTTATTGTATCTGTGATGATATATAGAGTTTATTGTATCTGGTGATATATAGAGTTTATTGTATCTGTGGTGATATATAGAGTTTATTGTATCTGTGATGATATATAGAGTTTATTGTATCTGTGGTGATATATAGAGTTTATTGTATCTGTGGTGATATATAGAGTTTATAGTATCTGTGATGATATATAGAGTTTATTGTATCTGGTGATATATAGAGTTTATTGTATCTGTGATGATATATAGAGTTTATTGTATCTGTGGTGATATATAGAGTTTATTGTATCTGTGGTGATATATAGAGTTTATTGTATCTGGTGATATATAGAGTTTATTGTATCTGTGATGATATATAGAGTTTATTGTATCTGTGATGATATATAGAGTTTATTGTATCTGTGGTGATATATAGAGTTTATTGTATCTGTGATGATATATAGAGTTTATTGTATCTGGTGATATATAGAGTTTATTGTATCTGTGGTGATA
The DNA here is from genome assembly GCA_963921405.1 of Cepaea hortensis. Classification (NCBI taxonomy): domain Eukaryota; kingdom Metazoa; phylum Mollusca; class Gastropoda; order Stylommatophora; family Helicidae; genus Cepaea; species Cepaea hortensis. The sequence goes on from OY992891.1 coordinate 99,035,287, forward strand.
TATAGAGTTGATTGTATCTGGTGATATATAGAGTTTATTGTATCTGTGATGATATATAGAGTTTATTGTATCTGGTGATATATAGAGTTTATAGTATCTGGTGATATATAGAGTTTATTGTATCTGTGATGATATATAGAGTTTATTGTATCTGTGGTGATATATAGAGATTATTGTATCTGTGGTGATATATAGAGTTTATTGTATCTGGTGATATATAGAGTTTATTGTATCTGTGATGATATATAGAGTTTATTGTATCTGTGATGATATATAGAGTTTATTGTATCTGTGGTGATATATAGAGTTTATTGTATCTGTGGTGATATATAGAGTTTATTGTATTTGTGGTGATATATAGAGTTTATTGTATCTGGTGATATATAGCGTTTTTTGTATCTGTGATGATATATAGAGTTTATTGTATCTGTGGTGATATATAGAGTTTATTGTATCTGTGATGATATATAGAGTTTATTGTATCTGTGGTGATACATAGAGTTTATTGTATCTGTGGTGATACATAGAGATTATTGTATCTGTGGTGATACATAGAGTTTATTGTATCTGTGGTGATACATAGAGTTTATTGTATCTGTGGTGATATATAGAGTTTATTGTATCTGTGGTGATATATAGAGTTTATTGTATCTGTGGTGATACATAGAGTTTATTGTATCTGGTGATATATAGAGTTTATTGTATCTGTGGTGATACATAGAGTTTATTGTATTTGTGGTGATATATAGAGTTTATTGTATCTGTGGTGATACATGGAGTTTATTGTATTTGTAGATTTAGTTATGTTAATCGCAGATTGTAGATTTCATATTGCTTTCTGTAGATGTGGTTGATCTATTAATCACAGATTGAAGATTTCATATTGCTTTCTGTCAGACGTGAAAGATCCTAGAATCACCGGTCCCAGGTTTAAGCGACCACTGGAGAACAAGATCTTCCTGGAGAAAGTGGAGCAGACGGATCACATGGTCATCCAGTGCAACGCCTCCAACATCCACGGATATGTCTTTGCTGACGCCTACCTTAATGTGCTTTGTGAGTCAGCATTGGTTGTCACAGCTAATGATGTTTGCACAGTTACTGAGGTTTCCACAATTTATGATGTTTGCACAGTTAATGATGTTCCCTCAATTTGTTTTTTTTTTGGCGCTCTATCGATTTGAACTCAAGCGTAGTCCATACACAATATTTATAGTAGTGATGAAGTGAATTTTGCGTGTGGATTAGCTTTCCCTAATAACAGTGTCCCTCTCTATCACTCCAATTTCAGAGGTACTTGTAATTAATGTCCCCAAGTCAAGGATGACAGGTCAACATTTTAGTCCAGCTGTCCAGTGTAGAGGTTGAACCGCTAACCTCAGCATTAGCACACCAGATGCTTAAGAACATGCTCTATTATCCATTTGGCCATGCGGACCTGCGTTCCCACAAATTAATGATGCTCTACAATTAATAATGTTCGAACAATTAATGATGTTCTCGCGGCTGCAAACAGTGAAAGTGTTACATCAGTAAAGTGCAGTGCTGCCTGCATCATCATCATCATCATCACGTGCCCTTCCAACTGGAATTGTCATCCATGCATCTGTACAGATTGTGGTCATTGATGTTGTAGATCAGCTCTCTTGATTACCTTCTTCCAGGCCACCATCCCAGTCAGTACAACATTCCAGTCAGTACAACACAACATCCCAGTCAGTACAACACAACATCCCAGTCAGTACATCATTCTAGTCAGTACAACATCCCAGTCAGTACAACATCCCAGTCAGTACAACATTCTAGTCAGTACAACATTCCTGTCAGTACAACATTCCAATCAGTATAGCAACACTTTTCTTGGTCTGTCCCTGTCTCTTTTACCATAGATATCTCGAGTTGTCACGATGTTCTCCCATGCCTCTCTTCTTATTACATAACTTAAGAATATTTAATATCTAGGATCAGAGGTAAATAGCGAATTATCCCTTGATCAGGAAATAAACATCCGGATTGGCAAGGCAGCAACAACAATGAACAGGTTAAGAAAAATAGTCTGGGAGAACAGGAAGCTTACTGCCAAAACAAAAGTCCTCGTCTACCAAGCCTGTGTCCTTAGTACTCTTCTTTATGGCAGTGAAGCCTGGACAACTTACTTACACCAAAAGAAACATTTAAATAAATCAAAATCAAATCAAATCAACTTTATTAGGGTCACAAATTGGGCGCGCAGGCCCGTCTTACATTCGGCCCTTCCAATCACTCGTCTTTCGTTCATCAAGAGCATTATACATTTACATAGGAAGATAAAATAAACATTGTGAAATGAATGTTGTAAACATAAACAAGGCTAATTACCATGTTATGAAGCCCATTTCCCACCTATCCATACATCACCCCACCCACACAACACCCCACCTACCCACACACACGCGCACCAAGGGACACATACACACTCCCACCTACCGACACACACGCACACCAAGGGACACATACATACCCCACCAACCGATCCATCCCCCTCCCGCACATCCCCCACCCACACACACTGCCCTCACCTGATCCCTCAACCAAAACACACTCTCCACCCACAAACATTCCCCCACCAACCCACACATCCCACGCCCATCCACATACACATACTACCCCACACATCCTCTCCCCACCCACACCTCAAACCACCCATCTCCCAGCCACATCTCCATCGACAACATATTCCCCACCCATGCACACAATCCCCCACCAACCCACACATCGCACATCCACTCACACATTCCCAAACCATACACACACATCCCCACCAACTGACATGTCCCTACCCCCACCCCACACACACACATCTCTCTAACCACCCATACATCCCCAATCCACTAACACACACCCCACCACCCACACATACAACTTCCACCCACCCACACATGCCTTAACCTAATCCCCCACCACACAATCCCCCACCCGCACATCACATACACCTCCTATCATGCACTATTCCCAACCCACGCACCACACACACACATATCCCTCACCAACACATCCCCACTTACACACCACACACATATCCCCCACCCAGATACCACACAATATTCCCACCCACACCCACACAGATACCCTTACCCATCCACACCACATACCCCCACTCACACAACACAAAAACAAAACAAAACACAAAAATCCCCCACCCACACACACATACCTCACCCACACAATATCCCCAACCAACACACCACACACCTCTCCCCACCCACACACGCATTCCCTACCCGTCCACCAACACACACTCACTCACGCATACATTCTCCACTACGCACCCACACCCCCCCCCCCAACCAAACATCTCTCGATCACAATACCCCTACCCCACACACATCCTCCACCCACTCACACATCCCACCCCGACACATACAACTCCCTCACCCACTTACACATCCCTAAGCCACTCACTCACACACCCCCACCCACACATTCCCCATCCAAACACACACATCTCCCACCAACACTCCCCCACATACTTCCCCCAACCACCACAATCCCCTACTCACCCATACATATACCCCATTCATACGCACATTCCCCGCACCCATCACACACATCCCCCACACCACACACTATCCTCCACCCATACCTCCACAAACATACCCTCCACCCACACATCATTCACACATCCCCCACCAACACACCGCACAAATATCTCAAACCCACACACCATACACTTCTCCCCACCCACCCTTGCATCCCCAATCCACCCAACACAATCCCCTACCCACACAACCCCGCCTCCTACACATACTTCCTCAAACCGTCCACACATCTCCACCCACATAAACACACATCCCCTGCATCCGTCCCATACACATATCCTCCACCCATACACACATCCCCCACACCCATTCCAACACCCCTACTTTCACCCCCACACATCCATACACACATCCCACCAACACCCACAAATACCACTACCCACCAAAACCAACACACCCCAACCCATCCAAACGCATACCCCCACCCACACACCCCCCACCCACTACCCACACATATCCCCACACTCACACATATCCTCCACATACACTCACACTTCCTCACATCTAGACACATACAAAATGTCTCACGATAGTATTGAAACTAGTATGAAGAAACTCTCACACTTTACTCACACATATACACTGACACTTGTCATGAGCAGTCTCATAAAAATGTTAAACATGGAGAAAAATGTGTACATAAAATGTATGTGACGTAAAAATAGTGATGCTCTCTCTCTCTCTCTCTCTCTCTCTCTCTCTCTCTCTCTCTCTCTCTCTCTCTCTCACACACACACACACACACACACTCACTCACTCTCACGCTCACACATTCACTCTTCCGCTCATTCATTCACTCTCCCGCTCATTCACTCTCCCGCTCACTCATTCACTTTCCCGCTCACTCATTCACTTTCCCGTTCACTCATTCACTCTCCCGCTCACTCATTCACTCTCACGCTCACTCGTTCTGTCTCTCATTCACACTCACTGACTCTCTCACTCAAACTAAAGTAATGAACATTAGTTTATATTATGCATGATAAAATCAAATGGTATTTAACTGATAATATGACAGATGAGAATACACAAATATATGGATTCGCGTGTTACATAACATGCGTGTTACATGACATGCATCTGCTCAGCTCTCTCTCTCTCTCTCTCTCTCTCTCTCTCTCTCTGTATTCTTTCATATACACACACTCACACGCATGCACGCGCTCACACACATACACTAACACATCAACTCTCCCACTGTCTAACTCTCTAACACACAATCCTTCACACACACACACACACACACACTCTCAATCACGCTCTCTCACACATACACATACACATGAACGCATGCACATGAACGCACGCACGCCTACATTCCCACACTCACTCTCACACATACACGTACGAATGCATGCACTGACACATTCCCCCACCATTTCTCGCTCAATCACTCTCTCCACACACACGCATGCACGTGCGCACACACGCATCCACTCTCTCCCTCTCTCTAACACCCACTTTCTCTCTCTCTCTCTCTCTCTCTCTCTCTCTCTCTCTCTCTCTCTCTCTCTCTCTCTCCCACACGCACACACATATATAGTGAACAATTATAGTTAAACAATTATAATGAACAATTATACCAGTAAATGAATTATGGTGGCATATAGTCGGTATGGATTAAGTATTGAAAGAGTTTTCGGTTAAATGTGTAGGGACTCATTGGAGTTTTCAGATCTAAATAGCTTTCATATGCAGTGTCTGCAAAGAATACTTTGTACTAAGTGGCAAGACAAAATCACAAATACTGAAGTATTGGAAAGATCAGGTTGTGTGATGGTGTGTTTCATGCTCAGTCTTCGTAGACTTAGATGGATAGGACACGTTAGGAGGATGGATGATTGTAGAATACCAAAAGACATCTTTTTTGGCGAATTACAGATGGGTAAGAGATCTCAGGGTCTGCCTCTACTATGATACAAAGGCATGATTGATACAGGCATTGATAATGCACATTGGGAGCATGTTGTCACAGAATGTGTTGCATGGAGGACAAATATCAGAAATGGAATAAAGACAAAGGAGAAAATGATTGCAGATAAGTCACATACCGAGCGCGTGAGACGTAAGATGGTGCATCATGTTGGAAATGACCATGCATGCATCCACTGTGGACGAACAATTACAGCGTGAATTGGCCTTATCAGTCATGGGTTGTAGTAGTTATGCCTTTTTGAAGCACAATGTAACTAACTATCGTCTGTCAAGACGGCAAGGTGTCAATGAAGAATATTTGTCAATTTCATTCTTATATTTGCATATAATGTTCTTCTTTCATTAGCCTTCTCTAGGCACTTGATGTTAATTACTCAGGCAGTATAGTATATTGACAACACACGTCTCAGGAACCACATCTCTGTTGCCTCCAAGTTCTTCCTAATTTGTTTATTTACATCCCATGATTCACTGCCATACAGAAAGACTGGTTCTGTATAACACTTTAGTACTCCCTTTCAGTGATAGTGACTTAGTGCATAAATGTTTATTTTTTTAAATGCAGCATTTGCTTGACCTATTCTGCTTTAAATTTCTGCCAATTATCTTCCATCTGATGTTATGATTGCCTCTTGGTATTTAAATGTGTTTTCTTGGTTAAGCATTTTCCCATCTTTTTTAATATCATGTACTAATGTTCCTTTTTCCTTTGAGATATCCATTGTTTCTACTTTCTAGATATTCAAGAAAAGACCTTTTGTTGTGCACTTTCTATTGCTATAACGTCCAACAGTTGTAGTCATTTTGCATTTTCAGCTGTCACTATTGTGTCACCTACATAATGCAGGTTGTTTGTATTATAACCTCCTTTACATATTTTTGGCCTCTTTGATGTCTCTCATTATTACTTCACTATATGGAGAGAAGAGATCTGGCAATAAAACACACCCTTGCCTTACTACTTGTTTTATCTTTTAGTCAATCATTTCACTCTTTATTGCTGATACTTGTTTCCAGTAATTATTTAAAATAAATTATTCTGATATCTTTTCCAGAAATTTAAATATCATCCAATATTTATGCATCATGTTTCTTCTTCTTCTTCGTTCATTCGGAGTTTTTTTTCGGATGTGATTGCGTTGTGCCTGTTTACAGCAGAGCTGCGTTCTTGCGTCGTTAGGCAGACACATCCGACTTCTGCGGGCATTTGTTGACCGGGTTAACCTTCCCGGGATGCATCATGTTTGACTCTATCAAATGAGTAAAATGTATCAAATGAATACCATATCATTTACTAAATTTGCTTCTAAGAAGTTTGGATAGGAAATAGAACCAGCTACTCCGCAATGGCAGTTTCAACTTGTAAGCTGCCTTGACCTTCAACTGAATATAAAGCAGGATTTGTTTTGGAAAAGAATTAGCAGTGATAACATTTTGATACATGTACATGTTTTCTTGTATTGTACCTGCACATTTGATCATTCTACCAGCTGAGTCACCAACAATCACCAGCCCTCCCCCATCCAGGAAAGTTGCAGCAGAAGCGACAGCTGTCAGTCTTACATGCCGTACAACTGGCAAGCCAGATCCTGTCATCACTTGGTATAAAGATGGAGAGCAGATAACGGGAGGTCGTTACAAGATTGCCAAATCTGGAGACCTGCAGATAAGGGTACACGTTTGGATTTATTTTTAGTTAAGATGTAACAAAAATGCTGGAGTGTTTCATGGAAACAATATCTTCTTTATTCTGTTTCTTCATTCACCTGACACATTTGTTTTGGATGTAAATGTGTTGTTACTTAGTTAGTTAGTCGAGGTTCCAACTTCAAAGTAACGGGTCGACCTCATTGACCCGGGTTTTCTCACATGGCCCTGTCTATCTGCAGGGTGACCCGCCGAAAGCGCTGCATAAAGCACAAACTCTGTAGACTTCCGGTTCCCAGCATGGCGGTTAGGCATTGAACCGCTACAACCTCTAGAGTATTTATCTTTGTGGCTGCGGTTTGCATTTCACATTTTCCTCATGTTGGACTGGTAGTATATGGTTCCGTCGCCCTGCTACTGAGTGCGTGTGTGGCGCGACTCTGTGAGCTGTGATATTCACGTGGAATGCTTTTACATGTCCACTTTTGTTTGTACAGTGACCTGCATGTTCGGAACAATGGCTACGGATTGTTGCTGAATTGACTGATTTGCCTTTTCGGTTCAGGAGTGCATTTTTATGTAAATGTGTTGTGCCAGTTTACAGCAGAGCTGTTATGTTTACAGCAGAGCTGTTATGTTTGTGGCTTTGTTGGGTATTTATTGACCAGGTTAACCTTCCAGGATAGAAACAATTATTTCTGATCTTCAGTGACAAGGTTGCTGTCATGACGACCAACCAAAACAATGTCTCAGTAGCTTAGCTGGGTACTGCTCCTGCCTCATGCCCCAGTTGCCTGAATGTCCCACGTCCATGTATGTGTTGGTCTATTGCCTCATGCTCCAGTTGCCTGAATGTTCATTGTTCATCGTCAACCTCTGTTTCTTCTTCCACAAACCATGCCTTCCATTACTGTTCTGGACCACCGACTGTCTCAGTTCATGTGGCTAAAGTGTTCCAGTTTCTGGACCACCGACTGTCTCAGTTCATGTGGCCAAAGTGTTCCAGTTTCTGGACCACCAACTGCCTCAGTTCATGTGACCAAAGTTTTTGAGTTTCTGGACCTCAGTATCAGTTCATGTGGCTAAAGTGTTCCAGTTTCTGGACCACCAACTGTCTCAGTTCATGTGACCAAAGTTTTTGAGTTTCTGGACCTCAGTATCAGTTCATGTGGCCAAAGTGTTCCAGTTTCTGGACCACCAACTGTCTCAGTTCATGTGACTAAAGTGTTCCAGTTTCTGGACCTCAGTCTCAGTTCATGTGGCTAAAGTGTTCCAGTTTCTGGACCTCAGTCTCAGTTCATGTGGCCAAAGTGTTCCAGTTTCTGGACCACCAACTGTCTCAGTTCATGTGGCCAAAGTGTTCCAGTTTCTGGACCTCAGTCTCAGTTCATGTGGCTAAAGTGTTCCAGTTTCTGGACCACCAACTGTCTCAGTTCATGTGGCTAAAGTGTTCCATTTTCTGGACCTCAGTCTTAGTTCATGTGGCCAAAGTGTTCCAGTTTCTGGACCTCAGTCTCAGTTCATGTGGCCAAAGTGTTCCAGTTTCTGGACCTCAGTCTCAGTTCATGTGGCTAAAGTGTTCCAGTTTCTGGACCTCAGTCTCAGTTCATGTGGCCAAAGTGTTCCAGTTTCTGGACCTCAGTCTCAGTTCATGTGGCCAAAGTGTTCCAGTTTCTGGACCTCAGTCTCAGTTCATGTGGCTAAAGTGTTCCAGTTTCTGGACCTCAGTCTCAGTTCATGTGGCTAAAGTGTTCCAGTTTCTGGACCTAAGTCTCAGTTCATGTGGCCAAAGTGTTCCAGTTTCTGGACCACCAACTGTCTCAGTTCATGTGGCTAAAGTGTTCCATTCTCTGAGACCCGTAACTGTTTGTGACCCAGTTCTCTTGGATGGTCAGTTCTGGTAGAATGTCGGTGTTTGTCTTCTACTTGGTCCTCAGTATCCTCAGATGTTTTCTATCACATTTAATCTCACAAGTCCAGTTTTCATCTGCTTGGCCCATGATATCCTCAGATTTTGTCTGTCACATTTCAGCTCACACGTCCAGTTTTCATCTGCTTGGCCCATGATATCCTCAGATTTTGTCTGTCACATTTCAGCTCACAAGTCCAGTTTTAATCTTCTTGGCCCATGATATCCTCAGATTTTGTCTGTCACATTTCAGCTCACAAGTCCAGTTTTCATCTTCTTGGCCCATGATATCCTCAGATTTTGTCTGTCACATTTCAGCTCACAAGTCCAGTTTTCATCTGCTTGGCCCATGATATCCTCAGATTTTGTCTGTCACATTTCAGCTCACAAGTCCAGTTTTCATCTGCTTGGCCCATGATATCCTCAGATTTTGTCTGTCACATTTCAGCTCACAAGTCCAGTTTTCATCTGCTTGGCCCATGATATCCTCAGATTTTGTCTGTCACATTTCAGCTCACAAGTCCAGTTTTCATCTGCTTGGCCCATGATATCCTCAGATTTTGTCTGTCACATTTCAGCTCACAAGTCCCAGTTTTCTTCTTTAATGTTTGTGAAATGCTCCATGACTCAAATCCCACACATCAATATGTTTTCATCAGGTATATGCTGTTTTACAAATTGTTGCTGCCACTTCCTCGCTGGTGTTCGTGCCATAGATCCCTAACACTGGTTAACCCCTGCGTGGCTATGTCTAGTCATGTGTTGTGCCATAGATCCCTAACATTGATTAACCCCTGCGTAGCTATGTCTAGTCTGGATTTAAGTTCTTCCGTATTGACTCCATTGATATTGAATATGCAGACAAGATGTTCACAACTGTGGATATTTTCAGTGTCTTCATTGTTGATAGTGATCTTTGGTTGGTATGTAGTTTTGTTAGATATTATTTGATACAGGGTGTTTGCAAAGGCTCACTACACTTTATATGTAGAACAGCTGTTTGTTGGAGAGTATGTTTTCCATTTGCCAGATGGATAACATACTCTCCCACAAACAGTTGATCTACATACAAAGTGTAGTGAGACTTTAAAAACACTCTGTATACACACATTTTCATGACTTTCCTGTCAACATTTTCTGACACTTGATAAGACCCTTGAAACACTCTGATACATGTTTCATTCAAAAGTGTAAATACACATCCAAGATGTGACAACGTTAATATCACCTTCACAGAAAAGAACAAGTAATGGTCACACATCACATGGGCTGTGGATGAATAATCTGGTCAACAAGTTACAAATGGGCACCACTGAATCATGTCAAGGGATCACTGACACAGTGACTGACCACATAAATTGATTCAAGAAATTAGACACCGATAGCCAGATTTTTGGGGGCATGTTAGGGAGGAAAATAAACTAAGTCTCATCCTTTAAACTTGATGAGAAAACAGCCAAGGGAAGGTCCAGATTGAAAGATGATGGTGAAATGAATCATGTATATGTAGTTTATAGGTGAAATCTTCTTGGAGTTATGATGTTTGGTTGTACAAAGAAATGATAAAATTACCGCGAACAAGCGACATGAGTCATGAATATGTACAGGGAAAAAATAAAGATGAAATGCACATGTTAGAAGGCAGGCCACTCACAAAAACTAAGAAAACACATGCTAACAATGAAAAGTGTGTCTAAGCTAGGTCATTTCACTTTTGTATCTGTTAGGGCACCACATTTATGTCTAAGCTAGGGCACCACACTTGTGAGTCTAAGTTGGGGCACCACACTTGTGTGTGTAAGCTAGGGCACCACACTTGTATATTTAAGCAAGGCGCCACACTTGTGTGTGTAAGCTAGGTCACCACACTTGTGTGTGTGAGCTAGGGCACCACACTTGTATATTTAAGCAAGGCACCACACTCATGCATCTAAGCTAGGGCACCACACTTGTGTGTGTAAGCTAGGGCACCACACTTGCATATTTAAGCAAGGCACCACACTTGTGTGTGTAAGCTAGGTCACCACACTTGTGTGTGTGAGCTAGGGCACCACACTTGTATATTTAAGCAAGGCACCACACTCATGCATCTAAGCTAGGGCACCACACTTGTGTGTGTAAGCTAGGGCACCACACTTGTGTGTGTAAGCTAGGGCACCACACTTGTGTGTGTAAGCTAGGGCACCACACTTGTGTGTGTAAGCTAGGGCACCACACTTGTATATTTAAGCAAGGCACCACACTCATGCATCTAAGCTAGGGCACCACACTTGTGTGTGTAAGCTAGGGCACCACACTTGTGTGTGTAAGCTAGGGCACCACACTTGTATATTTAAGCAAGGCACCACACTCATGCATCTAAGCTAGGGCACCACACTTGTGTGTGTAAGCTAGGGCACCACACTTGTGTGTGTAAGCTAGGGCACCACACTTGTGTGTTTAAGCTAGGGCACCAGACTTGTATATTTAAGCAAGGCACCACACTCATGCATCTAAGCTAGGGCACCACACTTGTGTGTGTAAGCTAGGGCACCACACTTGTATATTTAAGCAAGGCACCACACTCATGCATCTAAGCTAGGGCACCACACTTGTATATTTAAGCAAGGCACCACACTCATGCATCTAAGCTAGGGCACCACACTTGTATATTTAAGCAAGGCACCACACTCATGCATCTAAGCTAGGGCACCACACTTGTGTGTGTAAGCTAGGGCACCACACTTGTGTGTGTAAGCTAGGGCACCACACTTGTATATTTAAGCAAGGCACCACACTCATGCATCTAAGCTAGGGCACCACACTTGTGTGTGTAAGCTAGGGCACCACACTTGTGTGTGTAAGCTAGGGCACCACACTTGTGTGTGTAAGCTAGGGCACCAGACTTGTATATTTAAGCAAGGCACCACACTCATGCATCTAAGCTAGGGCACCACACTTGTGTGTGTAAGCTAGGGCACCACACTTGTATATTTAAGCAAGGCACCACACTCATGCATCTAAGCTAGGGCACCACACTTGTATATTTAAGCAAGGCACCACACTCATGCATCTAAGCTAGGGCACCACACTTGTATATTTAAGCAAGGCACCACACTCATGCATCTAAGCTAGGGCACCACACTTGTGTGTGTAAGCTAGGGCACCACACTTGTATATTTAAGCAAGGCACCACACTCATGCATCTAAGCTAGGGCACCACACTTGTGTGTCTAAGCCAGGGCACCACACGTCAACTGGCCTTGACAGATTGAAATAGAAAAGATTTGTTGCTGCGACACAGTCTTGTAATGTTATCTTCCAGGTCACCTTGTACCACATTCGTTATCATATTATATTCTATGCTTCTGTTGCATGTCCCAGTAACAGAAGGGCAACCTGGTCACTGGATACTCATATTTGGCTGCAGCTTGTATAGCGATTGCCAGCTCCGTGGCGAAGGTGTAACAGACAGTCCATACTCTCAATACCCACGTTCTAAACACAGCTACGGGCGATTTGGCAGCAGACCATCCTGTGTTGATTTTTTACGAATTAGTATGGGTGCCGGTCGTTCATAAAGCAATGGCAAACTACTGAATGTAAACTTGCCAAGAGACCACAAACAGCCAAAACATGCTGGGGTTGACTGTGCCGTCATGTAAAGGATATACAACTAACTTTTTTATATAGCAATTATTGCTTGCTGGAAATGAAATCCAGAAAACTCTCAATACAGAATCGCTTAGAGTAGATGTCAATTGGGGGTTTGGGGCCAAAAAGGTCGGGGCACTACAGGAGCGCCAAAAGAAAGCCCCCGGGGACCAAAAGGGTCGGGGCACTACAGGAGCGCCAAAAGAAAGCCCCCTAGGGACCCAACCCCCGGGGGCCCCACCCCCCAGGGCCCCGGGGCGCGACCGCCCGACCGGGCCGTCCTCTGTATCCCGGAGCGCACGCATGGCGACCGAGCCGCCCGCCACGATATATTACTCAGACATATTTTGGAAAAGCTGTCATATCTCCCAACACAAGCCGGTGTGATATATTTTACGCCTGCAGCCACAAAGCTCAAAAAAAACGGCGGGCTATTTTTTTTACCACCACACGTTCGTTAACAGAATGTGCTACACACAGCACGCTTATTTCCCCCGCCAACAAGTGACGTGGAAGTTAATCAATGCGCGTTGAGCCAGTGATATACTTTTATAAGCTTTTATTAATTTCTTTGCTTTTTTATAACATACATTGAAAAAAAACATTGTATGTACAAAAAAAATTATATACAAATGTATGTACAAAATTATATACAAATGTATACTACATATTTTAATAGTGATATATAACCACAAAATGTTGGTGTTACTTTGGTCGGTGGCGTGGTCAAGTTGGTTAAACCACATCACACTCAGCAGGTCTAGAAATTGAATGGTTTGCATGCTCAAACCCGGGTTTCCATTCAATATTCTAGGCTGCCGTAGTGCGGATGCGGGCACCTTCTAGGTTCGCTAGTATTTCGTTTCGATTAGCAACCAACAAGGGGGTCGCCTAATCTCTATACATGTGGTTTAACCAACACACCTCACATCTCTCGGAGGATGGCAAGTTGTGTGCATAAAAACCCGGGTTGTTGTCATCCTCTGAGAGGGGTGGGGGAACGAATCACAAAGCCGACTTTTGCATTTTTTTAAATTCTTTTTTTTAAAATTCGCGTGATGGTTTAGGCGGCTTTTTTTTCGTTATGGTGTTATATCTGAAAAATATTAGGGCGCGTCGAATTAGAGGCTGACTTATTGGGCACATACAGATGGAGACCTATGGATGTGAGTGGCCGAAGCTCGGCACAGAACTTCATTGCGGCCGCCCAACCATCGGCCTTTATTGTTCTTGGCATGAGGCAAAGCGGGGCGAGTTGATAGAAGAGTGTATATTCTGTGAGAGGGGTGTTAGGAAACCATATGAGATGTGTGAGCGTTGCACACTAGACGCACTTCATAGGATGGTTTGGAAGTTTGAAAAGACGACTGGAATCAAACTGCTACTCTATAAAGGGGTGAAGTTAGATCCTCAATATAGCCCAGAGGGTGTGGCTTAGCGCAAATTTCGTCGGCCAACCACCATTGCGAGCAACCGTGTCACGCGGGAGAGAAAAAATGTTCATACACACCTTGTTTATCTGAGGAGTATATCCTTCCGCGCATTACTGAAATCCAGTGGCGGATCATTCAGTGGAGTAGGGGGGTGGTTCCAAACTGTCCTGATCGTGTATACAGGTTATTTCGACCCTAAAGCTTTGACGAATTCTGCCCGTGCCGCGTCTCGGCCTTTCAGAATGAGAGATTTTTTTGTCTCTTCGTCCAGATCCGCCGGCGCCTTGCTCCGAATATCTTTTTTCAACTGGTGAAATTTATTTTCTTCAGCTGTAATTATTTTATACTCCACGTCTGAAATTCTCCCATCATCCAAAGCCTTTGAAACAAGGTCGGCTATACTAGAAAGCTTAGCCGTCGCCAGAGTGCAAATTTCATCATGCTTCTTAGCTTTTGATGTTAGTTTGCGGGACGCTAGCTTGCTCCCAGCGGACATGATTCCACAAGCTAGGGCAGCTATCTCGAGCCCGACAACTATAGGGGCAGCGATAATGGTGGTAAGAAGCCCAACACCCCCCACCCCCATACCAAGGCTAGCCGCCAGCATCGCGCTGTCCACAGCGTCTAATGCATTAACGGCACGCCGATATTTTTTATACAGTGCAGCCCGTTTGTCCCTTTCATCTTCCAGAGACTTCCGAAGACGGGTAAGCTCTTGAATACGATAGGCACCGCCGTCACTAGTATCGATTGTAGGATAGAGCGACATTATTCTTTGCGCGTCAAACCTACTTCTTCAACTGAGATATTAAATGTTCAATGCGAACGGTGCTAATCGACCCTGTAGTGAACAAAAGCCGGACAAAAGCAGTAACGGTAGTAAAAATGATTTCATCTACCGCAACCTCACCGAGCTCTACTATAATGTCCGTCTCTGTTGCCCGGGCCGCCCACGTCCCGTCGGCCGCGGAAGTAATGACGAGAGCAACATGCCTGGGGAGTGATGACGCACTCCATTTAATAGAGACCCCAGAAAGGACTGGGGCAAACTCTGTCTGTGCCACAGGCCCAATAACTAACTCGAGATAGATGGTTGACTCCTTAGGAGGCTTACCTAGCATATCAAGGTCAGCTTTACACTCTGTAACAGCCTTCAGACAATATTTAGTCCCCTGGACTTTAGCCTCAGTCACCGATACGGCATAGAAGAGAGCCCTGGCGCACTGCATTTTCAGAAATGACTGGTAGGTCACAACAGGAGACTTGTTGGGGCGTGTGACTGTCCTGCAGGCCTGATAACTCACAAACACCTTGCCCATGTTGGTTAACCTGATAAGTATCCCATTGGGCTCGAGGTGAGTATATCCCGTGCGAAGCTCAAGCTGCAGATCCCAGTCATCGTCGTCGGGATGGTCTATGGCGGCACGAGCATAGACCCCCTGGGGAGTGAGCTGGAGGCCATAGATCTTGTAGTTATGACCCGGCTCCCGCCACCCAATAGTGTCGGCCAAATCAGCAAAGGTTAGGGTAGAGCATGCTCTTGGGCGATGCCTTCCTGGACCTTCTGAATCAGCCATTGTGTTTTCTGATGTGGAGTTCACAACTTAGATATGCCAACGGCACAGCTTTACCTTGTTCATCACGGACCGAAAGTCTAATATCGTTTAGAGTTCCTGTCTCCAACTTCTTATATCGAGGCACAGAGAAAACCTCGTGTCTCCCTTGATTACATTCCACATTTTTAACTGGCACAACCCTAAGGAGTGTGGAGGGAAGCGAATTATGACGGTTCTCATAAGATGATAGACCCTCGAGATGAATGTACAACTCCTTATATAAGAGGAGTCTGGGAAACTCTTTTCCAACCAATCCAGTATCATACAATCCCCACTCAGAACCCCCAAGAGTGTAGGATAAGCCTACTCCCAATATATTGGCGTAGTCATATACACCATCGAGGCTTACAAGACCAGTTGCGGGGTTCAGTGTCAGAGAAAACTTGTGAGGCTCAAAGAATTGCTTGTTGAGGGTACATATGTCGTAGTACCCATCGGGGATAACAATCTTCTTACCCTCCACCCAGAACGTATTATTGTCCAGCTTATGGGAAATATTAACCCACGCAGGGTAGAACAACAATTCCACGATAGCTACCTCTAGGTCACCATCGCGGTTGTCTAGGACCGGGTTGAGGGGGATGGGTTCCCCACGCTGGATGTTGGTTAATGTGATGTACATATTAGCACGTGTAATAATTTACGAGTTCAATAAGGATGGTAAATACCCAACGGAGCAACCATGTCTGATGTGAAGTACGCAGCTTAGATATGCCAGTGGCACGTCGTTACCCTTTTCATCTAGGACCGAAAGTCTTATACCCCCTACCGTTCCAGTTTCTAGCCTTTTATAATGAGGCACAGAGAAAATCTCATGTCTCCCTTGATTACATTCCTCTTTTTTAACAGGTACAGCCCGGAGGAGTGTGGAGGGAAGCGAATTATGACGGTTTTCATATGATGATAGGCCCTCGAGATGAATGTACAACTCCTTATATATGATAAGTTTAGGAAACTTCTCCGCATGGAATGTAAACACCTCATTGAACCGCTCACTTCTGTAGTCTATGCCGAACCCAAGAACCCCACCTAGCCCTCCGAACCCTAAGACCACCCCCGATTTTATACCACCGAGACTTACAAGGCCAGTTGCGGGGTTGAGAGAAAGAGAGAGCTTCCGTGGCTCAAAGAATTGTTTGTTAAGAGCACAGACATCATAATACCCGTCGGGGATAGTAACAACTTCATCATCAAGTTTGAACCAATTGTTTTTCAGCTTCGCGGAAATATTAACCCACGCGGGGTAGAACAACAATTCCACGATAGCCACCTCTAGGTCACCATCGCGATTGTCTAGGACCGGGTTGAGGGGGATGGGTTCCCCATGTTGGACGTTGCTAAGTGTGAAAAACATATTAGCACAGCTAATAATAATGACTGCTTACGAGTTCAATAAGGACGCCAAATACCCGACGGGTGGGGTATACCCGTTTGCACAAATAAAGGATCTCACAAAGGTGGACATACAAGTCAACCTCCAAGGAGCCTTTCCGACACAGTTCCCCAACATGTTTGAAAAATACCGGTTGCCATACGTGGAGTCAGACCAGATCGTGCAAGCCTGGTACAGCAATCCGATGCAATTCTGGCAAAACCAACTCAACTTCGCAGTATGGTGTGCCACGGCGGGGTGTGGGGTTTCCGCGCAGGAGCATCTGTCCGGCCCTGACCCACTAACGCGAGCCGTCTTCATATTCCATGTCTACTACCAGATTCGTCGAATCCTCAAAGAGATGCGTGTGGCTCTACCACAAGACCAGGGTTGGAACGCCTTTGAAAATCCCTACGATGTAAGAGCCTATCAGCGTATATGCGCGGAATTTGGAATTCCCCAGAATGATAACTGGAGACGGCTCGGGAGGAATAACGGGTTGGGGAGTGTATACATTTACTGGACGAACACTGGTTATCGCGTCCTGCCTGATGGACATGATGGTGTATATGACCCAAAGCGCCATTCATTCACACAACAAACCACAAATGACATACTACACATAGATTATATCTCGCAAGACGATATTCACGCTGATTCTGGCTGGCAGGCTTTCATTCACAGGGCTTCACACGCCCCGGTGTTGAGCGAATAAATGACAGCATTCGAACCTATGTGTGGGCCATCTTAGGGGCTCAGGCTCAGACTAGAACACGAATTCTGGGAACCGGAACGGCGTTTGATGCCCAGAAGCAATTCCTGGTATTAGTAGAAGACGCCATCTCTGCGCCCGTCGATCTCGCGGCGGCCATCAAAAGATATCAGGATGTGCTACAAAACGCGAGCTCAGAAGTTAATTATGTCTTTGGAACGGGGTTGTATATGGCCCCCAGCGACATGCTGCTCCGCATTGGCCAGATAGCTGGATATAACAACATGATCATCATCGCAGAGCCAGGCCTAAAGCGTGGCCTGAATACAACCATTAATGCCCCCAAGCTGCCCACTATTGCACAGCCGACGGTAGAGCTGCCCAGCATTGCTCAGCCAGCGCTGCCGACCACTAGCATAGCTGATAAGGCAGCTGGGCTGCAGCATCAAAATGAAAAGATAGCACTCATTGCTGGGGGTGTCGCAGTCGGTCTAGTGGTCCTATGGTTTGTTCACCGCAATTAGCCGCTCTCTGATAGCCAGCAGCAGCAAGCCACCGAGTGCAACCACTAATGCCCAGAGATTTCCAGCCAGCCATCCCACACCCTTACTCAAGAAGTTAAGAAGCCAGGAGATAATACCGCCTATGATTCCTGGGAGTGCCTCCGCAGCCTTACCAGCTAGCCTGGCTAGAAGGCTCGCTAGGTCTTTCAGTTTCTGCCGAATCCATTCCTTAGCCCCAGGGCCAGGTGGCGGGCCAGGTGGTGGGATGGGTGGTGGGCCAGGCGGTGGGGTAGGACCACCACCACCACCAGTAATGGCTAGGGTGATAGTGGAAATTAAGAGGCCGATCGCTGTGAGAATGCTCGCTATGGTGATACCCTGCTCTCGGAACAGAGTCCGCAGCCTCTCACCCAGTGTGGTGTCTTCATTGACCACCCGATGAATGGTTTCACGGATCCGACTGAATTGGTTGCGTAAGTCTTCATGTAACTCAGCAACCTCTATTAAAAGCCTCTTCTTAGCTTCTTCAATATCGGCAATCTTTTGCTCTTGAAAGTCCCTACTCTCCTCATTGGGTGCTATCAACATTTTCCGCCGCCTTATGGCGACCTCTTTATCTTGCTGGTCGAGAATAACCAGATAGTTTGTGAGTTTACCTTTAATCGTTGTCACCGCTTTGTCAAGCGCCATGAGCCCCCGGAGTTCTCTCACTGGAGGTAAGCCTTTCTCTCCCAGGTATTGGTCTACGTGTGAGGTTTCTAAAACCCGCTGCACTTCTGGACTCGACATAGCCCGTTCTAAGATGTTGCCAACATTTGAAGCTATTTGTGGGACAGCCTGAATATCTGCACCACTTAGAGCAGCTTCTTCCTCCGCCAGATCACTAGCAGTCTCCTCAAGGATGGTGACAACCTTTGGTGGTATTTTGTCCACAAACCCCAATACCTCTCTGGTACTCACTCTGAGGTTATTCACAGCTAACGGCATGCCATTATCATACTGTGTAATCCTTTGGTGGTTAACATAGAGAGCATTCCGGCGACCCAAACGAATTTTTGTATAATCTATACCAGTTATAGGTTTGATACCCCACATCTTCTCCACCCTTTTAAAATAGTCGTTAATAGCGCTGTTTTCTAGTTCTATGAATAAGTTGCGCTCCCCCTGTGACGTCTCCCCCTGTGACGTCTCCCCCTGTGACGGCCACTCGGTATTAACAATGTGGGGATTATCGACATCAAAATCATCGTCGATGAAGCCTGTCTCTTCTTCCTCACCCGTTTCAGGCCTCCCCTCTTCACCACCAAAATCAGTCAGCTCAACTCTATCCATATTAGATATTGCTACAAAGCAATAATAAACAACTAGCCATGTCTTCAAGTGCATATGGTCGTAAGCTTAACCCTTACCGCCGTCTCCTGGAGCCGCTCGGTGTGAAAGGATTGCGGCAAACGATAATCGTGACCAACAATCCTTCTACGATCGGTCCGAAGCAGCAGTTACTAGTTCGTTTTCCCAATCTCGGTGCACACGATGTTATCGTGCCTGGGTCGGTGCGGCTGGCATTCAATGTCGACCTCAGCTCCCCTGATGTCAACCGGTCCGTGGTCCAGAACCTCGGCCGAGCACTGGTTCAAAAGCTGACCGTCAGGCTATCGGGCAATGAAGTCTTCTCTCTTGTGGACAGTGACGTCTACAACGTCTATCTGGATCTTTGGAAGAGCCAATCGGAGCGGGCGAGCGCTGTGTATCAAGGCATCGATACAAGTACCGGCATGAATGTGACCAAGGCGCGTGTTGGTGCAGCGGATGCTGTTGTTCTGCCCCTCGCCAATGCGAGAGACGTGGCCATCGCGAAGGCCTTCAAAAACAGGTACTACATACCACTAGACTTTGAGCTGCTTGAAACGCATGCGCCCTTCTACCAATCTGCTCTTAGTGATCGGCTGGAGATTGAGTTGACCTTTAACGACGCTTCCCGTGTGATTCGCGCAACTGGTAAAGATGCCGGCAACTCCTCATACTCCCTAGAAAACATCTGTCTCGAGTACGAAGTAGTCACTGAACCCACGTTGGCCCGGCTAATTCGGAGCATGTATGAGAGCCGTATGGTGGTGTTATACGAGCGGGTCCTACGACATAGACGGATCCCTCAGAAAAAGGAGGACTCGATATGGAACATCAATCTGAACACACCCTGTAAGTCTTTGAAAGGCATTCTCCTATTATGGGAAGATCCCGCCAACCAAAAGGATTTTGCACGCCAACCAGAGTTGTTTTACAACCCGCAGATCACCAAAGTTGAAGTCATCGTAGAAGGACAAGCCAATCAGCTATTTGCGCACGGCTTAGCACCACATCAGCTCTGGGACGAAGCGAGGAAATTCTTCGCTGGTGGCCTCAAAAGGCACCCTGAGACAAGCGCAGTCGCCAAAGAGCTAGGATTGTTCGATGTTAGTCTAGGCGAGTACTTGACGTCAAAATTCTGCTTGTGGCTGGACTTCCGGACCTCCGACGATGACCATCTTCACGGCAGCGGCCGGCGTGTAGAGAACGGCTCTGAGGGCATCACTCTCCAGATCACGAAAGAGGCCGAACCGGCGGGGCCCCTGTACTGCTACGTTTATTTGGTTATGGACGGACAGCTGAACATCGACACCGGGAGATTCGTTAGTGCTGTTTATTAATGGAGTTCCCACTTAAGCCACACTCGGCCATCATCACAGGCCCCACATCGTGTGGTAAAACAGAATTCATTCTCGACCTCCTGGAAGGCCCGTACAGGGGTGTTTTCGAGCATATTGTAATTGCTTGCCCTTCGGTACGATACAATGAAACATACCGGGCCCGGCCGTGGGTGTGGTCAGATCGCGAGGTCTTCATATTTGACCCCGGTGATCGGCTGCTCAAATGGCTAGAGGCCTTCTATAAAATGTTTCAGGGGACACCAACGTTATACATCATTGATGACTGCAGCGCAGAGGACGCTATTGCGCAGAAGCGGACTATGTTGACTTATCTAGCTTTTAGCGGGCGACATGCCCAGCAAAGTCTGTGGGTTCAAACCCAGAAGTACAACGCCGTTGCGAAAGGCCTCAGAGCGCAGACACAATGGGTGGCGCTCTTCCATTCCAAGGATAAGGATAGCTTTGAAGACTGCCTGGATGAGAACTACATCATCCACTCTAGGGAGGAACGTGATGGGGTGCGAAAGCAACTCGAAGCCAATGAGTTCTCAAAGCTGGTACTGAGGACCAAGTTCCCATTTTCTTATAAAGTGCTCAAAGCTGGTGAGGTTTGTTAGATACTAAGCATATGTTAAGCATCAGCTAAGCATATGTTAAGCAACAGCTAAGCATATGTTAAGCATCAGCTAAGCATGTATGAAGCAGTGCTTTGTTACTCCGTAACAGCCTTAG
The DNA here is from genome assembly GCA_963921405.1 of Cepaea hortensis. Taxonomy (NCBI): domain Eukaryota; kingdom Metazoa; phylum Mollusca; class Gastropoda; order Stylommatophora; family Helicidae; genus Cepaea; species Cepaea hortensis. Next base: position 99,057,044 of record OY992891.1, read on the forward strand.
TTGTATTACAACTGATATGCACATGTTGTGTGCTTGGATGGGCTGTGCATTCCTATATTAGAGTTAGACGTTGGGTATTTGCAAACGCTGTGATGGATTGTGACACCATACTCGACCAGCTGTTACGTGAAGAGGCAAAGCCGGTAGAGTCTGCTCCGGAACCTACAACAACGCCACAGTCCGGACATGCGTTGCATCGTGAAAAGCTGGCAGCACTTGCGGCTGGGGGACGTGCCGGGCAGTACATAGGAGGTAAGTACTCCAAACTTACAGTGGAACAGGTTGAGGCCTTGCCTGATCAAGAAATTGAGAAGCTATATGCGAGGCATGAGGCGAGGCTTGGAGCTGCAATAACAAAGACCCTAGGCACAGCTATGCTACAGATGTACGCACAAGTGGCAAGTATGTTCCTCCCCATTGCTGATAATCAAGCTTTGGTGACAGACCTGGAGGCCGACCCGTTTCTAGGGCATGCGCTAAACACAGTTACATGTGAACTCTACCATAAGTTCGGTATGTGCTTAGCACCTGCAACTGTCGCACTAGCAACTTTTAGGCACTGCCATTTTGGACATATCTGTCCTAAGCAAGAACAAGATGGAGGAGGAGACCCCCGAAATTGCTCCACAGGAGAAACTAGTGACGAAGGACCCCAGGAAAGTTGCGGCTGGGAAGAGAGGAGCTGCTGCTCGAAAGAGTCGTGAAGCAGAGAGGCTGTCTCTAGCTCTGCAGCAGGCTGTTCGTGAGAAGAAACGAAAGTTAGCCCCCGAGCATGAGGAGGCCCCACCACCGCTGTTTCCAATAGTGCCAGTTGATTACCGTGGCTGGACTCCCTGGATTATCGGAGTGGCTGGCGTTGTCGTTGTCGTCGGAGTAATTAGGCAGAAAATGCGGCGGACTAAAGCACCTGCCCCGCCTGCGCCCTCCAAGCGACCGGAGACTAACATATTAAAGAATAGAGATCCATTTTATATGGAATAATGGCAGGCGTTGACGGGAAAGCTATTGTTAACGCCGTTTACCACGGCGCTGTGGTGGCCGCGCTTACGGTAGGCACCGCAAAACTGACCAAGGTGATTTTCAAAGGGGCAACCTTGCCCAAGCTAGACGCTGATATGTATGATCTTGGGATGATGGTTTTAGACACGTCCATCGCCTTAGCACTCCGAGATTTGCTTATCAAAGAGGGCTTGATCCCCGCTGATATATTGCATAAACCCTTACAGTATCAGCCCCGCTAGCTATGGCCTCTGTCGCAATGATGATAGGGGGCGCTGTTGTCAATGCCCTCGCGTTTACGGGGGGCAACTACCTCTTTTCCAAGCTAGGGCATGCGGACGCCCATGAAGAAATGAGGCGGCACGATGAGGCTGTCGAGCGGCTACAAGCGGCCCAGGCTGAGTGGATGAGAAAGAGAACCGCGCGGTTGGACTGGCTTAACGATGAGCTACAGCGTGAAGGCCACGCCGTTCACTCTTTCCAGGATGTCGACCAGGCCATGCGGGAATACAGCCTGATCTCTGGCAAACGTGTCGAGCCCCTCGAGCCTGAACCTCGCCTGTCGGATTTCTATGTGCCATCAGAGCCGCAGAAAGACCGCGAGATCACTTTTATCGTTCTTGGGCTGGCAGCGACTGGTATTGTTGCTTATAAGTTGCTTTAGAGATTGACCGCTGCTACCAAAATGAAAGATCTGGAGGATATCTACTACAGCCCTCAGGGCTACTGGAAAGGCTTGGCGGCCATTAAGAAGCTAGCTGCTGCAGCTAATGTTTCGGAGGGTGTTGCCCGAGACTGGCTCAAGAAGCAAGCTATTTTTCAGATCTATTTACCCGCTCCTCGTTACATTCCGCGGCCATCTATTGATGAAGATAGACCGAATGCCGTCCATCAGGCTGACTTGCTCTACCTACCACATGACCGGGTTGGTCGTAAGACATTTAAGTATGCCTTGACAGTTGTGGATGTTGCCTCACGGTTTAAGGAAGCAGAGGCTTTGACAGACAAGAGCAGTGAAGGGGTGGCTTTGGCCCTAGAGCGAATTTACAAACGCGGGCCACTCAAATGGCCACGGCTTCTGCAGATTGATCCGGGGCGTGAGTTTATGGGTGCTGTGAGCCAGCTGGCAGCAAAGCATAAGACACAGATACGGCGTGGAGAAGCTGGGAATCACCGGCAGCAGGCGATCGTCGAGAGGTTCAATCGCACTCTGGCGGAGAGACTGTTCGGTGCCCAGTACGCCCAAGAGTTACTACTGGCGGCTCGAGGGTCCTCTGAACGTTCAGCTGAATGGGTTCGGGCTCTTCCTCAGGTGGTCGCGGCTCTTAACGGTGAGGTGACTCGTTTGACGGGTCGGAAGCCGGTTGATGCCATTAAGGACACTTCAGTATCCCATTCACCGGCCGCTCCTGCTCACCGTACTATCGGCCTCAAGGAGCCTGTGATTCCGTCTGAGGCTCTAGTTCGGTATCTGTATGCAAGCTCGCCTGGGGAGCATGAGCTTGAAGGTGGCCGGCGCCGGGCGACTGATCCTTCGTGGTCATTAACAGTACACGAGATTCGTAGAACAGTATGCCAGGATGGGCGGCCTGCGCTGTACTACCTGGAGGATGGGCCAGCGCGGGGCTTCGTACGCGAAGAGCTGATGATTGTTCCTCCCGACACCCAAATGCCTCCTGACCGGATCCTCCCTAAGCGATGAGGCCCAGGCTGGCGATCTGCCCGTTATACATCCCTCGGTTCTCTACTCTATGGACTTCTACCTCGTAGATGGACCAGCTCGTGGATGTGAGGAGCTCCACAGCTACTCCCTAGCAGGATTCTAGGTAGCCGTAGGCCCTAGTGTTGATACCATCAGCACAAATCCATTTTTTCGTGTCCATGGGGCTCAGAGATGTTTTGTTCATCTCATAAACCCCTATCTGGTGGCCCTTGCTTCGTATGGCAACCTGTGTGTGCTTGTATTCCCGCTGACCGAACAGACTGTCCTTGTAGTGTTCGTGTCTGAGGTCCTTCTTCACAACTGCCCGAGCCACTCCTTTGGCTTTCTTGATGTTGGCGGCCTCCTCTAGGATTGAGTACATCTTTGGTCTGAGACCGACGAACTCAGCTATCGAGCGGCCGTTGCATTCATCTTTGAATTTGCCGACCACCTTTTTATTCGCAGTCGAATGGTTGGGGTGGTCACGCGGATAATCTGATAAGTCGTACCAGTCGGGGTGAGTCTTCATGTCCGCGTACACATCCTCAGTCTCCACCTGAAGTAGAAGGGAGTCAGTATCAGTGTAGCAGAGCTGGAGTCTATTACCGTATTGGGGTTTAAGCCGATTGTACCAGAAGTCGTACATGAGGTACTTGGATTGGTCCAGGATGGCCTGCCCACAATAGACTGGTTTATTCAGCTGGACCTTGTTCTTGATGCTGTGCACCGCCACCAGTCCACCGTTGAAGATTCTACACGATTCGTAGTTGGGGCTGGCGATTAATTTTCGGAGTCGGTCAGTCTCGGTGCCTCTGATAAGGTTGACTCTGATGCGTTTGCGAACATTCTCCATACTCTTCCCAAAGACGGCATTGTTCATCAGCTTGAAGAAGTCCTTCTCAAATTCCGACTTGGCTTGGGCTCGTAGAGAGGTGTTCATCTCTATGTAGGGCTTCATCCATTGGGACTGATTGAACTTGATGGCTCGGTGGATCTGGGTGACCTCTAGACCGAGGCTGTGATAGAGTTTGAGATTGCGGTAGTGGACGACGTATCGCTCCTTGTTGTGGAGATGAGGTACCAGCTTTGTTTGCTCCGTGAACTTACCCCCCAGTTTGTTCTGGAGCTCGCGCTGATAGCTGCTCAACCAGGCCTCTGGGATGGTCATGGTTTCTGGAGCTAGCGGATAGTCACTGTGGGCTTCATGTAGGTGCGCTGGGTACTTCAAATCAACCTCAACAAGCCATCCCTCTGGGGCGTTGTCGGGGGTGTTGAGTACCTCCTCGAGAGTTGGATTGGCCCATTGGAACCCTCCGGTGGGGAGGTATTCCATCATGGCCCACCCATACAGGTTATTTGCATCTAGGTACATGATCCACGAATTGGGTGTTGTGGGGTCATAGTCTGAAGTCTTGGGGTTGTTGGCCTTAGCATACCGCTTGGAGACCATGGCCACACCCCCTCGGAGTCCCTTCTCAAAGAGGAGGTGCATATCCAAGTCGGTTAGGAGCTCGAGTTGCACCTTCGTCTTTTTTAGGAGTGCGTCCCATGCCAGGCCGGGTGCACTGATGTAGTGGGCTGGGTCGAGCTGATATACCTCCATGCAGGTGTCTCGGAATGCCTCGAATATATCAGCCAACAGACTGACGTCTGTTTTCAGGTATAGGTCATGGTAGCCTCCGAGTGTTTTGCAATCGAGCTCCTGCCACACTTTCTGGGCGTGGGCATAGTCAGAGTCACTGATTCCTTCTCGGGTGAGCTTGCTGTAGAATGCCTCTTTGGGTGGTAGGCGGTCCTCTGCAAAGCGCTCGAAGCTGTCCATATATTCGTAGGGGTATACACCCTTACGGAGAAGGAGATGTGACTGGCTCTGGCATAGCGTGGTCCTGAACTTGTTCATTAAGACAGCCCAGGGGGTGTGCTTCTCAGTGTTGCACGTCTCACATCTTGAGATTATATCGTTGCCTCTACGTGTCAGAGCCATTGATTTACCGCAGTGTGTCAGCTCGCTGAGGTTCCCTACCAGGGTGTCTAGAGAGCTATTCATGAACTGTAGACTGTCAATGAATTGCAGCTGACCGATGGTGAAGGAGGCGTACTTCTCTATGGTGTTTGGTATGCAGGTGATTGTTGTGTTGTCTACTTGTTTGGTTTGCCATTGGCCGTTTTTCTTCTTCTTGTAGACCGTTCTTTTTCCCCAGTCCAGACGGCCGGCCGCTTGCATGATGATGTGGGAGTCGTATCCTCTGAGGTTGTGAAAGACTACAGGTATCCTCAGCTTGTCTCTATTGATGCGCCATGCTAGATTACAGACATTGTGGGCAGCGCCCCGGTATTTGCCTGTAATATGGCAGTGGTCTCTCACCTTGTCCTCCTCCAGCGGCTCTTTACAGATGTGGCAGGTGGTGGCGGAGGCAAAGTCTTCACGGTCTTTTTGCCCCAGCACCATGAGAGCCGGCCGCTGTAACTTGTGGTGGATGGTGGCCTGCTCTTGTCCCAAGCGTTTGAGGAATTCGTCTGCAGCATCCTCCCCCCGATATACGACAGGGTTTGTGGTGAGCCCGTCGCAGCGTACAATGGTGTAGCCGAAGCCGCAGGGGGGCTGCTCAGCAAGTTGGCGCGTGTTGCTCTGGCTTGGATCCATTGCCGCACCATGTACTGGAACGTTCAAGGTCTCAAAGTCTGCGTATATGATGTATGGCGCCCTCATCTGTTTCTGGAGGGACTTGAAATTCATCTTTCCCTCTTTAGGCATGACATTCACCTGGCAGGCTGTGTTGATGCCTTGGCAGAGTGGCACATGTTGGTCCAAGGTTTCCTGAGAGGAGTGTACATGGAGACAGTTGAGACATGGATACTTCTTACCCCTATGTTTGCTGTTTCCATATAGAAGCCGCCCCACATCCTTGACCCAGACATAGTGCCTATTCTCATCCTTACATAGGAGCAAGAGGTTGATTTGGTTGCGCTGGAGTGTGTTGGTCCGGAGTATGGTTGGTCCTTTGTTCCACCCAAAGACTCTGATGGCTATGGTAGGATTCTGGTTTTCAAACTTCGCAATGCTGGTCAGCTGCACTGGGAACTCGATTCCTTCAAAGTTTAGCTCTCCCAGGTGGGCGCTATAATTGTTGAGCCTATCAGGATGCTCTCCATGTGCTACTGGGTAGAGTGCTGAGAGTATGGCCCATTCAAAGCAGCGGTTGTCCTCATTCTTTACATTCACAACACTACGTGGTGGAATGAAGCTGGGTGTCGCGAAGTAGCTAGAGCCTCGGAATGGTTGGTATTTTACTATGTAGAGGTCGAGCTGCACACACTCATCATAGTGCCAATCCGAACCCTGTTCGGTGAAGCATTCACTGTCAGCGAATATCTTGGCTCTGGCGAGCTTCAGCCCCTCATCAATTTCCCCCTCGTGCAGTACTTCATAGTTCCTGCTTCCATGGGTGGCGATTGCCGTAATCTGTTCGCCTTCTGGGGTGGTGCGATAGTATTTTAGATGGAGATACAGCTGCATTTTAACGCTGCCATAATCCCCCAACCCTTTTACCACCAGGGCTTTGATGGCGAGCTCCATCGAAAACATAAATAGTCCAGGCTCATCATAGTCGACGCTACCTTCTGGGACGCTTGCTTCATATTTTCTCAGGCTCCCCTCAATCTCCCGGGTGAGTTTCAATTCGGGTGCATTGCGAATTAGCTCAGCCAACTCCTCATCCGTTTCCTCTCGCACACTATCAGCTCGGGCAAGGAACTCTGCTTCGAGGTCGGCGTGGCGTTGAGCACGCTGCCGGGCGCGGTGTCGTCGCTCGGCGACGATCGCGGCTCGGTCCGCGGCGGTACCATATACAAATCTCAGGGCGGTGGTAATCCCTGCTTCAAGTCGTGCCCCTTGTAGGTTGGGGTTCTTCTCGAGCAGGGTGGCCCGAGCCATCTCACGCGCTCTGGATATTTCCCCCTCAAGAACGGCCTTCCTCCTCCCACTGTATGGCATGCCATACTCGCGGGCTTGCTGTTTCAACTGAATCAGCGTAGGCATGGCTAAATACACAGATCTGTCAGTCTCTAACAGGTGAGTGTGTACGTACAGTGGATAGTTCCATGTCTCTAATTGACTTTTATATTTCTGTGATCATAGCCAATCGCTTAAACTCGGCGTTAAAAGGCTTTACCTTTTCATGGTACCATGTTCGGCGATTGGCTGCGTTATAACCACACTCCTTACAAATTGATAGATAGTTTGTGACCCCCCTCCCACAGCTTCTGCACGGTTTGGTACATGAACCCTTCCGTATTAGCACTGCATGGACTTTGCAGTAGTCCCTCATACAACTCCGATTGCAGGGCTCTGTGGAACGTAGCCGTAGCCACTTACAACTGTTCTTCGCGGTGCGCATCTTGGTATGTCTGTAGATGATACACTCTAAATCGATGGCTCGGTCGCCATGCGTGCGCTCCGGGATACAGAGGACGGCCCGGTCGGGCGGTCGCGCCCCGGGGCCCTGGGGGGTGGGGCCCCCGGGGGTTGGGTCCCTAGGGGGCTTTCTTTTGGCGCTCCTGTAGTGCCCCGACCCTTTTGGTCCCCGGGGGCTTTCTTTTGGCGCTCCTGTAGTGCCCCGACCTTTTTGGCCCCAAACCCCCAATTGACATCTACTCTTAGACAACATTTTGCAAGCATTTGTGTACACATGATTACTTGTTTGTTTGTTTGTTTTCTTCACAGTCCTTGGTCCTGGCTGACTCTGGGTTGTTTAAATGTGAGGCCAAGAATGTTTTCAATACCACGTCTGCCTGGGGGACCCTGGTCGTCAGACGGAAGACTAGAATTGAACACATGCCTCTTGACCTGGAAGTGAATGCTGGGAAGGAAGCAAAGTTTACTTGTTCTGGTACAACTGACCCTGAGGAGGTGGAAAACTTCAGGATCCTGTGGTTGAAGGATGGTCAGAAGGTTAAGATCAATGACCAGAGGATGACAGAAAATAGACAGGACAACTCACTGACCATCAGTGGGGCCATACAGAGGGATTCTGGGACCTACACGTGCATCGCCACCAATGGTTTGGACAACCATTCAGCATCTGCTGTGCTTGTTGTCAGGGGTTTGTGTCCTTGTTTCACATTTAATCATGGTTTCACTTGCAATCATTGTTTGACATTTAATCATTGTTTTATATTTAATCATTGTTTCAAATTTAATCATTGTTTCACATTTAATAAGAGTTTCAGATGTAATTTTTATTTCATATTTAATCATTGTTTCAAATTTAATCATTGTTTCACATTTAATCAGAGTTTCACATTTAATCATTGATTCACATTTAATCATTGTTTCACATGCAATCATTGTTTCATATTTATATAATAGCATATTAATATTATAATAATATTTTTACAATAGTATATAAAATAGTATATAAAACAGTAAATAAAATGGTATAGAAAAAATAATTTATTTTTATATTTAAAAAAAAAACAAATTTTTTTCTATACTATTTTAATATACTATTTTATATACTGAGCACAGTTTCACGATCCTGACACGCCAGATTCAAGGTCAGCTGCAGGTGATTTAGGAGCAGATAACTTTCTGTTGATTTTCACAATTGTAAGAGCGTCAGTCATTCAGAGTTCAATGGCCAACTACTAACCATAACGTTCCTGGACAAGCACAAACAGCTAATAAATGCTGGGGTTGACTGCAGTGTCACATACAGCTATTTTATTGTAACTATTTTATAATATGTAACTATTTTATAATATGTAACTATTTTATAATATGTAACTATTGTATAATATAAATCAACTGAACTGTGTTATTTTAGACCTGGATAATGGAACAACAAATTGCTTCTCATCTTCTAGACCGCCCAGACCCTCCATCAGATGTGACCTTGGAGTGGTGTAATGTCAACGCCACCCTGAACTGGATGCCAGGGAGCTTCAACAACGCCCCAGTTCAGTACTTTGTGCTGCAGTACAACACCTCCTTCAGTCCTGATCAGTGGCACTTTGGACTTAAAGTAAGCATCATAAACTGACTGGCAATGACAGATATATTTCCTAGAAGAATACAGACAATGGTTGTTTCATTTAAAAAATGGATTGTTGACATCAAAGACATTGTACAGTTACACCAAGTGACACTATGCATTGCCACCGACTGGGCCCTGGGATATCAACTATTCCTCCCCACCGCACTTTATGGCAAAAGTGGAAAATGATGATATCGATGATGTATATTTTCTAGAAACTTTATAGACCATTACACAGGAAATAAGGTGGTGTGTCTAAGGAGGGCCATTCTAGCAATCGTTGCTGGGTTTCAACATAAAAACACAATTCTGGAAAAGACTTAGAGGAGAGTCCAGACACAAGTGAACAGAACAGATGCAACTTTGTTTTAAAAAAATGATGTGGAATTAACTTATTCTTCACAAAATGTTGTATGCTGTTGCCAGAATTACTGGGAAATAACAATGAAACAAACCAGAACCTAATACTAGACACCAGAATTAAATGGCCAGCAAGCCTAATATAAAATGTTAATGCAATGAATGGGTTAATTAAAGCAACAAACAAACAGTTCTAGGTTTAAATTAACAAAAACAGTATTTGACTTGAGTTGTGTTTACATAATTTCTGCAGGAACTACAACAAATGTGTTATGCACTATTGTTCCACTTCCTGTTCTGACTTGCTGGTTAAATTTTGTCTCACCAAGGTCAATGCCAGTCTGAACAAAGTGAACATGACCCTGACCCCATATGGCAGCTACAGCTTCCGGGTGATAGCCTACAACAAGATCGGAGCCAGCAACCCAAGTTTCCACACACCCAAAGTCTGCAGCACCAAGCCAGACCGACCTTTCTATCACCCACACAACCTCCGCACCCTGGGCCACCAGCAGGGCAAGCTGTACATTGAATGGACTGTAAGTACTGAACTCTTTCATTCTTCATCTCCTACCTTTCTTTAACCTCCTCCTTTCCTCCTCCTCACAGATGACATCTTAAGTACATTTAACTCTCTTAGTGCCAAAGGATTTCTTGGTTTTCAAGTGGCATTACTTTCAATAAGGCAACATATACACGGATTGTAAGCAGCATTCCGTTTATACATTAACATAACTAGTCAGATTTCTTTAGTATGTGCAGGCCAAACAACTTATGTAACACATCATGCATTGATATTTACACACAGTCAGTATTTGAATAACGAAGACACAAACAGTAGATTGCACGATTTATTGCCTGGCATATTTCGCTGCATCTCGTCAGGTACATACTGCAGAAATCACACAACTTACGTGAATTAACTAGATACATCCTTCAAGTTGAAATATACACATATTCGCACAGTAATGTCACTTATCTACCACGGTAATTTTAAGCTGACTAACATGACTACACAGTCAGTAGTTGATGACACATTTTGTGCTGGTTTGGACAGAAGAGATTAAAGGAAGCTGAAGTCAAGAAGTTGGGGTTATAGAAGTGCCAACAGAGGATGGTGCTCTGTGTGGTGGACCACCATGTTTTTTTCTGTACACAGGAACCTTGGCAGCAAGGCCGTGTTTGTTGGATCAGTTCCATCATATTGATCAATGCTTTCCATCTTATTTATTGGATCAATTCCATCATATTGATCCATGCTTTCCTTCTGTGATTTATTGGATCAGTTCCATCATATTGATCCATGCTTTCCATCTTATTTATTGGATCAGTTCCATCATATTGATCCATGCTTTCCATCTTATTTATTGGATCAGTTCCATCATATTGATCCATGCTTTCCTTCTGTGATTTATTGGATTAGTTCCATCATATTGATCAGTGCTTTCCATCTTATTTATTGGATCAGTTCCATCATATTGATCCATGCTTTCCTTCTGTGATTTATTGGATTAGTTCCATCATATTGATCCATGCTTTCCTTCTGTGATTTATTGGATTAGTTCCATCATATTGATCAGTGCTTTCCATCTTATTTATTGGATCAGTTCCATCATACTGATCAGTGCTTTCCATCTGTGATTTATTGGATTAGTTCCATCATATTGATCCATGCTTTCCTTTTATGATTTATTGGATTAGTTCCATCATATTGATCCATGCTTTCCTTTTATGATTTATTGGATCAGTTCCATCATATTGATCCATGCTTTCCATCTTATTTATTGGATCAGTTCCATCATATTGATCCATGCTTTCCATCTTATTTATTGGATCAGTTCCATCATATTGATCCATGCTTTCCATCTTATTTATTGGATCAGTTCCATCATATTGATCCATGCTTTCCTTCTGTGATTTATTGGATCAGTTCCATCATATTGATCCATGCTTTCCTTCTGTGATTTATTGGATTAGTTCCATCATATTGATCAGTGCTTTCCATCTTATTTATTGGATCAGTTCCATCATACTGATCAGTGCTTTCCATCTGTGATTTATTGGATTAGTTCCATCATATTGATCCATGCTTTCCTTTTATGATTTATTGGATTAGTTCCATCATATTGATCCATGCTTTCCTTTTATGATTTATTGGATCAGTTCCATCATATTGATCCATGCTTTCCATCTTATTTATTGGATCAGTTCCATCATATTGATCCATGCTTTCCATCTTATTTATTGGATCAGTTCCATCATACTGATCAGTGCTTTCCATCTGTGATTTATTGGATCAGTTCCATCATATTGATCCATGCTTTCCTTCTGTGATTTATTGGATCAGTTCCATCATATTGATCCATGCTTTCCTTCTGTGATTTATTGGATTAGTTCCATCATATTGATCCATGCTTTCCTTTTATGATTTATTGGATCAGTTCCATCATATTGATCTGTGGTTTCCTTCTGTGATTTATTGGATCAGTTCCATCATATTGATCAGTGCTTTCCTTTTATGATTTATTGGATCAGTTTGATCATTTTGATCAGTGCTTTCCTTCTGTGATTTATTGAAAACAGATGAAATCTCATTGTCCTGGGGACTGTTTGAAGATTCCTTCTTTACTTCCGATATGAATTATCTTTCTCTCATGGTCTGGAAAGTCTACTTCCAATCTCATTCTGTGGCTTCTTCTTGTTTTAGGCTGGGCTTGTGTTTGTTTGTAGTTCATAACTTCTGCCTCACTTTTTAGTCAGACAATCTGTATACCTCAGTGTGCAAATCTCCCAACGATTAGACAGTCTGTATACCTCAGTACACAGATCTTTCTGTCCAGGCACTACCCAAGGTCAATGAATTGTGTAACAGTAAAACATAACACCCATTGACATGCCCGTGTGGATACATTGTGAGGTCCATATTTCCCCTGACCAGACAGACACGAAGAGCAATATAGCCAATATTACACCAGTCATCTCCACATCTGTCATATCCATGGCCCAGTAGTCAAGCATTGTGTTCCAGTCATATCTCCACAACAGTCATATCCATGGCCCAGTGGTCAAGCATTGTGTTCCAGTCATATCTCCACAACAGTCATATCCATGGCCCAGTGGTCAAGCATTGTGTTCCAGTCATATCTCCACAACAGTCATATCCATAGCCCAGTGGTCAAGCTTTGTGTTCCAGTCATATCTCCACAACAGTCATATCCATGGCCCAGTGGTCAAGCTTTGTGTTCCAGTCATATATCCACAACAGTCATATCCATGGCCCAGTGGTCAAGCTTTGTCTTCCAGTCATAACTCCACAACAGTCATATCCATGGCCCAGTGGTCAAGCTTTGTGTTCCAGTCATATCTCCACAACAGTCATATCCATGGCCCAGTGGTCAAGCATTGTGTTCCAAAGAGTGTTGGCTTATTTTCAGACTCCCGCCATTTGTTGTCGCGGGAGCCACAAAGTTTGTGCACTGTAGAACACTTCTGGTGAGCTACTCTGTAGAATGAGGCTGAGCCACATTGAATAAAATCCTGTCCAATGAGGTCCATTCTCTCGCCTTTCAACATTTTACATCTATTTTTGTTTTCTATATCCTGTTCAACCCCCCTGGGTTATAGTTGGGGTATAGATTATATGTTGTATGTAGTTTAACATTCTTTTTCTATGAGGGGGCTTCTAGTGCACACCTTAAATATTTTTTTTGGGTGAATATATGCTGAAAAAGTAAAGAACAAATGTATCATTTTTCAATGTAGTCACCACTGCATTCATTGCAGGTCCTCTGATAATGAAGCTTCCCTTCCTGTAGAAAAATCAAATGTGGGGTTACTAATCAATGTGCCTGACCTGGTCATGAACAGTCTGTCACAGAAGTCACGCCGTTTTGAAACTTCCTACTCCACTCATACACTTGCTGGACTGACAGGCAATGCATCACCATACTGGACCTGCATTCACAGAAGAATTTCTTCACTTAACAAAAAACGGAAAACAGAACGCTGCTCCTCTTTGGTGAATGTCAAAAGTGGAGCAGCCATGTTTAAACTGTCCTTATGATGTCACTGTGTTTTTCTGTACCATGATGTTGTGTGCTTAACACTCTTAACATCCTTAACAACAATATTTGACAGGTTACAAGATAATGGCATGGTTATTGTAATTTCTATCACACTTTCATTTGAAGTCCTCTCATATTTAATTTTTCATAGAAGATGTTTCTTAACATATATTATATTGATCTATAATGTATTTATAATATATATGTTATTTTAATTAGAATGTATGTATAAAGAGATACTGTATATTATATAGTTATGACTTTATACTAAATATCACTTAGCCAAGCATACATTTGTATTTAATTTCACACAGACATTGTTTGTAAACTTCTGCTAACAGTCATCCCCACAAGTGTAATGTTGTCAGTTTTACTGTCAGCGCTGGCTCAGTGGCAAATGGGATACGGATGTAGTTTGTAATCCCGTATACCGCGTTTGAAACACAGCTGCAGGCAATTTCTTCCTTGCGTAGGGATTTTTATAAAATGGTATCGGTGCCAGTTGTTCAGAAAGCAATGGAAAACTATTGAACATAAACTTGCCAAGAGATCACAAACAGCTAAAAGATGCTAGGGTTGACTGCGACATACCGTAATGGATATGCAACTGACTTTTTAAAAACTGTCAGTGCAGTAGTCTTTGCCTCATCATCTTCACAACATGTCCGGTGATATTTAATTGTGTCTGTGTTTGTCCTTGACCTTCAGCCGATGCCTCCGCTGCAGCACAATGCGCCAGGATTTCATTACGTGCTGCAGATACTGCGAGTGGGAGCCCAGCAGGAACGGGACACACTGAATGTCCCGATACATGACTGGAGGACCAACCACTATGAGCTGTCGACCGGGTTTGTGTACGAGCCATACAGAATAACAATGAGAGCCATGAACAGCATTGGAGAGGCAGCCAAAGACCCAACAACCATTATAGGACATTCATATGAAGGCAGTAAGTAGAGAATTTGTATGGAGGCAGTAAGTAGAGCATTTGTATGAAGGCTGTAAGTAGAGCATTTGTTTGAAGACATTTAAGTTGAAGCATATAAAAGACACTTATGTGAGGACAATAAGTTAAAGATATGGCATATTGTGTGGTTAGTGAAGACGTTTTAGAGCAGTTGTTCTCACCGGTGGGGAATCCTCCCCCCCAGGCCGGGGGGATTTTTTTGGGGGGGGGGGGGAATTAAGATTATTTCAAGATCGTGTTAATACAAGAGCGGCTGGCTGAGAGGCTAGAACGCAAGACTCTCATTCGGGAGGCCTGGGTTCGATCCCTCGGTAAGGTGTCGGAATTTTTTCTGTCGGGGGCAAAAAGAAAATCCTAACCTGCACAGTTCGCGGTGACTGCACTAGCCAGGCAGCCTTTATTCCTCAGGCTCAAAGACCCCTCTGCCATACACCGCAAGGTACTATATTGGCAGTAAATGACAGTTGACAGTTAATACAAGAACCACATTCAATCGGGCATGTGTCCTTAGCGACTCAATGAGTATGGTCAGGATGTAAGAGATGGGGTAGGTCCGTAGAGAGTGGTTGCTGTCTCTGGAGCTGTCTTGGCTGGCAAAGAAGAGTTTCATCTTCATGCCAGGGCATGCGGGTGTACAAGGGAATGAGCAGGCTGACAGGCTTGCAGGTAGGGCTACTGTGGAAAGCAGACGAGCCATGGAACAAGCAGACATTCTGAATGCTCTACGAGAAGTAAGTCGTTTACGAGAATCAAGCGATGACTGGTAATCTACAACCATGGTCAGGCTGCGAGAACAGCAGGGGGGGGGGGGAATGGCGTTCTGATCATATGGTGAAGGGGTGCATGGGCCGAAAAAGGTTGAGAACCACTATTTTAGAGTATTTGTTTGTAGAGTTGTTCCTGTGGAGACAGAGTTGTCTGTCTTTGTTTGATTTGTTGGTTTGTTTCTTTTTATTGTTCATTTTCATTGGTTGAGTGTGCTGTTAGAACGATTAACATTCATACATTCTGGAATCTGGTTGAGTGTGCTGTTAGAACGATTAGCATACATTCTGGAATCTGATTGGTTAAGTGTGCTGTTAGAACGATTAGCATTCACACATTCTGGTATATGATTGGTTGAGTGTGCTGTTAGAACAATTAGCATTCATATATTCTGGTATTTGATTGGTTGAGTGTGCTGTTAGAACGATTAGCATTAATACATTCTGGCATCTGATTGGTTGCATTAGTTAATTAGTTACAGATCATCCTCATAGCACATAGAAACATTCAGTCCATAAGTGCTCAGATCCTCCACTCAGTAAATCCAGCAGTGTAGTGGCTAATGACACCGATTGGTTGAGTGTGCTATTAGAACTTGTAGTGTTCCTACATTTTGGTATCTGATTAGTTTAGTGTGCTGTTTGAATGATTAGCATTCATACATTCTGTTATCTGATTGGTTGAGTGTGCTGTTAGAATGATTAGCATTCATACATTCTATTATCTGATTGGTTGAGTGTGCTGTTGGAACAATTACCATTCATACATTCTGGTATCTGATTAGGGAAATGGAGAACTACATTTGTGTGTCAAGTGTTATGATCTTGATTCAGGTAGTCTATGAGTCAGTTCTAGAAAACAGCGGAATAAACCAGAAGACAGAGGAGAGATATTGAGACAGATGGATGAATGGACAGACAGACATGGATGGACAAAGGGATAAACCAAAAGGCTAGGATAGATATTGAGACAGATGGATGAATGGACAGACAGACATGGATGGACAAAGGAATAAACCAAAAGGCTAGGAGAGATATTGAGACAGATGGATGAATGGACAGACAGACATGGATGGACAAAGGGATAAACCAAAAGGCTAGGAGAGATATTGAGACAGATGGATGAATGGACAGACAGACATGGATGGACAAAGGAATAAACCAAAAGGCTAGGAGAGATATTGAGACTGATGGATGAATGGATGGACAAAGGAATAAACCAAAAGGCTAGGAGAGATATTGAGACAGATGGATGAATGGACAGACAGACAAGGATGGACAAAGGGATCTAGAAATGTAGGCAGAAAAGAAATGAAAATGTTAATAAAAAAGGCCAGTTTGTGAAATGTTACATGCCTGTGTTGTCACTGATTGTAGAGGCAGTTTATAGTCAATGATTCTTGTCAGGCATGTATCAGACAAACCGCCTATAGGAGATTATTGTAACCAGGCATGTACTAGACAAGAACCAGCCTGTAAGCAGACAAAAGGGAACAATTGAAAATCTATGCTGTTTTTTATGAATTCATCACCACATTGTTGAGCTCCAAACCATGATTTCAGGCTTTCTGAGCATGTTTTGGCCATGTTGTGCATGGTCTGCTCTTCCCTTCAGGGCTGCATGTCACCGATGACGGGTCTCTGTGGAGCTGGGCAACAAATGTGCTTCCTGGTGGATACCTCCATCACTGGAAAGGATGCTGCTAGTCATGATTCTCTTAATATTTTATCATTGTGTAGTACATCCTTTGTAGAATGGGTCTCTGATTACAGCCTGCCAGAAAGAGGCTCTCATATTGCTTTGTTCCTGATTTGTCTTACAGAAGAGATGTCTCATATTACTGTTGTTTCGACATCAGTATAAGGTTGATGTGGCTAAAGTATATGTTTCTACATCAGTATAAGGTTGATGGGGCTAAAGTATATGTTTCTACATCAGTATAAGGTTGATGTGGCTAAAGTATATGTTTCTACATCAGTATAAGGTTCATGTGGCTAAAGTATATGTTTCTACATCAGTATAAGGTTCATGTGGCTAAAGTATCTCAGTTTCTACATCAGTATAAGGTTGATGTGGCTAAAGTATATGTTTCTCCATCAGTATAAGGTTGATGTGGCTAAAGTATATCAGTTTCTCCATCAGTATAAGGTTGATGTGGCTAAAGTATCCCGGTGTCTACATGAGTATACGGCTGATGTGTCTAAAGTATATCAGTTTCCGAGACACAATGTTGTTTATAAGGCAGTTTTCATCAATGTTCATATCTGGCAGAATGTCAGTGCAATCTTCTCTTAAAATGTTTACTTTTCTTTGTTAACTGTTGTTGTGCTATAGGTGTTCACTCTGTTTAGCCTCTGTAGTGCGAATCAAACTGAATGATTGCTGACTACAAACTAGTCCTACTTTTGTTCTGAAGTATGAGAAGAATGAAGGCAGGATTCATCTATTTTCTTTTCCTACAGCTCCATCTATCAGACCAACAAACTTGGTTGCTGAGGAAGTAGCAGATACTTACGTCATTTTTACGTGGGACTTTGACAAGAGTGAGATCAATAAACCAAACACAAAAATACAAGGAGAATTTCGAGGTTTCAAGGTAAGAGTGAGGCTCACAAAATTCTCGTGCCTTGTGCGCTCATTGTCTTGTGTCAAATATCAGTGTCCAAAATATATTCTTACATGTTAATTATTAGTGCACCTCTTGGTATATTTAGTTTATTCATTCTGCACTTATGAAAACACTATACATTCTTCTTTATTTATTGTCCTTCTTCGACTATTGTTGTGTGTAATTCATTATTGTGATTTCATAGTTTATTGTTAAATACAGGTAACACTACCAAGAAATGAAGTGAGTAAGTAAGTAAAGGTGAGGACAGACTAAACAGAAGCTTAATACATTACTACATGTGTCTGTAATGTGTCTACTGCGTGGAAGAGGAGAGACTAAACAAAAGGTTAAAATATCACTACATGTCAGTGTGGAAGAGGAAATAGTAAACAAAAGGTTAATATATCACTACATGTAGTGTAGAAGAGGAAATAATAAACCAAAGGTTAATATATCACTAAATGTCAGTGTAGAAGAGGAAATAATAAACCAAAGGTTAATATATCACTACATGTCAGTGTAGAAGAGGAAATAGTAAACAAAAGTTTAATATATCACTACATGTAGTGTAGAAGAGGAAATAGTAAACAAAAGGTTAATATATCACTACATTTAATGTAGAAGAGGAAATAGTAAACAAAAGGTTAATATATCACTACATTTAAAGTAGAAGAGGAAATAGTAAACAAAAGGTTAATATATCACTACATTTAAAGTAGAAGAGGAAATAGTAAACAAAAGTTTAATATGTCAGAACATGTCAATGTGTATTTTGAATGACTGTGAGGTGTTTGGAAATATTACCATTCCAAATTTTGTATTTACCCTCTGTGGAGTTCATGCAACATGATGCAATGATGTGGTCAGTGTCAGGTATGATGTGGTCAGTGTCAGGTGTGATGTGGTCAGTGTCGGATGTGATGTGGTCAGTGTTGGGTGTGATGTGGTCAGTGTCAGGTGTGATGTGGTCAGTGTTGGGTGTGATGTGGTCAGTGTCAGGTGTGATGTGGTCAGTGTCAGGTGTGATGTGGTCAGTGTCAGGTGTGATGTGGTCAGTGTCAGGTGTGATGTGGTCAGTGTCAGGTGTGATGTGGTCAGTGTCGGGTGTGATGTGGTCAGTGTCAGGTGTGATGTGGTCAGTGTCAGGTATGATGTGGTCAGTGTCAGATGTGATGTGGTCAGTGTCAGGTATGATGTGGTCAGTGTTGGGTGTGATGTGGTCAGTGTCAGGTATGTGGTCAGTGTTGGGTGTGATGTGGTCAGTGTCAGGTATGATGTGGTCAGTGTCAGGTGTGATGTGGTCAGGTGTGATGTGGTCAGTGTCAGGTGTGATGTGGTCAGTGTCAGGTGTGATGTGGTCAGTGTGGGGTGTGATGTGGTCAGTGTCAGGTGTGATGTGGTCAGTGTCAGGTGTGATGTGGTCAGTGTCAGGTATGATGTGGTCAGTGTCAGGTATGATGTGGTCAGTGTCAGGTGTGATGTGGTCAGTGTCAGGTGTGATGTGGTCAGTGTCAGGTGTGATGTGGTCAGTGTCAGGTGTGATGTGGTCAGTGTCAGGTGTGATGTGGTCAGTGTTGGGTGTGATGTGGTCAGTGTCGGGTATGATGTGGTCAGTGCCTATAAAAGTCATTTAAAAGTTGACAGGGTCAACTTCATTGCACTGGGTTTTCTCCTACATAGCTCGGTCTCTTTCCGCAGCGCAGAAAGCATCGCACAAAGCATGAACTCCGTAGCTCTAGCGATGACCCACATGTCTCAGAAAAATTTAACTTGTGAAGCAAAAGACGCGGCCCGGAATCGAAGCCTCAACCTTCAGAGCCCGAGTCAACCGGCGTGACCACTTCGCCACAAAGACTCCCAGGTCAGTACCTATACTACCCGGGACATTTCTTGTTAGTCAGGTTCCCTGGGGGAGTCCACATCAGTTTTTGAAATGTCTTGATGCAGATCTGAACACCTGATCACTAGGCCAGCAGACAAGCCCCTGGCCATGTCACTGGTGCAGGTTCATGGAAACAGCCCAGTTTAAAAGAGGAAAAACTCAATAAAAAACTGAAAGGAAGCTTTCACCCTTGGGTATTAAAGATAAGCCTGTGAATGACTGAAGAGCAAATATTACCACCTGGAGTTTGATTGTGTTTAGATGCAGATTTGGGAGCAGAACCAGAGGATACAGACAGTCCGAGATTACGACATTGCCCCACTGGCCAGGGAGAACATGACAGGGAATACATTCTCAGCTCGTGTGGACACTCTGCTGCCAAACACAAACATGGAGGCCCAGATTCATGTCAAGAACTACTACTACATCAGTAGCCCGTCGGAGACAGTACGGTTCCAGACGCTGCCAGGATGTGAGTTCAAGTTTGTGTACAGGTCGCTTCATGTTATCGCCAGTTTATTTAATGTGTTATAAATCAATGTATGTAGAAGTTGACAGCAAATTGTGCTGATAATTTCATGGGCATGGTCAGATGTGGATTCAATGCCTGGGCTTGTTGTTTATGAACATAAGGGAACAATTGGTCACCTATATCTCCATGCATGCCACAGACCCATAACAGGAAGTTGCTTCATGACAAATTGTTATTATTATTTGTAAGTTTAATTAGTAAAAGGCAATTCTTTCACATGAAGAATGTTTTGTGCAATTAGTCATTGTCGCTGAAAGTTAGAGAGTTCTCATTGGATGATGTTTTCTGTCATGGTCTCACTGGATGATGTATTCTGTCTCATGGTCTCACTGGATGATGTGTTCTGTCTCATGGTCTCACTGGATGATATGTTCTGTGTTATGGTGTCACAGGATGATGTGTTCTGTCTCACTGGATGATGTGTTCAGTGTTGTGGTCTCACTGGATGATGTGTTCTGTCTCATGGTCTCACTGGATGATGTGTTCTGTCTCATGGTGTCACTGGATGATGTTTTCTGTCTCATGGTGTCACTGGATGATGTGTTCTGTCTCATGGTCTCACTGGATGATGTTTTCTGTCTCATGGTGTCACTGGATGATGTGTTCTGTCTCATGGTCTCACTGGATGATGTTTTCTGTCTCATGGTGTCACTGGATGATGTGTTCTGTCTCATGGTGTCACTGGATGATGTGTTCTGTCTCATGGTCTCACTGGATGATGTGTTCTGTGTTGTGGTCTCACTGGATGATGTGTTCTGTCTCATGGTGTCACTGGATGATGTGTTCTGTGTTGTGGTCTCACTGGATGATGTGTTCTGTCTCATGGTCTCACTGGATGATGTGTTCTGTCTCATGGTGTCACTGGATGATGTTTTCTGTCTCATGGTCTCACTGGATGATGTGTTCTGTCTCATGGTCTCACAGGATGATGTGTTCTGTCTCATGGTGTCACTGGATGATGTGTTCTGTGTTGTGGTCTCACTGGATGATGTGTTCTGTCTCATGGTCTCACTGGATGATGTGTTCTGTCTCATGGTGTCACTGGATGATGTTTTCTGTCTCATGGTCTCACTGGATGATGTGTTCTGTCTCATGTTCTCACTGGATGATGTGTTCTGTCTCATGGTGTCACTGGATGATGTGTTCTGTCTCATAATGTCACTGGATGATGTGTTCTGTCTCATGCTGTCACTAGATGATATGTTCTGTCTCATGGTCTCATTGGATGATGTGTTCTGTGTTGTGGTCTCACTGGATGATGTGTTCTGTCTCATGGTGTCACTGGGTGATATGTTCTGTCTCATGGTCTCATTGGATGATGTGTTCTGTGTTGTGGTCTCACTGGATGATGTGTTCTGTCTCATGGTGTCACTGGATGATATTTTCTGTCTCATGGTCTCACTGGATGATGTGTTCTGTCTCATGGTGTCACTGGATGATGTGTTCTGTCTCATGGTGTCACTGGATTATGTGTTCTGTCTCATGGTCTCACTGGATGATGTGTTCTGTCTCATGGTGTCACTGGATGATGTGTTCTGTCTCATGGTGTCACTGGATGATGTGTTCTGTCTCATGCTGTCACTGGATGATGTGTTCTGTGTCATGGTGTCACTGGATGATGTGTTCTGTCTCATGGTGTCACTGGATGATGTGTTCTGTCTCATGCTGTCACTGGATGATGTGTTCTGTGTCATGGTGTCACTGGATGATGTGTTCTGTGTCATGCTGGCACTGGATGATGTGTTCTGTCTCATGGTGTCACTGGATGATGTGTTCTGTCTCATGGTGTCACTGGATGATGTGTTTTGTCTCATGCTGTCACTGGATGATGTGTTCTGTCTCATGGATGATGTGTTCTGTGTCATGGTGTCACTGGATGATGTGTTCTGTCTCATGGTCTCACTGGATGATGTGTTCTGTGTTGTGGTCTCACTGGATGATGTGTTCTGTCTCATGGTCTCACTGGATGATGTGTTCTGTCTCATGGTGTCACTGGATGATGTGTTCTGTCTCATGGTCTCACTGGATGATGTGTTCTGTCTCATGTTCTCACTGGATGATGTGTTCTGTCTCATGGTGTCACTGGATGATGTGTTCTGTCTCATGGTGTCACTGGATGATGTGTTCTGTCTCATGGTGTCACTGGATGATGTGTTCTGTCTCATGCTGTCACTAGATGATATGTTCTGTCTCATGGTCTCATTGGATGATGTGTTCTGTGTTGTGGTCTCACTGGATGATGTGTTCTGTCTCATGGTGTCACTGGGTGATATGTTCTGTCTCATGGTCTCATTGGATGATGTGTTCTGTGTTGTGGTCTCACTGGATGATGTGTTCTGTCTCATGGTGTCACTGGATGATGTGTTCTGTCTCATGGTCTCACTGGATGATGTGTTCTGTCTCATGGTCTCACTGGATGATGTGTTCTGTCTCATGGTCCCACTGGATGATGTGTTCTGTCTCATGGTGTCACTGGGTGATATGTTCTGTCTCATGGTCTCATTGGATGATATGTTCTGTCTCATGGTGTCACTGGATGATGTGTTCTGTCTCATGGTCTCACTGGATGATGTGTTCTGTCTCATGGTCTCACAGGATGATGTGTTCTGTCTCATGGTCTCACTGGATGATGTGTTCTGTGTTGTGGTCTCACTGGATGATGTGTTCTGTCTCATGGTCTCACTGGATGATGTGTTGTCTCATGGTGTCACTGGATGATGTGTTCTGTCTCATGGTCTCACTGGATGATGTGTTCTGTCTCATGGTCCCATTGGATGATGTGTTCTGTCTCATGTTCTCACTGGATGATGTGTTCTGTCTCATGGTGTCACTGGATGATGTGTTCTGTCTCATGGTGTCACTGGATGATGTGTTCTGTCTCATGGTGTCATTGGATGATGTGTTCTGTCTCATGCTGTCACTAGATGATATGTTCTGTCTCATGGTCTCATTGGATGATGTGTTCTGTGTTGTGGTCTCACTGGATGATGTGTTCTGTCTCATGGTGTCACTGGGTGATATGTTCTGTCTCATGGTCTCATTGGATGATGTGTTCTGTGTTGTGGTCTCACTGGATGATGTGTTCTGTCTCATGGTGTCACTGGATGATGTGTTCTGTCTCATGGTCTCACTGGATGATGTGTTCTGTCTCATGGTCCCACTGGATGATGTGTTCTGTCTCATTGTCTCACTGGATGATGTGTTCTGTCTCATGGTGTCACTGGATGATGTGTTCTGTCTCATGGTCTCACTGGATGATGTGTTCTGTGTTGTGGTCTCACTGGATGATGTGTTCTGTCTCATGGTCTCACTGGATGATGTGTTCTGTCTCATGGTGTCACTGGATGATGTGTTCTGTCTCATGGTCTCACTGGATGATGTGTTCTGTCTCATGGTCCCATTGGATGATGTGTTCTGTCTCATGGTGTCACTGGATGATGTGTTCTGTCTCATGGTGTCACTGGATGATGTGTTCTGTCTCATGGTGTCACTGGATGATGTGTTCTGTCTCATGCTGTTACTAGATGATATGTTCTGTCTCATGGTCTCATTGGATGATGTGTTCTGTGTTGTGGTCTCACTGGATGATGTGTTCTGTCTCATGGTGTCACTGGGTGATATGTTCTGTCTCATGGTCTCATTGGATGATGTGTTATGTGTTGTGGTCTCACTGGATGATGTGTTCTGTCTCATGGTGTCACTGGATGATATGTTCTGTCTCATGGTCTCACTGGATGATGTGTTCTGTCTCATGGTGTCACTGGATGATGTGTTCTGTCTCATGGTCTCACTGGATGATGTGTTCTGTCTCATGGTCTCACTGGATGATGTGTTCTGTCTCATGGTGTCACTGGATGATGTGTTCTGTCTCATGGTGTCACTGGATGATGTGTTCTGTCTCATGGTCCCATTGGATGATGTGTTCTGTCTCATGGTCCCACTGGATGATGTGTTCTGTCTCATTGTCTCACTGGATGATGTGTTCTGTCTCATGGTGTCACTGGATGATATGTTCTGTCTCATGGTCTCACTGGATGATGTGTTCTGTCTCATGGTGTCACTGGATGATGTGTTCTGTCTCATGGTCTCACTGGATGATGTGTTCTGTCTCATGGTCTCACTGGATGATGTGTTCTGTCTCATGGTGTCACTGGATGATGTGTTCTGTCTCATGGTGTCACTGGATGATGTGTTCTGTCTCATGGTCTCACTGGATGATGTGTTCTGTCTCATGGTCCCACTGGATGATGTGTTCTGTCTCATTGTCTCACTGGATGATGTGTTCTGTCTCATGGTGTCACAGGATGATGTGTTCTGTCTCATGGTCTCACTGGATGATGTGTTCTGTGTTGTGGTCTCACTGTATGATGTGTTCTGTCTCATGGTCTCACTGGATGATGTGTTCTGTCTCATGGTGTCACTGGATGATGTGTTCTGTCTCATGGTCTCACTGGATGATGTGTTCTGTCTCATGGTCCCATTGGATGATGTGTTCTGTCTCATGTTCTCACTGGATGATGTGTTCTGTCTCATGGTGTCACTGGATGATGTGTTCTGTCTCATGGTGTCACTGGATGATGTGTTCTGTCTCATGCTGTTACTAGATTATATGTTCTGTCTCATGGTCTCATTGGATGATGTGTTCTGTGTTGTGGTCTCACTGGATGATGTGTTCTGTCTCATGGTGTCACTGGGTGATATGTTCTGTCTCATGGTCTCATTGGATGATGTGTTATGTGTTGTGGTCTCACTGGATGATGTGTTCTGTCTCATGGTGTCACTGGATGATATGTTCTGTCTCATGGTCTCACTGGATGATGTGTTCTGTCTCATGGTGTCACTGGATGATGTGTTCTGTCTCATGGTGTCACTGGATTATGTGTTCTGTCTCATGGTCTCACTGGATGATGTGTTCTGTCTCATGGTGTCACTGGATGATGTGTTCTGTCTCATGGTGTCACTGGATGATGTGTTCTGTCTCATGCTGTCACTGGATGATGTGTTCTGTGTCATGGTGTCACTGGATGATGTGTTCTGTCTCATGGTGTCACTGGATGATGTGTTCTGTCTCATGCTGTCACTGGATGATGTGTTTTGTGTCATGGTGTCACTGGATGATGTGTTCTGTGTCATGCTGTCACTGGATGATGTGTTCTGTCTCACGGTGTCACTGGATGATGTGTTCTGTCTCATGGTGTCACTGGATGATGTGTTCTGTCTCATGCTGTCACTGGATGATGTGTTCTGTCTCATGGATGATGTGTTCTGTCTCATGGTGTCACTGGATGATGTGTTCTGTCTCATGGTCTCACTGGATGATGTGTTCTGTGTTGTGGTCTCACTGGATGATGTGTTCTGTCTCATGGTCTCACTGGATGATGTGTTCTGTCTCATGGTGTCACTGGATGATGTGTTCTGTCTCATGGTCTCATTGGATGATGTGTTCTGTCTCATGGTCCCATTGGATGATGTGTTCTGTCTCATGTTCTAACTGGATGATGTGTTCTGTCTCATGGTGTCACTGGATGATGTGTTCTGTCTCATGGTGTCACGGATGATGTGTTCTGTCTCATGGTGTCACTGGATGATGTGTTCTGTCTCATACTGTCACTAGATGATATGTTCTGTCTCATGGTCTCATTGGATGATGTGTTCTGTGTTGTGGTCTCACTGGATGATGTGTTCTGTCTCATGGTGTCACTGGGTGATATGTTCTGTCTCATTGGATGATGTGTTCTGTGTTGTGGTCTCACTGGATGATGTGTTCTGTCTCATGGTGTCACTGGATGATATGTTCTGTCTCATGGTCTCACTGGATGATGTGTTCTGTCTCATGGTGTCACTGGATGATGTGTTCTGTCTCATGGTGTCACTGGATTATGTGTTCTGTCTCATGGTCTCACTGGATGATGTGTTCTGTCTCATGGTGTCACTGGATTATGTGTTCTGTCTCATGGTCTCACTGGATGATGTGTTCTGTCTCATGGTGTCACTGGATGATGTGTTCTGTCTCATGGTGTCACTGGATGATGTGTTCTGTCTCATGGTGTCACTGGATGATGTGTTCTGTCTCATGCTGTCACTGGATGATGTGTTCTGTGTCATGGTGTCACTGGATGATGTGTTCTGTGTCATGCTGTCACTGGATGATGTGTTCTGTCTCATGGTGTCACTGGATGATGTGTTCTGTCTCATGGTGTCACTGGAGAAGTCAAGGAGGGCACATATGTGTTTTGTCTCATGCTGTCACTGGATGATGTGTTCTGTCTCATGGATGATGTTTTCTGTCTCATGGTGTCACTGGATGATGTGTTCTGTGTCATGGTGTCACTGGATGATGTGTTCTGTGTCATGGTGTCACTGGATGATGTGTTCTGTGTCATGGTGTCACTGGATGATGTGTTCTGTGTCATGGTGTCACTGGATGATGTGTTCTGTCTCATGGATGATGTGTTCTGTCTCATGGTGTCACTGGATGGTGTGTTCTGTGTCATGGTGTCACTGGATGATGTGTTCTGTCTCATGGTCTCACTGGATGATGTGTTCTGTGTCATGGTCTCTATAGTGGACTTCTCCATTATAATCTTGGTATATGTGCCCTCCTTGACTTCTCCATTATAATCTTGGTATATGTTCTCTCCTTGACTTCTCCATTATAATCTTGGTATATGTGCCCTCCTTGACTTCTCTATGATCTCGGGCATATGTGCCCTCCTTGACTTCTCCACTATAAGCCTGGGCATATGTGCCCTCCTTGACTTCTCCACTATAATCACAGACATATGTACCCTCCTTGACTTCTCCACTATAATCTCAGACATATGTGCCCTCCTTGACTTCTCCACTATAATCTAGGTATATGTGCCCTCCTTGACTTCTCCACTATAATCTCAGACATATGTACCCTCCTTGACTTCTCCACTATAATCTCAGACATATGTGCCCTCCTTGACTTCTCCACTATAATACTATAATCATGGACATATGTGCCCTCCTTGACTTCTCCACTATAAGCCTGGGCATATGTGCCCTCTTTGACTTCTCCACTATAATCTAGGTATATGTGCCCTCTTTGACTTCTCCACTATAATCACAGACATATGTGCCCTCCTTGACTTCTCCACTATAATCTCAGACATATGTGCCCTCCTTGACTTCTCCACTATAATCTCAGACATATGTGCCCTCCTTGACTTCTCCCCTATAATCTCAGACATATGTGCCCTCCTTGACTTCTCCACTATAATCACGGACATATGTGCCCTCCTTGACTTCTCCACTATAATCTAGGTATATGTGCCCTCCTTGACTTCTCCACTATAATCACGGACATATGTGCCCTCCTTGACTTCTCCACTATAATCTAGGTATATGTGCCCTCCTTGACTTCTCCACTATAATCTAGGTATATGTGCCCTCCTTGACTTCTCCACTATAATCACGGACATATGTGCCCTCCTTGACTTCTCCATTATAATCTAGGTATATGTGCCCTCCTTGACTTCTCCATTATAATCACGGACATATGTGCCCTCCTTGACTTCTCCATTATAATCTAGGTATATGTGCCCTCCTTGACTTCTCCACTATAATCTAGGTATATGTGCCCTCCTTGACTTCTCCACTATAATCTAGGTATATGTGCCCTCCTTGACTTCTCCACTAAAATCACGGACATATGTGCCCTCCTTGACTTCTCCATTATAATCTAGGTATATGGGCCCTCCTTGACTTCTCCACTATAATCTAGGTATATGTGCCCTCCTTGACTTCTCCACTATAATCTTGGTATATGTGCCCTCCTTGACTTCTCCACTATAATCTAGGTATATGTGCCCTCTTTGACTTCCCCATTATAATCTAGGTATATGTGCCCTCCTTGACTTCTGCATTATAATCTAGGTATATGTGCCCTCCTTGACTTCTCCACTATAATCTAGGTATATATGCCCTCCTTGACTTCTCCACTATAATCTAGGTATATGTGCCCTCCTTGACATCTGCATTATAATCTCAGGCACATGTGCCCTCCTTGACTTCTCCACTATAATACTATAATCATGGACATATGTGCCCTCCTTGACTTCTCCACTATAATACTATAATCATGGACATATGTGCCCTCCTTGACTTCTCCACTATAATCTCAGACATATGTGCCCTCCTTGACTTCTCCACTATAATCTCAGACATATGTGCCCTTCTTGACTTCTCCACTATAATCTCAGACATATGTGCCCTCCTTGACTTATCCACTATAATACTATAATCATGGACATATGTGCCCTCCTTGACTTCTCCACTATAATCTCAGACATATGTGCCCTCCTTGACTTCTCCACTATAATACTATAATCATGGACATATGTGCCCTCCTTGACTTCTCCACTATAATCTCAGACATATGTGCCCTCCTTGACTTCTCCACTATAATACTATAATCATGGACATATGTGCCCTCCTTGACTTCTCCACTATAATACTATAATCATCGACATATGTGCCCTCCTTGACTTCTCCACTATAATCTCAGACATATGTGCCCTCCTTGACTTCTCCACTATAATACTATAATCATGGACATATGTGCCCTCCTTGACTTCTCCACTATAAGCCTGGGCATATGTGCCCTCTTTGACTTCTCCACTATAATCTAGGTATATGTGCCCTCTTTGACTTCTCCACTATAATCTCAGACATATGTGCCCTCCTTGACTTCTCCACTATAATCTCAGTCATATGTGCCCTCCTTGACTTCTCCACTATAATCTCAGACATATGTGCCCTCCTTGACTTCTCCCCTATAATCTCAGACATATGTGCCCTCCTTGACTTCTCCACTATAATCACGGACATATGTGCCCTCCTTGACTTCTCCACTATAATCTAGGTATATGTGCCCTCCTTGACTTCTCCACTATAATCACGGACATATGTGCCCTCCTTGACTTCTCCACTATAATCTAGGTATATGTGCCCTCCTTGACTTCTCCACTATAATCTAGGTATATGTGCCCTCCTTGACTTCTCCACTATAATCACGGACATATGTGCCCTCCTTGACTTCTCCATTATAATCTAGGTATATGTGCCCTCCTTGACTTCTCCACTATAATCACGGACATATGTGCCCTCCTTGACTTCTCCATTATAATCTAGGTATATGTGCCCTCCTTGACTTCTCCACTATAATCTAGGTATATGTGCCCTCCTTGACTTCTCCACTATAATCTAGGTATATGTGCCCTCCTTGACTTCTCCACTATAATCACGGACATATGTGCCCTCCTTGACTTCTCCATTATAATCTAGGTATATGTGCCCTCCTTGACTTCTCCACTATAATCTAGGTATATGTGCCCTCCTTGACTTCTCCACTATAATCTTGGTATATGTGCCCTCCTTGACTTCTCCACTATAATCTAGGTATATGTGCCCTCCTTGACTTCCCCATTATAATCTAGGTATATGTGCCCTCCTTGACTTCTGCATTATAATCTAGGTATATGTGCCCTCCTTGACTTCTCCACTATAATCTAGGTATATATGCCCTCCTTGACTTCTCCACTATAATCTAGGTATATGTGCCCTCCTTGACTTCTGCATTATAATCTCAGGCATATGTGCCCTCCTTGACTTCTCCACTATAATACTATAATCATGGACATATGTGCCCTCCTTGACTTCTCCACTACAATCTCAGACATATGTGCCCTCCTTGACTTCTCCACTATAATCTCAGACATATGTGCCCTCCTTGACTTCTCCACTATAATCTCAGACATATGTGCCCTCCTTGACTTATCCACTATAATACTATAATCATGGACATATGTGCCCTCCTTGACTTCTCCACTATAATCTCAGACATATGTGCCCTCCTTGACTTCTCCACTATAATACTATAATCATGGACATATGTGCCCTCCTTGACTTCTCCACTATAATACTATAATCATGGACATATGTGCCCTCCTTGACTTCTCCACTATAATCTCAGACATATGTGCCCTCCTTGACTTCTCCACTATAATACTATAATCATGGACATATGTGCCCTCCTTGACTTCTCCACTATAAGCCTGGGCATATGTGCCCTCTTTGACTTCTCCACTATAATCTAGGTATATGTGCCCTCTTTGACTTCTCCACTATAATCACAGACATATGTGCCCTCCTTGACTTCTCCACTATAATCTCAGTCATATGTGCCCTCCTTGACTTCTCCACTATAATCTCAGACATATGTGCCCTCCTTGACTTCTCCCCTATAATCTCAGACATATGTGCCCTCCTTGACTTCTCCACTATAATCACGGACATATGTGCCCTCCTTGACTTCTCCACTATAATCTAGGTATATGTGCCCTCCTTGACTTCTCCACTATAATCACGGACATATGTGCCCTCCTTGACTTCTCCACTATAATCTAGGTATATGTGCCCTCCTTGACTTCTCCACTATAATCTAGGTATATGTGCCCTCCTTGACTTCTCCACTATAATCACGGACATATGTGCCCTCCTTGACTTCTCCATTATAATCTAGGTATATGTGCCCTCCTTGACTTCTCCACTATAATCACGGACATATGTGCCCTCCTTGACTTCTCCATTATAATCTAGGTATATGTGCCCTCCTTGACTTCTCCACTATAATCTAGGTATATGTGCCCTCCTTGACTTCTCCACTATAATCACGGACATATGTGCCCTCCTTGACTTCTCCACTATAATCTAGGTATATGTGCCCTCCTTGACTTCTCCACTATAATCACGGACATATGTGCCCTCCTTGACTTCTCCACTATAATCTAGGTATATGTGCCCTCCTTGACTTCTCCACTATAATCTAGGTATATGTGCCCTCCTTGACTTCTCCACTATAATCACGGACATATATGCCCTCCTTGACTTCTCCATTATAATCTAAGTATATGTGCCCTCCTTGACTTCTCCACTATAATCTAGGTATATGTGCCCTCCTTGACTTCTCCACTATAATCTTGGTATATGTGCCCTCCTTGACTTCTCCACTATAATCTAGGTATATGTGCCCTCCTTGACTTCCCCATTATAATCTAGGTATATGTGCCCTCCTTGACTTCTGCATTATAATCTAGGTATATGTGCCCCCCTTGACTTCTCCACTATAATCTAGGTATATGTGCCCTCCTTGACTTCTGCATTATAATCTCAGGCATATGTGCCCTCCTTGACTTCTCCACTATAATACTATAATCATGGACATATGTGCCCTCCTTGACTTCTCCACTATAATCTCAGACATATGTGCCCTCCTTGACTTCTCCACTATAATCTCAGACATATGTGCCCTCCTTGACTTCTCCACTATAATCTCAGACATATGTGCCCTCCTTGACTTATCCACTATAATACTATAATCATGGACATATGTGCCCTCCTTGACTTCTCCACTATAATCTCAGACATATGTGCCCTCCTTGACTTCTCCACTATAATCTCAGACACTCCCCCGATGTGTCTCCACCTTGACGTGGTGGGGGAGCTTGCGTGTCCCATCGACCCCATTTGCTTGCCGATGGGTGAAAAATTACATATCGGATAGTTTATGGGATAGGGACCAGACTAAGAGAGACACAACCTGCTGCTCTGCAGGTATAGACTGAGGATAGCAGTCAAAATTTAAATCAGGTGCACGAAGGCAGAATTTCTTGGTTCGGACAAAACTCTTAAGGCTCCCTGTCGAGGGCTGTGGCTGAACGCCTCTAAGCCACAAACCCTCGGATCTGAGAGCCAGGCCGATACCCGTCTACCGGAAAATAGAAACGTGATACTGAGCAAGCTACATGCTCAGGTCTGATACATGTTTGAAGGCTCTCAGCTGGGGGATATGAGAGATCCCCGGATGATAGGGCCAGGCCGTTTCTCGTTCACTGCTGCACGAAGGTAAGGTGCTGAGCCGGCAGCACATGTAGCCTACCTCGTGAGCGAGTACAAAAAAGAAAGAAAAGTGCCCCAGTCGAAGGGCATGGTTACGGAAACTCTGTATCTAACTCATAGAGAGTGTAGATATAAGTGGAAGAACGTCTCAACGCAAAATGGAACGCACGGCGAGCGTACCTATTGCGTGGGTTGAAGTCACAAGCAAAAGCTTACCGAGTGGATGTCGCCCGCAATCTGACCGCTCCTGGTGTGTGCTTGAGCGATCAGTGGCAAGCGGGATGCTCAACACATGGAAGTGAGGAACAAAAGCAGCCATGAGCAGGACGTGGAAACTCCTTGGGTGAGCCCAGTCTCAGAGCAATATGTGCCGGCTCTGCAATTATGGAAGCCTCCTCGGATAGTGAGATGATGCCCATGGTCTGCCCCTGCCTTCCCTTGAGGGCCGTCCGCGATATCGTTGATCGTTCTATCTTGACCAGCTGAGATGTGGGTGACATTACAACAGTCTAACGTGTCTCGAAACCAGAGGAAGGCTGACCTCACTATAAAATGCCCGCCAGAAGTCGGAAGTGTCGGCCTACGGGTGGCAAACTAAAAATTGACGCTACGCAATTACGTCCGAGTGAAATGTCTCGCCCGGATGTCTCTCGTGCTAGGAACAGCTCTGACTACCTAGTTTCCGAATGCCGCTCTTGTTCGGAACAGCTCTGACTGGGTAGTTTTCCGAATGTCTGTTGAGCCTGGAAAAGCTCTGATGGGTGCAACGACAAGCACATGTCCGAAAACTCGCTGAGTGGATGCCGTCTGCAAACCTGTCTGGCTTGTGCGGGAATGACCCGGGGAAACGAAATGACCAATATATTGAAGTGAGGATTTAAAGCAGCCATGAGCAGGACGTGACGATCTCCCTCGGTGAGCCCAGATCCAGGGCGTTATGTGTCGGCCCTGCAACTATGGAAGCAACCTTGGATGGCGGAAAATGCTATGGACTGTCCCTGCCTTCCTTTGAGGGATGACCGTTGTCTTCGACCGTTCCACCTTGGCCAGCATGGTTGCAGATGGCGCCACAAAAGTGAGAGTCTCCCAGGAATGCTACCTGGTCAAAAATGCACGCTAAAGTCGATGTGTTGGCTTACGGGTTTCGGCCCAAGGGCGCACAACAGACACACCGCAATCACATCTGAAAAAACACTCCGGATGAACGAAAAGAAGAAGATCTCAGACATATGTGCCCTCCTTGACTTCTCCACTATAATACTATAATCATGGACATATGTGCCCTCCTTGACCTCTCCACTATAATCACAGACATATGTGCCCTCCTTGACTTCTCCACTATAATCTCAGACATATGTGCCCTCCTTGACTTCTCCACTATAATCTCAGACATATGTGCCCTCGTTGACTTCTCCACTATAATCTCGGGCATATGTGTCCTCCTTGACTTCTCCACTATAATATTATAATCTCAGGCATATGTGCCCTCCGGCTCTGGTTATGCCTGGGAGGAGCCAGTTCAATCCCTCTCCATCCTAAATTCAGGCATAAAAGCCTCTCCGAATGCAGTTGTTTTTACGGTCGAAGAGGTGGGAATCCTGGCTGGGACCTCTGTTTATGGTTTCTCTTGTGGCGGTATTCCGTCATGCACCAGGATTCCACAATGCATTGCGGGAAGGATTGCAGTGGCCTATTGGTATGCAGTGCTGGGCGGCTACACTTATGTATATATAAAACCATAAAAGTAAAATTACTTTTCATAACTTCAGTTGTTCCCTTACAGTATTCATTCATTGTCCATGTTTCTGCACCATAGAATAATGATCTCTCTTAGTTTTAATTTGTAACTCAACTGTTTAGATGTAAGCAGTTGTTTCATATTGTTGAATGTTGTTTTGGACATTCCTGTTCTCTTATCATTTCTACTGTCATCTGCTTCTTTTTATTTTTAAAGTTGCAAATTCTTTACAGGACGTTGCAGTCAAGTCAACAGCAGCATTTTACTGCCGTTATTGAT
This sequence comes from Cepaea hortensis, assembly GCA_963921405.1. Taxonomy (NCBI): domain Eukaryota; kingdom Metazoa; phylum Mollusca; class Gastropoda; order Stylommatophora; family Helicidae; genus Cepaea; species Cepaea hortensis. The sequence goes on from OY992891.1 coordinate 99,090,903, forward strand.
GTCTTGGCAAGTTTTACGTTCAGTAGTTTGCCATTGCTGTCTGAGCAACCGGCTCCAGTACCAACACAGTAAAACCAGCGTGACATGGTCTGCTGCCAAATCGGTCATCGCTGTGTTTTGAATGCAGGTAAGCAGCATTACGAATCGCGTCTGCAACGCCATCACCACGGAGACTGGCATCTGCTTTTAATTCTCTCAAATAAGAAAAAGTGTTGACTTTATACCAGGAAATATTGTTTAAGATTTGAGTATTGTGTAACATCCCATGCAACCGAATGTTTCTCTTGTCAGTGCCTGGACCGGTTGAGTACTTCAGGATTGTGAATGTTGGTGATACTCATGTGAACCTGGAGTGGGGCAGTCCGTCGGAGAACAGACGGGACCTGCTTGGCTATGATATCAGCTATCAGTTAGGTGGGTAGGTTTATGTGCTCTCATGTCCAAGTTTTACCAGCAACATTTAGGAGAGGAACAGGTCATAGCACTCCCTGGGGTGAGGGGAACCTGCTATCACACTTTAACAACGGGATACCTTTAGCCCTGGGACATAGGTGACCTCAGTCCACGAACCCCTTCGACCCTTGGAACTCTATCTCCCTCACTCTCAACCAAGGGACGTTACCCCTTTCAAACTTCGTCCTGAACTCATGACGCAACTCTGGCAGCTAACTATGTTAACAATATGGTGTATTATACAAGATGAATGGATGAATGAGAATGATAATGATTCCGAGATAGACCTTGCAGTATCTATGCGAGTAAAGACGTGGCAATGATCGAGTAGCCTCCTGGAAGAAGTGTCATCATCGTCAGGGCCTCAAGTCACACTATTGGGTAAGTCAGACACGCTCACCAAGTCTCTCAGGCCTCCCTCCAGGTATAGGTTTCTCCACTTGGATAGGATGGCTGGCGAGTTGACTCACTGGTACTTGGGACCTTCGGTGGATGACGTCCCTGAAGTCTGGATCACCTTAGAGTAGGGATAAAGACTGTCTCTCGGAAGCTGAGGAACTAGAACACTCCTCTGAAGCGTCTGGAACAGTCTGATGGTACTGCGGGTATAGCAAGATGGTGATCTCTCACTCAATGGTAGTAGCAGTCCTAACTGTCTATGCAACCCGCGCAGATCCTCTGACTCATAGCGCAGATATCACAGAACAGATACCTCTCCCGCTGAAACGTGTCACGTTAGATAGAGTTCAAAACAGACACAAGTTCTTCCACAATATCAGGCACCACAGGGTACCAGGCACTTGGTAGCGGAGACATCAGCATTATTTGGCATGCAGGCAGTCAGTCAGGGTCACAACCTGGACACTAACAACAATCAGATACTTGCCCAGCTGGAGTAACGAACAAGGCGATATGGTGCTGTCCTGACACATAACCTGGGCTATCAGACGTGGAGTGGGCGAGGCGTTAGCTGGAGCCCCTCCTGAGACGTACTCTCGATTGTACGTACTGCTCGCTGCGGTAGTGGACTTCCCAGCTGGTCACACCGGCTGTCGCCCTAGTCCGGATCACTGGACTCGTCCCCAGATCATGGCTCTGCTCTCAACAAGATAGAATCTGTGGAGGATAATACTCAGTGAGAGCACCATGAATCAGACTTACCCACAGCAGATACACTTAAGTCCCCATTACTCAGACATGTGGACCCTTCCCATAAGGGCCGCACTCCTTCACTGGCTGCTCCAATGGTCGAGGACAGACTGGACCTAGAACCAAAGTGGCAGCTGTCCACCTACATCCTCTTTCTCAGACGAACGTAGGACTGGGTCAAGGTTGGTGTCGGAGATATGGGTCTCTGCTGAAACATAGCTAGACAACACATGTGGTTAGTGAGTTAGTTGTACTTAAAGATAGAAGCACCCTTAAGGAGGGCTAATGGCAGTACTCCCTCACCTCCTTCCTGTTATCCGCCAACGCTGATGTCGTACCAGGCCGTAGGCACCATCCAAGAACTCCACATAAATATACAGGGTGATCTCCCTGTAGCAGAAATCCACACCCCGTTCCCCCCTCCCTGGTCCCAGGTCGGGGCATTTAGAACGGTGTCATGTTCAATATGAACAATTCTGTCGCAATGGTCCCTTCTCCTTCTGTCAACCTCTCAGGACACCACTATATTAAGCTGGCCTTCCATCGAGGGAACTAATTGAGACAGATGTGAGGAAAGCCAAGAAGAAAGTCAGTGGTCGGCCACCTGGTGATCAGACGCTCGACTCCCGGCACGACCTTGAAACGACCTCGGAGGGTTCGGCCGACCGGTGCAGTCGATTCGTTGCACTTGCCCGATTTAATCGATATATCACTCGATATATCCGAAGCGACTCCTTAATCTACTTCCGTTAGCGCTGTGAGTAACGGTTCGGCCGCGCTGGCCCCGCCGACGCTCGAGGATATAAAGTTGGCCATGTGTGAACTCGAATTATAGGTCTCACTTCCCTGAACCCGATTTTCCCGATCAACAGGTGCTGTAAATAAGCCGCGCGCTGCTAACCTATGAAATATCTTAGCAGTACAATGTTGTTACACACGCGTTTGCCCCAGGCTTAATTTTACAGTCGTAAACTACAAGCTTGCCACTGTTCACACGTGACCTCCTTTCCCGCGCCGGTCAGTACACGCGTTAGCGAAATCTCATAATTTGAATCACCGACACCGCCCTAGTTAATGAAAACGGTTGTACACATACCTTCACACAAACAGCACGACACCGCCCTAGTTAATGAAAACGGTTGTACACATACCTTCACACAAACAGCACGACACCGCCCTAGTTAATGAAAACGGTTGTACACATACCTTCACACAAACAGCACGACACCGCCCTAGTTAATGAAAACGGTTGTACACATACCTTCACACAAACAGCACGACAGTGGAGACGAGAAGCGTTGTCACTGCAACTGCACATGATGTCGGAAGTCTTTAACCCTCGTCAAGACACGGCGTCCTGCTCTCTCTCCTTTAGCAATGGGCCAAAATGTCGACTGCCTGCCGGCAACCTTTGTCTCCAACTGATCAGGTGTTCCGGGACAATCGACTGCGCAGTCAGACATGCGCAGTCGGTCTTGCCCGGACATCTGAATAATCTTAAAGGGCGAGCAACGATTCGGGTCGGGTAGAGTCAAATTACTGGTTACTTCCCTTTCACTGGTAAATTTTCGTCACCCGAATCTCCGATGTCTCACCGGACCTTTCCTCAGCAGAAACATCACGAGGCGGACCCACTGAGTTCTGTGACAAACAGGTCAGTGTGATTTCATGATCACTGATGTCACTTGGTGGGAAATAAAATTATCTCTTGTATACTAACATGAATGAATCATCAAAAAATGAGAAGTATACACTAAGCTATACTAGAATATTTCACAAGTAACAAAGTAGACATTGCGGCTAAAGCCTTCACCAGCACAGGAAAAACAAACACAAACCGACACAACTGCATGATAAACACAACATGAAAATAAACATATAAAAGTTACTTATGTGTTCCCATGTTGTGGGCTGGACAAGTCTTTTTTCCCAATGGTAATGATGTTTACTAAAGCTTGACTTTACAATGTCAAGTACTCAGTCTCTATCAGTCTCCGAACCCTTGCCCACATTAGAGAACAGTTAGTCACTTGTAGTATAGTCTGTGCCACAAATCAATGTCACGACTGAAGTTGCCACTTTACACACAGAACTGTGCACATCCATGTGATTCTATGACCACCATCTGTCCACTTTACACACACAACTGTGCACATCCATGTGATTCTATGACCACCATCTGTCCACTTTACACACACAACTGTGCACATCCATGTGATTCTATGACCACCATCTGTCCACTTTACACACACAACTGTGCACATCCATGTGATTCTATGACCACCATCTGTCCACTTTACACACAGAACTGTGCACATCAGTGTGATTCTATGACTACCATCTGTCCACTTTACACACACAACTGTGCACATCAGTGTGATTCTATGACTACCATCTGTCCACTTTACACACAGAACTGTGCACATCAGTGTGATTCTATGACTACCATCTGTCCACTTTACACACACAACTGTGCACATCAGTGTGATTCTATGACTACCATCTGTCCACTTTACACACACAACTGTGTACACCCATGTGATTCTATGACTACCATCTGTCCACTTTACACACACAACTGTGTACATCAGTGTGATTCAATGACCACCATCTGTCCACTTTACACACAGATCTAATGTACATTAAATCAATGGCCAACTTTCTAATCTGGCCACTTGTGACTGTTTATTTACCATACAAGAGTGTGGGTAACATCAGCTTCAAGTACATAGTTTATTCATGTTTCATATTTCAATTACCTGTGTATACTGGCAGCCAAGTTTATTCATGTTTCATATTTCAAAATTATATAATATGACAAGCATAAAAATCAAATCATCATCATCATGTGCCATGCCAATAAGCGTGGGCGGTCATGTTTTGCCATCTCACGCGATCACCAGAGTCATGGATCAGCTCTGTGTTTTTATCTCGACCATGCCACCTGACTAAGCCATCCAGATATTTATTTCTCTGCTTTCCACTTGTTCTCATCCCCTCAGTCTGGTCACTTGTCACCAAGTTCTCTAGTTTATTTTGTCTTATAATGTGTCCAAAATATTTTGACTGTCTACGTCTAATTTACGGTTTTCATTTATTTCTTGTAGGACTTGGTGATTGGTTTTTCTATCTGTCCATGGTATTTTTTGTATTTTCCTCAGAAACCACATTTCCCCTGCCATCAGATGTTTTTCAGTTGTCTGCTCATTGTCCACACTTCACATCCATACACAAGTACAGGTTCTATGCAGCACTTCAACACTCCTTTTCTCTTTGCATCTGACATCTTTTTATTGGTCAGAATGTTTTCCGTCTTGCAAAAGGCTACCTTTGCCATGGCAAATCTATTGTTCTAATCTAAAAGCAAAAGGTGACCACAATAGATCGATGCTGCAATATTTGCCGACCTGGGGCCAGGCAACATGTGACTGCTTTATTTCTGCAGATGTTACATAATTGAATATGTGTGTACAAATATTATGCTTTTTTCACAGACTAAACTTTGCCACAGACTAAACTTTGCCACAGACTAAACTTTGTCACAGACTAAACTTTGCCACAGACTAAACATTGCCACAGACTAAACTTTGCCACAGACTAAACATTGCCACAGACTAAACTTTGTCACAGACTAAACTTTGCCACAGACTAAACTTTGCCAAAGACTAAACTTTGTCACAGACTAAACTTTGTCACAGACTAAACTTTGCCACAGACTAAACTTTGCCACAGACTAAACTATGTCACAGACTAAACTTTGCCACAGACTAAACTTTGTCACAGACTAAACTATGTCACAGACTAAACTTTGTCACAGACTAAACTATGTCACAGACTAAACATTGCCACAGACTAAACTTTGCCACAGACTAAACATTGCCACAGACTAAACTTTGTCACAGACTAAACTTTGCCACAGACTAAACTTTGTCACAGACTAAACTTTGTTACAGACTAAACTATGTCACAGACTAAACATTGCCACAGAATAAACTTTGTTACAGACTAAACTTTGCCACAGACTAAACTTTGTCACAGACTAAACTTTGTCACAGACTAAACTATGTCACAGCCTAAACTTTGTCACAGCCTAAACTTTGTCACAGCCTAAACTTTGTCTCAGACTAAACTTTGTCTCAGACTAAACTTCAAGTGTTGTTCTTCATGAACTGTTGTAATTCTAGTGGATGGGTTGTACCTGGGAGAAATGCAGGACAGAGTGCCCCAGATTGATGACCCGTACGCAACCAATGCCTACCTGAGTGGTCTGTTGCACTCCAGCAAGTACCGGATATTCATCAGTGCTCGTACAATAGCAGGCCGTGGTGAGCGCTTCTTTATTGAGGTCATGACAACTAAACCAGGACGTGAGTAATTTATTATCTCTAGTTTTACTCTTTATTTATTACAGCACCATTTGTTGTGATCAGTTTACTTGTACTCTCTGTTTTAATTTGATTGGGAATCATTTTGTAAATATTTGCTGTTCTGCAGTATGTCCGCTTTAAATTGCACTTTTGTTCATTTGTGCTTGTTCTTGTGTGCCCTGATGGTGGACATGACCATTTGTTGTCTGTTCTCGTGTGCCCTGATGGTGGAAATGATCATTTGTTGTCTGTTCTCATGTGCCCTGATGGTGGAAATGACCATTTGTTGTCAATTCTCGTGTGCCCTGATGGTGGAAATGACCATTTGTTGTCTGTCCTCGTATGCCCTGATGGTGGAAATGACCATTTGTTGTCTGTCCTCGTGTGTGCTGATGGTGGAAATAAATATTTGTTGTCTGTTCTCGTGTGCCCTGATGGTGGAAATGACCATTTGTTGTCTGTTCTCATGTGCCCTGATGGTGGAAATGACCATTTGTCACATGCATCCATTGTAGACAAACATTTACTGCACAAATTGATCTCTTCAGTCACATTTGCTGCCACCATAGGTGTAGTTATTATGCATTTTGTAAATGAACGAACGAACGAACGAACGAAAATCTTTATTTTCAAAGGGTTAAAAATTGGGCACGCAGGCCCGTCTGACACTCTGCCCTTCTTCTCTATTTCCTCTCATACATTCTTTCATTCAACATCTCTTATGAAGCAATTCTGTGACAACAAAAGAACAATAAGCATTAAAACACATGAAAAATCATCAGTAATACATGACTCGTTGAGGCAATGTTTAACATGGGCATCATAAATACCCAAGGTGGGTGTAACGTGCCATATATATGGGATTTTTTTGGGTTTTTGGGGCTAGTTGTCGTTCGAGATAATTTACCACGAAGCACAATGTAGCACACTATCATCTATCAAGAGGCAAGGTGCCGGTGACCAGTGAGTCTATCAGACTGAATGATGTTTTCAGTTTTGTTTTGATCTAGATTTCTCATTATTAAAAAGAGAAAGTGAAAAAGTCACGTACAGATATCTGTTTCCTAAATAAAACCCTGTGAATGTAAAAATATTTTCTCTCTCAGAGCCTCGTATGCCTCGCTTCACCATCTCAAATGTTGATACAATGTCCTTCAATGTCAGTTGGTGGATCAACGCGTATGCTTCATCTGGCACAGTTGTGTTTGTGGAGTACAGGAAATCAGGTGAGTGGTATTATAAGACATTCAGAGTGAGTGACGTATTTGTAATTTCAAAAATCAGTGCATATTGTACAACATAATAGTATGTGACTGTAATCAAATTTAACATGTCACATACTACCCATACAACTGTGCGATTGTGAATCATGGACATTTAAAAAGTTTAGAAAGTGGGAGTTATAGAGAGATGATTTCCTTGTAGAATGTAAAGAATCCCACAGACAGCAAAGAATCCCATGGACAGCAAAGAAGACCGACATACAGGTCCTATGAGAGGTAAATCCAAAAAGGCAGATAGTTATCCACATCTGGATGTGAATTTTGTGTGATGAGGGGTTAGGAGAACATCTGACAACTGGGATAATTAAAGATATTAGAGGTTGGCAGATGGAGAAAATGGTGAATGAGTTGGCCAAGTGACAAGGGAGACAATGTGGTGACAAGGGAGATGATCAGCCAAGTGACAAGGAAGACTTTTTGGTGGCAAGGGAGATGATCAGCCATGTGTAATAGTTTAGTTGCATGACCTTTACAGGACATAGCAGTCAACCCCAGCATTTTGGCTGTTCATGATTCCTGTGCAAGTTTTATGTTCTGTAGTTTGTCATTGCTTTCTGAACAATCAGCACCTATATCTTTTTAGAAAAAGCCAGCACGGCTGTGTTTCGAACCCTGGTATTCTAAGATTACGAATCGCTTCCGTATCCCCTTCACATGTGACAAGGGAGACATTTGGTGGCAAGGGAGATGATCAGCAAACTTATCAAGAGCACACAGGACAGATGTTTGTGGAGTAGCATGATCACCGATGCAACCCAGCACATGATGATTATGAAGATAACAAATAGAAGTATTTCGTTTAGTATTAAACCAGATGTTAATTCCTCTTTCTCTGAATTGAAAAATAGGAAATGGGGCATTTGTCAATGTGTTGATGAGAGAAACAAAACATGGCATGAGATCAAGAATGTCATCATACAAGCTGGATCTGTGGCAAAGGGGTTACTGATGCAATGTGTAATCCTACATACAGCATTCCCTACATACCCGTACGTCTTGTAAGGGGGGGGGGGGGGGGGAGCTGAGTGGTCTTGAGGTATGGTGTCCGCCTTGAATGCTGAAGGTCCTGGGTTCTAGCCCCAGTGAGGACCGGGATTTTTTCACATGGACTCCTAGTAACAAAATTTCCCCTGGTCTCTGAGTAGTGAGATCGGACGCCCATGTGTATTCTTGCGCATGTAAAATAATCCCTTGGCAGTTGGAAATCGAAAAAGAATAGCCTAACGGCGCTGCTCTGGCAAAATTTTGAGTTGAAAATCTACTCAAAGTATTTCAGGATCCTCGCCGGTGCTATGGAGTTTGTGCACTGAGCTGAGATTCTCCAGACTCAGGTTTGAGTTAGGAGTAGAACGGAGCACTTATGGGTTACACCCGTGTGCATGATGTTGATTCGTCAACTAAACTAAACAGCATTCAAAATACAGCTGCGGGCAATTTGGAAGCAGACTGCCTTGTCTTGGTTTCTTAACAATGATGTGAGTGCTGGTTGCTCAGAAAGCAAATGCAAACTACTGAATGTAAACACAGGAATTACAAACAGCCACAGAATGCTGGGGTTGACTGCTACGTTTTTGAAAAAGATATGCAACTAACTTAGTAACATCATGTAAGCTAACAATGTTGGTCCCCTGATATTGTTGATCACATGACCAGATGTAGTAAACAGCAGAGAACTCTGGGAAAGTTTCAAGCAAACAGTTCTGGTGGAAGTTCAGGCAAGAAAGCAGCTATCATAGCAACAGAGAATTTCCTGATTTCTGAGTGCCATTTCCACAGGTTCCATAGCTTGGAACAGGCCAGCAGTTCATGGAGAGAACACACTACATATTTCTGAGTGCCGTATACTTCCACAGGGTCTGTAGTAAAGACATTCCAGCCTGGAGTTGGCTAGGAGTTCACGGAGAGAACACACTACATATTTCTGAGTGCTGTATACTTCCACAGGTTCTGTAGTAAAGACATCCCAGCCTGGAGCAGGCCAGGAGTTCACAGAGAGAACACACTACGTATTTCTGAGGTGTATTTTATTGGTGCACCGATGGCAGTTTGTTCCATGTGCCAATCAGTTCAATTTAAACATTGACTTCTCATTCATAAAGCAAGGGCAAACTACTCACATAAAATTGCCCTAAAAATCAAATGGGGTTGATGGTAACGTCCAGTGATGGGCATGGAACATTTCAAATTGAGAATGGAAACTGAGAGCTCTCCTCACTTCTGCTGGTGGCCAGAATATATTTGGAAATTAGGGCATATTCATGACTTCTTCTTTCAATAAAATCCAGTCAGCCAGCGATAGACAAATATTAACCTGATTTATTTTATGATGTTAGTAACTTCAGAGCAGACGTCTCTGAATGCAATTATAATAAGAAATGAAATATAAGGAAAGCTAAGAATGAGAAGAACACAAAATCTATGTCATGCCTGTACAGGAAGTTGCCAGGGTGGTGTTAACAAATTATTATTTTCTTGGCCCACAGTAAATTAGCCAAACTAGACTTTTTTGGGGTTTAAACTGATGAATTTTGATACAAGTATCCATACATGTGTAACTTCATTATCCATAGATGGATCTGAATGGATAAGAACCACAGATGAGATGGTGAACACATGGAGAAATATTAACAACCTTGAACCTGGGACAACATATGAGGTCAGGATCAAGGCTACTAATGGACCAATCACAGCCGCCTCGGCTATTGAAGATGTCACCACAAAGGGCACATGTAAGTTTCTCAAGTTTCTAGGCTACATTTCATGTCCCTCAATCAGTGCTTGTTTGGGAGCATTCAGTGTCATTTGTTAGACTTAAAGGTTCATGCATTGTCTTGTGTTTGACTGTCCCAGTGTGCAGGTATTAAAGATGGTGGAATTCATCACCATATCTCAGCTTAAAACCCCAAACATGCTGGGCCAATAAGATGGAACCTTCAGTAGTCAGTCTTCCATTGCTCCCTGTCCTCAACCACACACACCAATATGGAACTACTGCATCATGTCCATTGTTTAATGTTCTTAGCCCAGGATTTTCTGTCTTCCTCTTGCCTGTTTGCCCTCAACTATTCCTGGATAATTACCATTGAATGGTGTTGTGATTTTCTGTCTTCCTCTTGCCTGTTTGCCCTCAACTGTTCCTGGATAATTACCATTGAATGGTGTTGTGATTTTCTGTCTTCCTCTTGCCTGTTTGCCCTCAACTGTTCCTGGATAATTACCGTTGAATGGTGTTGTGATTTTCAGTCTTCCTCTTGCCTGTTTGCCCTCATATGTTCCTGTATAATTACCGTTGAATGGTGTTGTGATTTTCTGTCTTCCTCTTGCCTGTTTGCCTTCAACTGTTCCTGGATAATTACCGTTGAATGGTGTTGTGATTTTCTGTCTTCCTCTTGCCTGTTTGCCCTCAACTGTTCCTGGATAATTACCATTGAATGGTGTTGTGATTTTCTGTCTTCCTCTTGCCTGTTTGCCCTCAACTGTTCCTGGATAATTACCGTTGAATGGTGTTGTGATTTTCTGTCTTCCTCTTGCCTGTTTGCCCTCATATGTTCCTGTATAATTACCGTTGAATGGTGTTGTGATTTTCTGTCTTCCTCTTGCCTGTTTGCCTTCAACTGTTCCTGGATAATTACCGTTGAATGGTGTTGTGATTTTCTGTCTTCCTCTTGCCTGTTTGCCCTCAACTGTTCCTGGATAATTACCGTTGAATGGTGTTGTGATTTTCTGTCTTCCTCTTGCCTGTTTGCCCTCAACTGTTCCTGGATAATTACCATTGAATGGTGTTGTGATTTTCTGTCTTCCTCTTGCCTGTTTGCCCTCAACTGTTCCTGGATAATTACCGTTGAATGGTGTTGTGATTTTCTGTCTTCCTCTTGCCTGTTTGCCCTCATATGTTCCTGTATAATTACCGTTGAATGGTGTTGTGATTTTCTGTCTTCCTCTTGCCTGTTTGCCCTCAACTGTTCCTGGATAATTACCATTGAATGGTGTTGTGATTTTCTGTCTTCCTCTTGCCTGTTTGCCCTCATATGTTCCTGTATAATTACCGTTGAATGGTGTTGTGATTTTCTGTCTTCCTCTTGCCTGTTTGCCCTCAACTGTTCCTGGATAATTACCATTGAATGGTGTTGTGATTTTCTGTCTTCCTCTTGCCTGTTTGCCCTCATATCCATCCATCATGTGCCATGCCGGTAAGCGTGGGCGGTCATGTTCTGCCATCTCACTCGATCAACAGAGTCGTGGATCAGTTCCGTGTTTCTGTCTCGACCATGCCACAAGGCTAAGCCATCCAGATACTTGTTTCTAGGTCTTCCCCTTGGTCTGTTCCCCTCGATCTTACCAGTTGTCACCAAGTTCTCCAAATCATTTCTTCTCATAACATGCCCAAAAAATTGTGACTGTCTACGTCTAATGTCTCTGATCAGTTTACGATCTTCATTTGTTTCTTGAAGGACTTGTTCATTGGTCTTTCTGGCTGTCCATGGTATTCTTTGCATTTTCCTCAGAAACCACATTTCTACAGCCATCAGATGTTTTTCAGCCTGGCTGCTCATTGTCCAAGCTTCACATCCATATAAAAGTACAGGTTCTATGTAGCATCTCAACACTCTTTTTCTCGTTTCAATTGACATCTTTTTATTGGTCAGTATGTTTTTCATCTTGCTAAAGGCTACTTTTGCCATGGCGATCCTTGTTCTAATCTCTTCAAGGCATCTCCCATCAGATGTTATTACTGTTCCGAGATAATTGTACCTATTCACTTGTTGAAGAATATTCCCATTTACTTGTATATTACACTGTGGTATTTCGTTCTTCCTAGTGACGACCATAATCTGTGTCTTTTTACAATTTAATTCTAACCCTTGTTGTTCACTGTGTGTAACAACCGCATCTACTAAATTTTGCAGGTCCTGTTCATTGTCTGCAATCAAGACTGTATCATCTGCATATCTAATGTTATTGATGCATCGTCCCCCAATGTTGATTCCTTCCATATTTTCAATATTTCTGAAAATATTTTCACTGTACAGGAAAAACAGATCTGGAGACATTACACATCCCTGTCTCACACCTCTCTTAATAGTCTGATATTGGCTTACTTCATTATCAACTCTTATGGCAGCTTGTTGTTTCCAATATATGTTTTTTACAAGTCTAAGGTCTTTCCCATCAATTTGTAGATCTTCAAGCATCCTTATCATGTTGACATGTCTCACTTTATCAAAAGCCTTTGTGTAGTCAATAAAGCAAAGGTGTAGATCTTTGTTTACTTCTATAGAACGTTCGATTACGGTTCTCAGTATATACACAGCATTTACTGTACCCTTGCCTACTACAAACCCACATTGTTCTTCTCCTATTTCAGGTTGTATTTTCCTCCTAACTCTTTGCATGATAATTCTTAGCAAAATCTTCGTGATGTGACTCATTATACTAATTGTTCGATGTTGATCACATTCCAAGGCTCCTGATTTCTTTGGGATTGCAATAAATACAGAATTACATAACTCATGGGGTATATTTCCAGTATCATATATTGTATTAAGCAGACTGGTAACTTTATCTATTCCATATTCTTCTAAAGCATTAATCATTTCTGTTGTGACGCTGTCTGGACCGGGGGTCTTGCCAGATTTCATATGATTAAGAGCATTCTGAACCTCCGTCTTCAAAATTGCTGGCCCTTCATTGTTATTTTGAACAATATATTGTTCGTCTCTGTTATCGTCATAAAGGTTTTTCACGTAATCTGACCATACATGTAAAATCTGATCTTTTTCTATTACGACTCTTCCATCTTTTGTCTTTAGGCAGCCTGCTGATGTACGTGTTCTTTGATTAGTAATCTCCTGAATTCTTTTGTGCATTAGTTTCGCATTTTTACTGTTGTGTTGTTTTTCAATTTCTCTGCAATTTTTCTCAAGCAATGTTTCTTTAGCCTCCTTACATAAGGTTCTGACTTTTCTGTGAATTTCTTCATATTTGGCAGGATTATGTTTGTTCTGTCTTCTTGTTTCCATTAGTTGTAAAATTTCTTCAGTCATCCATGTCTTACGGCCCACTTTCTTTACTTTTGGAATAGTTTTTTCTGCTGCACAACTGATTGAATTCTTCAGCATTTCCCATTGATCATCTACATCTTGAAATAGGATCTCTAGATCAGACAATAAATCAAATTTGTTCTTTACTTCTATGTTAAAATTATCTTGTATTTCTTTGTCAGTTTTCAATTTGCACAAGTCATATTTAGGGTTTCCTGCTGTATACTTGACTTTCTTTAACTTTACCCTCAATGTGCCAATAATTAATCTGTGATCACTGTAACAGTCTGCATTTGGAACTGTTTTTACAACTGTTAATGCATTTCGAAACCTTTTGCTTATCAGGATGTAATCTATCTGGTTTTTAATCCTGCTGTCTGGACTCCTCCATGTCCATAATCTTCTAGGATGTTGTTTAAACCAGGTGTTTCCTACAACCATTTCTTGTTCTTTTGCCCATTCTACAAGTCTGTAACCTCTTTCATTTCTCTCTCCCAAACCATGGTTGCCTACACTGCATCCATCGCTTTGCTTTCCTATTTTTGCGTTGAAATCATCCATTATGATATTTATTTCTGATTTTTTACAGTTCTTCAAAGCAGACTCCATGTTCCAGAGCCCTCATATGTTCCTGTATAATTACAGTTGAATGGTGTTGTGATTTTCTGTCTTCCTCTTGCCTGTTTGCCCTCAACTGTTCCTGGATAATTACCATTGAATGGTGTTGTGATTTTCTGTCTTCCTCTTGCCTGTTTGCCCTCATATGTTCCTGTATAATTACCGTTGAATGGTGTTGTGATTTTCTGTCTTCCTCTTGCCTGTTTGCCTTCAACTGTTCCTGGATAATTACCATTGAATGGTGTTGTGATTTTCTGTCTTCCTCTTGCCTGTTTGCCTTCAACTGTTCCTGTATAATTACCGTTGAATGGTGTTGTGATTTTCTGTCTTCCTCTTGCCTGTTTGCCCTCAACTGTTCCTGGATAATTACCATGGAATGGTGTTGTGATTTTCTGTCTTCCTCTTGCCTGTTTGCCTTCAACTGTTCCTGTATAATTACCGTTGAATGGTGTTGTGATTTTCTGTCTTCCTCTTGCCTGTTTGCCCTCAACTGTTCCTGGATAATTACCATTGAATGGTGTTGTGATTTTCTGTCTTCCTCTTGCCTGTTTGCCCTCAACTGTTCCTGGATAATTACCGTTGAATGGTGTTGTGATTTTCTGTCTTCCTCTTGCCTGTTTGCCCTCAACTGTTCCTGGATAATTACCATGGAATGGTGTTGTGATTTTCTGTCTTCCTCTTGCCTGTTTGCCTTCAACTGTTCCTGTATAATTACCGTTGAATGGTGTTGTGATTTTCTGTCTTCCTCTTGCCTGTTTGCCCTCAACTGTTCCTGGATAATTACCATTGAATGGTGTTGTGATTTTCTGTCTTCCTCTTGCCTGTTTGCCCTCCACTGTTCCTGGATAATTACCATGGAATGGTGTTGTGATTTTCTGTCTTCCTCTTGCCTGTTTGCCTTCAACTGTTCCTGTATAATTACCGTTGAATGGTGTTGTGATTTTCTGTCTTCCTCTTGCCTGTTTGCCCTCAACTGTTCCTGGATAATTACCATTGAATGGTGTTGTGATTTTCTGTCTTCCTCTTGCCTGTTTGCCCTCAACTGTTCCTGGATAATTACCATTGAATGGTGTTGTGATTTTCTGTCTTCCTCTTGCCTGTTTGCCCTCAACTGTTCCTGGATAATTACCATTGAATGGTGTTGTGATTTTCTGTCTTCCTCTTGCCTGTTTGCCCTCAACTGTTCCTGGATAATTACCATTGAATGGTGTTGTGATTTTCTGTCTTCCTCTTGCCTGTTTGCCCTCAACTGTTCCTGGATAATTACCGTTGAATGGTGTTGTGATTTTCTGTCTTCCTCTTGCCTGTTTGCCCTCAACTGTTCCTGGATAATTACCATGGAATGGTGTTGTGATTTTCTGTCTTCCTCTTGCCTGTTTGCCCTCAACTGTTCCTGGATAATTACCGTTGAATGGTGTTGTGATTTTCTGTCTTCCTCTTGCCTGTTTGCCCTCATATGTTCCTGTATAATTACCGTTGAATGGTGTTGTGATTTTCTGTCTTCCTCTTGCCTGTTTGCCTTCAACTGTTCCTGGATAATTACCGTGGAATGGTGTTGTGACATGGCTAGAATTATCTTTCATGGCTAGAATTATCTTTCATGGCTAGAATTATCTTTCATGGCTAGAATTATCTTTCATGGCTAGAATTATCTTTCATGGCTAGAATTATCTTTCATGGCTAGAATTATCTTTCATGGCTAGAATTATCTTTCATGGCTAGAATTGTCTTTCATGGCTAGAATTATCTTTCATGGCTAGAATTATCTTTCATGGCTAGAATTATCTTTCATGGCTAGAATTATCTTTCATGGCTAGAATTATCTTTCATGGCTAGAATTATCTTTCATGGCTAGAATTATCTTTCATGGCTAGAATTATCTCTGTGTAAGCATTGATCTATTTATATTTACTTAATTGCAGTGGGTGCTTGCACTGGCAGAAAGGTTAGGAAGTTGCCCTGGCAATGTCATGTGTGTGGTCAGATGATAGTTTGAAACCTGCGCTCATTGCTCACTACAGGAGGGAAGACTGGCCAGTTAATCCTCTGCAGTTAGGCCTGAAAAATGTGAGGTCCTAACTCTTCACATACCCACAGAGAGGTTTCTGCTGCAGGACTGAAAGCATACCTAATCATGCATACTCTTCTATTGTCGCTTAAAAGTGCAACCTGATGTCGCACTTTTAAACGACAACAGGTTTCTGCTAGATGACTGAAAGCAGACCTAATCATGCACAGGACTGAAAGCAGACCTAATCATGCACAGGACTGAAAGCAGACCTAATCATGCACAGGACTGAAAGCAGACCTAATCATGCACAGGACTGAAAGCAGACCTAATCATGCACAGGACTGAAAGCAGACCTAATCATGCACAGGACTGAAAGCAGACCTAATCATGCACAGGACTGAAAGCAGACCTAATCATGCACAGGACTGAAAGCAGACCTAATCATGCACAGGACTGAAAGCAGACCTAATCATGCACAGGACTGAAAGCAGACCTAATCATGCACAGGACTGAAAGCAGACCTAATCATGCACAGGACTGAAAGCAGACCTAATCATGCAGGTATACAACTACAGGACATATTTTGGCTCGAAATGTTCTTTGACAATGTGGACAAAGAATGCTTGACGTATCTGGAGGAGGATTTCCTGCAGTGGTTTTTCTTTCCTGCCTTTTCTTCACAGCTCTTGCAGTCCTGGTTGCCTCACATATGACTGCACCCTTGCATAATGATGTACACCACGAATTTCGGTCTCTGGCTGCAGCCTCCCAGGTGTCATGAGGAATTCCAAAAGCATTCAGTGAAATTTTCAGTGTCTTTAAAACGTTTCCTCTGGCCACCTTGGGAGCGTTTACCACAATGCAGCTCGCAGTAAAAAATTTGTTTAGGGAGCCTGTGATCTGGCATAAGAGTTAAGTGACTAGCCCAGCGAATCTGATTGTTCATTAGTAGAGGATACTGGACATGGACACTCTTTCTAGAACTTCAGTGTCTGGGATCTTGTCTTTCCATTTAATCTTCAATAGCTTCCTAAGGCAGACTGTGTGGAAGTGGTTTAATTTCCTAACATGTCGCTAGTATGCAAGTATAAAGCTGGCTGGAACTGTTCCAGTAATGGTTTCATTTCGGCAAGCTCTGAGGAATGTCATCAACAGACATGATATTAAGCTACTCTTCTTTTCTCCCATAATGCAGTTTGTGCACAGAGTAATGTCTGACATTCTCCACACAGCCATTGCAGGAGGCAGCATGGAAATATCACATTTGAGAATAAAAGTTGTTGATGCTTTAATGAGTCCCACACCGAAGAAATCAGCCAATAGCAAACAAGCACGGTCAGAGTCTGGAATCCACAGGGTAAAAGGAATATTGGGGAAACTTAAAAAACAAAAAACATGGCTTGGGGGAGTGAATTGGAAATGAAATCTGTAAAATACCAGCAACATTATTTCATCTTTACATAACTTATGAGGCTAATTGAGAACAACAACAAAAGTATCAATATATGCACAATTAAGGCATGGGAAATGTGCAAAAATCATGACTGCATGACTCACTGATATGAATTACTGGTATATCAGTTGTTATTAGCCATGGGAGACATATTGTACTACCAATTGGAGACTGACTATTATACAATGGTTTTGTTATTATTATTATTATTATTATTATAGTTATTATTATTATTATTATAGTTATTATTATTATTGATATTATTATTATTATTATTATTATGAAGGGGGAAGGTATTCTGATCAGAGATAGTGTTCTAATAGTTTGCGATTGTATGTATAGGGATTGATTTTTCATGGAAGATTGTTCCACGGCTGAGTTGCGGAGTACGTTAAGCTCATTTTGTATAAGTCTATCCTAGGCTTTGGGACATGTAATATAAGTATGAAGATGGACGTGGCTGCTATCCTAGTGATTTCTCAAGTGTGTTGATGTTGAATTCACATGTGTTAGATGTATTGTCTGGTGCAGCGATTCTATTGATAGTTTCCATTCTTATTTATATTTTATGGACAATGGTGTATCATTGTATTTCCAGCGATGGCTTCAGCACTGATTGGCAACATTGGCTGGTTTATTGGGATGATTCTGACTATTCTTCTGCTGGCGGCACTGGTCATTTGCTTTGCCGCCTGCTACAACAAAGGGTTCCGCTTTGCTCAGAAGAATGGGCTATCTTACCATGACAGGGGAGATCACAGAGGCTCTTACACTGGTAGATATGATAGTAAGCTTTCTTAAGCCTGCAATTTCTGCTTCTATTCCATAATCAACTTTGTGCCTTACCACTAACAGTTAAACTGATTTATTTTGCTTTATTTGAGATTAATTTCTTCATTTCTTGATTAAGCAAATGTGCATATTGTTGGAGATGGTTCCAGCATTCATCAAGACTTTCTGGTTCTATATTAGAAATTGATCTACAATGGCAGGATGACATCTACAATAGGATATCTGTTGCATGACATCTGTAGTAGGATATATGTTACATGATATTTGCAATTTTATATCTGTTTCATGGCATCTGCAATTTTATATCTATTACATGACATCTGCTATAAGATATCTGTTACATGAAATCTGCTATAAGATATCTGTTACAAGACATCTACAATAGAATATGTTTCATGACATTTGCAATAGGATATATGTTACAGGACATCTACAATAGGATAACTAATACATGACATCAGCAGTAGGATATCTGTTACATGACATCTGCAGTACGATATCCAATACATGAAATTTGTAATGTTGTTTGTCCATCAAGAATGATGATGACCATTCATGTCATCCAGTGGGGTTGAAAGTATCGAGCCATGAGTTCTAAGATGGCTGATAAGGCCTATTTTGGCTTGAAATGTTTTTTGACAATGTGGACAAAGAATGCTTGATGTTCCAGGAGGAGGATCTCCTGCAGTGGTTTTTCTGTCCTGCCTTTTCTTCACAGCTCTTGCAGTCCTGGTTGCCTCACATATGACTGCACCCTTGCGTAATGATGCACGCCACGAATTTCGGTCTCTGGCTGCAGTCTTCCAGGTGTCAAGATGAATTCCAAAAGCATTCAGAGAGATTTTCAGAGTGTCTTTAAAGCGTTTCCTCTGGCCACCTTGGGAGCGTTTACCACAATGCAGCTCACCATAAAATATTCGTTTAGGGAGCCTGTGATCTGGCATGTGAGAAGTGACCAGCCCAGCGAATCTGATTCTTCATTAGTAGAGTGTGGATACTGGGCATGGATGCTCTTTCTAGGACTTCAGTGGCTGGGATCTTGTCTTGCCATTTAATCTTCAGTAGCTTCCTAAGACAGACTGTGTGGAAGTGGTTTAATTTCCTAGCGTGTCGCTGATAAACAGTCCAGGTTTCACAAGCATATAGCAGTGTGGATAATACAACTGCTTTGTAGACTTTCAGCTTTGTTTGCAGGCTTATTCCATTTCTGTCCCATACAGATACAATGCAAACACAATGAAATCTGCAATAGGATATCTGCTATATGACATCTACAGTAGGATATCTGCTATATGACATCTACAGTAGGATATCTGCTATATGACATCTACAGTAGGATATCTGCTATATGACATCTACAGTAGGATATCTGCTATATGACATCTGCAGTAGGATATCTGCTATATGACATCTGCAGTAGGATATCTGTTATATGACATCTGCAGTAGGATATCTGTTATATGACATCTGCAGTAGGATATCTGCTATATGACATCTGCAGTAGGATATCTGCTATATGACATCTACAGTAGGATATCTGCTATATGACATCTGCAGTAGGATATCTGCTATATGACATCTGCAGTAGGATATCTGTTATATGACATCTGCAGTAGGATATCTGTTATATGACATCTGCAGTAGGATATCTGTTATATGACATCTGCAGTAGGATATCTGTTATATGACATCTGCAGTAGGATATCTGTTATATGACATCTGCAGTAGGATATCTGCTGTATGACATCTGCAGTAGGATATCTGCTATATGACATCTGCAGTAGGATATCTGCTATATGACATCTGCAGTAGGATATCTACTGAGAGATCTAATGCAGCCCGTATGTTATGGGAGATGTCTTGTTACAGTCTGTTCTGAGACATACACTACATGGCATCATCTACTGAAGGAGCCAGATGACAGAGACATACACTACATGGCATCATCTACTGAAGGAGCCAGATGACAGAGACATACACTACATGGCATCATCTACTGAAGGAGCCAGATGACAGAGACATGACACTACATGACATCATCTACTGAAGGAGCCGGATGACAGAGACATACACTACATGGCATCATCTACTGAAGGAGCCAGATGACAGAGACATACACTACATGGCATCATCTACTGAAGGAGCCAGATGACAGAGGCCTACACTACATGGCATCATCTACTGAAGGAGCTAGATGACAGAGGCGTACACTACATGGCATCATCTACTGAAGGAGCTAGATGACAGAGGAGCTGCTTGTGATGATATGCTGCACTGGCACCTTGCTGTCTGACAGATGATAGTTCGTGACACTGTACTTCAAATAAAAGGCATAATAACCTTTCCATAGCACACTGCCTGGGCATAATTTAAAGACCATGTGTTGCCCTTGCAGCATGATCCATATCTCGGCCTGCCTAGTTTTCTCCAGAGGAAAGGTAACATCAGCACACCTGGAACAAGACCAGCTGCAGAATCTGTCGGATAAGCAGAGCAATGCTCTAACTGTCCGCCTGTCGGAGCTTCAATCCTAGACCAGTTGCCATATATGCTATAGGACACCTACACCAATAAATACATTACAGGTCATTTGTGAAGTATATTCATGATAGGAATTTTGCTGCAGGACAAAGTAATTGTGTCTGTATGATCATGTGTCTTATTGTTTGTATCACTGACAACATTTTGCTGGATCAAGCACATTTGTTTGTGATGTTTTCTCCAGATACCGCCCGTATGGCTCATGGCTCACAGCAGTTTGGACCAGAGCCAGCTGGATACAGTAATGACTACTATGATGACAGAGAGTGAGTTATGTTTGTCCTTATTATTAGTAGTGTCCTTCTTAATATATTTTACCTCCCAGCTAACATATTTGTCCATTAATTTAATATGTTTGACCTATTTATTAATGCTTTTATTTGTGCTTGTTTACTAATTGTCCAGGATTCAGTCATATGCTAACCAAAATTAGTTATGTGTAATTGTAAAAATTTACCACATGAAAATATTTTATAGTTCTGGTGCAAAATGGCTCAAGGACTGAATATAGTGATCTATGCTGGGGTCACCTCCAATAACTGAAATGAAAGAAAAACAAATTCTAGCAATTATCAAAATGTTGGCACATTTGATCATTTAGTGTGGTTTGGTTGGTTTGCAACTCTCTAGAAGACTGAGTTTAATTAAAATATTGCAGGATTTCTTGCCTGACATTGTTCGCAGCATCTCGTCAGGTGCATACAGCAGAGGTACATTTGATTTTATGTGGGACATTGAGTGCTACTTTGACTGAAATATTATGTACATCGTCACTGACATTGCGTGAATGTGTAGAACATTATATCCACGGAAGTCTATCTGTGTACACAGTAATGGCTGGAATTGACTAATAGATATTACTGCGTACACAGTAATGGCTGGAATTGACTAATAGATATTAGTGTGTACACGGAAGGACTTCCTGCTCAGTGTTAGACTTCTGGGGTGACCTTATTCTCTCCCTGTTTTTTGCTACAGCTACAATGATATTGTTACAGCTACAATGATACTGTTACATCTACAATGATATTGTTACAGCTACAATGATATTGTTACAGCTACAATGATATTGTTACAGCTACAATGATACTGTTACATCTACAATGATATTGTTACAGCTACAATGATATTGTTACAGCTACAATGATAATGTTACAGCTACAATGATATTGTTACAGCTACAATGATATTGTTACAGCTACAATGATATTGTTACAGCTACAATGATATTGTTACAGCTACAATGATATTGTTGCAGCTACAATGATATTGTTACAGCTACAATGATATTGTTACAGCTACAATGATATTGCTACAGATACAATATTTCTACAGCTACAATGATAATGTTACAGCAACAATGATATTGTTACAGCTACAATGATATTGTTACAGCTACAATGATATCGTTAAAGCTACAATGATATTGTTACAGCTACAATGATATTGTTACAGCTAAAATGATATTGCTACAGATACAATGATATTGCTACAGATACAATATTTCTACAGCTACAATGATAATGTTACAGCAACAATGATATTGTTACAGCTACAATGATATTGTTACAGCTACAATGATATTGTTACAGCTACAATGATATTGTTACAGCTACAATGATATTGTTACAGCTACAATGATATTGTTACAGCTAAAATGATATTGTTACAGCTAAAATGATATTGTTACCACTATAATGATATTGCAACAATTACAATGATATTGCTACAACTCCAACAATATTATTATGACAATTTGCGATGACCTAATTCTCTCCATGTTTTCTGTCTACAGCTACAACGATGTTGATGAGGCAGATGAAGGTGGGTTTAGAAAGGTCCTCCAGAGCTACCACAATGGTGACACACAGAAGCATGATTCCCACCACCTGCCCAACGACAACCATCAAGGTTACAGTGACAGAGCATCTGAACAGTTTGATGCGGAGGAAAATCAGCATGAACAAAATGACCGTTACAGCAATGTCGACTTGGATGACAACACCTGGCAAACACCAGCCAGTAGATATGGAGACACTGAGTATTACAATGATAACAGAGATGAAAGCTTCGCTACTTATGACAGCCAGTATGATGATCATGAGAACTACAATTCTGACCATCGCCAGGGCAACAGAATTGACCATGACCCTTATTATAATATTGGATCCAGCATTGCTTCTAGCACTGCCAGCCTCAGCAGTAAGCCAGGGTCATCAACATTTGTTTAGAGAGTACATTTTGTTGTCATTGACATTTGTTAGAGAATACATTCTGTTGTCATTGATGAGTTCAATAAGCATTGTGTACATTTGTTTAGAGAGTACATTTTGTTATTGATGAATTAAATAAACATTTGTATATTTGTTTAGAGAGTACATTCTGTTGTTATTGATGAGTTGAACAAACATTTGTATATTTGTTTAAAGATTACATTCTGTAGTCATTGATAAATTGCACAGGCAAGATGTACATTTGATTAGAGAGTACATTCTGTTGTCATTGATGAATTGCACAGATAGGTTTTACATCTGTAATAGCCTAGAAATATGGATGTTTTTTGGTTATTTGTAATTTAGTTGATAAATCTGCAATATTGAATCATGTAATACCATGGATAATTTGTGTAAAATGTTATAAAAGCATTAAACTATCTCACACAATCACCAGAGTCGTGGATCTGTGTTCTTGTCTCGACCATGCCATATGGCCAAGTTATCCAGATAATTACTTCTTGATAGTTGCCACCAAGTTCTTTAGCTTGCTTCTTTTCATAACGTGCCCAAAATATTTTGACTGTCTGCGTCTAATTTCTCTAATCAGTTTACAGTTGTCATTAGCTTCTTGTATTACTTGTGCCATCACATCACCTTCATCATAAACTAGCTATCCACTCAGAGTTGCAGCAGTGATGAGTCTATCAGCCTGTTCATTGCTCTGCACATTTGCATGCCATGGGCAGACAATCTATGATAAACTGACGATCTCATCCTGTTGTGCATTCATCATTGATTGTAATCTTTGCCTGACATGTAGTTTTGTAAGATAATACAGTAATGTAAAAGATGATAATTGAAGAATGGACAATAAAGATAGAGTTATGTACTTTACATACATACATCTGAATGGTGGATGAAACTAAAGGGCAAGCTGAAGGAAATGTCCAAACCTGGCATACTTCAACAAAACCTGCCCAAAGAAAAAGTATGGGAATCGACTGACCTGACATCGTTAGCAACAAGGGATTGTTTACAGGCAACAGCCAATCAGATAACACCATTACAAACGCTGGTTTTTCATTGGTTACATTTTTAGATGAAATTCAAAGACCATCATGCAGTTGTCGCATATGGACTACAGAAAAGAGGTATAAGTGAAGTCATTCAGTGATGACTCGGTGAAGATTTGTGGTAGCTGATATGGAGAAACCAGGACATGTTTGAGACACCTGGCATTCAGCCAGGGACACAGCAAGGTGGAGGGAGTCTGTTGTTGCTTTACAGGATGTGAGAACATGATTATCAATATGTCGGTTATAATTTCAATGGCTCAGCAGAAGGCTGATAGGAGAAGCGTAAGCATATTCTATTAATAGCATATGTATTTAGCACATTTAATGCTACAGAAATAATACACTGTGTCACAAGACAGTAAAATACAAAATGTTAACAATAGAAGTAAAAAATAAAACCAGAACTTCACCATTTATCCAAAAAGAAACTTCATCATCATCCCGTGCCTTGCAGGCTGGCGTGGGCGATCATGCCTCTTCACAAATAGCGATCTCTGGCGGTTTGGATCAATTCACATGTTGACTCCCTTCCATGCCATGACAAAGACTTTCAAGCATTTTCTCATGCTGTCTTCATTTATCTGTCTTTCCACA
Organism: Cepaea hortensis; assembly: GCA_963921405.1. Classification (NCBI taxonomy): domain Eukaryota; kingdom Metazoa; phylum Mollusca; class Gastropoda; order Stylommatophora; family Helicidae; genus Cepaea; species Cepaea hortensis. Next base: position 99,115,497 of record OY992891.1, read on the forward strand.
AATATTTTCGGGTGTCCCAATGTTTCCAGATTTGGTCTTCTCATAATGTGGCCAAAAAATAATAACCGTTCCTTTCTGACGTTTGTGATGAGTTGTCTTTGTGACTTAGCTTCCCTTAAAATGTTCATATTGCTCATTTTGGCGTTACAATTAATTTTCAGAATTCCTCTGGCTTATCCGTATAAAAGTGTAAAATGGACAAATGATTTTGTGTGTTGAGATAAAAGATCTGCGTTTATCCAAATGTACATTTCATGTTTACCCAATATGTTATGATGTTCTACAGTTAACATGTATTAATAACAAACTCCAATTTTCAGTATTAACATTTTAATATTTCTTCAAATTTACAAATACTATTTATGGTGTTTTATAAATATTACAAATAATGAATTACTATATTATTCCTTTGCTTTTGACCCTCTCATTTGTATCACTGCATGTAAGCACTATAAAAGTCAAACTGTTCAGATGTTTGTGTCTATTTATGAATGTTATGTGAATGCAAGCATGTGTGTGGAAACTATGTTGTAATTCTTCCTCAGAGTTGGTCGTAATTGTGGCATCATCTGCCAGAAGTAACTCTCTGATCAGTACCCTCCTAATTTTGGTCTTGACCTTTAATCTCTGAGCATTGTAGAGGGCGCCATCTGAGCATTAATGAATGTAAATAACACCACTCTGATCATGAAAGGTATGCCATAGGGGAGTTAGGGCTCACAGGCGAGTTAGGGCTCACAGGCCAGTTAGACTCATTGTTCATAAATAGTATGCCTATGTCTGATACGCGTTTTGATTGTCACTGGCAGATATATGGGAACAAACCATATTTGGGTCAACACCGATGATCCCGCCACAGCGCTACAAGCAACTGTAGAACTCTCATCGTGGCGCTGACTGTCAATTATCTTTCTGACTGTGTCATGTTTCTGTGCATCATTGATGGACTAGCACCTTCCTGACTGGCCGTGCTGTGGTCTTCTCATTGTGATTAATTCTCTCATTGTCTTGCGTTAGGTTTCAATTCTTTTACTGCACTATTCATGACAACTAGTGATTTTGATCAAACTCAACACATCTTGAATAACGCAGCACGGGTACAGTTTTATACTTCTCTTGTCTCCGAATACTGTACGAATTACATTATCATTTACACCACATTTCACTTAAACACAATATTCAGAGATTACAGTGTTACACACTCTAAGTACAAAAGTGGGGGAACAATATATGGCCATTCTACTGGACTCAGAACCAGGTCTGACACTGGCCCTGGCTCTCATCTGACTTCCTGAAAGTGACATTTTGTCCTCTCACAAAACATCTGGAGCGCTTTTGTCACCCATGCCGTGGTGGGTCACTTCACACGGTCTCCTCATGCAGCCAGCGTTTGTTACAACTCATGCCATATTCCAGGCCTGTATAAACTGGACCATGGAACGTTATATTTCAATTAGGGGTGTACCGGATTTCGGCTCCGGCAAATCCGGAATCCGGCCATTTTTACAAATCCGGCTTCGGCTCCGGCCAGATCTCACTTCATAAATCCGGCCAAATCTGGCTCCGGCCGGATTTTAAAAATTTGAATCCGGCACAGCCCTAGTGAAAACACTCATGGCTTTCCTTCAGAAAGAAGGTAGTGATGCTGGGATAAAAACTATGAAAGCAGCCCTGCTTGAAGCTGTTAGCAGCAGATTTGCGGACATTGAATCCAACAGTATTTACACCTGTGCCACACTACTGGATCCTCGATTCAAGCTGTGCTTCTTCTCCGAACGTGGTAGAAGTGATGCACGAGCCCATCTGCTGTTAGCAGCTAACTCCATTATTGATTCAGCAAACACAGTCAGTCCACAGGATCCATCAGCTACTAGTAGTAGTAGTAGTACTAATGTTTTGACTTCTGTGAGCACTGCCACACAGTACGAGTCCAGCCTTTGGAGCTGTTTTGACACAATTGTCGAGGAAAATCCCACCACAGATCGTTCTGCAAGTGCCGAAGGCAATAGCATTAACACTGAGGTGACACAGTACCTGTCAGAGCCACTTCAAACTCGACAGTCAGATCCAGTTTCATGGTGGCATGCCAATAAGCAAAGATTTCCAAGTATGGCTAGACTGGCGCAGGCATTTCTTGCACCATCACCTATAAGTGTGCCATCGGAAAGGCTGTTCAGTACTGCAGGAGACATTATCACTGACCACCGTAGTAGCCTTTTACCACAAAATGCGGAGACGTTGATTTTCCTGAAATACAACTCGTCCCTTCTTGACTCTGAGAGTTCAACTTCACAGCCATAATGAAGACTGACTGACTGAAATAGTGAAATTACTGAATGAATGTATTTCAATAAATTCAATCTGTTCAATGTACTGTTGTTGTGAGTTGTAACTGAGCTGCCAATTTGCCAACTGAAAACAATGTGAAAACTAACAACTGAAACTGAAAACTAAAAATTAAAATTACTAAATTAGCATTATTTGCTTATGTATTATGTTTCATCTTGAACTTATGGAACTTAATATTACTTAATTACTTATTCTAATTTAACTGTAATTATTTTACATTTAAATGATTTAATATGAGTATATGTCATCATTGTCATGTCTATAGTAATGAACTGCAGTAATGAACAGTCGAGTGACTCCTCACCTAAGTCAAGTGATGTAGGACGTTATTTTATTTTTGTTTTTCAATTTGTAAATCCGGCTCCGGCCGGATCTCACTTCATAAATCCGGCCAAATCCGGCTCCGGCCGGATCTCACTTCATAAATCCGGCCAAATCCGGCTCCGGCTGGATTTCAAAAATTTGAATCCGGTACAGCCCTAATTTCAATACAGTGAATAGAATATTCCAAAGAGAGTGAGAGCAAGTATATAACCTTGCTTAACTCCACTCTTGATGTCACTCTTCTGAAGATGCATCATCAAACTGGATTATGCCCTGGGACGATTTCACAATGGACAGCCGATCTTCTTTAACGCCTTTAACAGACCGTTATGACTGACCAAATCAAATGCTTTGTGAGATTGATGAAGACAATAACACAGTAACACAACAACACATTTTAATAGACTCACTCACATGCCAACACACATCACTGGGACCAATGAATTCACCAAGCAACATTACAATACATTAGTCAGAGAAAACACAAGACATCAGAGAAGAAAATAATGTATTCAGCACTTAGGGGATTCAAACATGGCAAAAGCATCAATAAGACTACACTATAATATGGTTTACTCTCAGTACATTCTAAATACCAAAACAAACATTTATGTAATCATCGCTAATTCACATATCTATATGTACAACTACAACCGGGTGGCCGGGCTGTCAGTGTGCCAGATCTTGGGACAAGTCTGTTAAAGTTCCAGTAAAGATATTTAATCTATCTGAAGAAAAAAAAACCCAATCTAGCAAGAGAAATGTATTTCTCTGTTTAGAGAAGTATCCTTGTTGTTGGTTATTTGTCCGCTCTAAGACAGTTTGATCCAAACTTTGGTGTGTGTGTGTACGTGTCACTGTTGCAGATGTGTATACGTGTCACTGTGTTGTGGAACTTCGTTGTCACATTCGACACTCACTGGCTTCCAAATAGACAATTCATGCAATTTCATTGAAGAAATATGGGGAGTTCATGCACAGTTATTGATGGGTGCTCCTAGGAGAAATTTCACAGAAACAGATGTCAGAAGACACGACAGACAGCAGGCATTTCACAGAAACAGATATCAGAGGTCATCACAGACAGAAATGTCTGCTGTCTGTTGTGTCCTCTGATATTTGTTTTTGTGAAATGTCTGCTTTCTGTTGTGTCAATACCCATTTGATTTCCTGTGCAGAGCATTAGAACTGACTAATCATTTCTCTTCTTTAAATGTTTGTTAATACTCGACATAGCATTACAGTCTGATGTGTTTGTTATTTGACCTATGCTGGTTTAATATAAATTATGAGACCTATGGTACTATCTCAATGGTTTGATACAAATTCTGTCTGTATTCCATAGTTGTTAGGTTCATGTGTGTGATAGACATGGCTAATGATGACACTTTTTTGGAGTGTCTAGTTGGTCATGCGTCGAAGTACACTTGTCCTGCAGCGAGGCGCTGCCGCTATTTGGAGGTGACAGGCTCGAATCCTGGTCGGTAACTATAGCTTTCAAATTTTATGTTGTCCAGTGCATCCTCTAGTCTCTACTTCCTTCTTCTCCTTCTGTGAGTGCCAAACAATTCTCATCTGATCTCATCTCATCTCATCATGTTCCTCTTGTACCTTGTGGTGTCGAGGTGAAGTATAATCAGTGGGAGAATGTATTTATTTATGTAACTGTCAAGGAAATTAGTAAGAACATATAATCAACCACAAGGACTTCTCACCAACGTTAAAGATCACATGGACCGATAGGCTGAATACTTTGAGGAACTTCGAAGAGGCCAGCTCTGAGTGGCCTTCTTGGTATCCAGTCTACAGAAGTGGACCTGGATATCAACTGTGAGAAACCATTTGAGGAAGCTATTTACAAAAGCTATCACACTTCTGAAGGATGGAAATGCTGCTGGTCCAGATAGTATCCCAGCAGAATCTTTTAAAGCCATTACAATTATTTCACTTGAACTACTTCACAAATTATGAGGGTAAGTTAATAAGTAAGTCACAAATGGCTGGAAAAATAATAACTAAATATGACAACAACTTGAAGCAAGTTTATTTTTATACATACATTGTCCCTTTATTTCTCAACATAATTTTCACCAACATTGATGCATTATCCCATCGTTTTATCAGTCCTCCCAAACTGGCTACATAAAACTGCGTGCTTTGTTTTCATTTCCAGGCTATCCCACAGAACTGTGTGACTTACATATTGACTCGCCCTCATAACGTTTTCTACCCAGCTATGGGCCGCTTTACGGGACAAACATTTGTCAGCATAAACATTGACAACCCACCTTTGCAGGAGACATTTCGCGAATGGCGCCGAAGTTGAATGTGAAGTGAAAACATGGTTTAGAAAATAGAGCACACAGTTCTATGCAGCCGGTTTGGGAGGACTGATAAAACGATGGGATAAGTGCATCAATGTTGGTGGAGATTATGTTGAGAAATAAAGGGACAATGTATGTATACAAATAAACTGGTTTCAAGTTGTTATCATATTTAGTTATTTTTGTACAGCCATTTGTGACTTACTTATTGACTTCCCCTTGTATTTAACAGAGTTTGGGAGACTGACGAAATTTTAGGAGCATAGAGAGAAGGAAATCTGAAGTTGCCATAGAAAGGGAACCTGCAGGAATGCACATATTATAGAGGAACAATGGTACTGTCAGTTCCGGGGAACACAGAAAGAGAACCTGCAGGAATGCACATATTATAGAGGAACAATGGTACTGTCAGTTCCGGGGAACACAGAAAGAGAACCTGCAGGAATGCACATATTATAGAGGAACAATGGTACTGTCAGTTCCGGGGAACACAGAAAGGGAACCTGCAGGAATGCACATATTATAGAGGAACAGTGGTACTGTCAGTTCCGGGGAACACAGAAAGGGAACCTGCAGGAATGCACATATTATAGAGGAACAGTGGTACTGTCAGTTCCGGGGAACACAGAAAGGGAACCTGCAGGAATGCACATATTATAGAGGAACAGTGGTACTGTCAGTTCCAGGGAACACAGAAAGGGAACCTGCAGGAATGCACATATTATAGAGGAACAATGGTACTGTCAGTTCCGGGGAACACAGAAAGGGAACCTGCAGGAATGCACATATTATAGAGGAACAATGGTACTGTCAGTTCCGGGGAACACAGAAAGAGAACCTGCAGGAATGCACATATTATAGAGGAACAATGGTACTGTCAGTTCTGGGGAACACAGAAAGGGAACCTGCAGGAATGCACATATTATAGAGGAACAATGGTACTGTCAGTTCCGGGGAACACAGGAAGGGACCCTGCAGGAATGCACATATTATAGAGGAACAGTGGTACTGTCAGTTCCGGGGAACACAGAAAGGGGACCTGCAGGAATGCACATATTATAGAGGAACAATGGTACGTCAGTTCCGGGGAACACAGAAAGGGAACCTGCAGGAATGCACATATTATAGAGGAACAATGGTACGTCAGTTCCGGGGAACACAGAAAGGGAACCTGCAGGAATGCACATATTATAGAGGGAACAATGGTACTGTCAGTTCCGGGGAACACAGAAAGGGAACCTGCAGGAATGCACATATTATAGAGGAACAGTGGTACTGTCAGTTCCTGGGAACACAGAAAGAGGACGTATAGTAATGCACATATTATAGAGGAACAGTGGTACTGTCAGTTCCCGGGAACACAGAAAGAGGACCTGCAGGAATGCACATATTATAGAGGAACAGTGGTACCGTCAGTTCCCGGGAACACAGAAAGAGGACGTATAGTAATGCATATATTATAGAGGAACAGTGGTACTGTCAGTTCCCAGGAACACAGAAAGCGGACGTATAGTAATGCACATATTATAGAGGAACAGTGGTACTGTCAGTTCCCGGGAACACAGAAAGAGGACGTATAGTAATGCACATATTATAGAGGAACAGTAGTACTGTCAGTTCCCGGGAACACAGAAAGAGGACGTATAGTAATGCACATATTATAGAGGAACAGTGATACTGTCAGTTCCCGGGAACACAGAAAGAAGACCTGCAGGAATGCACATATTATAGAGGAACAGTGGTGCTGTCAGTGTGACGAAACGCGTTTATCTGTCTTGGGTCGTCAAGTTCCCGCACTATTTTGGCGCGTCATCGGGGACTTTCCCAGCTAAAAATAGACTGAGGGAAGCCGATGGAGGACTTATTATCTAGAATCGTCTCGAAACACCGGAATTCGAGTAACCCGTGATGCTGGGTATCGCTCTAACTTCCCGTGCAGAGAGATCTAGAAACTCTAGGCGGGGAATGACGTTTTCCCGAGAAAGTATCTTTTCTCAAGAAGCACTCGCTTCTAGTGCGCATTGAGTTGGCACGAAGCGGGAAATTGGCTACAGCAGTCATTCACTTACTTTTGTTCGAAGAGAACAGACGCTGGCCTGAGTGTGAGCCATTTTTGTGTTGCGTCTCACCTCAACCATGATTCGGCTGACTGTTATGAAAAGGCAGCTGAGAAGCCCTTGAACAGTTCGGAAGCTGACTGGAGAGCTGGTTTCACCATGCAGGTAGATATTTGGTTAAATCATTTAACTTTGTACGTGTGTTCCACACGCCATTGTTCTAACCTCATTACCTATGCGGATGTCCTCGCATACTAATTAGCAAACCGATCGATAACGCCGGTGACAATTAAGCGTGTGTTTGTTTACCGTGTGCTCGCGAATCAGCTGTTAGGAACGCCGTAATGTGATGTGGGCGATTTGGGTTCCAAATATATGTACCATATATTGCCAATCGTTGCATCTATTAGGTTGCTGTGTTAGAATAAAACCTAGTTACGTGTGCCGGATGGAAACTTAGATTATGTCAGTCAGTTGCTGAAGCCAGAAGAACGGTTAGAAAACCAGGTAAGTTGGTAGGTGGAGATTCAGACAAAAATGTGCTTAGTTACTAAGTAAAGGAAGAACTTAGTTCTGTGCCACCAGGAATGATGTAACTATTGTGTAGTAACTTAATAGTGAATTCATTGTGTGGAACAGCGGATTTCTGTGGAAAGGTAAGTGGCTTTGGTGCTATATCTATATATATATGATGTGACATTGGGTATATATATTAGGTCATGGCATGTGATACTTCCTGGGGTAATTCCGAACGCCGAATAGATCGACGCGTGATAACACTGCGTGCCGTCGCGATGTAAATATGCGTTCTGAAATCTTGTCTAAGCTATCCTGTTTCTTTCATACTGGCGCTAGTGCGAGTGAATGCTAAGGTGCTGGAAGTATGGAAGGATGCAGGAGGCTGTATGAGACTGGGGAAATATCGAATATGGGGGATGTGAAAGCAAGTTATGAAAGTATGTGTTGGTAGACCAAGCCAACGATGAAGTTCAGTCCAGGCCAAGGCTAAACCACTTGGGAGGACAGACTTGGAACAGTACCCTTGGAACATGGGGGGGGGGGAACATGTATTCTCAAGAAGGCTTCTTGACTCTAAGGCAGAGTCTGCTAAGAAGAGTTTGCTGTGGCGTGGGCAGGTGGTCCCACCAGCAAACAGGATTGTGTACATATGGGATGTGATCATGTACTATTCCTATATCCCGAGGGATGGTATATTGATCCAGATTATGTTTCTTAATGTACATTGATGATGTTAGGAACGAGTCTAGGGACTCTTTACCTATTTGTTTAGTTCGATTAAATTAGAACAATAACAGCCTTGTATCATTACTGACGTTAGCGACGACTGGTAGATGATTAGGGATAGGTGAGACCAATGATCAGACTCGTCATTCTGATTTCTTGCTCTGTTTGACGGGCTGTTCTGTGAGGCCAGCTGACATTTGTGAACCCATGCTTGACTACTCTCCATATAGAGATAATGCTTTGGTTATACGGATAACTAACTAGCATGACTGAGAGTTGAGTAGTTATTGGTAGGATGCATGTGAACTAATGTTTGGGCCAGTATACTCTCACCGGTCGCTCTTCCTTTTCAGGAGTTTGCCTGTTGAGGAACCAGTCAACTATAATTGTTGTTGGCAGAAAACCACTTCGTGTGACAGAGCGAAGGGTTCAGTTCTTTACTTATCACGCCAGACTCCATCACACCAGGTACCCAATGTGATTCACCATGCGTGAAGTTTGCTTCAAGACATACAACTGCCCTGAAGGTGCACGTGTGGGAAGTGATGGTTGGTGATCGTTTAAAATAGAAGATACTCTGTTTTTGCCAGGAACATTTCAGCATGTTGAGTAATCATGCTCGACAGGGAACACCGGTCCGTCTGGTTTGACGGGGGTTCTGCCTAAACGCAGAAGTAACTAATCTTCAGACACTTGAATGGTTCTTTGGACAGCTCGAGTGGCAGGTCTTGAGAAGAACTACACCAGTATTGACGTGTGTCAAGTGTAACCCGGTGGAAGGGACTATGGATTATAGTCCAACCTGAATTGTTTCCGTAAAATAGATGTCTGATTCTATTAATGTACTGTTTCCGTATCCAGATTATCAACTGTGTTCTAGAAGGACTCAGTAACTTTTCAGTAGCCCTATCTGATCCTACAAAGTGTGACTGTAAGAGACCATTGAATTGGTCAATGCCATATCGGTTCTGCAGTGGGACTGTGCTATGAGTGACAGACCATTCGATTGGTCCGTGACTATTTAGTTCATCGAAGTAACCAATACTTGGAGCCAAGTCCAGGAAGATTGTCTCCAACTCGGTAGTGTTCGAGAACTGTATTACCAGTGACTCCGTGGGAGTGTTATAGATGCAGTTGGTCCAGTGAAGTGTGGTCCAGCAGTGACTCTATTGTTGTGGTTCCACGTTCGGGAGACGGAGTGGTCTCCAAGGTTCTAGTCATCTCACTGGAAGGAAGCCGGGTGAGTGGCGGACCAACTGGACGGGACATCTGCATCCACTCTACTTCTCAACTCGATGAAGACACCTACATCTCTAAGTCTTTCTCTACTCTATCTTCTATTTGTGTAAATAGATTCTTCTATCAGGATGTTTATTTCAGTTTTATATTCTCAAGGGTAGAATAAACTTTATGTAAGTTGACTTGCTCTTTGTATAATGATTGAGTGTGGTCTCGGACGATGCCTAAGTGTTCATTGTTCAACAGGTGTAGGTAGTTAGTGGGGGTCTAGAATCTGGAGGGGTGTGTAGACGTAACTAAATAACCTGAGATCAACCACAGAGAAACAAAGTGTATCTGCTCGTCCAACCCCTGGGGCTAGAATACACGGGAGTGCTAGAGACACCTCGGGTGTGGTTCACTCTCACTACCCAAGGTGAACCCGAAACACTCCGTTACAGAGTGGGGGCCCGTCCGGGATTATTCCAAGATCTTTGTGTGTTGTAGACCTCTCACATAGGGATAGGGACTTAGTCTTTATCCTCTACGTCAGTCTACATAAGATTCTACTACTTCTACCTATCTCCTAACTGTCTGACGGACATTTGTGGTGTGGTGATTAGTTAGTACTATTGATTATTGATTCATTGTATTGCTTCACCCACACATACTTGAGTACCCACCTATCATAGTCAACATGACTACCCAAGAGATAGACTTGGACAAAGTTCAGGAAACTGGACGTAAGTCTGGTCTTGAAGGAGATGCTTTGAAATCCTATGTCCAAGAGGTGGAAAGAAATTTTCGCCAAGAGGAAAGAGAGAGGAGGAGAGCAGAAAGAGAACTGGAAGCCAGTAAAGTGGCTCTTGAGGAAAAGAGGATAGCGGCTGATACTGAAATGAAACGGCTTGAGTTGGAAGCCGAGAAAGAAAAACGTGACCATGAGTATCGAATGAAGCTACTTGAGGCACAAGTGCCTGCTACAGGTGTAACTGATGGAGCTATGGGAGGAGGTGTACGTCCTGGCTCAGAGTCAACCAGTAGACGTGACTACCAGGCTATGAAATGGCCTTTACAGCCGTTCGAACCCGAGAAGGAACGGATAGACCAATACTTAGAGAAGTATGAAGCCATGTCTATTGCAATGGGTCTAGACCAACAGAAATGGTGTTTGAAACTCTCCCAGGGACTCCGTGCCGAAGGTTATGAGGTGTATGCACGCTTACCACCGGGGTTACAGAATGATTACCCGGCATTGAAAGCGGCTCTCTTGAAGAGATTCGAGATCACAGCGCACTCATACCGAAGGAAGTTTCGAACGGCGAAGCGAGAACCTGGTGAACTGTTTTCAGCATACAGTGTGAGATTGAACTCATACCTTCTTAAATGGATGGCCTTGGCCGGATTTAATGAGGAGTATGAAAGTTTGCGTGAGTTGATGGTTGTAGATCAGATGCGAATGCAAATGTCTAAATCCTTGCGAAACTTCTTAGGTGAGAATGGGGCTGAGAGATTGGATATAGTCACCAAGTTAGCCGAAAGATACGTTGAAGTCTATGGCGAGACTGGGGACACCAGTCCAACAGATCCGAGATCGAAGGATCCGGATCAAGGTAAGTCAAAGAAGAAGTCAAAGAAGACCCAAGGTTCTGAGGAACCAAAGAAACAGGTAGGCTCTTTAGAGAAGATCTCTAACGTCAACCAAGGTAAGAATAGCCCACCTAGTTCTCCAAAGAGGAAGTGGAGTGAACGTTGGTGCAAATTCTGCAAGTCCGGCACTCACAATACGAGTGAGTGTAAGAGTAAGCCCAAGGACTTTCACTTTGCTTGTCTTGCAGAGGTTAGGGATAGATCTTGCAGGAAAGTGAAGTCGGTTGATGGGAATGGAGAAACTAGACGACCTCCAGTGGTTGAGAGAGTAGAAGTGAATGGGCAACAGGTGTCGTGCCTCTACGACACGGGATTGCAATTTTCAGCTGTAATTGCATCCCACCTGACAGGCCCAGAGCAACTCACCGGGGAGATGACGGAGATACAGCCAGCCAGTAGGAGTGCTGTAGCGCTACGTTGCCCGATTGCCAATGTGGAGATTCGGAGCAAGTACGTTACTGGACGCATTCAGGCGGCAGTCGTACCGGATCCTCTCTATCCCCTAATTCTAGGCCGGAAGTACGTGTTTCTGGGCGAACCAGAACACCCTAGCATCCATAAGTCTAGGCAGGTCAGAGATACAGAGGAAGAGGGTCTCGAAAAGGTAAGTATCCGAAATCCTCACCCGGATAGAATGAGTAATGCTCGGAGCAAGGATGCGACGGAGTGTCCTTGTTCGGAATGGTTGCCCAACAATGAAAACCCGTTAACTCAGGGTAAGTTCAACTCTGATAACCAGTCACCGTTAATTCAGACTGGGACAGAGAAAAGGCAGAGGGAACGTAAGTTGGTTCCTGAGAGCTTCAGAGCTAATCTGCTGCGAACGGTACATGTCAGGTCCCCAACCGGACATCTGACTGTAGGGACAACCAGTAAATGTCTATCCCGGTACTATTGGTGGCCGGGAATGACAGGCGACGTGCGCAGGTATATTAGGTCTTGTCCGGAGTGCCGTAAATGCACACCTGAGAAACGGACGAAGACGAAGATATCCTTAGAGGTTGGAGACCGAGTTCTAGTACTCCTCCCAATCGAGGGGAACGAATTCGAAAACGGGTGGCAGGGCCCATTCCTAGTGGATAAAGTGGGGCCCCACAAGCACTATGGAGTGGTGATCCTGGGAAAGTCTACTACTTTCCATTCCAGTCTCCTCATGCGCTATGAGGGGAAGCCCGATGATAAGTCCACCAGCCCAAGGGCGCAGAGATTCGCTGAAAGAACGGTTCGGGGTTCAGGTCAGGTAGCGGAAAGCCTGTCACACCATAGGAAGTCCTATATGTATGTGCAGGTACCTTCTTCGGTTCAGCCCGGTGCTCGGGGGAACATGACCGGCCAAAGGAACACCCGCAGTGCTAGCTACACTGAGAACCGTGGTAGGAAGAGGTGGGTTGTGTCGGAACGGACACAGACCCTTGGTCCCTCAATCCGACCGACTGCAGTCCAGCTGGGTCCTCGAAAGGGGAAGCTGGAGTTGCAGAAGTCCAGTAAACTCTGGCAGGAACGATCGTTAAATCAGGTCGAGACGGGAGCTCTGGTCCGCAAGATACTGCGAGATGCCCGATCGCAGTAGCGGAGTAGGCGTTGATCACCCGTGATACTGAATAGCTTGTCACCCCACCGAATGTGGTAAAAGTATTCTATACAATATTGACGGGTTAGACTTCCTCACCCGCCATCCGGTCTCTTAGAAAGAGGAACGAACGACATAGACAGCTTCTGCGTAGAAGTGGAACGACGGGGTCGATCCTCTTAAAGTGGGGGTCTAAGTGACGAAACGCGTTTATCTGTCTTGGGTCGTCAAGTTCCCGCACTATTTTGGCGCGTCATCGGGGACTTTCCCAGCTAAAAATAGACTGAGGGAAGCCGATGGAGGACTTATTATCTAGAATCGTCTCGAAACACCGGAATTCGAGTAACCCGTGATGCTGGGTATCGCTCTAACTTCCCGTGCAGAGAGATCTAGAAACTCTAGGCGGGGAATGACGTTTTCCCGAGAAAGTATCTTTTCTCAAGAAGCACTCGCTTCTAGTGCGCATTGAGTTGGCACGAAGCGGGAAATTGGCTACAGCAGTCATTCACTTACTTTTGTTCGAAGAGAACAGACGCTGGCCTGAGTGTGAGCCATTTTTGTGTTGCGTCTCACCTCAACCATGATTCGGCTGACTGTTATGAAAAGGCAGCTGAGAAGCCCTTGAACAGTTCGGAAGCTGACTGGAGAGCTGGTTTCACCATGCAGGTAGATATTTGGTTAAATCATTTAACTTTGTACGTGTGTTCCACACGCCATTGTTCTAACCTCATTACCTATGCGGATGTCCTCGCATACTAATTAGCAAACCGATCGATAACGCCGGTGACAATTAAGCGTGTGTTTGTTTACCGTGTGCTCGCGAATCAGCTGTTAGGAACGCCGTAATGTGATGTGGGCGATTTGGGTTCCAAATATATGTACCATATATTGCCAATCGTTGCATCTATTAGGTTGCTGTGTTAGAATAAAACCTAGTTACGTGTGCCGGATGGAAACTTAGATTATGTCAGTCAGTTGCTGAAGCCAGAAGAACGGTTAGAAAACCAGGTAAGTTGGTAGGTGGAGATTCAGACAAAAATGTGCTTAGTTACTAAGTAAAGGAAGAACTTAGTTCTGTGCCACCAGGAATGATGTAACTATTGTGTAGTAACTTAATAGTGAATTCATTGTGTGGAACGGCGGATTTCTGTGGAAAGGTAAGTGGCTTTGGTGCTATATCTATATATATATATGATGTGACATTGGGTATATATATTAGGTCATGGCATGTGATACTTCCTGGGGTAATTCCGAACGCCGAATAGATCGACGCGTGATAACACTGCGTGCCGTCGCGATGTAAATATGCGTTCTGAAATCTTGTCTAAGCTATCCTGTTTCTTTCATACTGGCGCTAGTGCGAGTGAATGCTAAGGTGCTGGAAGTATGGAAGGATGCAGGAGGCTGTATGAGACTGGGGAAATATCGAATATGGGGGATGTGAAAGCAAGTTATGAAAGTATGTGTTGGTAGACCAAGCCAACGATGAAGTTCAGTCCAGGCCAAGGCTAAACCACTTGGGAGGACAGACTTGGAACAGTACCCTTGGAACATGGGGGGGGGGGGGAACATGTATTCTCAAGAAGGCTTCTTGACTCTAAGGCAGAGTCTGCTAAGAAGAGTTTGCTGTGGCGTGGGCAGGTGGTCCCACCAGCAAACAGGATTGTGTACATATGGGATGTGATCATGTACTATTCCTATATCCCGAGGGATGGTATATTGATCCAGATTATGTTTCTTAATGTACATTGATGATGTTAGGAACGAGTCTAGGGACTCTTTACCTATTTGTTTAGTTCGATTAAATTAGAACAATAACAGCCTTGTATCATTACTGACGTTAGCGACGACTGGTAGATGATTAGGGATAGGTGAGACCAATGATCAGACTCGTCATTCTGATTTCTTGCTCTGTTTGACGGGCTGTTCTGTGAGGCCAGCTGACATTTGTGAACCCATGCTTGACTACTCTCCATATAGAGATAATGCTTTGGTTATACGGATAACTAACTAGCATGACTGAGAGTTGAGTAGTTATTGGTAGGATGCATGTGAACTAATGTTTGGGCCAGTATACTCTCACCGGTCGCTCTTCCTTTTCAGGAGTTTGCCTGTTGAGGAACCAGTCAACTATAATTGTTGTTGGCAGAAAACCACTTCGTGTGACAGAGCGAAGGGTTCAGTTCTTTACTTATCACGCCAGACTCCATCACACCAGGTACCCAATGTGATTCACCATGCGTGAAGTTTGCTTCAAGACATACAACTGCCCTGAAGGTGCACGTGTGGGAAGTGATGGTTGGTGATCGTTTAAAATAGAAGATACTCTGTTTTTGCCAGGAACATTTCAGCATGTTGAGTAATCATGCTCGACAGGGAACACCGGTCCGTCTGGTTTGACGGGGGTTCTGCCTAAACGCAGAAGTAACTAATCTTCAGACACTTGAATGGTTCTTTGGACAGCTCGAGTGGCAGGTCTTGAGAAGAACTACACCAGTATTGACGTGTGTCAAGTGTAACCCGGTGGAAGGGACTATGGATTATAGTCCAACCTGAATTGTTTCCGTAAAATAGATGTCTGATTCTATTAATGTACTGTTTCCGTATCCAGATTATCAACTGTGTTCTAGAAGGACTCAGTAACTTTTCAGTAGCCCTATCTGATCCTACAAAGTGTGACTGTAAGAGACCATTGAATTGGTCAATGCCATATCGGTTCTGCAGTGGGACTGTGCTATGAGTGACAGACCATTCGATTGGTCCGTGACTATTTAGTTCATCGAAGTAACCAATACTTGGAGCCAAGTCCAGGAAGATTGTCTCCAACTCGGTAGTGTTCGAGAACTGTATTACCAGTGACTCCGTGGGAGTGTTATAGATGCAGTTGGTCCAGTGAAGTGTGGTCCAGCAGTGACTCTATTGTTGTGGTTCCACGTTCGGGAGACGGAGTGGTCTCCAAGGTTCTAGTCATCTCACTGGAAGGAAGCCGGGTGAGTGGCGGACCAACTGGACGGGACATCTGCATCCACTCTACTTCTCAACTCGATGAAGACACCTACATCTCTAAGTCTTTCTCTACTCTATCTTCTATTTGTGTAAATAGATTCTTCTATCAGGATGTTTATTTCAGTTTTATATTCTCAAGGGTAGAATAAACTTTATGTAAGTTGACTTGCTCTTTGTATAATGATTGAGTGTGGTCTCGGACGATGCCTAAGTGTTCATTGTTCAACAGGTGTAGGTAGTTAGTGGGGGTCTAGAATCTGGAGGGGTGTGTAGACGTAACTAAATAACCTGAGATCAACCACAGAGAAACAAAGTGTATCTGCTCGTCCAACCCCTGGGGCTAGAATACACGGGAGTGCTAGAGACACCTCGGGTGTGGTTCACTCTCACTACCCAAGGTGAACCCGAAACACTCCGTTACAGTCAGTTCCCGGGAACACAGAAAGAAGACCTGCAGGAATGCACATATTATAGAGGAACAATGGTGCTGTCAGTTCCCGGGAACACAGAAAGAAGACCTGCAGGAATGCACATATTATAGAGGGAACAATGGTATTGTCAGTTCTGGGGAGAATAGAAAGTGCAATAATTCTGGAGAGATTAATGGTTCAGTGCCGAAGGATAATTTATATCGCCAAATGTGACCTCCCATTTGAACAGAAGGATGATATATAGTCATGCTAGGGTCATGGTGTTATTTCTTTTTTTTCGAGGCATCTTCCACAATTTCAATGTCCAGTGAACACAAATTAACATTGCAATATTTGGGCATTTGATTGTGTACCATGTTAGTCCCAAACCTATATTTTGTTTGGCAATAAATCAGTTAAGAGATGTCATTGACAGATAACAAAGGGATGAACAGGCAGGCTTCCGGCCAAACAGATCCTGCACTGAACAAATGGCTGGTCTGCGATCCATAGCCAGTTCTATCATACAACTGAACTCACAGATAAGGACAACATCACTAGCCATTTTTATCATCCACTGAACTCACAGATAAGGACAGCTTTACTAGCCATCTTTATCATCCACTGAACTCGGAGATAAGGACAGCTTTACTAGTTAGTGGAGGCATCCAATTGAACTCACAGATAATGACAACATTCCTAGCCAGTCATTATTATAGCACTCTAGGTGTCAGAACTGTCTATGAACCAAGCAAATGTCAAATAACAAAAACCTGCACATATAGTTTAGCGTGTTGGGTCTATAATACAACTAACATTTAAACAGGAGACATGGCTGGTTGGTTCTTTTGTGGTTTCTTCTGGTTTCAAATGTCTTCTATGGATGTCCATTCATAAGTTCTATCTTCATGTCAGAGCCTTCGGATGGTGCGGCAACACCCTTAACATGTTCTGCCACTACATTAGAAGATTATCAAAAGGATTGAATCGGCACCATAAGCGTCAATTGAGTGTTAGGCTTAAATGAGAACTGTAGGAATCAATGTCCACACATAAAAAGCACACGTTTCGGTTAAAGATTGGATTAGTCATAAAATGCCGTGAAAACTGAACCAAACATTTCTACAAATTCACGACGCGCGATTTCATAGAAACCAGTCACCTGGAACATTCCAGACGAGATTGCAGATTGACATAATACTGCATTTGTTTATTGATATCTGCTGGGGGACACTTTGGGGAGAATTTAAGCACTGATATAATGTCTGCTTGTTCTATTGGTGCAGCCCAGTAAACTGGATGGAGGCAGTGTCATATTGTCCTTGTCTAGTTGCTCTGTAAACTGAAGGGAGACAATGTCATACTGTCCTTGTCTAGTTGCTCTGTATACTGATGGAGGCAATGTAATTTTGTCTGTATCCAGTTGTACTGATAAATGGTGCCATCATTTACCTGATCAGACTTGAAATCTGAGATACTGGCACCCTGACTGCTCGTCCCTCGTTCTCTGAGTAACTATATAAATATGATATAAATACAACATGACAATATTTGCATTCCTCCCCCACTACAAGTGCGGGATAAATACGTTATACGTTGAATACAAATCATATAACACATGGTAATTTGACACTCTAATGGGTGATGTTCTCTCGCGTGATACAAATATCTGATTTTCTGTAATGAAGAGAATTACAACAGGGTGCACAATTTATTGCCTAGCATGACACACTACATCTCACCAGAAATCACCCAGTGTAAATCACTGTAAGAGAATGGATCTTACATGCTGAAACATACAGCACACAAATCCCAGGGTAATTCAAACTGACTACCATGGTAAATTTCAACTATCGTGTTTTTCTGTTTACACAACTGTGGCTTGGCTATACAAATAGCAACTGCCTCAGCGAATCTGAACATCTGTCCATTTTGTTTGTTATACAACTCAAAGAATGTGTCTGCTGCATATTTCAGATGGAAAGATTCATTGTTGTAATTTGTTTCACGTTGAGTGACTTCTGTGGTGAATGCCTGGCCAGCTGCTGTGAAATCTGCCAGGCAATTAACGGTACAACACGTTATGTGTGACTTCGTGATGTCCGATGGTTCAAGTACTGGTGTATGTTGTCACACCATGACCTGTACAATACGTTGTGTGTGACTTCGTGATGTCTGATGGTACAAGTACTGGTGTATGTTGTCAAACCATGAACTGTACAATACATGTGTGTGACTTCGTGATGTCTGATGGTACAAGTACTGGTGTATGTTGTCACACCATGACCTGTACAATACGTTGTGTGTGACTTCGTGATGTCTGATGGTACAAGTACTGGTGTATGTTGTCACACCATGACCTGTACAATACGTTGTGTGTGACTTCGTGATGTCTGATGGTACAAGTACTGGTGTATGTTGTCACACCATGAACATGCAGCCCTATAACAGATACTCCTGCTGCGGTGTGAAATGTGTGGTATTCACACATATTAGATCATAGCATGTGGATGAATGGCCATCTCCCTTCCCCATCTTCTGTCTCCCCAAGAGTTGTCTACCCATTTAATTTTTGTTTCTGTCACACATGTTGAACTGCAGCGTAATCCACGCTGAAATGAACTTTGCGTCTGGATTAGCCTTCCCTGTTACCAGTGTCCCTCGCCATCAGGCGAACCCACTCTGACTTCTGATGTACTTGTAATTCACGTTCCCAAGTCAAGGACGAGAAGTCAACGTTTTATTCCACCTGGCCGGTGTAGGGGTTGAACCCGCTAACTCGCCTTCAGCGCACGGGAAGATTCAGAGCAAAGACTCTTGTCCCATCGGCCACGCTGTATGACAAACTTTACTAGGTTCACACAGGCCATGCCACTTATGACAGGCTGCTCTATTCTGAAGTACAGGCAGTAAATTAACCTGACCGGGACATATATATCATTGGGTTCGAATGGGTGTGATGGCAGGGGTGATCTCAGATGGGGGATGACATAGTTGCATCCACAAACAGCGCGGTAAGGGGGCGACACTCCATCTCTACACTCAAGCATCTACTGTGGGCGACAAACAACATATGAGCACGCCCCGAGCGCTAAAATCTTGGTTACAGTTAATTTGCCAATCAATAAATCGATAATTACATGTGGATTGAACCCAACCACCAATCAAGTGATCAATAATTAAATGTGGACTAAACTATTCAACCAATCAATTAATCAGTAATGAAATGTGCATTGTTCAACCAATCAATTAATCAGTTATGAAATGTGCATTGTTCAACCAATCAATTAATCAGTTATGAAATGTGGATTGAACTTTTCAAACAATGTTTTTTAAAAACAATTTTTCAAACAATCAATTGATCAGTATTGAAATGTGGATTGTTCAACAAATCATTTAATCAGTTATGAAATGTGGATTTAACTATTCAATCAATCAACAAGTAATGAGATGTGGAATGAACTATTCAACCAATCAATTAATCAGTAATAAAATGTGGACCTAACTATTCAACCAATCAATTAATCAGTAATGAAATGTGGGCTGAACTATTCAACCAATCAATAAATCAGTAATGAAATGTGGACTGAACTATTCAACCAATCAACCAGTAATGAAATGTGGGCTGAACTAGTCAACCAATCAATTAATCAGTAATGAAATGTGGATTGAACTACTCAACCAATCAATTAATCAGTAATGAAATGTGGGCTGAACTAGTCAACCAATCAATTAATCAGTAATGAAATGTGGATTGAACTACTCAACCAATCAATTAATCGGTAATGAAATGTGGAATGAACTATTGTGCCAATCAATTAATCAGTAATGAAACGTGGATTGAGCTGTTCGACCAATCAGTTCATTGGTACTATCAATCAATAAATGTGCATTAAACTGTTCACTATCATCAGAGAAAGGCTACCGTGAATGAAGTGCAAACTGAAGGAGAAATCTGGCGGGAGCCACAGAGTGCATGTAGCGAGATTGAGACCTCCGTCTTTGGCCACCCAAGAGCACAGGAATAAGGGGGACATTCTTCGATGGCCGTTGAAGTGGGTGATGGACGTGTGGGAATGTCCAGAATGTAGTGAAGTCGATTCTTAAATAAGTATCCAGTAGTAAGATTACCTTCGCTACATCATAACCTGCGATACGGAGGTCTCTTACTGTAAGCACTGGAGGACAAGATCCTGGGAAGTGTGGGACACGGAGGTCTCTTACTGTAAGCACTGGAGGACAAGATCCTGGGAAGTGTGGGACACGGAGGTCTCTTACTGTAAGCACTGGAGGACAAGATCCTGGGAAGTGTGGGACACGGAGGTCTCTTACTGTAAGCACTGGAGGACAAGATCCTGGGAAGCGTAGGACATGGAGGTCTCTTACTGTAAGCACTGGAGGACCAAATCCTGGGAAGTGTGGGACACGAAGGTCTCTTACTGTAAGCACTGGAGGACAAGATCCTGGCAGTGTGGGACACGGAGGCCTCTTACTGTAAGCACAGGAGGACAAGATCCTGGGAAGTGTGGGGCACGGAGTCCTCTTACTATAAGCACTGGAGGACAAGATCCTGGGAAGTGTGGGACACGGAGGCCTCTTACTGTAAGCACTGAAGGACAAGATCCTGGGCAGGAGAAAACGAGGACATCCTTGGAGAAACTACATCACACAAGCAGGCAAGGATGTTGGGGCACAGACTTGGGGAACAGACTGGGGGAACCGACTGAGGGAACAGACTTGGGGCACGGACTTGGGCTGACCTGAAGAGTACTGCTGGGAATACGAGACAGTGGGGGATCATGATCACATGACTTCGACACCAGTCTTCTGACTGACTGACTGACTGACTGACTGACTGACTGACCCGGTGAAGGAATCAAAGCAATGTGGACATATAGAATTTGCACGCAAAGGTCCACACAATGCAGTGAATGTCAGATCAAACGTTCCTTGTGTATCTCGGGGTATTAAATGAGAAATCCGTACTCGGTTGGTATTAATTAACAAATTGATAATTAATCTGCCGGAGATAACATTAATAGCTCAAGTGGTCTGTAAATAAATGACTTATTACAGAGTTGTGTGAATGTGTTCATGTCTGACTCTGCATATTTCTGTTTCTCAATGTTTTCTATTTCACAATGTTTTCTGTTTCTAAATGATGCCCGCACTACGCATAAGTCCTATTTTTGTTCCTGGCTGCTCACGTTTGTGTGTGACCTATATAAAGACATTTTATCACGTGACCACAGAGAATTCACGAAGGAAGACAGTGAATAAAGAGCCAAGGGACAGACACCGGAGCTGGGAAATACACACACTGAGAACACACGAGAACAGCCGAGAACACACGAGAACACACTGAGAACACACGAGAACACACGAGAACACACTGAGAACACACGAGAACAGCCGAAGATAGGTGGTACACACACTGAGAAAACCTGAGAATAACCGGAGCTTGGCAGTACATACACTGAGAACACACGAGAACAGCCGAAGATAGGTGGTACACACACTGAGAACACACGAGAACAGCCGAAGATAGGTAGTACACACACTGAGAACATACGAGAACAGCCGAAGATAGGTGGTACACACAATGAGAACACCTGAGAATAACCGGAGCTTGACAGTACATACACTGAGAACACACGAGAACAGCCGAAGATAGGTGGTACACACACTGAGAACACACGAGAACAGCCGAAGATAGGTGGTACACACACTGAGAACACACGAGAACAGCCGAAGATAGGTGGTACACACACTGAGAACACACGAGAACAGCCGAAGATAGGTGGTACACACACTGAGAACACACGAGAACAGCCGAAGATAGGTGGTACATACACTGAGAACACCTGAGAATAACCGGAGCTTGGCAGTACATACACTGAGAACACACGAGAACAGCCGAAGATAGGTGGTACACACACTGAGAACACACGAGAACAGCCGAAGATAGGTGGTACACACACTGAGAACATACGAGAACACACGAGAACAGCCGAAGCTGGGCGGTACACACACTGAGAACACACTGAGAACGCACGAGAACAGCCGAGAACACACTGAGAACACACGAGATCAGCCGAAGATAGGTGGTACACACACTGAGAACACACGAGAACAGCCGAAGATAGGTGGTACACACACTGAGAACACCTGAGAATAACCGAAGCTTGGTAGTACATACACTGAGAACACACGAGAACAGCCGAAGATAGGTGGTACACACACTGAGAACACACGAGAACAGCCGAAGCTGGGCGGTACACACACTGAGAACACACGAGAACAGCCGAAGCTGGGCGGTACACACACTGAGAACACACGAGAACACACGAGAACAGCCGGGAGCTTGGCGGTACACACACTGAGAACACACGAGAACAGCCGGGAGCTGGGCGGTACACACACTGAGAACACACGAGAACAGCCGGGAGCTGGGCGGTACACACTGAGAACAACCGGAGCTGGGAAACACACACACTGAGAACACACGAGAACAGCCGAAGCTGGGCGGTACACACACTGAGAACACCTGAGAACAACCGGAGTTGGGCGGTACACACACTGAGAACACACGAGAACAACCGGAGCTGGGCAGTACACACACTGAGAACAGCCGAAGCTGGGCGGTACACACACTGAGAACACACTGAGAACAGCCGAAGCTGGGCGGCACACTCACTGAGAACACACGAGAACAGCCGGGAACTGGGCGGTACACACACTGAGAACACCTGAGAACAACCGGAGCTGGGCAGTACACACACTTAGAACACACTGAGAACAGCCGAAGCTGGGCGGTACACACACTGAGAACACACTGAGAACAGCCGAAGCTGGGCGGTACACACACTGAGAACACACGAGAACTGCCGGAGCTGGGCAGTATACACACTGAGAACACCTGAAAACAGTATCAATAGACATTTAACAACGAACAAATGGTCAGACGTTAGTAGCACAGAGTTGACCTACAACAAGGGTATATTCTCTGTAGGATGGTCGACTTTGGCAGCTCAGAGAAAACAAGAAGTGTGAAGTAACCATAATGTGGCACAATGTACACCGAGCCAGCCATCACAGCAAACGGCGAGGAACCGGAAGTTGAGAGTGGACTAGCATACCTAAACAGTACACTCTCAGAGAATAAGTCACTAGATGAAGTTACAGATGAACCAGGATCTCCAAAGACAGCAGCACATTTGACAGACTACACATCAACAGTTGCATTAGTCCACAGATCAAGTTGCAAGTCTACAGACTCAGCCTATCGTCTATACGACCGTAAAATGTGAAACTAGACTGTAAAACGACGCGACAAGAAGCTAGGAAATATCACAAAGTATGTCATAGAGAGGAGATGACTCACAGGAGGCGACGACAATATCCCAGATGGCCATATTCTTGACACAGCTGGCATCCCTGGAATGGAAACATCCAGTCTTATGACCCACATACCACAGCGTTTTCAGTTTAAAGTACTCTTGTATGGTGAAAACTAATGGACACACTCTCAACAGTGACCAAACAAATCGCCCGACACACACACCCTTACGATTTGAGTAAACACCTGCTAACAAAATCCTTGACATATGAGACACCGATGCACACGAGCTAACAACCTGGGGCACAGATCGTCCTAAGGACACAGCAGCAAACGAGATATGAAGACAAGTAGCAGTGGAACAGCCGTGGAACAACAGTGGAACAGCAGTGGAACAGGTTAGAACACTTGCAAGGTGAACAGCACTCATGGGACGATCAGGCGATCACCCTACATCGCCCAGGATGTGTTCAATCCACATGGCAGGTAATAGTCGTCCCCACACCTTAGAGAAACTGTAGCTTTCACGTCAGCTGGATGAGCAGCACTTGTGATGGATGAACAGCACTTGTGATGGATGAGCAGTACTTGTGATGGATGAGCAGTACTTGTGATGGACGAGCAGTACTTGTGATGGATGAACAGCACTTGTGATGGATGAACAGCACTTGTGATGGATGAACAGCACTTGTGATGGATGAACAGCACTTGTGATGGATGATCAGCGCTTGTGATGGATGAACAGCACTTTTGATGGAGGAGCCTTACTTGTGATGGATGAGCATTGCTTGTGATGGATGAGCAGCACTTGTGATGGATGAGCAGCTCTTGTCATGGATTGATGGACGAGCAGCCCTTGTGATGGATGAGCAGCCCTTATAATGGATGAGCAGCCCTTGTAATGGACGAGCAGCCCTTGTGATGTATGAGCAGCTGTTGTGATGGATGAGCAGTTCTTGGATGAGCAGCACATGTGATGGATAAGCAGCTCTTGTGATTGATGAGCAGTTCTTGAATGAGCAGTACATGGCATGGATAAGCAGCACTTGTGATGGATGAGCAGCATTTGTGATGGATGAGTAGCCGTTGTGATGGATGGGCAACCCTTGTGATGGATGTGCAGTACTTGTGATGGGTGAGCAGTACTTGTGAAGGATGAGGAACACTTGTGATGGATGAGCACATGCTTATTGAAATCATTCCTCTGCTTTGTCTTCATCTCTGTCTACTCCTTCCACATGCTCCTCCTCCGCCTTTTCTCCTTGTTTCATCATATTTTCTTTTGCTTCTCTACCACCACCACCGCCAGCACTGCTACCACCACTACCATCTCCGTTTCCTCTTCCTTCTCCGTCTACTACTACTACTACTACTACTACTACTACTACTACTACTACTACTACTACTACTACTACTACTACTACTACTACTACTACTACTACTACTACTACTACTACTACTACTACTACTACTACTACTACTACTACTACTACTACCTTTTTTATCTCACTTCTTTCGTTCTTTCTTTCTTTCTTTCTTTCTTTCTTTCTTTCTTTCTTTCTTTCTTTCTTTCTTTCTTTCTTCACAGAGTGAATCTTTCTTTCTTTCTTTCATTCTTCACCCATTCACGGAGCTCCAGCCCAAGATACACGCCACCCCTCCCAGCCACCATCTACTGCCAGTGACACAGGACGACTGCGGTTGCTCTAGTGCTGCTGGTGACACAATGACAGGGACGCTTGATGACACAATGTTAGCGACTCTTCATGGCCAAATATCAGTGATGCGTGACGATACAATGCCAGCGACGCTTGGTGACACAATGTCAGTGACAATGATGACACCATGTCAATTATATTGATGACACAATATCAGTGGCACTGATGACATGATGTCAATGATATTGATGACACAATGTATTTGACACCGATGACAATGACACTGTCATATTTGCCCAGGCCATGGTGTCCAGCAACATTCTCCGGTTGACCACCCGCAGGAGACACCCAGCCACAGACAGATGTCGGCAGGTTCACGAAGCTGACCACAGCTGCTGGACACACCGGTGGGCGATCACTGCTGATGTCCAGAAGACGAACCTGGTGACTCTCGCGACTGTGTGACTAGCTGTGTTGTGAGGCAGCTGTGTGCTGAAGTCTGAGGACACAGGAAATATCACGAACATCATCATCACCACCAACTACTTGATCAATAACATCATCATCATTATCATTATCAAGAACAGTAACATAATAATTATCATTACCACGTGTCTTGCCCAACGGTGCATATGTTCATGTCTCTCCACAGATCTCAGTCCTTGTTGCACTAGATCAGTTCTGGTTTCTATCTTCAGAACTCAGTCCTTGTTGCACTAGATCGGTTCCGATGTCTCTCCACAGATCTCAGTCCTTGTTGCACTAGATCAGTTCAGTTGTCTCTTCACAGATCTGTCCTTGTGGCACTAGATCAGTTCTGGTTTCTATCCTCAGAACTCAATCCTTGTTGCACAAGATTAGTTCTGGTGTCTCTCCACAGATCTCAGACCTTGTTGCACTAGATCAGTTCTGGTGTCTCTCCCTAGATCTGTCCTTGTTGCACTAGATCGGTTCCGATGTCTCTCCACAGATCTCAGACCTTGTTGCACTAGATCAGTTCTGGTGTCTCTCCACAGATCTCAGTCCTTGTTGCACTAGATCGGTTCCGATGTCTCTGCACAGATCTCAGTCCTTGTTGCACTAGATCAGTTCAGTTGTCTCTTCACAGATCTGTCCTTGTGGCACTAGATCAGTTCTGGTTTCTATCCTCAGAACTCAATCCTTGTTGCACAAGATTAGTTCTGGTGTCTCTCCACAGATCTCAGACCTTGTTGCACTAGATCAGTTCTGGTGTCTCTCCATAGATCTGTCCTTGTTGCACTAGATCAGTTCTGATTTATATCCTCAGAACTCAGTCCTTGTTGCACCAGATCAGTTCTGATGTCTCTCCACAGATTAGACAGGTGTGCCCCTTGGAGAACATCAGGCGAGGAGAGGAGTGGGTCAGAGTGCCAGCTGTGCAGTCAGACTTGTGCAGAGTTGTAATAACATTGAGCCGGGAGTGCAGGGAGTGGCCAGCAGGGGCCACGGAAGTGGAAATTCAGCAACTAATTCAGGAAAATTCTCGCCCGGGTGATGTGATTATCTACACGGATGGGTCAGTGTTGAGAGGTAGGAGAAGTGCCTGGGGGTTCGTGGCAAAAACTAATGGTCGGCGTTTGGTGCAGGAGAGCCTGGCGTATGATAACACTACATCTAGCTTAAGAATGGAGGTGGAGGCGGTCAGTGCAGCTTTCCGCTGGATAGAAAACACGATACATACACACATTGTGATTGTAACTGACTCAGAAAGCATGCTGAGAAGGGTGAGAACAGGTAGGCTTCGTGCAGAGTGGCAGTGGCGTCACTGGGGTTGGTGTCACCCAGTGCGGTAAACTCTTGGTGTTACCCCTCTAGACTTTCACCATGGTCTTCTTCCGAGTGTTCCTGTACCATATATAATCGCATATAGTAATGTTTGTAAAATAAGTCAAAAAGTTAATAAGGACATAAGAAAGAAAACAAATTGAACGATATAACTTCAATACTTCAGGTAAAACATAAATAAAGAACTTCGACAAACTCGGACAAAGTTAAATTTTTGTTATTTTGCTATGTCTGCTTTGTCAAATTTGCAATTTTTTTATTTTGGTGTCACCCCTTGATGGTGTCACCCGGTGCGGCCCGCACCCCCCGCACCCCCCTAGTGACGCCCCTGCAGAGTGGCTTGCTTCGCTTCGGAGGTCACGGGTAGTAAGCATCACCTGGATCTTTTCTCCTGGGCATGCCGGTGTGCTGGGGAATGAACAGGCGGAGTATTGATGCATGACAGGGCAGACGTGGTTGCGGCCTTGTGGGAGCACGTGTACACCTCGGAGGAGCAAATGGATCACCATAGTCTGGTAAGAATGAGACAACGAGGTGTGACGAGGGGATCTGGCCGACGCTCGGCGCTCGGAGGAAAGGCGAGACGGACATATAATCAGATTGCTACTGGAACTATTAGTGTTGGAACTCTTCGCTGGCTGCTGAGGATGGGGACGGAGCGCTTATGGGAATGTCCTGAATGCTGTGATGTCGGTTCCTAAATCAATCAATCAATCAATCAATCCACAGATCTCAGGCCTTGTTGTACTAGATCGATTCTGGTTTCTATCCCCAGAACGCAGTCCTTGTTGCACTTGATCGGTTCTAATGTCTCTCCACAGATCTCAATCCTTGTTGTACTAGATCAGTTCTGGTGTCTCTCCACAGATCTCAGTCCTTGTTGCACTTGATCAGTTCTGATGTCTCTCCACAGATCTCAGTCCTTGTTACACTTGATCAGTTCTGGTGATGATATCCCTCCATGCCACTGTCGTAGACCATCAAACATCATTTCTCTCTGTCTTCCTCTGGCTCTTCTACTGTCAAGCTTTACATTTCCTGAAATCAGGATAAGGCTTGTACCCTCCCAATTGCGCCCCTCCGACCGAAGCCGTTGGCACAATGTGGTGTGTCGGGTTTGATAAGCGCCGCCCAACATTCGGCGCTAACAGAAGCAGGTAGTACCGACTACGTGACGAAGATTTTACGGATGCAGTTCGTAATCCCTCATACCCGCGTTCAAAACACAGCTGTGGGTTATTTGACAAAAGACAGTCTTATGTTGGTTTTTAATGAAATGGTATGGGTGCCGGTCGTTCAGAAAGCAATTGCAAACTACTGAACGTAAATTTCCCAAGAGATCACTTTAGCAAAAAATGCTGGTGTTAACTGCGACGTCGTGCAAAGGATATGCAACTAACTAAGTAGCGTCTACTGTCATACGGTAACCCGTACTGGTAACAAAATTAACATTTTCCACAACAATTCAGCCAGAAGTAAAACCCGCACCTAGACCCAGGTCAGGGAAGTCACACAGCCCATCGTCACAGCTGGCTGCCATTTTGCCGTCTGCTCTGACTTCCTCAACTCCTGGAAAAAAATAATGTGAAATGTGAACTCAGTAACCATCAGTATAACATCACAGACATTAACAGACAACAGTATGACATCGCAGACATGAACAGACAACAGTATGACATCACAGACATGAACAGACAACAGTATGACATCGCAGACATGAACAGACAACAGTATAACATCACAGACATGAACAGACAACAGTATGACATCACAGACATGAACAGACAACAGTATGACATCGCAGACATGAACAGACAACAGTATGACATCGCAGACATGAACAGACAACAGTAGGCTGCCCACCATCGATTGGAAATTCTGAGGAAACCATCAACCAAGGTAACACAAACATTGAACACAATCATGGACAATGATTCTTTCCAAAGGGATTAAACACAACCAGGAATATTAATTATTTTCACAAGGATTCATATAACCTAGAACATTAATTCTGTCCACAAAGATTGCATACAGCTAGAAAATTGATTCTGTCCACAAGTATTGCACACAACCTAGAACATTGATTCTGTCCACACGTAGTGCACGCAACGTAGAACATTGATTCTGGCCACAAGTAATGCACACAACCTAGAACATTGATTCTGTCTACAAGGATTGCACACAACCTAGAACATTGATTCTGTCTGCACGTAGAGCACACTACCTAGAACATTGATTCTGGCCACAGGTAATGCACACAACTTAGAACATTGATTCTGTCCACAAGGATTGCACACAATCTAGAACATTGATTCTGTCCACAAAGATTGCATACAACCTGGAACATTGATTCTGTCCACAAGGATTGCACACAATCTAGAACATTGATTCTGTCCACAAGGATTGCACACAATCTAGAACATTGATTCTGTCCACAAGGATTTCATACAACCTGGAACATTGATTCTGTCCACAAGGATTGCACACCACCTAGAACATTGATTCTGTCCACAAGGATTGCACACAGCCTAGAACATTGATTCTGTCCACAAGGATTGCACACAACCTAGAACATTGATTCTGTCCACAAGGATTGCACACAACCTAGAACATTGATTCTGTCCACAAGGATTGCACACAACCTAGAACATTGATTCTGTCCACAAGGATTGCACACAACCTAGAACATTGATTCTGTCCACAAGGATTGCACACAACCAGAGATCTACGAACATAAAGCCTCAACACTATAAGCACATCTGGTTCTTGGCTAGATCTTCAAACACCCCCCCCCCCCCCCCCCCCCCACCATCACCTAGAAAACAGGGAAACATTGCTTTTCGGAGGCAAACCACCCGACAGACAGACAGACAGACAGACAGACAGACAGACAGACAGGAGACGCTAAGGTCGTAGAGAAACAAGGCCCGCAACTAAGTAGCATGACATTGTAGAAATTAAGTATGATAACTGTACACTGAAAGACAACACTGCATTTCATGAACTCTAGCATTGCAAAGCGTCTCCTTCCAGAGGCAGTTTGTTGTATCAGTGTGTGTTTGTTTGTTTGTGTGCTGACCACGGCTTTGACCGCACTGACCATTTTGTTACAAGGGATCGTGTATTAGTAAAGGTTACCGTCTACTTTTTTTTGTTGGTTGTTTCATTTTCTCAACCCTCTGTCCCGAGGAAAGGTAGACAACTACATTATTTCAGTGAGAGTATAGAGTTATGTACCTTGGGCATCAATGTCAAGGGTGAGTTCGTCATACATGCCGTCCTTCTCGATGTACCCCGGGTAGCCGCATCTGAAGTGGGTGCCCCTGGTCTCTGAACCCACGCTGATATCCAAAGCACGGGTGCTGACAGTATGACAGCCGTCAGTCTCTTGAATAACATCCGGCTGCTTGTCGATCATCTAGACCATCCACACAACAATACATAATTACACCATAATTACACACAAATTCATTCAATAATTAATTCAAACATTTGTTCATATGCTCATTTTAAAAAAAGGGGTGGGAGGGGTAGGTGGGCACCAGCAGTGGCGGACATGTGAATGACACACAGAGACGTCGAGTCTCGTGGGATCGACCTGGCTCTGGAGGACAGCCAGCCCTTATTTTTAAAAAAATTACATTCACTTACTCACAGAATATCACGAATGTGACCCAACCGACCACATTCTCGAGGTAAATGTTCGCCCACAATGAATAATATGAACACATGGTTGTTTCCACAATTGCACCATCCAATTAGCTCCAATTATGCAGTCATGATTCGTCTTTTTCTTGTGGGCGTTTGCTAACATTTCTCTGTATAGATTGTAATTTCTAATTCTACAAGCTTTATTCGATTTTCTGTGGTGTGTGGGTACTTACATTTCTTCACATTCTTACATTAAATTCAAGCGAGAGAGAGAGGGAGAGAGAGAGAGAGAGAGAGAGAGAGAGAGATAGAGAGAGAGGAGAGAGAGGAGAGAGAGAGAGAGGGAGAGAGATAGATAGAGAGAGATAGAGAGATAGATATAGAGAGAGAGGAGAGAGAGAGGGAGAGAGAGAGGGAGAGAGATAGATAGAGAGAGAGAGAGAGATAAAAAGATAGACAGAGAGAGAGAGGAGAGAGAGAGGGAGAGAGATAGATAGAGAGAGATAGAGAGATAGTGTAACAGTATGTGTAGTTTGGGTTATAATTAGGATCTAGTGGGGAATTAGAGATACAGCACGATTGAGCATTATGAGTGAAAGCGGAGAGAGATGCTCAATCGTGACGTATTGTTGTTGTGAAGGGCAGTCAACATCCGATATTCCAGCAAGGCAGACACGGCTTGTCATCTTACGCAAATAAACAAACTTTTATTCAACCTTCGACTTTATTACTTCTTTCTACACTATGACAGAAGTAAATATGGTGCCGTGACCAGGATTCTGAATTGAGCCGTCCGGCTACCACGCGAAGTACTATATAACTCAGAAGATAAAAGTATCAAGAGGCCTTTCTAGAGCCGTGGCTGAATTGTAAAGTCATCAGGACACTGATAATGGCCGTTAACTGAATCTCAGCCTTCAACGCTTTCCAGGGCCGCGATCTGAACTCTGGAGTTTCAAAAGAAAAGGCTTACTATTTCCAAGCGCCAGCCAATGAACGTTATCAAATTCAAGGGGCCTCCCATGGCCGTTGCATGAATCCTATCGTTTTTCAAGAAGAGCCATCCTGTCCTGGGACCTTGAGAAAATCAGAAATTCAAGTTGAACATTTGTCGGGCTCAACTAATCATGGAAAAAGCCTCGTAAATTCGTGATCGGGCTTCTTGAAACTAATTGTCATTGGGCTTCGGTTGACCTTGACAATTTTTTGGGCCTTGTCAATCCTACGACCCAAATGTATGACCCATCCCAAATGACGATGAAATACCCACTCGAGAATCAAGGAAGGGACCCAACCAGGGGTCGAAAATAATCCAGGCATCCCATGAGACGGGACCCAAGCAGGAAGAGTGTCCAGCAGCCCACGAGAAGGACGAAATTATCTGAGGACGAGAGGGGATATCTGAACTCCGCCACCGGAACTCTGGAACTAATTGTCAGTTGATGCGGGCTCGTGTAAGTGAACTGGATCCGTCAGCGAGCAAAAGAAGGTAACTGTTTAGTTAAAGAGACAATTTGTATTTCCTGGATCTCCGGTGATGTGCCGTAATTTCTTAGTTAGAGCAGAGTCTAAAACATTATTGTACTCTAAGAAACAGGTATGAGGATTTATAGTGAACTTTTTGGTTTCAATATGAGTTATTGAAGACAGGGTTCTTCCTTCCTCTACGCTGACAGGATATTGATGGTGATTCGTGTAATTAATATTACAACTGGTGCTCTTTAGGGATTAACAAAGTGAAATTTTTGCGATTTTGGAACTAAATAACTAATTGAACAGTTTTATGGACTGTGGGAATTGTGTGTTGTAAATTAGTAAATTTATGTGATTCATAAATAGGATAATTAATTAACCAGTTTTTAGAAACAAATAATTTGAAATTGTGTGCTTCTTGGTTCTTTGCTTGCTTTCTTTCAGTATTTTTAGCATGGCGGAACAGGACACCCTAGCGCATCCTCCTTAAATTAGGAGATTGAAATTGTGTGTTTTTTTTGTTCTTTGCTTGCTTTCTTTCGGTATTTTCAGCATGACGGAACCAGACAACTTGGCCCAGGTGTTGACGGGAGTGGGAACAGCGGTAGGAAAATTAAATATGATAATCAACCAACAAGGATTGACAACAGAAATTTTGAGGTTTAGTGGACAGGCCAGGGAATATAAAAAATGGATCACTTCCATAGAAAAATATGCCTATTTAATCTCAGCAACAGATGTAGAAAAAATGAGGTTGGCTTATCAGACGGCAACGGAACCGGTCTCGGATCATATAAGAAGAAAGCTAGAAGCTAGAGTAGATGAGACATGGGAACAATTCAAGGAAGACCTAGCAAGGAAATATGCAGAAATAACGGATCCACAACATGCATTTTCGGTGTTGAGGCAGGCTAAACAAAATAACGGAGAGACGGTACAATTGTTTAGCGATAGATTGATTAATCTGGCTGAAGAAGCATTCTTAGGACAGAATGTACGAGGAGAGGAGGTGGAAAGGATGTTGGTAGGGATCTTTGTGGATGGCATAAAGTCTGATGGTTTGAAACTTAAATTAATGAGGGAAAACCCTGAGAGGTTATCACAAGCGGTGGATATCGCGGTACAAGAAGAAAATTTGAGACGTAGGTTTAGATTAAGAACAGGACGAGAAGTGGGAAGTAATCGAGATGACAGAGTTGAGGAACCTATGGAAATAGGACAAACAAGATTCGGATGGAATAGGAGAGGAGGTATACAGACGTTACAAGGTAGAAATAGGCATGATAATGAGGAAAGAAGAAATATGAGATACCCTACAAGAGAAACAGTAGGTAACACAAATAGTACAAATATTGTCTGTTGGAATTGTGGTCAACGGGGACATGTTTTTCGGTTTTGTAATAACAGGCGTGTCCAGTCGAATACACAGGGTAGACATGACATTAACAAGGTGAGTAGGAATGTTGAAGATAGACGTAGGAATTTTACAGGTACGAGAACGCAGGAAAGAATTGTTAACAAACGCGGACGCGGAAGAAAAGAGAACCTGAGAATGAATGAATTGATCCATTCATCCAGAAGAAATACAGCCCAAATATATTCACTAGAAAAAAGGAGAAAGTCTGTAAGAGAAACGGTAAGTAATACAAATAAAACAAATATGGTTTGTCGGAGCTGTGGTCAAAGGGGACACGTTTTTGGATTTTGTAGTAACAGAGGTGCTCAGTTTAATACACAGAATAGAAGTGTGCATAGTAGAACAAATAGAAATTTTCGAGAAATGCAAAGAAGACGTGGAGTTAATCAAACTAGCGCAGAAATTATGACACTGGAAAAAAATGATAGAAGACAACGTGGTAGAGGTGTCCAATCGAATGGCCAGTATGATACCATTACGCCAAGGCCACGTCAAAGCTCAACCTGCTTTAGAAAACAACCACTTTATAAGAACGACAGAAACTGTCACAGATGGAATGTAAACGACGTGACGAGAACACGAAGGTATGAAGAGGGACAACATGGCAAGCCAGAAGAAAATAGTTGGCAGAGACAGAATTTTTATAAGAAAAGATGGAACTGGAATTGGCCATCTAATAGTGAAGAGCAGAAAACATTACAAAATCAATGGTTTGAAATCAGAAGATTGAAATATGCACTCGCAAAGTCAAACAAAGGAGAAAATCAGCATCAGACTAATAGAACCTTAGCTGATGATCGACAGGAAAGAGAGACACAGACGCAGATGATTGAAGTAATAGAACGGAACACACAGACACAAGTTGATACAGTAGGGAAGAGAAACACTGTTGCATTAAAGAGAGACACAGGTACAGAAGTTAGACAACCCAAGACAGAAGACAGCAGAAAGAAAATTAGAAAGAATGTTAGGGCTAGAAATGGAAAAACTTTGCTCAGGTATAATCATGGATGTGGAACCGAAGAATCTTATGAATCGGAATTTTCGGACCTCACAGATTCTGATATAGAATGTACACCAGACAGAGATTTAAAAAGAATGATTAGGAACGATCCTGACTCGAAACGAGATGTTTCCTCGGGCGGTATGGTTGCTGGTGGACAAGCAGGCAAATGTTTAGTTAGTGACTCTTTGGAACTAGATACCAGTTTATATGACAGGAAAGTAGGGAAGGTCAAGAGACGAATACCAAGAGAGAGAGAGGAAGATAATTCCAAAAAGAAAGATGTTTGTGGAACACAAAAACAGCAAACAGCTGAAGAGTCGCTGAAAAAAGCTAGAGGTCTCATGAAGTCAGTAAGACCATGGTTATATGGAAATAACTAATACGTGCAGGCTTGAATATTTTGTAACTGAGCTTGGAATAATTCAGGTTCGATGAGAGTTATATCGGCCCACTGTCATATAGTATTAAGAACCAGTCCCGTGACTTGGACATGTAGCAAGGGCACACGTGGAACACTTAAGGAGAGATGAAGAAGAGATAGAGTATAATAATAATAATAATTATTATTCAGACACAAGGTTTTTAGATGAACAACTCGTTAGAGGTGCTACAGTAACCCCAGGCGTTAGAAGAGATCCAGCACAAAATCGCTTATTAGCAACTCCAGGTTTTGATGATACTCAAGAACAGACGATACCGAAAACAATAGAAGAAGAAAAGTTGAATGAGACTCATTATGATAGTATGGAGGAGGAAATAAGTGCTCCGTTTAGGAACACTAGACAGGCAACGAAAAGGAGAATGGATAGACAAAGAGATAGAGAAGTGAAAAGACAGAGGAGAATTAGGGATTATTCAACGAGCGGGGAGGATATGCCGTTACTAGAAAGATCCTTGAGGAATAGTGATCGACAAATTAGATGGGATATTGAACAAAAGAGATTAGCGGCAGCTAAAGAGAGACATACAGACGAAGAAGAAGAAATGGATGAAAAGTCAGAGTCAAGTAGTAGTAGTATGGAGGAAACAAATGGATTGTACGAAGAAGAAGACATTGATGTAGAATTAGCATTGGTTCAAAGAAATTTGGAGTTATTGAAGAAGTGGAACCGTAGGAAGTAGATAAGTAGATAAGTAACAGATACACATATGTAGCATTGAATTGATGGGTTTACTTGGAATGGTAAACTTGAAATTGACGAGAGGAATGAAGAAAAAAAAAAAAAGAAAAGCTAGTAGTGTTGAATCAATATTTTTTTTGATAATAACAATTATTATTGACAGAAACTGAGGATAAATTTTGAAACTTTATTCATAAAGTATGTATGGAAAGAGGTGTGTAAGCTTTTTCCTTTCTTTTTCTTATTTTCCTAAGTGCGCACTAACTCAATCTAACATATCTTTTCTGTGAGAATGTGAAATGGGGGATAAGGGAAATATCTTCAGTTTTGTCAATCATAATTTTAATGAACAATTTAAATTTAAAAGCGGTTCGCTTACAGAGAGTTGTAGGAAGGTTTATAGAGAATTTGGTGGGGAGTTTTTGGTATTATTGATATACTGGGAAGTATGTCTCTGGTTAGCAATTGGCTATGATGAGGTAGGAAAATGAGAATGGAGTTAGGAAATATATTTTAAATTTAAAAGCGGTTCGCTTACAGAGAGTTGTAGGAAGTTTTATAGAGAATTTGGTGGGGAGTTTTTGGTATTATTGATATACTGGGAAGTATGTCTCTGGTTAGCAATTGGCTATGATGAGGTAGGAAAATGAGAATGGAGTTAGGAAATATATAAATGGAATGGCCTGAATAAATAGAGATCTGGTACATTATTAGTATGGTTGTTGGGGCCACTATACGTAATAATTTTAAGAAAGTTTACTTGGAAAATCTTTGTTTATTCACTTGGGGTTTTATTTTCGTGTAACTGGGCAATGATGGTTGTTAATTGATTATTTTATTGAGACTATGTTTCAATGCTATATGTATATGTATTATGTTTTATTTCATGCTTGGTTTGGTTTTATAAAAAGTTAGTTTAAGTAAGTTAGGATCGTTGAGTTTATAGTGCTTTGAGTAAAACACTATTGGACCGTAAAAGTGTCTAATAATGATATAATATTTGCTTTTGGGTTGATAAAATGCATGCCATATTAATTTTGAAAATGTGTTTTAATTGGATAATTGTGACGCCTTGTTTTGATTTAGTTTTGCGTAAACAGTTGGATTGATAGATTAAGTGATGTGGTTAATGAATTGGTTTTAAGTTTGGTTAGAATATTAGTTAACTTTTCAAATACAGGGGGCTTTCGTTCAGAAAGGAATTATAAAATTATTGAGGGAGGGTATGGAGACATAGGCTGCCGAGAAGGTTAGGTTGCTTGAAAAGCTTCGAATATATAAGTAGAGTATAACTAGATAGAAGTTTAAGGGAAAAACTGTGAATAGCAGCATATAGAAGAAATACATAGGGGGATAAAGGGCAGATCATGGGACATGAAGGGGGCAAGAAATAGGTGCTGTGAAAAACCAGCTTTAATTATATTAAAGGTGTTCATAAAAATTGAACAGGATCTCATGCTAAAAGGTGAGATAACGCAATTTGGACAAGATTGTGGTTGGAAATTTTAAATGTTGAAGATATAAGGCTTGAAACTTACGTAAAAAGTTCTATTTCATATAGGGTTGTATATATAAAGCTTGTAAAACATTATATCAACTTGGTTTATAGAAAACAAAGATCTATTTTTGTATGACGTATTTATAAGAAAAAATTTGATTGTACAAATTTTTTTATTGGCAAAGGAGGTAAATGTGGTTATGTGGAATATGCGTTTCTTTGTACTTATCTTGACTATTTATTCCTTTTACTTGGTGCACCCCTTCTTTACTTCTTCTAAATACGTTGTTCTCGTTGTTCGGGTTGTCTTGTATTGAGAAATGCGAGTGATTTCCTAATGCCAGTTGTACAAATACGATTTTACGAGCCATTTTGTTTATAATATGCATATTTTATATAGGAACTTGAGGAGCCAAGGAATATATAGTGGATTGCTATATAGTTTGGGGAAATGAAAGAAGAGTAGAAATGGTAAGTTAAAAAAAGGGTTACAGTACATGGTACGAGGTATAGAGGTAAAATGGAAGAAGAAGTGGGTTGATTATATAGCTGGGGAAAGAGTTAAAGAAATAGAATGTTTAATTAAATTGGAGTTGGTTTGGGGAGGATTAGAAGAACTATGGAAGATTAGAGGAAAAAGAGGGAATAGAGTAAGGGGATTAGGAGTAAAGATTTTTCCTTTATAAGGAAAATTCTTTAATAAACATGGGGAGGTGTAACAGTATGTGTAGTTTGGGTTATAATTAGGATCTAGTGGGGAATTAGAGATACAGCACGATTGAGCATTATGAGTGAAAGCGGAGAGAGATGCTCAATCGTGACGTATTGTTGTTGTGAAGGGCAGTCAACATCCGATATTCCAGCAAGGCAGACACGGCTTGTCATCTTACGCAAATAAACAAACTTTTATTCAACCTTCGACTTTATTACTTCTTTCTACACTATGACAATAGATAGAGAGAGAGAGGAGAGAGAGAGGGAGAGAGATAGAGAGAGATAGAGAGAGATAAATAGAGAGAGAGAGGAGAGAGAGAGAGGGAGAGAGATAGATAGAGAGAGATAGACAGAGAGAGAGATAGAGAGATAGATAGAGAGAGAGAGGAGAGAGAGAGGGAGAGAGATAGATAGATAGATAGATAGATAGAGAGAGAGAGAGAGAGAGAGAGAGAGAGAGAGAGAGAGAGAGAGAGAGAGAGAGAATCTTCTCAATGATGTCTGGTCTATTTGAGACCATGGAAGTGAATATTCTCGCTGATGTATTCAAGAGGACAATGGAGTAGGGGCCTGGTCGCAGTGACCGAAGGTGGGGACGGCTCCGACAGACTACAAACCAGCTTTCAACATAGGCTGTCGGCATCTACATCCGTTGACATCTGCTGACAGAGACTGAGCATTTCCGGGCTTCTGCCGAGTGTTGTGATGTGGTTTCTTCGTGGTCAACCATAAATCATCAGTATGCCAAACTGTGGTCTTAATTCCGCCCCCCCCCCGGAACCCTAAAATTCCCACTTGGAGGGGGGGGGGGAATTCCCTACTGGTTGAGAACCACTGGTCTAGACTAACAAATTATGAATCTGTAATCAGGAATCTTAAATCATTAATTTTAAATCAAGAATCTTAAATCAGGAATCGTAAATTAGGAATATTAAATCATGCAAGAATAAAGGAAGTTGAATGTGTGGTGGTTACAGAACTATCTGATCTGCGTTAGCTAGTTAATCATCCTCACGGCACATAGAACCATTCAGACCATAATCATACACACAAACAGACTGCTACTGGTGCCATTTTGTATAGGGACTCTTCGCTGGCTGTTGCAGATGAGGACGGAGCACGTATGGGAATGTCCAGATCCAATGTTGGCTAAATGGGAGACAGGAGGATGTGGATTATGTCTACCAACTTCACGAGGTGTGGACTAGAAAATGAGGTGGGAGAAGAAGTAGAAGAAACAGAAGATGTAGTAGTAGTAGTAGTAGTAGTAGTAGTAGTAGTAGTAGTAGTAGTAGTAGTAGTAGTAGTAGCAGTTGTAGTAGTAGTAGTAATAGTTGTAGTAGTAGTAGTAGTAGTGGTAGTGGTGGTGGTGGTGGTGGTGGTGGTGGTGGTAGTAATAGTAGTAGTAGTAGTAGTAGTAGTAGTAGTAGTAGTAAAAGTAGTAGTGGTGGTGGTGGTGGTGGTGGTGGTGGTGGTAGTAGTAGTAGTAGTAGTAGTAGTAGTAGTAGTAGTAGTAGTGGTAGTGGTAGTGGTAGTGGTGGTGGTGGTGGTGGTGGTAGTAGTAGTAGTAGTAGTAGTAGTAGTAGTAGTAGTAGTAGTAGTAGTAGTAGTAGTAGTAGTAGTAGTAGTAGTAGTAGTAGTAGTAAAAGCAGTAGTGGTGGTGGTGGTGGTGGTGGCAGTAGTAGTAGTAGTAGTAGTAGTAGTAGTAGTAGTAGTGGTAGTAGTGGTAGTAATAGCAGCAGCAGCAGCAGTAGGAGAGAGGAGGAGGAAAATAATAATAATAATAATAATAATAATAATAATAATGAGAAGAAGAAGAAGAGAATAAGAAGAAGAAGAAGAAGAAGAAGAAGAAGAAGAAGAAGAAGAAGAAGAAGAAGAAGAAGAAGAAGAAGAAGAAGAAGAAGAAGAATAGGTGTAAACAGGAGAGGTAAATGATAATATAACGATGATGAGATAGAGATGAGCAAATGATGACGATTAGACATGACGTCAGTTTACTATTTCTGCCCAACATGTATGTTCTGCCAGATTTCGCCGAGAAGCCATGTCAAAAACACATTCTCAGAAACATGTCTGGTTACCTACCGTAAAATACCTGGCAGGCGGCCGTCTGACGTACCACACCAACATCTTGGGCTTGAAGCCCACGTCCGCCGTACAGAGGGCTTCAATCCGTGTGGGCTGTGACGGGGGGAAGTATTCGTAGACGACCTTGGGAGTCTGGGGTCCCCCTGGAGAAACAGTCACAACAGATGACACAAACAGTCACAACAGATGACACAAACAGTCACAACAGATGACACAAACAGTCACAACAGATGACACAAACAGTCACAACAGATGACACAAACAGTCACAACAGATGACACAAACAGTCACAACAGATGACACAAACAGTCACAACAGATGACACAAACAGTCACAACAGATGACACAAACAGTCACAACAGATGACACAAACAGTCACAACAGATGACACAAACAGTCACAACAGATGACACAAACAGTCACAACAGATGACACAAACAGTCACAACAGATGACACAAACAGTCACAACAGATGACACAAACAGTCACAACAGATGACACAAACAGTCACAACAGATGACACAAACAGTCACAACAGATGACACAAACAGTCACAACAGATGACACAAACAGTCACAACAGATGACACAAACAGTCACAACAGATGACACAAAACAAACGTGAGATTTCCTTGTCCAGCAGTGGTTAAAGAAACAGATTAGAGTTGTGTCGCTAGATTTAACTCAAACATAGTGCATACATACTACTGCTAGTTACACTGGACTGAATTTTGCGTGTGGATTAGCTTCCCTATTATCACTGTCCCTGGACATTAGGTGAACCCACTCAAACTTCAGAGGTACTTGTAATTTACGTCAACAAGTCAAGGACTAGAAATCAATGTCTTACTCCAAGTGTCCGGTGTAGGGGTTGAACCCCTGACCTCAGCTTCAGAACACGGGATGCTTAAGAACACGCGTTCTGATCCATTCGGCCATGCGGACTACCTACTCCCTGTTCTACTAGTGGATAAAGATATAGTTTAGAGCTGTGTCATTAGTTGTTCTATTGTCATCTAAAAGTAAATAAGCTGCATACACGCCAGACAGAGGTTGCGGATACTCATCTCGACCGTCTTCATCAGGCGGGAACTAGGCGACGACGAAGCAGCGCACTTTTGCACTCGTTGGCGGGACGTTGCGGTCAATCCCAGGCAGGATTTCCTGGCAACTGTACGTCCAGTTGTCTGCTATTGCTAGTTATACGAGAAGTCAACATCTGTATGTCCACCTGACCCATGTGTGGAGTGAATCTGCTACCCCACCGTCAGCGCACAGGAAGTTCAAGCATGAGCGCAAATGTAAGGACCAACAGCCTAAGATTACCTTCCCTCTTAATAATAGAAATAATAATAATAACAAAACCCTAGTATAACAGCCAGTCCTATTTTGGTAGACCAGTATATTCCACATAGCTAATAACAAGTGTCACACCATTATCTAATATTACTGAGTCGTGTAGAATTGATTTTTGCAGTCCCCTCAATCCTTTATAATGCATATCTTTTATATTGTTGCTGTTCTTTGTTAGCCTTGAATGATGTGTGAATGAAATAATGTATGAAAGAGAGTGATAGAAGGGCAGAATGTTAGACGGGCCTGCGTGCCCAATTCTTAACCCTTTGAAAATAAAATTTGTTGGTTGGTTCGTTCGCTGTTTACCTTATGAGGTGTACATTTGTCTGTTGTAATCGTAGAGTAAATATAAAGACCAACAGTATTAGATTACCCGTTGTACCATGTGAGTTGTAAATCCTTCTATTGTAATCTTGAACTATATATATATATATATGCACCAACATTCTCAGCTTACCGTATATTCCCAGTTCTGCCGTAGAGATGATTTCACCATCCGGAGTAATGGCACTGCACCTGTAACATCGACATATAGGTCATCCACACAGTCACTATCTCTGCATTAGACTGTCTTCTCTTCGTTCGTGTGGCTATGGCTTTCTTGCCAGCATCATTATCGCTATTATTATGATTGTGACAATCCTCACTGTCAGCATAACCTCAGGACATCGCCGACACTCAAGACTTCCAGGATAGGCCAGACGGAGGGTACCATTAGTATTGGTGCTCTTCACTGGTTGTTAAAGATGAGGACGGAGCACGTATGGGAATGTTCCGAGTGCTGTGGTGTCGGTCCTTGAATTAACTCATCATAAACACCACTACTATTATTATCATGATCATTACCTTGTCAACCATTACCACCATAACATCACCACCACCACTACCACCATCATCATATCATCATCGTAGTAATTAACATGATGGTGATAATCGTTATCATCATTATTGTAACCTCCACCACCACCACCATTGTCATATCTACTATACTCGCACAGTCACTCCTGCTGGGCCTGGTCAGTCCTAACCTCCAGGAAAGCAGTTTCACAGAGAAATGGTGACGGCCAACGAACAAGGGGGAAACAATGCTAGCAAATTAGAGATGTCATGCCTGCGTGGACTGGGATCAGGGGGAACAGCAGCATAGCTAACGACAGGCAATGTTAGAGGTTCACTGACGTGACATTTGGCGTGAAGATGGCACATGATCTGACTATGATTAATACAGCCGTGGGACTGGGAGTTCAATCGCGCTGGCACATTGCACGTGCTGGTGCTCTCGCGTGATTGACGCACCTTGCACGCGCTGGTGCTCTCATATGATTGACGCACCTTGCACGCGCTGGTACTCTCATATGATTGACGCACCTTGCACGCGCTGGTACTCTCACATGATTGACGCACCGTGCACGCGCTGGTACTCCCACATGATTGACGCACATTGCACGCGCTGGTACTCTGATATGATTGAAGCACATTGCACGCGCTGGTACTCTCACGGTGCTTGCAGTTGTAGACAGCAGATGGCGTCATTCGATCAATATCTAGTGCTGAGTGGAGCAACGCGTCCCAGCTTCTGTCCAAACATACGTCCTACATTCTGATATGAAGACCACATCTCTGTGACTCAAGGAACAAGTGATACTTCCGTGCCGACTCTCATCACCTAGTATGTTCAAGGCATTGATTAAGCTAAGCTCCCACCTGCATTATCTGGGAGTTTAAGGCATTGATTGAGGTAAGCTATCACATGCATTACCTGGGAGTTTAAGGCATTGATTGAGCTAAGCTCTCATCTGCATCACGTAGGATGTACAATGCATTGATTGAGCTAAGATCTCACCTGCATCATCTAGGATGTTCAAGGCATTGATTGAGCTAAGCTCTCACCTGCATTATCTGTGAGTTTAAGGCATTGATTAAGGTAAGTATAACAGAGACTCTCTAGTGGGGGGATTTGGCTTGGTGTGCAATGAGAAGATTATAGGCACGGATGAGCACATCGCTAAGGGGTAACTAGGGGTTGTCATCCTATGACAAGGGTCTAGGGAACGTAAGTTAGTTGTGATCATACCACCGGACCATAAGGTCGCATGAAGCTTTTGGGACACTAACAGGAATGTTGTCAATTTATTTCGAATACTTGTACTTAAGGATTTTGAATTTGTAAACTGACGCTACAATAAACAACTACGCCAAATTACTGATTGAGTTAGATTCTCGTCTATCCTTACAGTCAGTCGTCTGAATGACATAGCCTACCTCCTGCATCTGTTACATAAGCTCTCACCTGTAATCACCTTCATCTGTGCACGTGAGGTTGTTAATGATGAGGTTGAACTCCACGTGACCAGGTTGGAGTGTAATGATTGGCTGTATCCTCGACTGTAGGTGTACTGGAATTTTGGGACTCCATTCTGGAACCTTGTGGAAGACAAAGGAAAACTACCACATTAACTACACTATAGTATACTGGTAGTCACAACACGAGACTAACGGTAGAATGCCATGTTTAAATACTTCAAACGAGCCTTCGAACTGATTAAAATGATATGACGTCATAGAGAGTTGTGAAATCTTGATTGGCTGAAAACAGAACACCGAAGAGAATATCCAACCTGAACGGTTGTCCCTGAAACACGATGTGTGGGTTCGCGGGGGAGTTAGTTTGTCAGTTGGTGATTGGTGGAGGTGTTCACTAGCTTAACATAATCCATGGAATCATACTGTCGTGGCATTGGTTGTTGATTGTGTGGTGACTGTCTGGAGGTGTCCGGGTTTAGGTTCCTTTCATGTGACCTACTGACACATTACCGTCCTGACAGACGATAGTTATTGTGCTTTAACAAAAATAGGCATAATAACATCTTCATAGCGAACAGCCTGGGCTGAATTATGTAGATCACGTGTTTCTCAAGCAGCATGATCCATCTCTTTGCATT
The DNA here is from genome assembly GCA_963921405.1 of Cepaea hortensis. Lineage (NCBI taxonomy): Eukaryota > Metazoa > Mollusca > Gastropoda > Stylommatophora > Helicidae > Cepaea > Cepaea hortensis. Next base: position 99,159,721 of record OY992891.1, read on the forward strand.
CGTTAAACAAATAGCCCCCCCCCCCCCCCCCCCCCAAAAAAAAAGGTGATATGAAGATGTTGCCAAAATTCAAAATTTCATTGACGAAAACACAAGAAAGATATTCTATACTTCCTACATACAAACACATATTAATTATTGCTCCACAATCTGGGATGGATACTCCAAATCAATAACTAAACACCTTTATTCACTCCAGAAAAGGGCAGTACATTTAATTAATGGTGAAAATCTTACCGACAATTATAACCTACATGAACGCCTGTAGTTACTGCCACTCCACACACACCTACGTTTTAATAAAGCTAAACTAAATCACAAAGGCCGGTCTCTCTGGCCAAGGGGTTACACCACTTTCTCCGTAATCCCGTTTATCACGCAGAGTCTCGTAGCGGGCGAGAACTGGCAGCGGTTCGTCTCCCGCTGGTGACTTGCAGAATAACTGAGCCGGCCGCTCAGAAAGCAATGACAAACTACTGAGCGTAATCTTGCCAAGAAATCAACAGACAGCTGAAAGATGCTGCTGTTGACAGCGATGTCCTGTAAAAGGATATGCGAGTTTAAAAAAAAATTCACAAAGTCCTATTTCAAAATGCTCCAAGTTACCTTTGGCCATTGTTTAAATATAACGCAAGACATAGCGAACGACTAAATATACTTCATGTCCCTAAACCTAGGATAGATTTATATAAAACAAGCTTAGCATACTCTGCCGCTCAATTGTGGAACTGTACATAGAATACCCAAATAATACTTTGGACATAGCCAGAGTACCGACAGGAAAGTACTGCCGTAACTAAGATGCTGAAATTGAGGCAATCATTATAGCAACAGAGAAATTACTAAATACCAGCAATGGTACACAATCTGTGGTGCTACTAACAGATGCAAAATCAGTACTCGAGGCGCTCCTGTCTGGGAAATTGCCAGTACTAAGGACACTACTTTCTGAACTTAGCAGTCAACATAAAGTCACCATACAGTGGATATCATCCCACTGTGGAATACCTGGAAACGACAGAGCTGATCAATTGGCTAAGGAAGGAGCCAAAGAAGAACAGCCTGATGTGCCCGTTACATACCACCAAAAGAAAATAATGATCAGATCAGTCAGAAAGCCTCCAAAACCTGCTCAAGATGACTACCATATTATGGATAGACCAGAACAAGTCATTATTCTGCGCCTCAGAACAGGACACAATAGATTACGCAACCACATGTATACAAAATTCAAGATTGGTGAAACAGCCATGTGCACATGTGGATTGGCGTCGCAGACAGCAGAGCACATACTCCAAAACTGCCCAAAATATAACATATCTAGGCAAACCTTCTGGCCTAAAGAGACGACAGTGGAAGATAAACTCTATGGATAAATTCATACAAGAGACAACATTGCAGTTATAGACATATTTCAAGCGAACGAAAGAAGAGGAAGAAAAAGAAGAATTAGAAGAAGAAGAAGAAGAAAAAGAAGAAAAAGAAGAAGAAGAAGAAGAAGAAGAAGAAGAAGAAGAAGAAGAAGAAGAAGAAGAAGAAGAAGAAGAAGAAGAAGAGGAAGGAGAAGAAGAAGAAGAAGAAGAAGAAGAATTGTGGAACTATCGTCTTCAAGAATCAATGACACTACCAATCACTATACATACAGTCGCAGTCTGTTTGAACACTACCTCAGTACAGACTACATGCCACCCCCTTAAAACCCAATAATAATGGAAAATTGTCTCAAACGACAACTAACCAATAAACATTTCCATATGTTTGGTACGTTACATCTTCTTTGAGTATTTATAATGCCCATGTTAAACATTGCCTCAGTGAGTCATGTATTATTGATTATTTTTCATGCGTTTTAATGCTTATTGTTCATTTGTTGTCTAATATTAACTTCATAAGTGATTTTAAATGAAAGAATGTATGAGAGGAAATAGAGAAGAAGGGCAGAATGTCAGACGGGCCTGAGTGCCCAATTCTTAACCCTTTGAAAATAAAGTTCGTTCGCCATTCGTTCGTTCTTTTCCTGCCTAGTTTGCTCTAGAGGAAAGGTAACACCAATACATCTGGAACAAGTCAAGCTGCTGAAGCTACTGGTTCAGCAAAGCAATGCTCTAACTCCGCTTTTGCGGTTAGGCCCGGCCTCGGAGTCAAGCGTCAGACATGTATGACTTCTACAGGTCACGAAAACAACGATGTGAGTTATACAGACGTGGACAGTGGGGGGCTTACCTTACCCCTGGCTGAAAGCTGCATCAACGGCAGAGATGACCCGTCCGGCTCCAGTCGATACCATTTGATGAGTAACCATCCGCGGTTGTGTGTGGCTGTGAGAAAGTGACAGCGCAAGGTCACGCTCTTGTCCACGTGACCGCTGATGTTGAATGTCGTCAGAGGGGCTGTAGGAAGAAACGACAGGTGTATATACATAAACCTATTACCTTCTAGTGCTGTAGAAAACAACGGTAAGTGTGCACAAACCTACTACTTTCTACCGTTGTTGGGAGAAACGGTAAGTGTACACAAACCTACTACTTTCTACCGTTGTTGGGAGAAACGGTAAGTGTACACAAACCTACTACTTTCTACCGTTGTTGGGAGAAACGGTAAGTGTACACAAACCTACTACTTTCTACCGTTGTTGGGAGAAACGGTAAGTGTACACAAACCTACTACTTTCTACCGTTGTTGGGAGAAACGGTAAGTGTACACAAACCTACTACTTTCTACCGTTGTTGGGAGAAACGGTAAGTGTACACAAACCTACTACTTTCTACCGTTGTTGGGAGAAACGGTAAGTGTACACAAACCTACTACTTTCTACCGTTGTTGGGAGAAACGGTAAGTGTACACAAACCTACTACTTTCTACCGTTGTTGGGAGAAACGGTAAGTGTACACAAACCTACTACTTTCTACCGTTGTTGGGAGAAACGGAAAGTGTACACAAACCTACTACTTTCTACCGTTGTTGGGAGAAACGGTAAGTGTACACAAACCTACTACTTTCTACCGTTGTTGGGAGAAACGGTAAGTGTACACAAACCTACTACTTTCTACCGTTGTTGGGAGAAACGGTAAGTGTACACAAACCTACTACTTTCTACCGTTGTTGGGAGAAACGGTAAGTGTACACAAACCTACTACTTTCTACCGTTGTTGGGAGAAACGGTAAGTGTACACAAACCTACTACTTTCTACCGTTGTTGGGAGAAACGGTAAGTGTACACAAACCTACTACTTTCTACCGTTGTTGGGAGAAACGGTAAGTGTACACAAACCTACTACTTTCTACCGTTGTTGGGAGAAACGGTAAGTGTACACAAACCTACTACTTTCTACCGTTGTTGGGAGAAACGGTAAGTGTACACAAACCTACTACTTTCTACCGTTGTTGGGAGAAACGGTAAGTGTACACAAACCTACTACTTTCTACCGATGTTGGGAGAAACGGTAAGTGTACACAAACCTACTACTTTCTACCGTTGTTGGGAGAAACGGTAAGTGTACACAAACCTACTACTTTCTACCGTTGTTGGGAGAAACGGTAAGTGTACACAAACCTACTACTTTCTACCGTTGTTGGGAGAAACGGTAAGTGTACACAAACCTACTACTTTCTACCGTTGTTGGGAGAAACGGTAAGTGTACACAAACCTACTACTTTCTACCGTTGTTGGGAGAAACGGTAAGTGTACACAAACCTACTACTTTCTACCGTTGTTGGGAGAAACGGTAAGTGTACACAAACCTACTACTTTCTACCGTTGTTGGGAGAAACGGTAAGTGTACACAAACCTACTACTTTCTACCGTTGTTGGGAGAAACGGTAAGTGTATACAAGCGTACTACCGTCTGCAGATTTGTTGTGGCTAGAATACTGCCAGTTGTGGTAAAAATACTGCCAGTTGTGGTAAGAATACTGCCAGTTGTGGCAAGAATACTGCCAGTTGTGGTAAGAATACTGCCAGTTGTGGTAAAAATACTGCCAGTTGTGGTAAGAATACTGCCAGTTGTGGCTAGAATACTGCCAGGTGTGGCTAGAATACTGCCAGTTGTGGTAAAAATACTGCCAGTTGTGGCAAGAATACTGCCAGTTGTGGCAAGAATACTGCCAGTTGTGGTAAGAATACTGCCAGTTGTGGTAAGAATACTGCCAGTTGTGGTAAGAATACTGGCAGTTGTGGTAAGAATACTGGCAGTTGTGGCAAGAATACTGCCAGCTGTGGCTAGAATACTGCCAGTTGTGGCAAGAATACGGCTGCCCGTTGTGGCAAGAATGCGGCCAGTTGTGGCAAGAATACTGCCAGGTGTGGCTAGAATAATGCTAGTTGTGGCAACAATACGGCCAGTTGTGGCTAGAATACTGCCAGGTGTGGCTAGAATACTGCCAGGTGTGGCTAGAATAATGCTAGTTGTGGCAACAATACGGCCAGTTGTAGCTAGAATACTGCCAGGTGTGGCTAGAATACTGCCAGGTGTGGCTAGAATAATGCTAGTTGTGGTAAGAATACGGCCAGTTGTGGCTAGAATACTGCCAGGTGTGGCTAGAATACTGCCAGTTGTGGCAAGAATAATGCTAGTTGTGGTAAGAATACGGCCAGTTGTGGCTAGAATACTGCCAGGTGTGGCTAGAATAATGCTAGTTGTGGTAAGAATACGGCCAGTTGTGGCTAGAATACTGCCAGGTGTGGCTAGAATACTGCCAGGTGTGGCTAGAATAATGCTAGTTGTGGTAAGAATACGGCCAGTTGTGGCTAGAATACTGCCAGGTGTGGCTAGAATAATGCTAGTTGTGGTAAGAATACGGCCAGTTGTGGCTAGAATACTGCCAGGTGTGGCTAGAATACTGCCAGTTGTGGTAAAAATACTGCCAGTTGTGGCAAGAATACTGCCAGTTGTGGTAAGAATACTGCCAGTTGTGGTAAGAATACTGCCAGTTGTGGTAAGAATACTGGCAGTTGTGGCAAGAATACTGCCAGCTGTGGCTAGAATACTGCTAGTTGTGGCAAGAATACGGCTGCCCGTTGTGGCAAGAATGCGGCCAGTTGTGGCAAGAATACGGCCCGTTGTGGCAAGAATGCGGCCAGTTGTGGCAAGAATGCGGCCAGGTGTGGCTAGAATACTGCCAGGTGTGGCTAGAATACTGCCAGTTGTGGCTAGAATACTGCCAGTTGTCCTAAGAATACTGCCAGTTGTGGTAAGAATACTGCCAGTTGTGGTAAGAATACTGCAAGTTGTGGTAAGAATACTGGCAGTTGTGGTAAGAATACTGGCAGTTGTGGCAAGAATACTGCCAGGTGTGGCTAGAATACTGCCAGTTGTGGCTAGAATACTGCCAGTTGTGGCAAGAATACTGCCAGGTGTGGCTAGAATACTGCCAGGTGTGGCTAGAATACTGCCAGGTGTGGCTAGAATACTGCCAGGTGTGGTAAGAATACTGCCAGTTGTGGTAAGAATACTGCCAGGTGTGGCTAGAATACTGCAAGTTGTTGCTAGAATACTGCCAGTTGTGGTAAGAATACTGCCAGGTGTGGCTAGAATACTGCCAGTTGTGGTAAGAATACTGCCAGTTGTGGTAAGAATACTGCCAGTTGTGGTAAGAATACTGCCAGTTGTGGTAAGAATACTGGCAGTTGTGGTAAGAATACTGGCAGTTGTGGCAAGAATACTGCCAGGTGTGGCTAGAATACTGCCAATTGTGGCTAGAATACTGCCAGTTGTGGCAAGAATACTGCCAGGTGTGGCTAGAATACTGCCAGGTGTGGCTAGAATACTGCCAGGTGTGGCTAGAATACTGCCAGGTGTGGTAAGAATACTGCCAGGTGTGGTAAGAATACTGCCAGGTGTGGTAAGAATACTGCCAGTTGTAGTAAGAATACTGCCAGTTGTGGCTAGAATACTGCCATTTATGGTAAGAATACTGCCAGTTGTGGAAAGAATACTGCCAGGTGTGGTAAGAATACTGCCAGGTGTGGTAAGAATACTGCCAGTTGTGGCTAGAATACTGCCAGGTGTGGCTAGAATACTGCCAGGTTTGCTAGAATACTGCCAGGTGTGGTAAGAATACTGCCAGGTGTGGTAAGAATACTGCCAGGTGTGGTAAGAATACTACCAGTTGTGGCTAGAATACTGCCAGGTGTGGCTAGAATAGTGCTAGGTGTGGTAAGAATACTGCCAGTTGTGGTAAGAATACTGCCAGGTGTGGTAAGAATACTGCCAGGTGTGGTAAGAATACTGCCAGTTGTGGCTAGAATACTGCCAGGTGTGGCTAGAATACTGCCAGGTGTGGCTAGAATACTGCCAGGTGTGGTAAGAATACTGCCAGGTGTGGTAAGAATACTGCCAGGTGTGGTAAGAATACTACCAGTTGTGGCTAGAATACTGCCAGGTGTGGCTAGAATACTGCCAGGTGTGGCTAGAATACTACCAGTTGTGGCTAGAATACTGCCAGGTGTTGCTAGAATACTGCTAGGTGTGGCTAGAATACTGCCAGGTGTGGTAAGAATACTGCCAGGTGTGGTAAGAATACTGCCAGGTGTGGTAAGAATACTGCTAGGTGTGGTAAGAATACTACCAGTTGTGGCTAGAATACTGCCAGGTGTGGCTAGAATACTGCCAGGTGTGGCTAGAATACTACCAGTTGTGGCTAGAATACTGCCAGGTGTGGCTAGAATACTACCAGTTGTGGCTAGAATACTACCAGTTGTGGCTAGAATACTGCCAGGTGTGGCTAGAATACTACCAGTTGTGGCTAGAATACTACCAGTTGTGGCTAGAATACTACCAGTTGTGGCTAGAATACTACCAGTTGTGGCTAGAATACTGCCAGGTGTGGCTAGAATACTACCAGTTGTGGCTAGAATACTACCAGTTGTGGCTAGAATACTGCCAGGTGTGGCTAGAATACTGCCAGGTGTGGTAAGAATACTGCCAGGTGTGGTAAGAATACTGCCAGGTGTGGTAAGAATACTGCCAGTTGTGGCTAGAATACTGCCAGGTGTGGCTAGAATACTGCCAGGTGTGGCTAGAATACTGCCAGGTGTGGTAAGAATACTGCCAGGTGTGGAAAGAATACTGCCAGGTGTGGTAAGAATACTGCCAGGTGTGGTAAGAATACTGCCAGTTGTGGCTAGAATACTGCCAGGTGTGGCTAGAATTCTGCCAGGTGTGGTAAGAATACTGCCAGGTGTGGTAAGAATACTGCCAGGTGTGGTAAGAATACTACCAGTTGTGGCTAGAATACTGCCAGGTGTGGCTAGAATAGTGCTAGGTGTGGTAAGAATACTGCCAGTTGTGGTAAGAATACTGCCAGGTGTGGTAAGAATACTGCCAGGTGTGGTAAGAATACTGCCAGGTATGGTAAGAATACTGCCAGGTGTGGTAAGAATACTGCCAGGTGTGGTAAGAATACTACCAGTTGTGGCTAGTATACTGCCAGGTGTGGCTAGAATACTGCCAGATGTGGCTAGAATACTACCAGTTGTGGCTAGAATACTGCCAGGTGTGGCTAGAATACTACCAGTTGTGGCTAGAATACTACCAGTTGTGGCTAGAATACTGCCAGGTGTGGCTAGAATACTACCAGTTGTGGCTAGAATACTACAAGTTGTGGCTAGAATTCTACCAGTTGTGGCTAGAATACTACCAGGTGTGGCTAGAATACTACCAGTTGTGGCTAGAATACTACCAGTTGTGGCTAGAATACTGCCAGGTGTGGCTAGAATACTGCCAGGTGTGGCTAGAATACTGCCAGGTGTGGTAAGAATACTGCCAGGTGTGGTAAGAATACTGCCAGGTGTGGTAAGAATACTGCCAGTTGTGGCTAGAATACTGCCAGGTGTGGCTAGAATACTGCCAGTTGTGGCTAGAATACTGCCAGGTGTGGTAAGAATACTGCCAGGTGTGGTAAGAATACTGCCAGGTGTGGTAAGAATACTACCAGTTGTGGCTAGAATACTACCAGTTGTGGCTAGAATACTGCCAGGTGTGGCTAGAATACTACCAGTTGTGGCTAGAATACTACCAGTTGTGGCTAGAATACCACCAGTTGTGGCTAGAATACTGCCAGGTGTGGCAAGAATACTACCAGTTGTGGCTAGAATACTACCAGTTGTGGCTAGAATACTGCCAGGTGTGGCTAGAATACTGCCAGGTGTGGCTAGAATACTGCCATGTGTGGCTAGAATACTGCCAGGTGTGGCTAGAATACTGCCAGGTGTGGTAAGAATACTGCCAGGTGTGGTAAGAATACTGCCAGGTGTGGTAAGAATACTGCCAGTTGTGGTAAGAATACTGCCAGTTGTGGCTAGAATACTGCCAGGTATGGTAAGAATACTGCCAGTTGTGGAAAGAATACTGCCAGGTGTGGTAAGAATATTGCCAGGTGTGGTAAGAATACTGCCAGTTGTGGCTAGAATACTGCCAGGTGTGGCTAGAATACTGCCAGGGGTGGCTAGAATACTGCCAGGTGTGGTAAGAATACTGTCAGGTGTGGTAAGAATACTGCCAGGTGTGGTAAGAATACTACCAGTTGTGGCTAGAATACTGCCAGGTGTGGCTAGAATAATGCCATGTGTGGTAAGAATACTGCCAGTTGTGGTAAGAATACTGCCAGGTGTGGTAAGAATACTGCCAGTTGTGGTAAGAATACTGCCAGTTGTGGCTAGAATACTGCCAGGTGTGGCTAGAATACTGCCAGGTGTGGCTAGAATACTGCCAGGTGTGGTAAGAATACTGCCAGGTGTGGTAAGAATACTGCCAGGTGTGGTAATAATACTACCAGTTGTGGCTAGAATACTGCCAGGTGTGGCTAGAATAGTGCTAGGTGTGGTAAGAATACTGCCAGTTGTGGTAAGAATACTGCCAGGTGTGGTAAGAATACTGCCAGGTGTGGTAAGAATACTGCCAGTTGTGGCTAGAATACTGCCAGGTGTGGCTAGAATACTGCCAGGTGTGGCTAGAATACTGCCAGGTGTGGTAAGAATACTGCCAGGTGGGGTAAGAATACTGCCAGGTGTGGTAAGAATACTACCAGTTGTGGCTAGAATACTGCCAGGTGTGGCTAGAATACTGCCAGGTGTGGCTAGAATACTACCAGTTGTGGCTAGAATACTGCCAGGTGTTGCTAGAATACTGCTAGGTGTGGCTAGAATACTGCCAGGTGTGGTAAGAATACTGCCAGGTGTGGTAAGAATACTGCCAGGTGTGGTAAGAATACTGCCAGGTGTGGTAAGAATACTACCAGTTGTGGCTAGAATACTGCCAGGTGTGGCTAGAATACTGCCAGGTGTGGCTAGAATACTACCAGTTGTGGCTAGAATACTGCCAGGTGTGGCTAGAATACTACCAGTTGTGGCTAGAATACTACCAGTTGTGGCTAGAATACTGCCAGGTGTGGCTAGAATACTACCAGTTGTGGCTAGAATACTACCTGTTGTGGCTAGAATACTACCAGTTGTGGCTAGAATACTACCAGTTGTGGCTAGAATACTGCCAGGTGTGGCTAGAATACTACCAGTTGTGGCTAGAATACTACCAGTTGTGGCTAGAATACTGCCAGGTGTGGCTAGAATACTGCCAGGTGTGGCTAGAATACTGCCAGGTGTGGTAAGAATACTGCCAGGTGTGGTAAGAATACTGCCAGGTGTGGTAAGAATACTGCCAGTTGTGGCTAGAATACTGCCAGGTGTGGCTAGAATACTGCCAGGTGTGGCTAGAATACTGCCAGGTGTGGTAAGAATACTGCCAGGTGTGGAAAGAATACTGCCAGTTGTGGTAAGAATACTGCCAGGTGTGGTAAGAATACTGCCAGTTGTGGCTAGAATACTGCCAGGTGTGGCTAGAATACTGCCAGGTGTGGTAAGAATACTGCCAGGTGTGGTAAGAATACTGCCAGGTGTGGTAAGAATACTACCAGTTGTGGCTAGAATACTGCCAGGTGTGGCTAGAATAGTGCTAGGTGTGGTAAGAATACTGCCAGTTGTGGTAATAATACTGCCAGGTGTGGTAAGAATACTGCCAGGTGTGGTAAGAATACTGCCAGTTGTGGCTAGGATACTGCCAGGTGTGGCTAGAATACTGCCAGGTGTGGCTAGAATACTGCCAGGTGTGGTAAGAATACTGCCAGGTGTGGTAAGAATACTGCCAGGTGTGGTAAGAATACTACCAGTTGTGGCTAGAATACTGCCAGGTGTGGCTAGAATACTGCCAGGTGTGGCTAGAATACTACCAGTTGTGGCTAGAATACTGCCAGGTGTTGCTAGAATACTGCCAGGTGTGGCTAGAATACTGCCAGGTGTGGTAAGAATACTGCCAGGTGTGGTAAGAATACTGCCAGGTGTGGTAAGAATACTGCCAGGTGTGGTAAGAATACTACCAATTGTGGCTAGAATACTGCCAGGTGTGGCTAGAATACTGCCAGATGTGGCTAGAATACTACCAGTTGTGGCTGGAATACTGCCAGGTGTGGCTAGAATACTACCAGTTGTGGCTAGAATACTACCAGTTGTGGCTAGAATACTGCCAGGTGCGGCTAGAATACTACCAGTTGTGGCTAGAATACTACAAGTTGTGGCTAGAATACTACCAGTTGTGGCTAGAATACTACCAGGTGTGGCTAGAATACTACCAGTTGTGGCTAGAATACTACCAGTTGTGGCTAGAATACTGCCAGGTGTGGCTAGAATACTGCCAGGTGTGGCTAGAATACTGCCAGGTGTGGTAAGAATACTGCCAGGTGTGGTAAGAATACTGCCAGGTGTGGTAAGAATACTGCCAGTTGTGGCTAGAATACTGCCAGGTTTGGCTAGAATACTGCCAGTTGTGGCTAGAATACTGCCAGGTGTGGTAAGAATACTGCCAGGTGTGGTAAGAATACTGCCAGGTGTGGTAAGAATACTACCAGTTGTGGCTAGAATACTGCCAGGTGAGGCTAGAATACTGCCAGGTGTGGCTAGAATACTACCAGTTGTGGCTAGAATACTGCCAGGTGTTGCTAGAATACTGCCAGGTGTGGCTAGAATACTGCCAGGTGTGGTAAGAATACTGCCAGTTGTGGCTAGAATACTGCCAGGTGTGGCTAGAATACTGCCAGGTGTGGCTAGAATACTGCCAGGTGTGGTAAGAATACTGCCAGGTGTGGAAAGAATACTGCCAGTTGTGGTAAGAATACTGCCAGGTGTGGTAAGAATACTGCCAGTTGTGGCTAGAATACTGCCAGGTGTGGCTAGAATACTGCCAGGTGTGGTAAGAATACTGCCAGGTGTGGTAAGAATACTGCCAGGTGTGGTAAGAATACTACCAGTTGTGGCTAGAATACTGCCAGGTGTGGCTAGAATAGTGCTAGGTGTGGTAAGAATACTGCCAGTTGTGGTAATAATACTGACAGGTGTGGTAAGAATACTGCCAGGTGTGGTAAGAATACTGCCAGTTGTGGCTAGGATACTGCCAGGTGTGGCTAGAATACTGCCAGGTGTGGCTAGAATACTGCCAGGTGTGGTAAGAATACTGCCAGGTGTGGTAAGAATACTGCCAGGTGTGGTAAGAATACTACCAGTTGTGGCTAGAATACTGCCAGGTGTGGCTAGAATACTGTCAGGTGTGGCTAGAATACTACCAGTTGTGGCTAGAATACTGCCAGGTGTTGCTAGAATACTGCCAGGTGTGGCTAGAATACTGCCAGGTGTGGTAAGAATACTGCCAGGTGTGGTAAGAATACTGCCAGGTGTGGTAAGAATACTGCCAGGTGTGGTAAGAATACTACCAATTGTGGCTAGAATACTGCCAGGTGTGGCTAGAATACTGCCAGATGTGGCTAGAATACTACCAGTTGTGGCTGGAATACTGCCAGGTGTGGCTAGAATACTACCAGTTGTGGCTAGAATACTACCAGTTGTGGCTAGAATACTGCCAGGTGCGGCTAGAATACTACCAGTTGTGGCTAGAATACTACAAGTTGTGGCTAGAATACTACCAGTTGTGGCTAGAATACTACCAGGTGTGGCTAGAATACTACCAGTTGTGGCTAGAATACTACCAGTTGTGGCTAGAATACTGCCAGGTGTGGCTAGAATACTGCCAGGTGTGGCTAGAATACTGCCAGGTGTGGCTAGAATACTGCCAGGTGTGGTAAGAATACTGCCAGGTGTGGTAAGAATACTGCCAGGTGTGGTAAGAATACTGCCAGTTGTGGCTAGAATACTGCCAGGTTTGGCTAGAATACTGCCAGTTGTGGCTAGAATACTGCCAGGTGTGGTAAGAATACTGCCAGGTGTGGTAAGAATACTGCCAGGTGTGGTAAGAATACTACCAGTTGTGGCTAGAATACTGCCAGGTGAGGCTAGAATACTGCCAGGTGTGGCTAGAATACTACCAGTTGTGGTTAGAATACTACCAGTTGTGGCTAGAATACTGACAGGTGTGGCTAGAATACTACCAGTTGTGGATAGAATACTACCAGTTGTGGCTAGAATACTACCAGTTGTGGCTAGAATACTGCCAGGTGTGGCTAGAATACTACCAGTTGTGGCTAGAATACTACCAGTTGTGGCTAGAATACTGCCAGGTGTGGCTAGAATACTGCCAGGTGTGGCTAGAATACTGCCATGTGTGGCTAGAATACTGCCAGGTGTGGCTAGAATACTGCCAGGTGTGGTAAGAATACTGCCAGGTGTGGTAAGAATACTGCCAGGTGTGGTAAGAATACTGCCAGTTGTGGTAAGAATACTGCCAGTTGTGGCTAGAATACTGCCAGGTATGGTAAGAATACTGCCAGTTGTGGAAAGAATACTGCCAGGTGTGGTAAGAATACTGCCAGGTGTGGTAAGAATACTGCCAGTTGTGGCTAGAATACTGCTAGGTGTGGCTAGAATACTGCCAGGGGTGGCAAGAATACTGCCAAGTGTGGTAAGAATACTGTCTGGTGTGGTAAGAATACTGCCAGGTGTGGTAAGAATACTACCAGTTGTGGCTAGAATACTGCCAGGTGTGGCTAGAATAATGCCATGTGTGGTAAGAATACTGCCAGTTGTGGTAAGAATACTGCCAGGTGTGGTAAGAATACTGCCAGGTGTGGTAAGAATACTGCCAGTTGTGGCTAGAATACTGTCAGGTGTGGCTAGAATACTGCCAGGTGTGGCTAGAATACTGCCAGGTGTGGTAAGAATACTGCCAGGTGTGGTAAAAATACTGCCAGGTGTGGTAAGAATAATACCAGTTGTGGCTAGAATACTGCCAGGTGTGGCTAGAATACTGCCATGTGTGGCTAGAATACTACCAGTTGTGGCTAGAATACTGCCAGGTGTTGCTAGAATACTGCCAGGTGTGGCTAGAATACTGCCAGGTGTGGTAAGAATACTGCCAGGTGTGGTAAGAATACTGCCAGGTGTGGTAAGAATACTACCAGTTGTGGCTAGAATACTGCCAGGTGTGGCTAGAATACTACCAGGTGTGGCTAGAATACTACCAGTTGTGGCTAGAATACTGCCAGGTGTGGCTAGAATACTACCAGTTGTGGCTAGAATACTACCAGTTGTGGCTAGAATACTGCCAGGTGTGGCTAGAATACTACCAGTTGTGGCTAGAATACTACCAGTTGTGGCTAGAATACTACCAGTTGTGGCTAGAATACTACCAGTTGTGGCTAGGATACTACCAGTTGTGGCTAGAATACTACCAGTTGTGGCTAGAATACTGCCAGGTGTGGATAGAATACTACCAGGTGTGGCTAGAATACTACCAGGTGTGGCTAGAATACTGCCAGGTGTGGCTAGAATACTGCCAGGTGTGGCTAGAATACTGCCAGGTGTGGCTAGAATACTGCCAGGTGTGGCTAGAATACTGCCAGGTGTGGCTAGAATACCGCCAGGTGTGGCTAGAATACTGCTAGGTGTGGCTAGAATACTGCCATGTGTGGCTAAAATACTGCCAGGTGTGGCTAGAATACTGCCAGGTGTGGCTAGAATACTGCCAGGTGTGGCTAGAATACTGCCAGGTGTGGCTAGAATACTGCCAGGTGTGGCTAGAATACTGCCAGGTGTGGCTAGAATACTGCCAGGTGTGCCTAGAATACTGCCAGGTGTGGCTAGAATACTGCCAGGTGTGGCTAGAATACTGCCAGGTGTGGCTAGAATACTGCCAGGTGTGGCTAGAATACTGCCAGGTGTGGCTAGAATACTGCCAGGTGTGGCTAGATTACTGCCAGGTGTGGCTAGAATACTGCCAGGTGTGACTAGAATACTGCCAGGTGTGGCTAGAATACTGCCAGGTTTGGCTAGAATACTGCCAGGTGTGACTAGAATACTGCCACTTGTTGCCGCCGTCTGTGGGGAAGGTGTTTCACAATCTCACATACCAGGTCACCATCAACTGCAGACGACTGGAAGCAGACTGCTTTGTGTTGATTTTTAACAGTGGCATGAGTGTCAGTCGATGTGGAGGTGCAAGACCCTTCACACCAACTACCTCGACGTTTGATGATGATGATGTGGAGGTGCAAGACCCTTCACACCAACTACCTCGACGTTTGATGATGATGATGTGGAGGTGCAAGACCCTTCACACCAACTACCTCGACGTTTGATGATGATGATGTGGAGGTGCCAAGACCCTTCACACCAACTACCTCGACGTTTGATGATGATGATGTGGAGGTGCAAGACCCGTCACACCAACTACCTCGACGTTTGATGATGATGATGTGGAGGTGCAAGACCCTTCACACCAACTACCTCGACGTTTGATGATGATGTTGTGGAGGTGCAAGACCCTTCACACCAACTACCTCGACGTTTGATGATGATGATGTGGAAGTGCAAGACCCTTCACGCCAACTACCTCGACGTTTGATGATGATGATGTGGAGGTGCAAGACCCTTCACACCAACTACCTCGACGTTTGATGATGATGATGTGGAAGTGCAAGACCCTTCACGCCAACTACCTCGACGTTTGATGATGAAGATGTGGAGGTGCAAGGTCCTTCACACCAACTACCTCGATGTTTGATGATTGTCACGAGTTAAATAAACTTGTTAGTTGCGACCGATGACAACCAAGCCCGACATTGGTTTGCAAACACAATAGACCCTGTGATGTTGAACCAACTGAGGAAAATACGTCGTACAGACTGTCTGCACCTGGTCGACATTTGTGTATGAGATCAAAGTGAGTCACGTCGAGTTGTCTACACACGGTCGACAGTTTGTTGACAGGTTGTTGTTCGAGAGACGTGTACTGGCGACATCTGTCTACGAAGCGGGAGTTGGCCGTTGAAAGTGATGGACAGAGTGTCTGCTAGAGGTCGGAAGGATTCTGTCAGATGTGAGGGAAAGGTCTCTAGCTCACAGACAGCCAGGATATTTGTTGGATGAGACAAAGAACTACCCAGATGAAAGGAAACTTGACAGCTAATTGACTCCGGCTAGTCGGGAAACAGGAGGACAAAGCCAGATTCTGGACTGATTGGCGTCTGGACTTTTTGGTGACGTCACTCAAGCACCCATATAAAACCCAGTGCGGTAAACAAGTGGAGGGAGTTGGGAATAACATTCTGAAGTGTTGAGATCGGTGCATTATTCCGAGTTGTGTTATATGAGAGGGACTAGACTGTCTAAGTGGTGATAGCTATCCGCGGACATGGATCTAATCGGATTGCCTAGTTTCTCGAGTAACAACTAGAATGGGCATATGGTTCAATTTCCAGGTCCACGTATGTGTGCTGTGATTTTCAGCGGTGGGACTAACACAAATTTAGAAGATGATCGCTCAGAATCTGAAGACAGAGGTTGCTGAGAGGCCGCTACATAGGGCTTATACCCAAGTTGGTTTGCGGGAACCTGGCTTCTGCTGAGCAGGACATGTTGATGAGATTGATGTTTAGCCAAGTGATAGATGTATCAATGAACAGTCAGAACATTGTATAATTTATACTGTTATCCAGAACAGTAAGATTGTGGTGTTAATATGAGGAATCTTTAGAACCAGTGACTCTAGATCCATTAAGATTTCTCCAATAACAGTGACAATAGGTTTAGAATTTCCTGATTAACAATCCGTTAAATAACAGAGGAAATTCATAGTGTGAATCAGATTGAAGACTCTCATTAGACAGTGTTTTGCCAGGGGTGTCCAAGCATCCTAGTGGTTCCAGAGACAACGGAGGAAGTCTTCACGTGACCGCAGGAGCATCACCTGGGTGAGGCTACTTGTATGGGATACATGGTGCTGGTGTGTTGTCAGCACAAGGATGCAAATGATTATACTCTTGAACACTGATCTGAGTCCATAGACACTTTAGAGTACACGTCACACATTCTACACCGTATACACACACACACACACACACACACACACTTCGCCTACACATACTCTGTGCTTTAATAAATTTCTTGGTTTTATTTGTTGAAGCGTGAGTTGTCAAGTAATCTTATGTTGGGGAAGAATGAGAGGAGGCATGATCCAGGGGTGAGTAAGAGGGAGAAGAAGGTGTCCTCAGATTGAGGGAGTGTGTGGACGGAGTCTGCTGGATATCTCCAGAATAGAGATATTGAATAAAAAAAATGTGGGGTTTGATTCCCCTCACTCCAGGGACAACCCTAAGGTGGTAGAGAAGAACAAGTAACTACTACGACATTCATTCTTTACACACACGACATTTATTGGGGGCTCGTAAACGTGATCTTTGGACAGCGGGATCTTTAGACAACGGGATCTTTTAACACGGGATCTTTAGTTAGAGGATGGAGATGTCCTATTAGTGAGAATCCAGCTAGAGTGAATGTGGATAGGTGTTAGGACTTATCTTACCTGTTCATACTTCACACGTCTGCATAGGTCTGTGGTCCTGATTCTACTCTTGTCACTGAGTGATTGTGTTGTGTTGTGTGGTGTGTATAATATATATAGATTAATTGTATTTGGTCATTATCTATATAGTTGTTTAGAGATAATCTATACTCTATCTGCTGAGTTACCTCTCTGAAAAATGGCCACTCCTAAACTGACCACGGCAGAACTTAGAGCAAAGGGGGAAGAAATGGGATTGTCGGGTTCTGCTCTAACAGATTACATACAGGAGGTGGAGAGGGAATATCGTCAAGCAGAAAGGGAAGATTGAAAGGCCGAGTTGGAATTGAGATGGATGGAGGCAGAGCAAGCAGCTAAGAAATTGGAAGCAGAACAAGCTGCTAGGCAACTTGAGGCTGAGCAAGCCATGAGAAGGCTGGAAATAGAAGCTAAAAAACTGGAAGCAGAGCAATCTGCTAAGTTACTTGAAGTTGAGCAAGCTGCTAAGCAACGGGAAGCGGAGCAAGAGGCTCAGAAAAGGGAGCACGAGTACTGGATGCGGGAACTCGAGCTAAAGAGGCAATCTAGTGGGGAAACTGAGGGAGCAGTGGGAGGTTCCTCTCTCCCTGGCTCAACACCAGTAGGTGGACATAGCTACCATGCTATGAAGTTCCCTCTAGCGATCTACGAGGAGGACAAAGAGAAGATTGACCAGTACCTTCAACGCTTCGAGGCTATGTCAGTTGCTATAGGTCTGGAGCGTGACAAATGGAATCTCAAGCTATCCCAGGGTTTACGCGGGACCGGTTACGAGGTTTATTCTCGCCTGCCACCAGGACATGAGAACAATTATGACGAGTTGAAGACGGCTTTGCTGAAACGATTCGAGGTTACGTCACATACCTACCGGAAAAAATTTCGAGGAGCGAAACGAGAACCAGGGGAGTTGTTCGCCGCCTATAGTCTGCGTCTGAAAGCATATCTCCATAAGTGGATGGATTTGGCTGGGTTTGCGCATGACTATGAGAGTCTGGAAGAGCTCACGGTAGTCGACCAGATGCGGAAGCAAATGTCGAAACCTCTCAGGACATTCTTGGGAGAACAAGGGGCGGAACGAATCGACATGGTGACGAAATTGGCGGAACGGTTCGTCGAAGTCCATGGGGAGGCAGCAGAAAACCTTTCTACCAACACCAAAAGTCAGAAAAAACATAACCTGAAGAAGGCCAAGATCACAGGAACTAAGAAGGTGGAACCATATGTCAAAACTTCAGAGGAGAGTTCGGAGAAGACGAAGGGGGAAAGCAAGAAAACTTCGAGCTTTACACCAAAACGACCATGGTCGGAGAAGTGGTGTTCGATTTGTAAGTCGCCCTCTCACAGTACGAGGGAATGTAAATCGAAGGCTAAGAACCCTCACTTCGCGGCATGTCAAGTGACTTCAAAGTGACAATGCCAAGGTCGACAAGGAGACTCACCATCAGGAGAGCTCACTCAAGTCCGGCACAAGAAAATCTAGGACAGGGAAATGGTGCAAATACTGCAGGTCGAATACACACAATGCTATTGACTGCAGGGGAAAGTCAGGAGACACTCAATTCATCGCGTGCCCCGGAAAACCTAAGGTGGAGCCCACCGAACAGGTCGAGGCCGAAGAAGAGACTCGAGACCAGGAAAAACCACCTGTAGTGGAATTGGTAGAGATTAACGGTCGTCAAGTGGAGTGTTTATACGACACAGAACTGGACGGGGAGGCCGTGGTTTCTGCGGATCTGGTACATCCAGAACAATTCACAGGTGAAACCATGGAGATACAGCCTGCACAGAAGAGTGCTGTAGCCATGAAATTGCCCATTGCCAGAGTGGAGATTCGGTCAAGATATGCCACCGGCACCATCAAGGCCGCGGTGTTGACCGATCCCATTTTTCCCGTAATCCTCGGTTGCCGGTATGTCTTTCTAGGAATTCCCAGGGAGCCAATCCATATGGGAGCAATTCAGACTCGCTCTCAGACGAAAACGGATGAGGCAGAAGCCAATGTGACTAACCCACTGCCAGGGGAGTTGCGAACTGCCCAGAGTGAGGATGCTACGTTACGTCCTTGCTACAAAAAGCTGCAGAAAAGTGCCGATCCACCCAAACGGGGGCAGTACTATATGAAGAATAGGATACTCTACAAGAGAGCCGGAAGGGGAGACAACCTACATGGTCAGTTGTTGGTCCCAAAGGCCCACCGTTCCCAGATTCTTCATATGGGGCATACCATCTCATTCAGTGGGCATATGGGTATTGCCGCCACGATGCAGCGAATTTCCTGCCATTACTATTGGCCGGGAATGACAGGTGATGTGCGTCGGTATGTGAAGTCATGCCCTGAGTGCCAGAGGGTGGCACCGAAACACTGGACAGCGCCGGTGGTCTTGGGTGAAATGCCCATCATGAACTCTCCTTTCGAGAGGGTAGCCATCGATATTGTGGGTCCACTTCCTAGGACTAGGAAGAGGAACATGTACATACTCACCATGGTGGATTGCTGTACAATGTGGGGTGAAGCCATACCGTTGACCACAATTGACTTGAAAAGAGTGGCGGACGCACTGATGGAGGCCTTTACTAGATTAGGCTTTCCTGATCAAATACTGACGGACAATGGGTCCCAGTTTTGTGGAAAACTTATGGAGGAGGTATTTAGGGTGTTCCACTCTAACCATATCCATACCAGCTCTTACCACCCTCAAGCCAATGGACATTTAGAGCGTTTCAACGGCACGTTGATGACAATGCTCAGGAAACTAGCGCAGGAAAAACCTGGTAGGTGGGATGAATATATCCCAGCAGCCCTCTTTGCCTATCGGGAAGTTCCTCATGGCTCAACAGGACTACCACCCGCTACGTTGCTGTTTGGTCGTCCAATCAAGGGACCGCTGGAAGCCATGTTGAGGAGTTGGACTGAAGAGGGGACATCAGAAGAAGTGATCTCTTCTTACAAATATGTGGAGGAACTGAAAGAAAAACTTCACAAGGGATGGAATCTGGCAAATCAAAATTTGAAAAAGGCCAGAAAAAGACATGCGGCTTACTACAACCGTAGGTCGAAAGACAGATCTCTAGAGGTGGGAGACAAAGTATTGTTGCTACTCCCAACGGGAAACAACAAACTGGAGATAGGTTGGCAAGGACCATTTCCCTTGGAAAGGGTGATATCCAGAACCAACTATCAGATTCGGATCCGGGGAAAGTCGAAGATTTTCCATATCAATCTCTTGCGGAAATATGAAGAGAGACCCGGAGAAAAAACAGATCACCTCCTGGCAATGGCAGTTGCAGTGTAGACAGAAGTGGGAACCAACGAGGGCAGGGAATATCCCCTGGTACACCAGGAAACCTACAAGGATGTACAGGTGAACCCTGATCTGACTTCCCAGGAGAGGGAAAAGATCACCCAGGTTCTCGAGTCTCATAAGGAGATACTGACTGATAAACCAGGACGAACGAGGTTGGTGGAGTTCGAGATGACTTTGACCACTCAAGAGCCTGTTCGCCAAAAGGTTTACCCAGTGCCATTCTCTAAAGAAAAGGCCCTGGAGGAGGAAATACAGAAACTGTTGGAGGATGACGTGATTGCACCTTCCACATCCCCATACAATGCGTGGGTAGTTTTGTTACGAAAACCAAGTGGAGAACACCGGTTGTGTATAGACTACAGACTTCTGAACAGTCATACACAATTTCAGGTGGAACCTTTGCCCAATCCAACTCAGCTATTCGCGAGGCTCCATAAAGCAAGGTATTTCTCAAAGGTGGACCTGAGTCGCGGGTATTATCAGATTCCGGTCAAACCAGAGGTTCGACCCCTACTGGCCTTCAGTACCCCCAGTGGACATTATGAATTCAAGGTCATGCCCTTTGGACTCAGCAATGCACCTAGTGTGTTTACTCGCATGATGAGGACTTTACTTGATCCTTTAAAGGATCCGTCCATCATCTCATTCATGGATGATATTCTGATTTCCAGTGACAGTTTGGATGACAATTTACAATCCTTGGAAACTGTTTTCAATAGGCTCAAGGAAGCAGGGCTTACAGCTTGCCCAACCAAGTGCATGATCGGTTACCAGACTCTGGAATTTCTAGGTCACACCATCACTCCAGGACACATTGTCCCAGAGAAAAAGAACCTAGAGAAAATCAGAAGTGCTCCAAGGCCAAAAACGAAGAAGGATGTGCGATCTTTTCTCTCGTTGTGTGGGTTCTACCACAAATTTATCCCACATTTCACGGAACTGGGAGCTCCTTTAACAGAAACCTTGCAAAAGGGATTCCCAGACCAAATAGTTTGGACACCAGAATGTGAGAGTGCCTACAGTCAGTTGAAGGAGGCCTTGGTCAGCAAACCTGTGTTAAAGCTCCCGGACCTTTCCAAACCATTTGTGTTGAGAACGGATGCAAGTGGGATTGGGATTGGGGCAGCTTTGTTACAGGAAGGAAAAGACGATGCTTCAGTTTTGAAACCAGTGGCATACGCAAGCAAGAAACGTCTCCCGGCTGAGATGAATTATTCGACCGTTGAGAGAGAGAGAGAGAGAGAGAGTGTGTTTGGCTCTCGTATGGGCTGTACAAAAATTCCAGCCTTATTTGTATGGAGTTCAGTTTCGAGTTCAATCGGATCATCAACCCTTGATGTTCCTGGCCACTTCTCAGAAGCTCAACGCCCGTTTGATGCGGTGGTCGTTGCTACTTCAGCCATACCACTTTACAGTGGAGTATATACCTGGGAGGGAAAATGTTGGAGCTGATTTCCTGTCTAGACATCCAGCTCCTGAAGAAGAGGAATAGGTCATCTGGATCGAACCTCCAAGAAGTAAGAGTTGTTGCGGACTACTCTCTTAGGAGGGGGCCTATGTCACGAGTTAAATAAACTTGTTAGTTGCGACCGATGACAACCAAGCCCGACATTGGTTTGCAAACACAATAGACACTGTGATGTTGAACCAACTGAGGAAAATACGTCGTACAGACTGTCTGCACCTGGTCGACATTTGTGTATGAGATCAAAGTGAGTCACGTCGAGTTGTCTACACACGGTCGACAGTTTGTTGACAGGTTGTTGTTCGAGAGACGTGTACTGGCGACATCTGTCTACGAAGCGGGAGTTGGCCGTTGAAAGTGATGGACAGAGTGTCTGCTAGATGTCGGAAGGATTCTGTCAGATGTGAGGGAAAGGTCTCTGGCTCACAGACAGCCAGGATATTTGTTGGATGAGACAAAGAACTACCCAGATGAAAGGAAACTTGACAGCTAATTGACTCCGGTTAGTCGGGAAACAGGAGGACAAAGCCAGATTCTGGACTGATTGGCGTCTGGACTTTTTGGTGACGTCACTCAAGCACCCATATAAAACCCAGTGCGGTAAACAAGTGGAGGGAGTTGGGAATAACATTCTGAAGTGTTGAGATCGGTGCATTATTCCGAGTTGTGTTATATGAGAGGGACTAGGCTGTCTAAGTGGTGATAGTTATCCGCGGACATAGATCCAATCGGATTGCCTAGTTTCTCGAGTAACAACTAGAATGGGCATATGGTTCAATTTCCAGGTCCACGTATGTGTGCTGTGATTTTCAGCGGTGGGACTAACACAAATTTAGAAGATGATCGCTCAGAATCTGAAGACAGAGGTTGCTGAGAGGCCGCTACATAGGGCTTATACCCAAGTTGGTTTGCGGGAACCTGGCTTCTGCTGAGCAGGATATGTTGATGAGATTGATGTTTAGCCAAGTGATAGATGTATCAATGAACAGTCAGAACATTGTATAATTTATACTGTTATCCAGAACAGTAAGATTGTCGTGTTAATATGAGGAATCTTTAGAACCAGTGACTCTAGATCTATTAAGATTTCTCCAATAACAGTGACAATAGGTTTAGAATTTCCTGATTAACAATCCGTTAAATAACCGAGGAAATTCATAGTGTGAATCAGATTGAAGACTCTCATTAGACAGTGTTTTTTCAGGGGTGTCCAAGCATCCTAGTGGTTCCAGCGACAACGGAGGAAGTCTTCACGTGACCGCAGGAGCATCACTTGGGTGAGGTTGCTTGTCTGGGATACATGGTGCTGGTGTGTTGTCAGCACAAGGATGCAAATGATTATACTCTTGAACACTGATCTGAGTCCATAGACACTTTAGAGTACACGTTACACATTCTACACCGTATACACACACACACACTTCGCCTACACATACTCTGTGCTTTAATAAATTTCTTGGTTTTATTTGTTGAAGCGAGAGTTGTCAAGTATGTTATGTTGGGGAAGAATGAGAGGAGGCATGATCCAGGGGTGAGTAAGAGGGAGAAGAAGGTGTCCTCAGATTGAGGGAGTGTGTGGACGGAGTCTGCTGGATATCTCAAGAAAAGAGATATTGAATAAAATAAAATGTGGGGTTTGATTCCCCTCACTCCAGGGACAACCCTAAGGTGGCAGAGAAGAACAAGTAACTACTACGACATTCATTCTTTACACACACGACAATGATGATGATGTGGAGGTCCAAGACCCTTCACACCAACTACCTCGACGTTTGATGATGATGATCATGACAACGACGACGACAACGATGATGATGATGATGATGATGATACATACATGCTAATGATTTCTAGAAGCTATATCTCGTAGAATCAATACCAGGCTATAATTAAATCACGTGTCTTAGAGGTCGTGAGTTTTTGCGCGCACAGAACGGGATAGGTACTCGCGCGAGGGAAACTAAAACACTGGCATTGTAATCAGCCGTGTCACAGGCGTGACACCCGGGTTAAGTATCTACCTGGAACTGGCAAGCCTGTAGCGGCCTGGTGTCATCACTGCCCCGAGGCTGATGAAATGTCTCCGTGGTAGGTCTTAGAGCCAGGCACGGCGGGACACACTGACGAACAGACAGAATGGTGGCGTGCCATGTCACGGAGAGTCTGGCTTCTAGAACGACCAGCACAAGTAGATGTGTGAAATATTGCTCACAGACGTGCAGGCTTGCGGTCGGGCAGGGAAACGATAGTCCACTCTCCACCCACTGTATATGATGTCAACAGACAGTTATACAGTCTACGGCAGTGGTTCTCAAACGGTGGGGAATTCCCCCAGGGGGGAATTGTAGGGTTTCCAGGGGGGAATTAAGATTATATCAAGATCGCGTTAATACAAGAACCGATTACTTGATATTGTTTTTCCCTTCACACTGTACGGTTCTGTACGTCTCACTCTTCTAAAATTCATTTTATAAAGTAAGTAGACCCACAAATCATGTTTTATGTGGACGTCCAGACTTGTTTTAGTATGTGCTATTAAATTTAGCTTTCATTATTACGTATACTGTGTAGGGGCGGGGTCGGTGGAGAGGGGGGAATGTTAGGTAGGAAATACGAAAAAGGGGGGATGACGTTCTGAAAATATGGTGAAGGGGGGCACTGGCCAAAAAAGGTTGAGAACCACTGGTCTACAGAATGTTATCGTTTTCATCTTGAACACCATCCACCTACACAAATTGTTGCATTACCATATCCTAATTGTTGTATTACCATATCCTAATTGTTGTATTACCATATCCTAATTGTTGTATTACCATATACTAATTGTTGCATTACCATATACTAATTGTTGCATTACCATATCCTAATTGTTGTATTACCATATCCTAATTGTTGTATTACCATATCCTAATTGTTGTATTACCATATCCTAATTGTTGTATTACCATATCCTAATTGTTGTATTACCATATCCTAATTGTTGTATTACCATATCCTAATTGTTGTATTACCATATCCTAATTGTTGTATTACAATATCCTAATTGTTGTATTACCATATCCTAATTGTTGTATTACCATATCCTAATTGTTGTATTACCATATTCTAATTGTTGTATTACCATATCTTAATTGTTGTATTACCATATCCTAATTGTTGTATTACCATATCCTAATTGTTGTATTACCATATTCTAATTGTTGTATTACCATATCCTAATTGTTGTATTACCATATCCTGCGGCAGAATTCAATCTCCCCCTCCTCCTTCCCCCATCCCCTCTTCTATGTTGTTCTCCTCCTCCTCATTCTCCTCCTCCTTGTTCGTGTTCTTCGTCTACTTATTGTACTTGTTCTTCTTTTTCTCCCCCCTCCTTTTCCTTGTTTCTCGACCACTCCTCCATTTCATCCTCATTAACCTTCCCTTTCTGTTCCTCCTTGTTCAACCCCCCCCCTTCCCCCGCCCCTACGCTAGTGATTTATTATGGTGTTTCTGCTGAGCAGATTCCACATGCATGATACACTAGGACAAGGCTGGCTAAATGTTAGCCGGTCCTGAGCGCCTAATTGGTCACCGCGTGACAGTGAGACGGGTCTGGATGCCCACTTGTTCACACCGTGACAGTGAGACGGGTCTGGATGCCCACTTGTTCACACCGTGACAGTGAGACGGGTCTGGATGCCCACTTGTTCACACCGTGACAGTGAGACGGGTCTGGATGCCCACTTGTTCACACCGTGACAGTGAGACGGGTCTGGATGCCCACTTGTTCACACCGTGAGAATGAATTCCTTTCCTTCTCTCCCCAGTTCTCAGAAGAAGCTTATATTTATATCACTTGTCCCGTGTCTCCAGATGAGGCTTACATTTATATCACTTGTCCCGTGTCTCTAGATGAGGCTTATATTTATATCACTTGTCCCGTGTCTCCAGACGAAGCTTACATTTATATCACTTGTCCCGTGTCTCCAGATGAGGCTTATCTTTATATCACTTGTCCCGTGTCTCCAGATGAGGATTATATTTATATCACTTGTCCCGTGTCTCCAGATGAAGCTTACATTTATATCACTTGTCCCGTGTCTCCAGATGAGGATTATATTTATATCACTTGTCCCATGTCTCCAGATGAGGATTATATTTATATCACTTGTCCCATGTCTCCAGATGAAGCTTACATTTATATCACTTGTCCCGTGTCTCCAGATGAGGATTATATTTTTATCACTTGTCCCATGTCTCCAGATGAAGCTTACATTTATATCACTTGTCCCGTGTCTCCAGATGAGGATTATATTTATATCACTTGTCCCATGTCTCCAGATGAAGCTTATATTTATATCACTTGTCCCATGTCTCCAGATGAAGCTTATATTTATATCACTTGTCCCGTGTCTCCAGATGAAGCTTATATTTATATCACTTGTCCCGTGTCTCCAGATGAAGCTTATATTTATATCACTTGTCCCGTGTCTCCAGATGAAGCTTATATTTATATCACTTGTCCCGTGTCTCCAGATGAAGCTTATATTTATATCACTTGTCCCGTGTCTCCAGATGAGGCTTATATTTATATCACTTGTCCCATGTCTCCAGATGAAGCTTATATTTATATCACTTGTCCCGAAGTAGTGTGCAGCAACGGGACTGTGTTGTGCTAGCGCCATCACATCCAGTAGGCCGAGAGTGTGAGGGGTGACAGGTGGCAAATCTTTCCCTCATTAGCAAGCGACGGGCACAGGCGCCGAACTCGCAGTATTTTATTTGGAGCACTCCCAAAGAGCAGAAAGAAACGCTGAAAGACTAGACATAGAAAACAAATCATAACAGACAACAACAACACACAAGTTCTCTAGAATTAATGAGGGATTGAACTCGAGACAACAAACGACCTCTAAGATTCATTCACACTTTTATGTTGACTTACATTTCATGTCAATATTCTTCTTGTAATTGTCTTCCTTCCCCTTCTGCACATGATAATCAATGCTCTGATATGATTAGACCATGTCTATTATGGCACGAGGTTACACCCCCCCCCCCCTTCCAAAAAAAAAAAAATCCCACATAAAGTCCCATTAATCTCCATACCAGTAGGTTACATTATACAGTGTTTGCAAACACATGGCGTATAAATGGCGAAATCCTGGCGATAGACGGACGAGTTATCATGCGAAACTGACCAGAACATTGATCGATTTGTCTACCTGATTGATTTTATGACACAGTCTGGCCGCTAGATGGACTGCCGTGGTCAGTGGGGTAATTACTGGGCGGTCTGGCGTGTCCAGCGCCGGACAGATTGGTGTACAGTTAGGGGAATGTGTAATAACAGCTTGTGGACGCCACGTATTTCGTGTAATATAATATTGTCGATATTTCAATAACACAGTCGTGATCACCTGCAGTTGTGATAAAGCAAGCTATGTTTTGACAATGTTTTAAGTGATATGTCATTAGTACTTACTCAACAAAGTGTTTTATGCAATAAACCACTATCAATGAGTGTCAAGAAGCGAGCAATGAAGTGTTATATATATATTGTAACAACCTCATAATGGTGAAACTCAGTAATTAAAAGGTCCCTTCTCTGGAACCAACAGGGCAAACCAAATAGTAGGAGACTTAACTCATTCAATGCTAAAGGATAAAATATCGTCAAATAGAATCTCCAATATAGACAGAAGGACAATAGATCGCCATACTACGGCCATCGTGTTATTTGTTTTGTGTTGTTCCGATGGTACTTCCGCAATTCCAATGCTCAGTGAATAGAAATTTACATCACAGAAGGAACTTTATTTTCAAAGGGTCACAAATTGGGCACGCAGGCCCGTTTTACAATCGGCCCTTCCAATCACTCATCTTCCATACATCAATTAACTATTTTGCATGTTATATTTACATTCACATCGGGAAAAAATTGTCATGAATGTTGTAAGTATAACCAATGCATATTACCATGTTATGATGAGACAGACAGGCAGCCAGACACACACACACAAACACACACACACACACAGCACGTGCATAAACATATACAAACATACCTGCATACCTACTTACATCATTTACACAAACTATATGCACCCACTCAATAACTCACAATACACACCCCCTCGCATGCACATACACTCACTCATAATCACAAACTCATTAACCGAGTTTACTGGTACATACATACCCACTTTCTCTTTCTTCATCTCTCTCTCTCTCTCTCTCTCTCTCTCTCTCTCTCTCTCTCTCTCTCTCTCTCTCTTTTCTCTCTCTCTCTCTCTCTCTCTCTTCTCTCTCTCTCTCTCTCTCTCTCTCTCTCTCTCTCTCTCTTCTCTCTCTCTCTCTCTATTGCTCTCTGTCTCTCTCACGCTCAAGATAGATCTTCATTCATACATACGTACATACCCTAGAGGCACATGGCATCATATCAGAGAGAGAGACAGACAGGCAGAGAGACAGACAGACAGAGACAGACAGACAGGCAGAGACAGACAGACAATTAGACAGACAGACAAACAATTAGACAGACAGACAATTAGACAATTAGACAGACAGACAGACAGATACATGTGACATCTGTCAAGATCGAGGGGAAGAGAACAAATGGAAGGTAGAGATGTAAATACCTGGATGGCCTGGCCATGTGACATGGTCAGGACAGGAACACAGAGCTGATCCACGACTCTGGTGATCGTGTAGAGATGACCGCACACGCTTATCATCGTGGAACATCATGGTGATGATTAATGAAGAAAATGAGAGAGGCTGATGATAACAAATACCTTCTGTCCGAATCTTGACCACGGCAACTCTATCAGTGACAGACATTTGGGAAGCACGAAGCACCATCCACGGACATGACTGATGGGATATCTCACATCACGTGTGTTGCTATTAATAGACAGTGTCAATAGAGGCGCGTGCCTTCAGGTCAAATGTCAACACCTGGACCCTTCTATCGCCTGTTCGCTGGGTAATGGGGTGTCTTATCTTAGGGCAAATGTTTGCTTCTCTTAACGACTAATGACTAATGCCTTATGTAATCGGCATCCTAGATTGGATATAGAAGACTCCAGCGGACAAGAATGAGCAACAGGGGCATTCTGATCGTCAGACGTGACGTACTGTGAGTTTCACATTCTGGGATTCTGAAATAAGTAGCACTTTTTTCATTTCATTTCCATCGTTCTAATGTCGTTAATCTTTCCATTCTTCGAATTCAGTTATTATGTCTTGGCAGATCAAGTGACAAACGATAAGCAGGTTTGTGTCAAAGCAAAGATGGATGGCGAAAAATGAGTAGGGGTGTGTCACAGGTATGATTTAAAAGTTAATATATTAGTTGTTAATATATTATATTGTATTATAACGCAATGAAAACATTTCGGCGATATATAAGCAGACACGGGAAGTAGTTTAAGACAATCAGTCGCCCCATGGGACTTGATCAGTTACAATAGTGAATGTAGTGTCTTCCTTGTGTTTGAATGTGGTGTTTTCTTCTTGTGTTTGTATGCTGATGAAAGCTAGTCACCGCAACGGCTTTTTTGTCCTTAATAGTGTTCTGTGAAGCTGCATAACCTCGTGTTCTGTTACATAGTTTATATATAGTAACATAAAGCTGCATGACCTCGTGTGCTGTTATATGGTTTATATATTATAACCCTTGTCCACGTCTAGAAGCACATTTGGGTATATTTTGCCAGAGCGGTATTTCATAGAGGAATAGTTTATGGAGCTGACATGTAGGCCAGCAAGCTAGTCACTGGAGCTTTTTTGTGTACCAGCTCTTCAATCATTACGAGGAGACGTCACAAATGGCTGAGGGGAAAAAGCAACTAAATATGATAACAACTTGAAACCAGTTTATTTTTATACATACATTGTCCCTTTATTTAACATAATTTCCACCAACATTGATGCACTTATCCCATCGTTTTACCAGTCCTCCCAAATCGGTTGCATAGACCTGCGTGTTCTGTTTCTAAACCACGTTTTCACTTCACATTCGACTTCGGCGTCATTCGCGAAATGTCTTCCACCGAGGTGTGTTTTCAGTGGACCAAAAAGGTGGAAATCGCTAGGGGCTAAGTCGGGGCTGTAAGGTGGATGTTCCAGAACTTCCCACCTTAGTTGGTTAATTTTCTCCTGAATTAATCGAGCCGTATGTGGTCTGGTATTGTCATGAAGAAGCAACACTCCTCTAGTCAGCATTCCTTGACGTTTTCTTCGAATTGCATCATGAAGCATCGATAGAACTTCACAGTACAATTCAGAATTCACATTGTCACCTTTCTTCTTGAAATTGGATAACAGCACTCCTTGACAACCCCAGAAGAGCGTTCTTGAGAAAATTTTCTAACCAGCTATGCACCGCTTTACGGGACAATCATTTGTCAGCATAAACAAGAAGCATTTCTTTATGAATGCACCACTGTGATACTGGAAAGAAGCGATGGTGTATGAGACATGCAACCACACATACAAACACTCACTCACATACGCACACACTCACACACATACAACCATTAGAATATTTAACAGGAGAGGTGGTGCAGGAATCATCATCACCATGTGCTATGGTGACTGCCGTGGGCGGTCACGTTTCGTCATCTCACTCGATCACCAGAGTCGTGGATCAGTTCAGTGTTATTGTCTCGACCATGCCACGTGACCAAGCCATCCAGGAATTTACTTCTCTGTCTTTCCCTTGTTCTGTCCAATCATTCTTGCAGGAAACATTCAACTGTACATACATATGATCACAATCACATGCACACACGCACATACATGCACACTGTTACAGCCACTACAGTACTTGAAAGAAGCGGCGATGCAGGAAACATGCCACCACACATACATACATACATACACTCACTCATATACACACCAATGGTATACTTGAAAGAAGCGAGTGTGCAGAAAACACGCAATCGCGCATACATACACTCACGCACATACACACATACAACCATTGCAATACTTGAAAGAAGCGAGTGTGCAGAAAACACGCAATCGAGCCTACCTCCCGCCTCCCGCCATCAATGGTTTTACTAACCCTGGTGTAATCGCCTTGTGCCAGATGAAAGTCTCCAAGAAACTGTGTCAGCACGCGATGCCGTCTCCATAAAAAGCCCGCTGGTCATAACTGACACAAATCTGACACTCGTCCAGTGACAGATGGCTTTCCCAGATCCCTTTGCCCCGTCCCTTCATTGAAGTCTGCCCCGCCTGCGCTCTTCATCTTTCTTTGAGTGTTTATGTGTTCTCCCGATCTCTGTATCTGCCCAATGTCTCATAGTTACCGTTATCTGTTTACGTGCTCTCCCACTCCATGTATCTGGGCATGGTTACCGTTATCTGTTTATGTGCTCTCACACTCCCTGAATGTGGGCATAGTTACCGTTATATATTTATATGTTCTCCCACTCCCTGTATCTGGGCATAGTTACCGTTATCTGTTTACGTGCTCTCCCACTCCCTGTATCTGGGCATGGTTACCGTTATCTGTTTATGTGCTCTCCCACTCCATGTATCTGGGCATGGTTACCGTTATCTGTTTATGTGGTCTCCCACTCCCTGTATCTGGGCATAGTTACCGTTATCTGTTTATGTGCTCTCCCACTCCATGTATCTGGGCATGGTTACAGTTATCTGTTTATGTGCTCTCCCACTCCATGTATCTGGGCATGGTTACCGTTATCTGTTTATGTGGTCTCCCACTCCCTGTATCTGGGCATAGTTACCGTTATCTGTTTATGTGCTCTCCCACTCCATGTATCTGGGCATGGTTACCGTTATCTGTTTATGTGCTCTCCCACTCCATGTATCTGGGCATGGTTACCGTTATCTGTTTATGTGGTCTCCCACTCCCTGTATCTGGGCATAGTTACCGTTATCTGTTTATGTGCTCTCCCACTCCATGTATCTGGGCATGGTTACAGTTATCTGTTTATGTGCTCTCACACTCCCTGAATGTGGGCATAGTTACCGTTATCTGTTTATGTGCTCTCCCACTCCCTGTATCTGGGCATGGTTACCGTTATCTGTTTATGTGCTCTCCCACTCCATGTATCTGGGCATGGTTACCGTTATCTGTTTATGTGGTCTCCCACTCCCTGTATCTGGGCATACTTACCGTTATCTGTTTATGTGCTCTCCCACTCCATGTATCTGGGCATGGTTACAGTTATCTGTTTATGTGCTCTCACACTCCCTGAATGTGGGCATAGTTACCGTTATCTGTTTATGTGCTCTCCCACTCCCTGTATCTGGGCATAGTTACCGTTATCTGTTTATGTGCTCTCACACTCCCTGAATGTGGGCATAGTTACCGTTATCTGTTTATGTGCTCTCCCACTCCCTGTATCTGGGCATACTTACCGTTATCTGTTTATGTGCTCTCACACTCCCTGTATCTGGGCATAGTTACCGTTATCTGTTTATGTGCTCTCCCACTCCCTGTATCTGGGCATGGTTACCGTTATCTGTTTATGTGCTCTCACACTCCCTGAATGTGGGCATAGTTACCGTTATCTGTTTATGTGCTCTCCCACTCCATGTATCTGGGCATGGTTACCGTTATCTGTTTATGTGGTCTCCCACTCCCTGTATCTGGGCATACGTACCGTTATCTGTTTATGTGCTCTCCCACTCCATGTATCTGGGCATGGTTACAGTTATCTGTTTATGTGCTCTCACACTCCCTGAATGTGGGCATAGTTACCGTTATCTGTTTATGTGCTCTCCAACTCCCTGTATCTGGGCATAGTTACCGTTATCTGTTTATGTGCTCTCACACTCCCTGAATGTGGGCATAGTTACCGTTATCTGTTTATGTGCTCTCCCACTCCCTGTATCTGGGCATACTTACCGTTATCTGTTTATGTGCTCTCACACTCCCTGTATCTGGGCATAGTTACCGTTATCTGTTTATGTGCTCTCCCACTCCCTGTATCTGGGCATGGTTACCGTTATCTGTTTATGTGCTCTCACACTCCCTGAATGTGGGCATAGTTACCGTTATCTGTTTATGTGCTCTCCCAATCCCTGTATCTGGGCATAGTTACCGTTATCTGTTTATGTGCTCTCCCAATCCCTGTATCTGGGCATGGTTACCGTTATCTGTTTATGTGCTCTCACACTCCCTGAATGTGGGCATAGTTACCGTTATCTGTTTATGTGCTCTCCCACTCCCTGTATCTGGGCATAGTTACCGTTATCTGTTTATGTGCTCTCACACTCCCTGAATGTGGGCATAGTTACCGTTATCTGTTTATGTGCTCTCCCACTCCCTGTATCTGGGCATAGTTACCGTTATCTGTTTATGTGCTCTCCCACTCCCTGTATCTGGGCATGGTTACCGTTATCTGTTTATGTGCTCTCACACTCCCTGAATGTGGGCATAGTTACCGTTATCTGTTTATGTGCTCTCCCAATCCCTGTATCTGGGCATAGTTACCGTTATCTGTTTATGTGCTCTCACACTCCCTGTATCTGGGCATGGTTACCGTTATCTGTTTATGTGCTCTCACACTCCCTGTATCTGGGCATAGTTACCGTTATCTGTTTATGTGCTCTCCCAATCCCTGTATCTGGGCATAGTTACCGTTATCTGTTTATGTGCTCTCCCACTCCCTGTATCTGGGCATAGTTACCGTTATCTGTTTATATGTTCTCCCACTCCCTGTATCTGGGCATAGTTACCGTTATCTGTTTATGTGCTCTCCCTGTATCTGGGCATAGTTACCGTTATCTGTTTATGTGCTCTCCCTGTATCTGGGCATAGTTACCGTTATCTGTTTATGTGCTCTCCCACTCCATGAATCTGGGCATAGTTACCGTTATCTGTTTATGTGCTCTCCCAAGCCCTGCATCTGGGCATAGTTACCGTTATCTGTTTATATGCTCTCCCACTAAATGAATCTGGGCATAGTTACCGTTATCTGTTTATGTGCTCTCCCAAGCCCTGCATCTGGGCATAGTTACCGTTATCTGTTTGTGTTCTCCCACTCCCTGTATCTGGGCATAGTTACCGTTATCTGTTTATGTGCTCTCTCTGTATCTGCGCATAGTTACCGTTATCTGTTTATGTGCTCTCCCACTCCCTGTATCTGGGCATAGTTACCGTTATCTGTTTATGTGCTCTCCCACTCCCTGTATCTGGGCATAGTTACCGTTATCTGTTTATGTGTTCTCACACTCCCTGTATCTGGGCATAGTTACCGTTATCTGTTTATGTGCTCTCTCTGTATCTGCGCATAGTTACCGTTATCTGTTTATGTGCTCTCCCACTCCCTGTATCTGGGCATATTTACCGTTATCTGTTTATGTGCTCTCCCACTCCCTGTATCTGGGCATAGTTACCGTTATCTGTTTATGTGCTCTCCCACTCCCTGTATCTGGGCATATTTACCGTTATCTGTTTATGTGCTCTCCCACTCCCTGTATCTGCGCATAGTTACCGTTATCTGTTTATGTGCTCTCCCACTCCATGAATCTGGGCATAGTTACCGTTATCTGTTTATGTGCTCTCTCTGTATCTGCGCATAGTTACCGTTATCTGTTTATGTGCTCTCCCACTCCCTGTATCTGGGCATGGTTACCGTTATCTGTTTATGTGCTCTCACACTCCCTGAATGTGGGCATAGTTACCGTTATCTGTTTATGTGCTCTCCCAATCCCTGTATCTGGGCATAGTTACCGTTATCTGTTTATGTGCTCTCCCAATCCCTGTATCTGGGCATGGTTACCGTTATCTGTTTATGTGCTCTCACACTCCCTGAATGTGGGCATAGTTACCGTTATCTGTTTATGTGCTCTCCCACTCCCTGTATCTGGGCATAGTTACCGTTATCTGTTTATGTGCTCTCACACTCCCTGAATGTGGGCATAGTTACCGTTATCTGTTTATGTGCTCTCCCACTCCCTGTATCTGGGCATAGTTACCGTTATCTGTTTATGTGCTCTCCCACTCCCTGTATCTGGGCATGGTTACCGTTATCTGTTTATGTGCTCTCACACTCCCTGAATGTGGGCATAGTTACCGTTATCTGTTTATGTGCTCTCCCAATCCCTGTATCTGGGCATAGTTACCGTTATCTGTTTATGTGCTCTCACACTCCCTGTATCTGGGCATGGTTACCGTTATCTGTTTATGTGCTCTCACACTCCCTGTATCTGGGCATAGTTACCGTTATCTGTTTATGTGCTCTCCCAATCCCTGTATCTGGGCATAGTTACCGTTATCTGTTTATGTGCTCTCCCACTCCCTGTATCTGGGCATAGTTACCGTTATCTGTTTATATGTTCTCCCACTCCCTGTATCTGGGCATAGTTACCGTTATCTGTTTATGTGCTCTCCCTGTATCTGGGCATAGTTACCGTTATCTGTTTATGTGCTCTCCCTGTATCTGGGCATAGTTACCGTTATCTGTTTATGTGCTCTCCCACTCCATGAATCTGGGCATAGTTACCGTTATCTGTTTATGTGCTCTCCCAAGCCCTGCATCTGGGCATAGTTACCGTTATCTGTTTATATGCTCTCCCACTAAATGAATCTGGGCATAGTTACCGTTATCTGTTTATGTGCTCTCCCAAGCCCTGCATCTGGGCATAGTTACCGTTATCTGTTTGTGTTCTCCCACTCCCTGTATCTGGGCATAGTTACCGTTATCTGTTTATGTGCTCTCTCTGTATCTGCGCATAGTTACCGTTATCTGTTTATGTGCTCTCCCACTCCCTGTATCTGGGCATAGTTACCGTTATCTGTTTATGTGCTCTCCCACTCCCTGTATCTGGGCATAGTTACCGTTATCTGTTTATGTGTTCTCACACTCCCTGTATCTGGGCATAGTTACCGTTATCTGTTTATGTGCTCTCTCTGTATCTGCGCATAGTTACCGTTATCTGTTTATGTGCTCTCCCACTCCCTGTATCTGGGCATATTTACCGTTATCTGTTTATGTGCTCTCCCACTCCCTGTATCTGGGCATAGTTACCGTTATCTGTTTATGTGCTCTCCCACTCCCTGTATCTGGGCATATTTACCGTTATCTGTTTATGTGCTCTCCCACTCCCTGTATCTGCGCATAGTTACCGTTATCTGTTTATGTGCTCTCCCACTCCATGAATCTGGGCATAGTTACCGTTATCTGTTTATGTGCTCTCTCTGTATCTGCGCATAGTTACCGTTATCTGTTTATGTGCTCTCCCACTCCCTGTATCTGGGCATAGTTACAGTTATCTGTTTATGTTCTCTCTCTGTATCTGCGCATAGTTACCGTTATCTGTTTATGTGCTCTCCCACTCCCTGTATCTGGGCATATTTACCGTTATCTGTTTATGTGCTCTCCCACTCCCTGTATCTGGGCATAGTTACCGTTATCTGTTTATGTGCTCTCCCATTCCCTGTATCTGGGCATAGTTACCGTTATCTGTTTATGTTCTCTCCCTGTATCTGGGCATAGTTACCGTTATCTGTTTATGTGCTCTCCCACTCCCCATACCTGGGCATAGTTACCGTTATCTGTTTATGTGCTCTCCCACTCACTGTATCTGGGCATGGTTACCGTTATCTGTTTATGTGCTCTCCCACTCCCTGTATCTGGGCATAGTTACCGTTATCTGTTTATGTGCTCTCCCACTCACTGTATCTGGGCATATTTACCGTTATCTGTTTATGTGCTCTCCCACTCCCTGTATCTGGGCATAGTTACCGTTATCTGTTTATGTGCTCTCCCATTCCCTGTATCTGGGCATAGTTACCGTTATCTGTTTATGTTCTCTCCCTGTATCTGGGCATAGTTACCGTTATCTGTTTATGTGCTCTCCCACTCCCCATACCTGGGCATAGTTACCGTTATCTGTTTATGTGCTCTCCTACTCCCTGTATCTGGGCATATTTACCGTTATCTGTTTATGTGCTCTCCCACTCCCTGTATCTGGGCATAGTTACCGTTATCTGTTTATGTGCTCTCCCACTCCCTGTATCTGGGCATAGTTACCGTTATCTGTTTATGTGCTCTCCCACTCCCTGTATCTGGGCATAGTTACCGTTATCTGTTTATGTGCTCTCCCACTCCCCATATCTGGGCATGGTTACCGTTATCTGTTTATGTGCTCTCCCACTCCCTGTATCTGGGCATAGTTACCGTTATCTGTTTATGTGCTCTCCCACTCCCCATATCTGGGCATGGTTACCGTTATCTGTTTATGTGCTCTCCCACTCCCTGTATCTGGGCATAGTTATCGTTATCTGTTTATGTGCTCTCCCACTCCCCATGCGTACATGGTAGAGATCTCTAAGTTCACGCGTGCTTCATGCAGCACGGGGTGGGGGAACTTATCGTGACTCTGGTTTTCTTCATGAATCATGAAAGTCACGCGGCCCGTGTAGGCGACTGGAAGGCGCACTGACTTTGTCGTGAGCAGTCGCCCACCAAACCTCAGCGTAGACAGATCGCAGCCAAGAGGCTGATGTAATTTTGATGTCAATATTCGCGGCCAGTGCGGACATCTACAGTCAAGGTTGTGATTCTTCAATCACAGGTTAGTTGAGTACTTATTCTATGATTTAATTGTTGTCGTAATGCCGTGCTGAGTTCCCGGAATGAATTAATTGCCATCGCAAAATTGAGTTGTCGCGTAGAGTTATCCGTTACAGTTGGCGGTTGCATTTTTAAGTAGGCTTTATCGATCAGCAATGTAATGTTACCTGACGGAACAAGCCGTGTTCCACCGCGAGTGGGGTGTAAATAAAATAGGCCGAACGATGTGCGTTACAGTGTGTAGCAGTTACGGGTTTGGTTTATTCATTACGCAGGCAAGGCGACAGTTTGTCCGTCATGACATCCACATGCTAGACGCTGTAAATGATAAGGTATAGCTTATTATTAGAAATGTGTAATGTGCTTCGTGACATTAGAATGGTAACGTACTTGTTCTATCAGGGATGGTGATTTTTCGAGGAATCCAGGTGAAATCAGCAGTGGTGTATTTGCGGTATGCAGATAGCAGTGTTATTCCGCGTAAGCCGAATGGCGTTGCATCGGTAGGATAACAATTGATAAGAAGTATTCATGATACTATTGTTACTGCTTGTTGTCATGTCCGTACGCAAGGATGACCGTGCGTGTTCCATCTTACGTTTGTCTAGGCAGCGGGAGGTAGGCCGGTAACCCCAACCCGATCGGTAATAGGTCCGACCCAATGCAATCGTGCATATCCGATGAATGAACATACCCGATCGAGGGTGATGCGGCACTCCGTAATTCGAGGCCGAGGTGTCTAGATAGATCGAGGTTTGAACCTAACCGTTTCTGTCTCTAATATTCTACTCTTCTGGAACCCTGACTCGGTTCATGGAGTACTTGGAGTACTGCCGTGAAGTAGTGGTATAGGAGGGGCATAACCCCCCCCCCCCCCCAAAAAAAAAAAAAAGGTGGAGCCAGAGTTTGGTAGTGGAGTCTGGAGGTTTGCTACATTGGATGACGTGACTTAAGTCGTCACGGGACAAGGTACACGAGACCCACAGTAGCTGTGGGAAAGTGTAGTGGTGGATGGCCACCACTGCTGTGCTCGACCGGCACAGGTATGACTGACCTGAAAGATAGTCAGTGAATACAAGGGCAACTCAGGATCTGGGGCAGGGATCCCAGACCTGACACTATGGCTGTGATATGATTTTGTTATTTAAGTGTAACAAGTCCTGAGTTCTCCTTAGTTAATGCTATAGTAATGAATTATCAGGAGTATAATTCATTATGGACATATAGTCATTAATGTGTATAATTCATCAGTCCATGGGTTAAGGGATTGAGGAATTGATGAGTCTGTCAGGAAGGAGATGTCCGGCTGGACACCTTCTCGATACAGTAATCCCTACACTGAAAGGAAAGTAAGTGTATATGTTGATTGATGATGGGAGATGAAACCGGATTGGACTGGCACCAGGCGAAGGATGCTTCACAGAGTCATACAGTCGACTCTGGTGCTAGGGGTTATATGTAGCCCAGAAGTGTTACTTGTTGAACAGGTGTGCTATTGCTTTTTCTACCATCATTATGCCTATATATTATAGTGACTAAGTAGATCTATGATGTGATGATTTCATACTCATGTTGGTAGACATGAGGAATGTCTGAGAGGCAGGTGACAGGGTGGAGATGCTGGTAGTCTTTGTTGTAGTTGAGTACTCACACCAACCTCTCCGTGTTTCAGGATCTGTTATTACTATACAGTAGAAGATTCAAGAGCTGCACCATGAGCTCTATGGGCCCACTCATTCCAGTGCCTATCCAGAAGTTGATTGAGGCCATACTGGGAGTGGTTGTCTGAGTCTGCTAGATCAATGTTGGAAGGAGCTGAGTGCTGAATAAGTCGGTAGGTCTAGGTTAGGACCTCCGTCAAGAGTCCGACGAGTGTCATCCGATCCTGAGAGGATCCCACACTGAAACGTCTGGTGATTCTGGCCAGTGAAGCACTGGTGACATTCAACCTCTGTGTAAACCTTGGTAATTGCAAGGGAGTGACCTTTCAAGTTGTGCAGAGTGATCATTGTTACCGGTCGCCATGACCTGTGTTATATGCTTCTGGCCCGGCTGGGTTATGGGACACCATGTATCAGTTGATGCTTACATAGTGTTTTTACATTGGTTACCTTTATGAAGCCAACATGTGGTCCAGTGAACTAGGACATTGATTACAACAGTGGTGGAAACACCTGAGTGACATGGTTGTGAAGGTAGGGAGTTACCTCATGCCAACGTTATGAACTGTTGACAATGTTTGTGAAGGTAGGGAGCTACCTCATGCGATCGTGATGGACTGTTGACAGTGTATGCTAGGTTGTGATTACTACCCAGTGATCAGGGTAGTTACATGATACTGTGTGAAGATCTATTGTCCAAGGACATGGAACTAAGGTGAAGTGTTTAGTCACCTGATAGACTTTACCAGTGACATTGTGTGTTCGTGTGGAGCAACCGCTTATTATGTAAGTGACATATCAGTGTGTGGGTCACTGATGAGATAGAAGAGTGACCTGGCTCTTGTGTATTTTGAGACGGCGCTACATGTATTTTTTCTGCAAGTGGGAGACCGCTAATGTTCTAGGGTCGGCCCAGACTTCATCAGGAGTGTGACGAGGGAAATAGTACGACAGCAAGGAAGGATCCTTGTTCATCAGTGCAGTGTCAGTCAGGCAGTGGTACTGCGCTTGATCAGCCCTTGCTTGGTTCTCTGGGTGAAGAGGGAACTTTGGAGAGGCAGCAGACCTTGGAGTTCCAGTCCACTGGAGGAGCCTGGGTGAGTCGCTACCACGACTGGACAACCGCACGAGCTATCGTCCGCCTCCATGATGAATACTCATCTGCGTCTTTGATCTTGTACATAGTTCTTCTAGTCTGGCTTTCAGCCATCCTTCTCTGTGTTGTGGTTGACGTAGTTCAGAATTAAATTTTTGTTCTCTTAGCTATGACTTTGTGCAGTGATATGACTGGTGTCTGGTCCGAGCCCCCTTGGGGTTTGGAACCCTAGGTGAGGGAGGGAAGGTTAAGCTGTCCCGGCTTGTGTGGGGCCTGGTAGATATAGAGTGCTATTGAGGTGGTTGGAGCAAAGGCAGGGGATAGTATCTATCGTGGCAAACCAGTCCAAGCCCCGGCGGTCTTGTCACAAGATAGAGTTTATGTGCTCTCCCACTCCCTGTATCTGGGCATAGTTATCGTTATCTGTTTATGTGCTCTCCCACTCCCCATATCTGGGCATAGTTACCGTTATCTGTTTATGTGCTCTCCCACTCCCCATATCTGGGCATGGTTACCATTATCTGTTTATGTGCTCTCCCACTCCCTGTATCTGGGCATAGTTATCGTTATCTGTTTATGTGCTCTCCCACTCCCCATATCTGGGCATGGTTACCGTTATCTGTTTATGTGCTCTCCCACTCCCTGTATCTGGGCATGGTTACCGTTATCTGTTTATGTGCTCTCCCACTCCCTGTATCTGGGCATGGTTACCGTTATCTGTTTATGTGCTCTCCCACTCCCTGTATCTGGGCATGGTTACCGTTATCTGTTTATGTGCTCTCCCACTCCCTGTATCTGGGCATAGTTACCGTTATCTGTATATGTGCTCTCACACTCCCTGTATCTGGGCATGGTTACAGTTATCTGTTTATGTGCTCTCCCACTCTCTGTATCTTGGCATGGTTACCGTTATCTGTTTATGTGCTCTCCCACTCCCTGAATGTGGGCATAGTTACCGTTATCTGTTTATGTGCTCTCACACTCCCTGAATGTGGGCATAGTTACCGTTATCTGTTTATGTGCTCTCACACTCCCTGAATGTGGGCATAGTTACCGTTATCTGTTTATGTGCTCTCACACTCCCTGTATCTGGGCATACTTACCGTTATCTGTTTATGTGCTCTCCCACTCCCTGTATCTGGGCATGGTTACCGTTATCTGTTTATGTGTTCTCCCACTCTCTGTATCTGGGCATAGTTACCGTTATCTGTTATGTGGTCTCCCACTCCCTGTATCTGGGCATAGTTACCGTTATCTGTTTATGTGCTCTCCCACTCCCCATATCTGGGCATAGTTATCGTTATCTGTTTATGTGCTCTCCCACTCCCTGTATCTGGGCATGGTTACCGTTATCTGTTTATGTGCTCTCCCACTCCCTGTATCTGGGCATAGTTACCGTTATCTGTTTATGTGTTCTCCCACTCTCTGTATCTGGGCATAGTTACCGTTATCTGTTTATGTGGTCTCCCACTCTCTGTATCTGGGCATAGTTATCGTTATCTGTTTATGTGTTCTCCCACTCTCTGTATCTGGGCATAGTTACCGTTATCTGTTTATGTGTTCTCCCACTCTCTGTATCTGGGCATAGTTACCGTTATCTGTTTATGTGTTCTCCCACTCTCTGTATCTGGGCATAGTTACCGTTATCTGTTTATGTGTTCTCCCACTCTCTGTATCTGGGCATAGTTACCGTTATCTGTTTATGTGGTCTCCCACTCTCTGTATCTGGGCATAGTTACCGTTATCTGTTTATGTGGTCTCCCACTCTCTGTATCTGGGCATAGTTACCGTTATCTGTTTATGTGCTCTCATACTCCCTGTATCTGGGCATAGTTATCGTTATCTGTTTATGTGCTCTCTCACTCCCTGTATCTGGGCATAGTTATCGTTATCTGTTTATGTGCTCTCATACTCCCTGAATGTGGGCATAGTTATCGTTATCTGTTTATGTGCTCTCATACTCCCTGAATGTGGGCATAGTTATCGTTATCTGTTTATGTGCTCTCCCACTAGCTGTATCTGGGCATAGTTATCGTTATCTGTTTATGTGCTCTCCCACTAGCTGTATCTGGGCATAGTTATCGTTATCTGTTTATGTGCTCTCCCACTCCATGAATCTGGACATAGTTACCGCTGAATATTTGTATTTTTCGTCGATGACTTTTCTGTTGGCATTCTGGCGGCGGCATTATGCACACTGTACCTGTGCGGACTGTTGGCTTGACGAGACTCCTGTCTTGTCCACTTTTCACAATGGGCAGTGAGGAGCATTTCATGTGATATTCACTGGCACAGGAACGGAGCATAATGGGGACGACCCGCTGCCGTGAAGTTGAAACCGCGACTAACTAACTATCTTTGTCAGTGACTGGCCGTCTGCTTCAAGTAATTACATTTGATAAATTTATCACACTCTCACCCCTCAATTGAAATTAGAGGAAGAGGAAGTCCATATAAACAAAGGACAGAGGGAATAAGAGAGTCCATGGGAATCTCGATATATGAAGCCCATAAACGGGCACTCTCCTTCTGTTTATGTTTCACGTCAACGCCGCATGTTACAAGAGGAACAAGATGAGATGATGCTGATGACGATGAGATGAGATGAGATGCGATGATGATGAGGTGTGATGATGATGGGATGAGATGAATTACATTGTTGGTTCCTAACAGGCGGTATCTCAGACAAGAACTGTTCGTCCGGGAGTCCGTCTGTCTGTCCGTCTGCCTCTTCTCTTCGGCAATACAAAATAAACAGTTAGATAACTGTACTCCAGGAGTTACACGAATCGAACTGTTTTCATGTTGTTTTGTTACATACTACTGCACCCGGCTACTTCACTTGTCTCTTCGTCAATCTGTCGGTCCGTCCTTCCGTCTCATCGTCCGTCCGCGTTCCATCAGTCCATCCGCTAGGCAGCAAGCATGTATGCATCTAAAGTACGTACATGCCTAGGTTCGTACCTCTGTGTGTGTGTGTATGTGTATATGCATTAGCTCAGTCGTACACAGCAGTGACAAAGTCATTGTCCGTATGTATGTGGCAAGCGGTAACAGAAACACAGATCTGCCTCAGCTACCACCAACAGACATGTGCGAGGGAGACATCAGTATGGGGGGTTCAAACACGAGAGCCAGGGAAGACCTACTCTTAACACGTGGAGATGTAATCATCTCGAATTATACATAATTATACCCACGTTTGTGTCGTAAGTAATTAAATGAGCATCATCCGATTGGTCAAGGCGGGTTCTGTACGCAGATAGTCAATTGATTCGCTGCTGAGGTTTGTTGGCCGGAGAGTCAGCTTGATCTTCGTTCTGGGACATGCGGGAGTTGAGGGACATGAACGAGCTGATAAACTGGCTGGCTCTGCATACCCTGCAGATGGCCAGCCCATGGATCGTGCCAGTGTTCTGAATGCCCTTAGAGAGATGTCGAGAGGGGAGGACTTTTACGTAAGTACATCGAAATCATTGTCCAGAATGAGAGCGTAAGAACTGGCACGGCCAGACACGAGAAGCATATCAGGAGAACGAGTGAGCTGGTCAACCAACACAGAACTAGCACTGGTAGCCGCCGGAAGCTGATGCATATGTTGGCAGAAAAAGTGTATGTGTGTGAGTGGGGGTGGGGTGGGGGTGGGATATGAGCATCTATGGACTTGTCCGGAGCGCAAGGATGATACCCCAACAGATAATAGATAATCATCATGAACTCGGTGACAGAGACTAGCACAG
This sequence comes from Cepaea hortensis, assembly GCA_963921405.1. NCBI lineage: Eukaryota > Metazoa > Mollusca > Gastropoda > Stylommatophora > Helicidae > Cepaea > Cepaea hortensis. Next base: position 99,203,347 of record OY992891.1, read on the forward strand.
CAAGCAGAGGAGGCCAGGACCGTGGAACAGGGCGTCAGGCCGTGTGGCTGGGAGTTTGGTAATCCTAGATTATCACACCATAGTCAGATATGAGGCTAATCGACGCACGTACTCCTGCATGAGACGCGTGTAATAAACATCCGGACAGGCAGGATGTGACTTGAACAAAACAAAACAATAACAGCAGCTGCCGGCTACTGCAGCAAAGTGATTGTGCGGGGTATGTAAGCGGATTTAGCTGCTGTAAGGAAATTGTGTGAGATCAGGCCCAGTCAAGGGGCATAATCCGATAAAAGCTTATCTGGCCAGGCGTTTTCCAGTTGATGACGTCGGTTAAAGGTGGTTAGGTAGTCAGGGACAATGGCTGGATGGTTGCAGCAGATTTCCCGTTCACAGTTTCTTCTGCTCTTTCTTCTTCCTCTCCTGCCTCATTCGCTTCTCTTCCTCCTACTCTGCCACTTCTGACGCCGCCGATTCTTCTTCTTCTTCTTCTTACTACTACTACTACTACTACTACTACTACTACTACTACTACTACTACTACTACTACTACTACTACTACTACTACTACTACTACTACTACTACTACTACTACCATCACCACCACCGCCATTACTACAACTACTACTACTACTACTACTACTACTACTACTACTACTACCACCATCACCACCACCGCCATTACTACTACTACTACTATTACTACTACTACCACCACCACCACCACCGCCGCCGCTGCTGCTACTACTACTACTACTACTACTACTACTACTACTACTACTACTACTACTACTATTACTACTACTACTACTACTACTACTACTACTACTACTACTACTACTACTACTACTACTACTAATCCTACAATAACCCACAATGACGTCTCTCTATAATAGCTTCTCTCTACAATAGCTTCTCTCTACAATAACTGCTAGTGTGAAGTTTACTCTAGGCAGAAGTTCAGATGTTTATTATGAAGTGTACACTAGTGTCAACGTCTCAGAACTATGGGATAGATTAGACTCGGGTTCAGACAGGATGAAGTGCACTCACAGAACAAACATAACTCTCTGTTCGTACATTATCAATCTAATTTATTATAATGTCGATCTGACGAACAGTCGTCTCGCACTTCTCTCAGAACATATCACATACACATAGACAATGCATTTGACAAGTTATACATTATAGCATCTGTCTATCATAACCAATCACAGTATCTAAATTAATCTCTAATGAACTTTAGTAAATGGTTCCTAGAAGCTAAACCCTTCCACTCAGTCCGATGTCCAGTCGCAGTCTGCGCCCTGGCTTGCGTCCCGTGAACACGGAGTGCTGGCACACTCGAGCACCCCGTGATTGAGGCTTCTCACGCTTCAGGTGGGCTCAAGGGTTTAACTGCGCAGTAGAGGATTTGACCTCTTGATTCTCGAATGTTCGGACCTCGAACATTCGGACTATTAGTCTTGTCTCCCTTGTTGAGGCGTAGCCTATTTCCTTCGTTATATCCCTTTGAGACCTTGACAGGGCCTCCCTTCTCCCCCCTTTTCAATGGGTATCATATGTTTAAATAAGTCTGAACCAATTCTGTCAAGGGATCACAGGAATAGATCTCTGAGGTAGTAATTCAGTGGATGCGAACTCTATATTATGTATATTATTGCACTGGCAACTCATGTACCTTACGTATTACGATAAAGGGCGGTTGCTGAAGGTCTTAACTCCCTTCCCATTCTTAAATTCCACTATCCAGACCGAAGTTCCCTGACGACTCATGTTGCAAATGCAACTGCGTCCTTCTCATGTGTCCGAAATGACACCCAGGATAATGATCTCTTTTCACAGTATCATCAAAGCAAGTAGCTTTGGCTCCTTTAAGAATATTGCACACCCTTGCCCCTTCATGTGTACTTGTATACACTTTTACTTCCGTATGTTGCATGTAGTGCTTAATATATGAATACTTAGTTTTCATCGACTAATTGCTGATGTCCCTGTTATCCTGTTAGTGTATACTACTCTCCCTTTGATTTGTCTATAAAAGTGTATGTGAATTAACTGTTTTTGTAAAGTATTAAGAATGTGTGTGTAAACTAATGTGTTAAATGTGTGTGATGCATGTGTAGTGTTTGTACTGTTTTAGGTTTTTCTAAGTGTCACGAGCTCAAATTTCCGTTGTCTTGATTTACCGAATATGTGTAAGTCATGACCGGGATCTTAGAGCGGTGATCCTGAGAACAACCTATTAGCTATGTTGTATTTTATCTAAACACGTATAAAAATTTTATGACACGTTTCACAGTTACATCAGACAAAGACAAATTACAATAGAACAGTTGTGCGTACAATTTGTACGCTATGTACATCATTCCTTCATTTATTTCAGTCACACTCTGTTTCATTCGTCTTTCACTCAATCATGTTATTTGTTAAAATATACAAGTTAAGTTTAAGGTGAAAGTAGTCGCCCTTGGAATTTGGCGATATTTGAAAAATGTAGTAAGAAAATAGGTACTGTTTGTACCGACAATAATATGGTGGTTTACAATTTAACTTGAATGGTTTAGAAAAAATTTAATGATTTAACAAAAAGGTATTGTAATCATCTATACCTGTATAATACAAAATTTATGGGAAAAAGGGCATGTTAATACATTTTGATAAAACAATAATTAAACAATGTGTTTACAAATTAACTAAAAGTAAACCTATTAATTTCTATGTAATTAACTCCATCGGTGATCCTAGAGTTGTCGTTCCTTCATCGTGTGTGTAGATGGTCCTGTCACAGTTAATAGATAACGTAAATGTGTTACAGTTCATGTAGTCCTTTCACCCATGTGGTGGTAATGAATACATGTAGGTGAATACTGTGCACTGTCCTGTTTCCTTCCATGAGATTCGGTTGGTTGTTGGTACTCTGACTTTATGATAAGTAATAACAATGTCATATAAGACCGTTCGATATCACGGACTAATAGGCGTTTCCATAGTGACTGTCGTTACTTTAAATGTTGTTTCATTTCGAACACTCTGATACTGTCACTCTGCTGTAAATAATTAGGCTGCTGAATGCGGATGAACGTGGAAATACACTGACTGTCATTCGTTCTAATAAAAGGTTATCACAGGTTGTAATATGGCATATTGGTCGAGTAGTTGGTATTACTCAGCTGGTGTGTACGGTAATCTTGATAGAATGCCAGGTATAAAATTAGTGGAGCCCTTTATATGTTGTATTTCAATGTCAAAATCTTGCAAAATTAAAGACCAGCGGGCAACTCTGTTGTTTTTGGCTTTACCGTCTTTTATCACCAGCAAAGGCGAATTATCAGTCTGGACTAAGAAGTGGCAGCCTCGTAGGAATTTTTGTAATTTCAAGACACAATATACCAAACTAAGTGCTTCCAGTTCAGCTGTGGAATATCTGGTCTCCGCTTTTGTCAATTTGCGACTCAGATAGAGGATAGGATGATTTCTTCCATCATATTTTTGCATCAAACACCCTTCGATAGCGACAGTACTGGCATCTGTGGTTAATATAAATTGAGAATGTAAATTTGGTAATCGAAGAATAGGTGGATTTGAAAAAAAAAATGGATTTCAATTTATAAATTGCATCTTCTAAACAGATACTCTTACAGATTTTGTTTGGTTGACCTTTTGTCAACAAATTTGAAAAAACTGAGGTTAACTCTGCCAGGTTGGGAATAAATTTGGCATAATAGTTAACAAGGCCTAACAACCCTCTGACCGGTTTTTTTTTTTTTTTTTTTTTTTTTTTTTTTTTTTGTCGTTGGTACACTCAGGTTAAGGATTTTTGAGACAATTTTGTCATCAGTTGTTAATTTTCCTTGAGAAATCTTATGTCCCAAAAAAATCTATTTCCCTATAGGCAATTTCAACTTTTGAAGGTTTGACAGTTAATCCAAAGAGTTTAATTCTGTCGAAGAATTGTCTGAGAATTTCTAAGTGAGTTGTCATGTCTTCTGTGTGAATGCAAATATCGTCAATATAGGATTGGACATTAGTAATCCCATGTAATAAAAGTCTAGTCAGCCTAACAAAGGTAGCAGGTGCATTTTTAAGACCGAAAGGAAGATATTTCCACTCGTAAAATCCCAAAGGTGTAGAGAACGCAGTAATGTGCATTGAATTTGGGTTCATCGGTATCTGCCAGTAACCTTTTGTTAAGTCTAGTTTAGAAAATATGGCAGATCCTGACATATTTAAGATAAGGTCCTGATCAAGAAAGACGGGGCCATGAGTCAAAGAAACAAGACCAATGCCTTCCCGTACGACACCACTGGTCAAGACGCCATAAGCAAGATCAGAAGAAGGAAACTAACTTCCTCCCGCAGGAGACAAGAAAGATGGCTGCAGCCACCATGGTGGAATGGAGAGGTCGAGAAGGTGTGGCTGGGAAAGAGGCAGGCTGTCAAAGACTGGCAAAAGGCCAGAAAGGCTAACATGCCACAGGTTGAATTGGCAAACCTGAAGACTGAGGTCGTTAGGACGACGACTTTATTCAAATCCTGCGCCAAACAGGCCAAGGCCGACAAATGGGACGAGTTCTGCAGGAAGGTGTGCTCCGAGCAATCTCTTACGACATTCTGGCGCCTCCACAAGAGCATGAACGGTGCTGCACAACGTAGGGGTATTCCAGACTTTCAAGGCACAGACCTCGCATGGAAAAAGTCGGATGCGGATAAAGGTAAGGCCCTTCTTGCACGCTACATAGAACAGACTGACCAGAAAGACGAGCCCGCCAGACAGAGGACCACAACAACACTCTCTCAGTTGTGCGAGGGGGTCGGGACAGACGAAGAATGGACGATCACAGTTGACATATTGCGTGCGATGCTCAAGAAATCACCTAACACCGCCCCAGGCCCAGACGGCATCCGATATGGTGACCTAATGGTGATATCAGATGATGACATGGAAGAACTGGCCAGAGAATTCAACACCAGTATCCAGAGGGGTCAGGTCAAAGAAGAATGGCTACACAGCTACCTGCTGCCGCTGCCAAAACCGAACAAAGACCACTCCAAGATAAGCGGCTACAGAATCATTACGATGCAGAATACTGTTGGCAAGCTACTGGAGAAAATTGTAGCACACAGACTTGCTTGGGACTTGGAACAGCTCGGCTGCTTCCCGCCCACACTTGGAGGATACAGACGCAACAAAGAGTCATGGCTGAATGCGGCGGTCTTTGCTCAAGATGTTTACGAAGGATTTCAGGTCAGAGAAGAGACATGTGCGGCCGCCATAGACTTAGAGGACGCATATAACAGAGTATGTTTCGAGCACTTGATGCAAACCCTCCTCAGACTGAAAGTGCACCCTCACCTTGTACGATGGATAGCTGCAGTTCTACTCCAAAGGAAGGTGGTGCTAAGATGCGGGAGTTGGTCTTCTGAGCCGATAACGATATGTCCAGGATTGCCGCAGGGTTCACCACTGTCACCAGTACTATTCAACGTGTATACGGTGCCGATCACTGAACAACAGTTGGATGGAAGGGGTAGGACTCTATCATTCGTTGACGACATCCTCGTGTATCGACAGGGTCGGGATAGACAGGCGGTTGCCAACTATATGCAGGGCGAACTAGATCGAATTTCCTCATGGTGTGCTGATGCCGATGCCCTTGTCAACCCTGCAAAGGCAACGGTTACATGGTTCTCACTAAACAACCATATTGTGAAAACAGACCTGCCGGCAGTAAGAATGGATGGGAGCATTCTGAGTAGAACCCAGTCAATGACATATCTTGGCGTGAGGCTTGATCGTAGCCTGTCCTTCAGAGATCATGTCGATTATGTCATAACGAAGGCTCGAAAAGGTTTGGCAGCAATGAGAGTCATGGCGACTGCCAATATCGAGCAAAGACTGCTATTACTTCTGTTCCAAGGACTTGTGCTTTCACGCATCGAGTATGCCCTGGCCATCCTCACTGTCAGCCCTACACAGATTGGAAGACTTGAAAAGGTACAAAACGAAGCCATGCGCATCATTTTGGGCTGCACGAAAGACACCAGCTGTGTAGCAATGAGATACCTCCTTGACTTCCCGACAATGGAACACAGAATCAAGATCTGGAGAGCTCGTGCATACTTAAAAATAAGTGCAGATGAGCAGCACCCTCTGCATGACGCTGTATTCAGCGAAAAGGGTGACAGGCTAAAGAGGGGCAAATCGTGGATGGGTCGGGCGGAAGATGTCGTCAGACAGGTCTGCAGTCTTACCAGTATCAACCCCGGCAAGGAATGGGTGCCGGTGCCTCCAGCTTTTAAGTGTACCTTCTCCTGCATTATCACACTCGACAGACGGTGCAGAGAGCAGAACCCTGCCGCTGTCAATGCAGAGGTTAACGCGCTCATCTATGATCACTCAGATAGCCCCGAAGTGCTCATCTATACAGATGGATCTGTTGTAAAGCAGCAGCGAAGTGCGTGGGCATTTACAGCCCGCTCAGCGGGCCGAACCGTTCAAGAATCCAGTGGTGCCCACTCCATGACCACGAGCAGCATGACGATGGAGGTGATGGCAGTTACACAGGCGTTCATATGGCTGGAATCTCAGCATTATACCAACGTGTGTGTACTAAGTGATTCAATGAGCATGATTCAGAAGGTCGAAGCTGGATCTGTACGTAGACAGTGGACTGAGTCGCTGCGGAAGTCTGTTGTCCGCAAAGTCACCTTCATCTTCGTCCCGGGACATGCGGGAGTCGAGGGAAATGAACGAGCTGATAAATTGGCTGGCTCTGCACCCCCTGTAGATGGCCAGCCCATGGATCGTGCCGATGTTATTAACGCCCTTAAAGATATGGCGAGAACAGAGGATTTTGACGCCAGTGATTCCACATCGCTTTCCAGGATGAAAGACCTGGGAGTAAGAATCGGCACAGCCAGACGCGAGAGGTACATCGGGAAAACAAAGCGCCTCGTCAACCAACACAGAACTGGCACTATTAGCCACCGGACGCTGATGCATATGCTGGGAGGAGGATCTGAGCACCTATGGACATGTCCGGAGTGCAACGAAGATACCCCAACTGATAACTAACTAACTAACTAAGGTCCTCACACTTAGGTATTGGTTCTGCATCTGCTTTTGTGATCGTATTGATCTGCGATAATCAATACATAAACGAATCGTTAGGTCGTTTTTCTTGACCAATACGATCGGTGATGAATACTCTGAAATCGACTTCTGAATTATTCCATTTCTTTCTAAGTCCAGTATTTCTTTGTCAAGATTTTGTCTGTAATGCAGGGGAATGGAGTAAGGTCTGCATTTAATAGGTGTTTCGTCTGTCAAGATGATAGAATGGTCTATTCTGTCCGTTTTTCCAGGTTTGTTAGAGAAGGATGTCCTGTATTCCTTCAGAAGTGCCATTACGTCATGTCGTTGTGGTTCAGTCACCGTGTCAGAGACTTTATGTCTTGTAGATTATTGTCGTCGTCAGTTGTCGGGACAGGTATTTCAGTGTCGTCTGTGTCTGTCTGGTTGATGACTACTGTCGCTACTGTCTCGTCAACTGCGTCGTTTTGTGTTCTAGAATAATAAGGTTTTAACATGTTTATATGAAAGATTTTTAATTTTCCACTCAAATTTATTTCATAATCGACTTCAGAGATTTTTCTGATAACTTTATATGGCCCTTGCCAAGATGTGGAGAGTAAGTCTCTCTTGTCTGGTAATAATAGTAAGACATCTTGGTTGGGCTGCAATGTAATAGTTCTAGCACCCTTATTGGCATATTGCCTGTATGTAAAACCCTTCTCCTGTAAAGATGCTCTAGCAAGCATGCAGGATCTCATGATCTTATCCCTAGTGGTGGTTACCATGTCGTAGGTGGAGACCGGTACTTCGGCGTCTACAGGTTTGGATAACATTTCTCTGTAGATTGTGAGTGGTCCTCTTGGGTTCGCCCCATATACCAGTTAAAAGGGGGAGAACCCAGTGCTCGCTTGCGGCACTTCTCTGTAAGCGAACAGCACTGTTGGGAGTAGTGTATCCCAATCAGCTGGATTTTCAGCTGTCACTTTCGCAAGCATGTGCTTGAGATCCCCGTTTATTTTTTCGCAAACTCCATTTGTGGAAGGTCGATAGGGTCTGGTGAAGCACTGCTTGATGCTCAGTAACTTAGTTACTGCTTGTGTGGCATTAGAAATAAATTGTGTCCCTCTATTTGATATAATTATTTCGGGAAAGCCAAAACGGGAGAACAGTAGTAGAAACACGTCAGTCACATCTTTAGAGGAGATGGATTTTAGTGGAATCGTTCTGGCCACCTCGAACAGAATCAATGAGTGTTAGAATGAAGCGATTGCCTCTATTTGATGTGTGGTTTAGAGATCCCACTAAGTCGACCGCAACTATTTGAAATGGTCTTGAGGCTGTTTTTGTCGCCTGCACCTCTGCTATTGGGTGCCTTCCCCCCCCCCTTTTTTTTTTTTTTTTTTACCAATTTCTGACAGATTTCACATGATCGGCAATAAGTTTTAATATCCTGGCAAAATTTCGGCCAGTAAAATTGGCTCAAGACTCTGGCTCTTGTTTTTTTCTTAGCCCATGTGCCCGCCGAATGGTGAGTCGTGGGCTATGTGTAGCACTTTATCACGATGTGATTTTGGCAATACTAGCTGTTGTAATGTAACATAATTTCTAGAGTACAATCTTGTTAAAATATTATTTTTTAATTTAAAGCACCATGATGCGTTTTTTTGTGATTTTCGGCTTGAGCCCTACAAGTCGGAAGTAATTTGAAAGTGATGTGTCTAATTTTTGTTGTTGACTGAACTCACAGTGGGTTGAGTCAGGGGAAGCAATTTGCATAGACTAATTCAGCTGGTCGTTGTGGGTTTTATCTGTTGCTGATCTCGTAACTGCGTTACAGTCTTGTGTCGTCTGTCGTTCAGTTGCAGGTTTCGGTTTTTGTAGGTAGATAGTACCCTCAGTTCGACGTTTTATTAATATGGTATCGTTTATTGATTGAGCAGCTCCTGTGTCGTACACCTCGGTTACTTCATTAAGAAATTCGTCATTGGTGGTCTCCCTTGTACTTTTGGCAGTAGGAGAATCGACAATTTGTTCAGCTGTCGTGGGATTATTGCTTGATGTTTGTTTGCAATTTTCGAGCTCCCATTTTTGAATTTCTTTTTCTGAACAAGCTTTCACGTTGAGCAGATTCCCACCACTGCACATGGGTTGTGCAACGCGGCACATAACACGCGTCCTGACATGAATGGTGTTCGAATTTCGGTCCATGCTAGGGGGTATTTTTCAATTGTGCCTGCAAATGTTCGACATGTCACATAGTCATTTGTATAGTCACTGTCTTTGACCAATGTCTTCCTTATCCCAATAAGGGTCGAGCTGCTATCGCGTATTGCAGTACATGATTGGTTATTTACAAACCCATTCACAAATTGAAGTTTGCCTTTTGATGACAAGGCAGCATTGGCCATCTCATTTGATATTGGGATGATATGGCCACATTCAAGGGTTGTATCTAGTTGGAACTTTTTGCATGTATTACACCCGTCATAATAGAAGATGTCAATGAGTTCTAAGACGTTAGCCATTTCATTTTCACTCTCATTTGCACTTTCACATTGATTTTCATTATCAATTTCGTCCTCACTAGAGGAGTCTACTAATACTGCATTGGCTTCTTTCAACATTTTACGTCCTCTACAAACCGCTGAATAATGGCTGTAACTTTTGCACACAAAAAACCAAACATTTAACCGCTCGTCTGAAGCTATTTTTTTTGTTTTTTTGCTTTTCCACCATCATTTTGAGGTGGTGACTGTAAGTTGGCGATTGGTAACACATCGCATATTGTTCGTGTGATAATTTACAGTATTGACAAGGCATGCATTTCTGTTTCAGTCTAAATTTATTTTCAGATGGTCTAAATTTATTTATGTTAGTGACAGCAGCTACCTCATTTTGACTGGCATTAAGAAGGAAAATATCACGGTTTGCTGTATAAAATACAGCCCCTTTTTTCTCGACCTCTTCGATTGTTTGGCAGTCGCTTTGCTGTAAAAATTTCGAAAATGAGGATGGTATTGAAGAAATGATTTTGTTAATTACCATGAGATCTCTTAATTTGTCAAAGTTATTGTTGACTTTTGCTGCTAAGATCCACTTATTGAAAATATCTTGAACTGATGAGACATAATCTATGAACGTTTGGTTTGGTTTTGGACATAGTTTTGAGAATTGTAGTTGGTATCCTGCTGTATCTAACGAAAAATGCTGCATAATTCTACCTTTAAGATAATCATAATCAGCTCTCATATGCTATGGGATCGTTTCAATAACTTTTAATGGTTCTAACGCTAAATTTCTCATGTAGATCATGGGCCAGTCTGTTATTGGGATTTTGTGATAGGCCATGATGCACTAGAAGTTCTCTGACCATGCACTCACTAAATCGCCTGAACAGAATGGCTTAATTAACCCTTTGTACTTATTGTACTTCTGTTCTTCTTCTTTGCTTTTCAATGTGTTTACTGACATTTCCATGTTTGAATCAACCTCTAGTTGTTTCACTTTTAATTGTGTTTGTGAATCGATTTATTTTTGTTTAAGTGCTTCCTCAATTTCTAATATTTTGGTTTCAATTTCTAATTTCTTAGTTTCTGCGTCTAATTCTGCTTTTCTGTTGGCCGCTTCGATTTCTGCCTTTTTATTTGCCGATTCGATTTCTGCCTTTTTATTTGCCGCTTCGATTTCTAATTTTCTATTGGCAGCGACCATTTCTAGTTTTCTGTTGGTAGCGTCCATTTCTAGTTTCTTTTGTTCTCTTTCAGCTGCACGTTCTTCCCTCGCTACATTTTCTTCGTGTGTTTTCTGACTCCATTCCGCCAGTTTATCTTCTGTATATCCAAATTTAATTCCTAACTCTATGCACTTTTCCAGTGTCGACATTGTTAAGTTATACTGATGTTAAATTTTCGGAAATTAATTCCCTTAGAAAAATATGTCAAGTTAGAATAATTTGGTTATGTCCCTTCCTTTTACTTCTCGTATTGAATTAAGTATTTCTTATTCAGATACAAAATTTGCATGTACATACAAAATATATCAAAACATAAAATTTACATGTGAAAAAATATGAGTATCGTTTAGAGATACATTTTATAAATTACTTAAGGGACTTAGCTGATTGAATGAAGTCTTGGCTGCACTATCGCTGTTAGGTTCTCTGGGCTGTTAACTTCTGATTGGAGAAAAATTACATACACACCCTTCTCATGGAACAATCTGTTGTTAGATAGGAAAACATAAGTATTTTGTCACAGTTTGTCATGTCAAGTCAATGTCATGTTAATGGAGAGTCAACATTGTAACGTTACGCTTCTAGAGAAAGATAGACAGAACAGATATTCAGAAGAACAATTGTCACTTGTCTCAACTTTGTCGTGTGTAATTTTAACTTTTTACTTGGCAAAGCCAAGAACCGTCAATCTATTGATTTTAGTTTCTAAATGGTAAACTTATAATATCTAGTTTCTTGGGCTTGCCAAAACGGATTCGTGCCCCCAAGTATTCCTGTCAACGTCTCAGAACTAGGGGATAGATTAGACTCGGGTTCAGACAGGATGAAGTGCACTCACAGAACAAAGATAACTCTCTGTTCGGATATTATCAATCTAATTTATTATAATGTCGATCTGACGCACAGTCGTCTCGCACTTCTCTCAGAACATATCACATACACATAGACAATGCATTGGACAAGTTATACATTATAGCATCTGTCTATCATAACCAATCACAGTATCTAAAGTAATCTCTAATGAACTTTAGTAAATGGTTCCTAGAAGCTAAACCCTTCCACTCAGTCCGATGTCCAGTCGCAGTCTGAGCCCTGGCTTGCGTCCCGTGAACACGGAGTGCTGGCACACTCAAACACCCCGTGATTGAGGCTTCTCACGCTTCAGGCGGGCTCAAGGGTTTAACTGCGCAGTAGAGGATTTGACCTCTTGATTCTCGAATGTTCGGACCCCGAACATTCGGACTATTTGTCTGGTCTCCCTTGTTGAGGCGTAGCCTATTTCCTTCGTTATATCCCTTTGAGACTTTAACAACTAGGCAACAGTTCAGATTTCTATTGTCAAGTCTACACTAGACAACAGTTCAGATTTCCATTGTCAAGTCTACACTAGGCAACAGTTCAGATTTCTATTGTCAAGTCTACACTAGACAACAGTTCAGATTTCCATTGTCAAGTCTACACTAGACAACAGTTCACATTTCTATTGTCAAGTCTACACTAGACAACAGTTCACATTGCTATTGTCAAGTCTACACTACAAGTCTACCCTAGACACCAGCTCATATTTCTATTGTCAAGTCTATACTACAAGTCTACACTAGACAACAGTTCACATTTCTATTGTCAAGTCTACACTACAAGTCTACACTAGACAACAGTTCATATTTCTATTGTCAAGTCTACACTACATGTCTACACTAGACAACAGTTCACATTTCTATTGTCAAGTCTACACTAGACAACAGTTCATATTTCTATTGTCAAGTCTACACTACAAGTCTACACTAGACAACAGTTCACATTTCTATCGTCAAGTCTACACTACAAGTCTACACTAGACAACAGTTCACATTTCTATTGTCAAGTCTACACTAGACAACAGTTCACATTTCTATTGTCAAGTCTACACTAGACAACAGTTAATATTTTTATTGTCAAGTCTACACTACAAGTCTACGCTAGATGACAGTTCATATTTCTATTGTCAAGTCTACACTACAAGTCTACACTATACAACAGTTCACATTTCTATTGTCAATTCTACACTACAAGTCTACACTAGACAACAGTTCATATTTCTATTGTCAAGTCTACACTACAAGTCTACACTAGACAACAGTTCACATTTCTATTGTCAAGTCTACACTACAAGTCTACACTAGACAACAGTTCACATTTCTATTGTCAAGTCTACACTAGACAACAGTTCACATTTCTATTGTCAAGTCTACACTAGACAACAGTTAAGATTTCTATTGTCAAGTCTACACTACAAGTCTACACTAGACAACAGTTCACATTTCTATTGTCAAGTCTACACTAGACAACAGTTCACATTTCTATTGTCTAGTCTACACTACAAGTCTACACTAGACAACAGTTCACATTTCTATTGTCAAGCCTACACTAGACAACAGTTCATATTTCTATTGTCAAGTCTACACTACAAGTCTACACTAGACAACAGTTCATATTTCTATTGTCAAGTCTACACTAGACAACAGTTCATAGTTCTATTGTCAAGTCTACACTAGACAACAGTTCACATTTCTATTGTCAAGTCTACACTACATGTCTACACTAGACAACAGTTCACATTTCTATTGTCAAGTCTACACTACATGTCTACACTAGACAACAGTTCATATTTCCATTGTCAAGTCTACACTACAAGTTTACACTAGACAACAGTTCACATTTCTATTGTCAAGTCTACACTAGACAACAGTTCATATTTCTATTGTCAAGTCTACACTACAAGTCTACGCTAGATGACAGTTCATATTTCTATTGTCAAGTCTACACTACAAGTCTACACTATACAACAGTTCACATTTCTATTGTCAATTCTACACTACAAGTCTACACTAGACAACAGTTCATATTTCTATTGTCAAGTCTACACTACAAGTCTACACTAGACAACAGTTCACATTTCTATTGTCAAGTCTACACTACAAGTCTACACTAGACAACAGTTCACATTTCTATTGTCAAGTCTACACTAGACAACAGTTCACATTTCTATTGTCAAGTCTACACTAGACAACAGTTAAGATTTCTATTGTCAAGTCTACACTACAAGTCTACACTAGACAACAGTTCACATTTCTATTGTCAAGTTTACACTAGACAACAGTTCACATTTCTATTGTCTAGTCTACACTACAAGTCTACACTAGACAACAGTTCACATTTCTATTGTCAAGCCTACACTAGACAACAGTTCATATTTCTATTGTCAAGTCTACACTACAAGTCTACACTAGACAACAGTTCATATTTCTATTGTCAAGTCTACACTAGACAACAGTTCATAGTTCTATTGTCAAGTCTACACTAGACAACAGTTCACATTTCTATTGTCAAGTCTACACTACATGTCTACACTAGACAACAGTTCACATTTCTATTGTCAAGTCTACACTACATGTCTACACTAGACAACAGTTCACATTTCAATTGTCAAGTCTACACTAGACAACAGTTCATATTTCTATTGTCAAGTCTACACTACAAGTTTACACTAGACAACAGTTCATATTTCCATTGTCAAGTCTACACTACAAGTTTACACTAGACAACAGTTCACATTTCTATTGTCAAGTCTACACTAGACAACAGTTCATATTTCTATTGTCAAGTCTACACTACAAGTCTACACTAGACAACAGTTCACATTTCTATTGTCAAGTCTACACTAGACAACAGTTCATATTTCTATTGTCAAGTCTACACTACAAGTCTACACTAGACAACAGTTCACATTTCTATTGTCAAGTCTACACTACAAGTCTACACTAGACAACAGTTCATATTTCTATTGTCAAGTCTTCACTACAAGTCTACACTAGACAGCAGTTCATATTTCTATTGTCAAGTCTACACTACAAGTCTACTAGACAACAGTTCACATTTCTATTGTCAAGTCTACACTACAAGTCTACACTAGACAACAGTTCGCATTTCTATTGTCAAGTCTACACTAGACAACAGTTCACATTTCTATTGTCAAGTCTACACTAGACAACAGTTCACATTTCTATTGTCAAGTCTACACTAGACAACAGTTAAGATTTCTATTGTCAAGTCTACACTACAAGTCTACACTAGACAACAGTTTACATTTCTATTGTCAAGTCTACACTAGACAACAGTTCATATTTCTATTGTCAAGTCTACACTACAAGTCTACACTAGACAACAGTTCATATTTCTATTGTCAAGTCTACACTACAAGTCTACACTAGACAACAGTTCACATTTCTGTTGTCAAGTCTACACTACAAGTCTACACTAGACAACAGTTCATATTTCTATTGTCAAGTCTACACTACAAGTCTACACTAGACAACAGTTCATATTTCTATTGTCAAGTCTACACTACATGTCTACACTAGACAACAGTTCATATTTCTATTGTCAAGTCTACACTACAAGTCTACACTAGACAACAGTTCATATTTATATTGTCAAGTCTACACTATAAGTCTACACTAGACAACATTTCAGATTTCTATTGTCAAGTCTACACTACAAGTCTACACTAGACAACAGTTCACATTTCTATTGTCAAGTCTACACTAGACAACAGTTCACATTTCTATTGTCAAGTCTACACTAGACAACAGTTCATATTTCTATTGTCAAGTCTACACTACAAGTCTACACTAGACAACAGTTCACATTTCTATTGTCAAGTCTACACTAGACAACAGTTCAGATTTCTATTGTCACGTCTACACTACACTAGATAACAGTTCATATTTCTATTGTCAAGTCTACACTACAAGTCTACACTAGACAACAGTTCACATTTCTATTGTCAAGTCTACACTAGACAACAGTTCACATTTCTATTGTCTAGTCTACACTACAAGTCTACACTAGACAACAGTTCACATTTCTATTGTCAAGCCTACACTAGACAACAGTTCATATTTCTATTGTCAAGTCTACACTACAAGTCTACACTAGACAACAGTTCATATTTCTATTGTCAAGTCTACACTAGACAACAGTTCATATTTCTATTGTCAAGTCTACACTAGACAACAGTTCACATTTCTATTGTCAAGTCTACACTACATGTCTACACTAGACAACAATTCACATTTCTATTGTCAAGTCTACACTACATGTCTACACTAGACAACAGTTCACATTTCAATTGTCAAGTCTACACTAGACAACAGTTCATATTTCTATTGTCAAGTCTACACTACAAGTTTACACTAGACAACAGTTCATATTTCCATTGTCAAGTCTACACTACAAGTTTACACTAGACAACAGTTCACATTTCTATTGTGAAGTCTACACTAGACAACAGTTCATATTTCTATTGTCAAGTCTACACTACAAGTCTACACTAGACAACAGTTCACATTTCTATTGTCAAGTCTACACTAGACAACAGTTCATATTTCTATTGTCAAGTCTACACTACAAGTCTACACTAGACAACAGTTCACATTTCTATTGTCAAGTCTACACTACAAGTTTACACTAGACAACAGTTCATATTTCCATTGTCAAGTCTACACTACAAGTTTACACTAGACAACAGTTCACATTTCTATTGTCAAGTCTACACTAGACAACAGTTCATATTTCTATTGTCAAGTCTACACTACAAGTCTACACTAGACAACAGTTCACATTTCTATTGTCAAGTCTACACTAGACAACAGTTCATATTTCTATTGTCAAGTCTACACTACAAGTCTACACTAGACAACAGTTCACATTTCTATTGTCAAGTCTACACTACAAGTCTACACTAGACAACAGTTCATATTTCTATTGTCAAGTCTTCACTACAAGTCTACACTAGACAGCAGTTCATATTTCTATTGTCAAGTCTACACTACAAGTCTACTAGACAACAGTTCACATTTCTATTGTCAAGTCTACACTACAAGTCTACACTAGACAACAGTTCGCATTTCTATTGTCAAGTCTACACTAGACAACAGTTCACATTTCTATTGTCAAGTCTACACTAGACAACAGTTCACATTTCTATTGTCAAGTCTACACTAGACAACAGTTAAGATTTCTATTGTCAAGTCTACACTACAAGTCTACACTAGACAACAGTTTACATTTCTATTGTCAAGTCTACACTAGACAACAGTTCATATTTCTATTGTCAAGTCTACACTACAAGTCTACACTAGACAACAGTTCATATTTCTATTGTCAAGTCTACACTACAAGTCTACACTAGACAACAGTTCACATTTCTGTTGTCAAGTCTACACTACAAGTCTACACTAGACAACAGTTCATATTTCTATTGTCAAGTCTACACTACAAGTCTACACTAGACAACAGTTCATATTTCTATTGTCAAGTCTACACTACATGTCTACACTAGACAACAGTTCATATTTCTATTGTCAAGTCTACACTACAAGTCTACACTAGACAACAGTTCATATTTATATTGTCAAGTCTACACTATAAGTCTACACTAGACAACATTTCAGATTTCTATTGTCAAGTCTACACTACAAGTCTACACTAGACAACAGTTCACATTTCTATTGTCAAGTCTACACTAGACAACAGTTCACATTTCTATTGTCAAGTCTACACTAGACAACAGTTCATAATTCTATTGTCAAGTCTACACTACAAGTCTACACTAGACAACAGTTTACATTTCTATTGTCAAGTCTACACTAGACAACAGTTCAGATTTCTATTGTCACGTCTACACTACACTAGACAACAGTTCATATTTCTATTGTCAAGTCTACACTACAAGTCTACACTAGACAACAGTTCACATTTCTATTGTCAAGTCTACACTAGACAACAGTTCACATTTCTATTGTCTAGTCTACACTACAAGTCTACACTAGACAACAGTTCACATTTCTATTGTCAAGCCTACACTAGACAACAGTTCATATTTCTATTGTCAAGTCTACACTACAAGTCTACACTAGACAACAGTTCATATTTCTATTGTCAAGTCTACACTAGACAACAGTTCATATTTCTATTGTCAAGTCTACACTAGACAACAGTTCACATTTCTATTGTCAAGTCTACACTACATGTCTACACTAGACAACAGTTCACATTTCTATTGTCAAGTCTACACTACATGTCTACACTAGACAACAGTTCACATTTCAATTGTCAAGTCTACACTAGACAACAGTTCATATTTCTATTGTCAAGTCTACACTACAAGTTTACACCAGACAACAGTTCATATTTCCATTGTCAAGTCTACACTACAAGTTTACACTAGACAACAGTTCACATTTCTATTGTGAAGTCTACACTAGACAACAGTTCATATTTCTATTGTCAAGTCTACACTACAAGTCTACACTAGACAACAGTTCACATTTCTATTGTCAAGTCTACACTAGACAACAGTTCATATTTCTATTGTCAAGTCTACACTACAAGTCTACACTAGACAACAGTTCACATTTCTATTGTCAAGTCTACACTACAAGTCTACACTAGACAACAGTTCATATTTCTATTGTCAAGTCTACACTACAAGTCTACACTAGACAACAGTTCATATTTCTATTGTCAAGTCTACACTACAAGTCTACACTAGACAACAGTTCATATTTCTATTGTCAAGTCTTCACTACAAGTCTACACTAGACAGCAGTTCATATTTCTATTGTCAAGTCTACACTACAAGTCTACTAGACAACAGTTCACATTTCTATTGTCAAGTCTACACTACAAGTCTACACTAGACAACAGTTCGCATTTCTATTGTCAAGTCTACACTAGACAACAGTTCACATTTCTATTGTCAAGTCTACACTAGACAACAGTTCACATTTCTATTGTCAAGTCTACACTAGACAACAGTTAAGATTTCTATTGTCAAGTCTACACTACAAGTCTACACTAGACAACAGTTTACATTTCTATTGTCAAGTCTACACTAGACAACAGTTCATATTTCTATTGTCAAGTCTACACTACAAGTCTACACTAGACAACAGTTCATATTTCTATTGTCAAGTCTACACTACAAGTCTACACTAGACAACAGTTCACATTTCTTTTGTCAAGTCTACACTACAAGTCTACACTAGACAACAGTTCATATTTCTATTGTCAAGTCTACACTACAAGTCTACACTAGACAACAGTTCATATTTCTATTGTCAAGTCTACACTACATGTCTACACTAGACAACAGTTCATATTTCTATTGTCAAGTCTACACTAGACAACAGTTCACATTTCTATTGTCAAGTCTACACTAGACAACAGTTCATATTTCTATTGTCAAGTCTACACTACAAGTCTACACCAGACAACAGTTCACATTTCTATTGTCAAGTCTACACTAGACAACAGTTCACATTTCTATTGTCAAGTCTATACTAGACAACAGTTCAGATTTCTATTGTCAAGTCTACACTACAAATCTACAATAGACAACAGTTCACATTTCTATTGTCAAGTCTACACTAGACAACAGTTCATATTTCTATTGTCAAGTCTACACTACAAATCTACAATAGACAACAGTTCAGATTTCATACACCGGCGTATGGTCCTCCTCTATTCGATGTCCAACTCTCTACGCATCTTGAGTCTGTGCATCATGTTTAATAGATAATTGATGCGCGAAAGATGAGTGGTAGGAAGGGCCGAATGTAAGACATGCCTATGTGCCCAATCTGTAAATCTTTGCAATTAAAGGTGTCAGATTGTTCGCTCGTACTCGCCAGTTTTCTCAGCATTCATACTTAAATGACATTTCCGTAGCACATCCCGCCTCATGCTGATGTCTGTCTGCCCGTTTTTACGAGTCTGTTGATTTTTACATACATGAACAAGCAGTTATTTTGGCCAGATGGAAAGAAAATATAACTACATCACAAGACAGAGCAATAACCGAAGTCATAACACATCCTTAATTCGATAACCGGGGCGTCCCGTCGCGAATTTTATGACCCACACACATAAACATTTACTAAGGCAGATAATTCACGAAGATAATTTGTAGATATTTATTTCGTTCTAAGAAAACTTGCATCTTCGTGTTTTTTTTTTTTTTTTTTAAATAATTCACTGGGTGATCGATTTTAGGCAAGATTTAGTTTGTAAATCCGTGCTTTCCTGACAACTGCCCAGTGTATATCTCCGTGTACGAAATTTTTATGCTGTCTTTATATTCCGTTTCTTTTATTGGTTTTATATTTTGTTTGTGGATTCCTATCCGATATTACAGTTGTATTTCATCAGCCGGCAAGCACGATTTTGTTCTCTTGGGGAGCTTGTAGGAAGAAAAGAAACAAACACAAACTAGATTAAGATAATTGTGTTTGTGCGACGTCACGTGCCTATATTCTTCCCGACCTGGTTCATTCTAAGCTTTCTCGCGCTGCTATGTCACGTGTTCAACTTATGGTCAGGTCGGGGTTTCTTGTTGTCATCAACAATTTTTTAGTCTACATGGTTGTATGTTTGACATATTTCATGAACAATAACAACATCAGCAGCAGCAACAATAACAACATCAGCAGCAGCAACAATAACAATAACAACATCAACAGTATGAGCAACAAAAAAAAACAATAACACCAGCAGCAGCAGATATAACAGCAGCAGCAACAACAACAAACACAACAACAACAACAACAACAACAACTACTACTACTACTACTACTACTACTACTACTACCACTACTACTACTACTACTACTACTACTACTACTACTACTACTACTACTACTACCACTACTACTACTACTACTACTACTACTACTACTACTACTACTACTACTACTACTACTACTACTACTACTACTACTACTACTACTACCACTACCACTACTACTACCACTACTACCACTACTACTACCACTACTACTACTACTACTACTACTACTACTACTACTACTACTACTACTACTACTACTACTACTACTACTACCACTACTACTACTACTACTACTACTACTACTACTACTACTACTACTACTACTACTACTACTACTACTACTACTACTACCACCACCACTACTACTACTACCACTACTACTACTACTACTACTACTACTACCTGTCAGAGCCTAACATGGTATAGCTGTGCAGCAACATCGTTGCGACACCCGGCGGACAAGAATTGTCGGCTGACAAGATTGTTACCTGACACGCGACCAGCGGTCAGGCTGACGACAGACGCACGCAGGACACGTGACACCACTAGAGGCAGTGGGCAGTTGGCGTGCTAACCTCAGACCGAGCTGGGACCGGAGACTGGACGGACATGTGCGATGAGAGCAAGGCGTTTGTGTGAATCTCCGTGATTGAAAGCCGAACGACTGATATCTTGAGCGTCAGACCTATGAGCTGTATTGTGGTTGTGAGCGTCGTGAGTTATATATTGTAGATTGTTGTAATTATCGTTCTGTATTTAATGTGGCAATAAATCCATAGAACTTGTGTTGCTGTGTCTTACGTCGAATCACGTTATACTTGTACTGTCTCACACGTGTTAGCTAACGAGCCAATTATAAGATCCTGACATGTGTGGACGTGGGTTGCTCGTCCTTGTTTAATAACCTAATATATGTAGACGTGTGTTGCTCGTCTTTGGTATTTAAAACTATAATTCTTGAACTTGTAAAATTTGTCAAGGTTATAGCTATGTAAATGTGATCGTGAAAGTCTCAGTATGATCCATTATTACATTGTTTAAATATGTTTAAAACCATTAGTAAATGTGCAGTACATATTGTTTGATCCTGTAAACGTGTAAAACATTTGTGATTTGTGAAACTTGTCACCGTTTGACCTTGTCGACATTGTTATTTTGTCGCCATTTTGACCTTGTCGCCATCTTGTAAACTTGATGTCTATGTCCTTACTGAATGTCATCTTGATGTAAGTGATGTGTCATCAATGTTATTGAGTGTTCAAATACAGATAGATTGTCTTTGTGCATTGAGTTTGTGGAACGCAAAGAGTTTTGGAAAGAGTGTAACTTCTGTTGAAAGAAACACTGTTGACGACAAATTTACGACATACAATTACACTCGACGCCATCCAAACCTAATCAACACTGAGTGACTTGCAGGCACACACCAACAAATAGACGCTAACTTATTTTCTTCCAAAAACAAAGCAGGTTTTTCCGTACCATCCATAACCTTGCCGTAGAGGTCATTAGTGGTTCCGAAGTAACGACCCTACAGTGTTCTAGCCCGAGTGTCCAACCATTCTTCACCGTATCCAGGGCACTTGAGTATATTTTTCTATACTTTAACTTTACGTATGCAATAGTAGGCACGCATCGTATAGTAAAATAAATTGTAAATTGTTTATTACTAACCATTTATAACATATTTTGTGTGGCTGATTTTCATTGACGTATTTTCTCCATCATGTCGTCATTATTTGATTTCATCGATATGGGGTTAAAATTGAAGTTAGAAGGTGATGAATTAACAAAATGGAGTGAGAACAAATACGCAGAATACCTACTTGTTCAGGAAAAAGCTGCCGAACGCGATGAAAGAGCAGCAGAAAGAGCTCTAAAACAAGCAGAGATTGAAAAAGCTGCCAAGCAAATAGAGGCAGAAACAGCCTTAAAACAGGCAGAGATTGAAACAGCCTTGAAACAGGCAGAGATTGAAAAAGCTGCCAAGCAAATAGAGGCAGAAACAGCTCTAAAACAAGCTGAGATAGACAGTGAACTTAAGAAAGCAGAAATAGCAGCTCAGAGTAAGAAAGAAGAACTAGAGTTACAGTTGAAAATGAAACAACTTGACACTGAGACTGCGATGAATAAAGAGTCAAAGAAATCTGAAAGACTGGAAAAAGAAAACCAGTATAAGAAGTATCAAGGTATCGTACGTAACTATACCTCGGGTGACTGCATAGCAGCCTTTACCCAAAATTTTGAGACTTTAATGGAACATTACCAAGTTCCACTTTCTGAATGGAATATTCTATATATGAGGAGTCTATCTGGGGAACCTCTTAAAGTCATTGAAACCATCCCCAAAGATCTCAGAAAAGAGTACCATTACATTAAATCTAAGATCATGGCACATTTCATGTTAGACGAGGCAGGTTACAGAGAACAATTTAGTAAATTGAGTCCAAAATCAACTCAAACGTTCTCTGACTACCTCTGTTTAGTCCGAGATGTTTTCAGCAAATGGACTTCAGCAGCCAAAATTAATAAAAGTTATGATAGATTAGAAGATCTCATCATTCGAGATAAAATCATTTCTTCTATCCCATCATCGTTTTCTAAGTTCTTACAGGAGAATGAATGCACAAGTGTGGAAGAAATTGAAAGACGTGGGTCGGCCTATTACACGGCCAACAAACAGTGCTTTGCCACTGAAGCTACTGACAGTAACTGGGTAGCAGCGGCCAACTATGAAAAAAACTATAGTAGGCAAAAACCAAACAGGCCTACCTCTGAGAAATTTAGACATTGCATTCATTGTAAATTTTCTCACCATTTGAACGAGATGTGCGATAAAAACCCAGGGTACCAGACATACTTGCAAAATATGGTAAACAGTCAAGACAGAGAACGTAAATCGTTCAAAAGTAAACGTAAATGTTTTCTCTGCAAGGCTTTCGGGCACCATCGCATGGATTGTAGAGGCAGGCATATGACCAACAAAGCCAATGCCGCCTTGTTCGATAGCTCAGCGTCAGAAGACGAAAATCCAGAGAAACATCCTGTGAATGCAGCCCAGGCTTGTGATGTATTTAGTGCTAACAAATGCACTGTCTGTAACACCTTCTATGAAGATGGTATCTTAACATGCGGGCACGCCATCCCTATTGCCAGTGAGGAAGCTAACTTGGTAATAGACTCAAAAGGCAGATTAGACATCCATCACGGGTATGTTAATGGCAAGTTTGCTACAGTACTTCGCGACACCGGAAGTACACTTATTGGCCTGAAAACAACATTCATAACGCCTACAGACTATACAGGCAGACACATCACATGTAGAACATTTTCAGGCAATATTGAAAAATATCCATTAGCATGGGCATACATTGAAACACCATTCCTGACCGGGAAAGTAAAGGTCGCGGCACTTACAAACCCAGTGTGCGATATAATCATAGGAAATTTACCTGAGGTGAATGACAAACCTCATAATCATGACATAACATCACTATGTATTGATGATAACACATCACCACCAAATGTCATCACTAAAAATGTCATACCACCTATTGAATGTATGTTAGCTAATGCAGCACTAAGTTCTCATCACATCATTGACGATATCATTCCATCATCATCTGATGTCATTGAGTGTGTGAACGCAGTAACAAGAGCTACTGCTAGAGTGCAAGATGAATGTAACCAAACTGAGGCTATACAAATGCTTAGCCCAGAATTACCACCTAGTGACTCTATGAAGGAAACATTCATAACAGCTCAAAAAGCTGATCCTTCACTGTCAAAGTACTTTGACCTGATCGGCAAAAAGGCAAGAGTAACCAAAAATGCGAAATGGCATTTTGCTTTACACAATGATATACTCACCAGGTACTACACCAGAGGTGATATTACAACGAAGCAAACTGTTTTGCCAACTACTTATCGCAAGCAAGCTTTACATCTTGCTCACGATATACCTTTTGCAGGTCATATGGCATATGTTAAAACCAGGTCAAGACTTTTGACACAGTTTCATTGGCCAAAATTTTGCAATGACATAAGAACATATTGCAGAAGTTGTGATACATGCCAGAAACTAGTAAAAAAAGGTAAACACCCACAGGCAAAGTTACAAGTCACTGACTTAGCCAGTCGACCTTTTGAAAAATTATCAGTTGACATTGTGGGCCCTCTTAGTCATACAACTACTAGAGGGAATAAATATATTCTAACTTTTATTGATCAATGTAGTCGCTGGCCAGAAGCGATTCCTCTAAAGAACATTACTGCCAACGACATCATGGAAGTGTTCTTCCATATCTTCTCCCGAATTGGGTTTCCAGATACTATCCAGTCTGATAGAGGCACTCAGTTTATTGCCGCATCCACCCAAGCTTTCACTAAAATGTTAGGAGTGAAGCAAGTCTTCAATACCCCCTATCATCCTCACTCGAGCGGGATTATAGAAAAGCTTAATGGGGATCTGAAGCACATGCTTGCCAAAGTAACTCAAGATCACCCCAACAACTGGGATGTATACTTACCAGCTGTCCTTTTTGCTTATCGCGAGGTACCACATTCTAGTACCGGTTTCTCTCCTTTTGAACTAATCTATGGTGCCAAACCACGAGGCCCATTAACAATTTATCACCAAATGTTAACTGATTCTACTCCAATACTGAAACCCATATCATCATTTGTGTATGTAACATCATTGCGTGAAAGGATTATTAAATCATGTGAAATTGCTAAAAATGCACTTAAACTATCTGGTGCTACTTACAGACAGTACGCAGACAAAGGTAACAGGACTATAACATTGACACCTGGACAGGACGTTCTACTACTACTACCAAGTGACAGACAGCTACTGACTGATTCTTGGCAGGGACCTTTTAAAGTGACAAGACAAATCTCACCTGTAGACTACGAAATCCTAATAAAAGACAAACACAAAATATTTCACATAAATATGCTAAGACCATACCACAACAGAGACAACGAACAAGACGATACGACAGCTTGCACCGTGATAATAGATCACGAAGATGACGATTCTAGCGACGAGATTCCAACACCTACATTAGACACGACAAACTGCTTGAAGGAGATCAAGATCAATCCAAACCTAAGTCAAGCAGAGACAAACAGTTGCAAACAGTTGATACAACAGTACAACACCATCTTTTCAGACAACCCAGGACAAACAGAATTAGTACAGCATCACATCACACTCACATCAAACACACCAATAAGATGCAGACCATACACAATACCATTACATTACAAAGAACAGTTACATCAAGAGATCATCAACTTAGAAAAAAACAACATCATCAGACGATCCTTATCAGACTTCTCTTCACCCATGGTCATTGTACGCAAAAAGGACAAGACAATACGACTTTGCATCGACTACAGAAAACTGAACAAAATAACTGTTTTAGATCTTGAACCAATGGCAAACACTGACGATCTTCTGACAGAACTGACTGACGCTAAGTTCTTTACGACGCTTGACATGTCTAAAGGTTACTGGCAGATAGCTGTACATGAAGACAGCAGACATCTAACAGCTTTTGCCACACCTTGGGGACTGTACGAATGGTGCAAACTTCCATTTGGGCTAGTCAATGCCCCAGCCACATTCGTACGCATGACACGACTCCTCCTATCTGACATTCCTAATATCATTTGCTATATTGACGACATATGTGTCCATACAGAGACAATGACGGAACATATAAAGACACTAGAACAGACACTAGAACGTATCAGACAGCACGGACTGACAGTGAAGCCTTCAAAGGTGAGCATGGCTTACCAAGAGATATCATTTTTGGGGTACAGAATATCCAATGGCTTTGTCATGACAGACAACAAAATTGTCTCCAAAATTCTAAAACTGTCACTCCCGACTAATAAGAAACAAGTCCGGAGTTTGTTGGGACTGATAAATTATTACAGGCAATTCATTCCTGATTTTTCAGAACTGACCGAGGTTTTTTCTAACTTACTAACCAAGGATAAGCCTGAAAAAGTTGTACACGATGAATGCCTACGAAATGCATTTCATAAAGTTTTGACATACTTTTCTGATAAGAATTCGAATAACCTCATCCTTAAATTGCCCAACATTCGTTTACCTTTCAGATTGAGAACAGATGCTAGCTCCGTTGCGATTGGGGCAGTCCTGTTGCAGGAATACAACAACATCCTGCATCCTATTTATTTTATATCAAGAAAACTAAGGCCTCGAGAGCGGACATGGTCCATTCCGCAATTAGAGGCACTTGCCTTAGTAGAAAGTGTGACGAAACTATCCAGATACCTTCTAGGGCGTCACTTTATCATCGAAACTGACAACAGTCCATTACGGTATATAAATGCCGGAGTACCATCCAACAATATGATTGCTCGCTGGTCCTTGAAGCTTCAAAATTACAGTTTCGAGGTTCGTCATATTTCAGGCAGAATCAATACAATTGCCGATCTTTTGTCGCGTTGTCCAACCGACCCAGTAAGCAATGTCTGAGTGCAAAGTGTACTAATACACTCAGAACAACACAGCCACCAATGAGTGAATGTTGTTTCTATTCACCTACTGTGTAAGGTCTATAATTGTAATTGTGATACGGTTAAAAACCGACATGTATAATATACTTATTTTAATCAAGCCATGTAATGAGTGTAGTATAATTGTGCAGTGTGTGTTAGAAAGAGAACATTATTAATTGTAAATATACACCAAGAACAGTGTCACAGACGCTTAACCACTTACCAGAAGCGAACTTTACCATTTAACAGTGACAGCTGTGAGTGACTTTCTTCACCGTGATATTTTAACGACGTGTGCAAATGTGGACTGAACAGTGACTTCTACACCACCTCTGCATCGAATTTAATCCAAAATGTTCGACAGTTGAACATCGGAAATAAGAACATTCAATCTTTATCCAGAAGTTGTGAACACATCGGAAATAAGAACATTCCATCATAATCCGATAGTTGTGATACTAGAACATCAAACACGAACTTTGAGAACATTTAACTATCCGTTACAAAAGAAAACGGGAGCATTTGTGTTCAAACCGTGTAACAGCAACTAAATTTTGCGTTTCGTGTGTACTTCCTGTGTAATTTAAAAAGTATAGCAAAATTAGCAGACGATATACAAATATTCAAAAACTTATGACGATTGTAAAATCCTTTTGAATCTATAAAATATAATACACCAATTGGGTACTTATTTATTTTGATTAGTGTAATCTTAGAATCATATCTTGATTAATGTATTCATATTACCGACTTTTTCTCGTTAATATGAAGAAACGTCAAGCAATGACGCTAAGAAATTAAATAATTATTGTAATTTATTGAATTTCTTGATTGTCAAAATTACTTCCCTTGCATTTATGAATTACACCAAGGGCCATAATTTGAAACATATTCATTAATGTGTATTGTATAAATAGACATTTTGGTTGCTCAAATGGTTAACACACCGGGTAGGCGTCCACCAAGCATGGCAGAGAGCTGCCAACATTGCAAACCAACATAAGAGCTCCTGGCCAAATGAGGTCAGAGTTTGAGTGTTTAATGCGACTTATGTAAAGTCGTATTTCAGTCTGGCTAGATGGCTGTTGCAAAACAACCATATTATTACGTTTTTTTCAAATTGCTGCGAGGTAGATGCGTGAAGCTGATACTACTGATCTGACTGGGTATTATTGCAATGGAGGTAACCAGCCATCAGGGGGATGAAACCTGAGTTGTGTTAAAAGTTGTACTTCATTTGTCATTTCAATGCAACTTACATTTTTGTATATATTTCCATACCATATATGTATTTTCATGCATAACACTGGGAAAGAGTAGTCTCTGACATGAAGTTAACACTACCCCAGTATATACAGACATCATGAATGAAAGATGACATCTTTCATTGAGGTACCCGGGGAGAATGTCAGAGCCTAACATGGTATAGCTGTGCAGCAACATCGTTGCGACACCCGGCGGACAAGAATTGTCGGCTGACAAGATTGTTACCTGACACGCGACCAGCGGTCAGGCTGACGACAGACGCACGCAGGACACGTGACACCACTAGAGGCAGTGGGCAGTTGGCGTGCTAACCTCAGACCGAGCTGGGACCGGAGACTGGACGGACATGTGCGATGAGAGCAAGGCGTTTGTGTGAATCTCCGTGATTGAAAGCCGAACGACTGATATCTTGAGCGTCAGACCTATGAGCTATATTGTGGTTGTGAGCGTCGTGAGTTATATATTGTAGATTGTTGTAATTATCGTTCTGTATTTAATGTGGCAATAAATCCATAGAACTTGTGTTGCTGTGTCTTACGTCGAATCACGTTATACTTATACTGTCTCACACGTGTTAGCTAACGAGCCAATTATAAGATCCTGACACTACCACTACTACTACCACTACTACTACTACTACTACTACTACTACTACTACTACTACTACTACTACTACTACTACTACTACTACTACTACTACTACTACTACTACTACTACTACTACTACTACTACTACTACTACTACTACTACTACTACTACTACTACTACTAATACTACTACTACTACTACTACTACTACTACCACTACTGCTACCACTACTACTACTACTACTACTACTACTACTACTACTACTACTACTACTACTACTACTACTACTACTACTACTACTACTACTACTACTACCACTACTACTACTACTACCACTACTACTACTACTACCACTACTACTACTACTACTACTACTACTACTACTACTACTACTACTACTACTACTACTACCACTACCACTACTACTACTACTACTACTACTACTACTACTACTACTACTACTACTACTACTACTACCACTACTACTACTACTACTACTACTACTACTACTACTACTACTACTACTACTACTACTTCTATTGCTCTATTTATATCACTAACTCTAATAGCCCTGTTGCTGGCACTATAGCGAAGAGTAAGGAACGCAGTTCGTAATCCCGCACACCGCGTCCGAAACATAGCAGCGGGTGATATGGAAGCAGACTATGAGTGCCTACAATTCTACAGGTTGCACTCCACACCTCTAAATGTTACACCCCACACCTCTCAATGTTTCACCCCACAACTCTCAATGTTACACCCCACACCTCTCAATGTTTCACCCCACACCTCTCAATGTTTCACCCCACACCTCTCAATGTTACACCCCACACCTCTCAATGTTACACTCCACACCTCTCAATGTTTCACCCCACACCTCTCAATGTTACACCCCACACCTCTCAATGTTACACCCTACACCTCTCAATGTTACACCCTACACCTCTCAATGTTACACCCTACACCTCTCAATGTTACACCCTACACCTCTCAATGTTACACCCCACACCTCTCAATGTTACACCCCACACCTCTCAGTGTTACACCCCACACCTTTCAATGTTACACCCACCCCTCTCAATGTTACACCCCACCCCTCTCAATGTTACACCCCACCCCTCTCAATGTTACACCCACCCCTCTCAATGTTACACCCCACCCCTCTCAATGTTACACCCAACACCTCTCAATATTACACCCCACACCTCTCAATTTTACACCCACACCTCTCAATGTTACACCCCACCCCTCTCCAAGTTACACCCCACACCTTACCTCTGTCACCTCACACAGCTGTATAAATGCACCGCGGATTATCTCGGAATGTAATATGTAAGCACGCAGATGTAAATAATGGCAGGAAGACATTGGGCAAGGTCATTTCTGACAATATGTGAGACACAAACTAGGTCATCGGTAATTCCCGACCACAGGAGGCAGATGTGGAGACGAGGCTACTCTCTGTGGACATGAGGCTACTCTCTGTGGACATGAGGCTACTCTCTGTGGACATGAGGCTACTCTCTGTGGACATGAGGTTACTCTCTGTGGAGATGAGGCTACTCTCTGTGGACATGAGGCTACTCCCTGTGGACATGAGGCTACTCCCTGTGGACATGAGGCTACTCTCTGTAGAGATGATGCTACTCTCTGTGGACACGAAGCTACTCTCCGTGGAGACGAGGCTACTCTCTATGGAGACGAGGCTACTCTCTATGGAGACGAGGCTACTCTCTATGGAGACGAGGCTACTCTCTATGGAGACGAGGCTACTCTCTATGGAGACGAGGCTAC
Organism: Cepaea hortensis; assembly: GCA_963921405.1. Taxonomy (NCBI): domain Eukaryota; kingdom Metazoa; phylum Mollusca; class Gastropoda; order Stylommatophora; family Helicidae; genus Cepaea; species Cepaea hortensis. Next base: position 99,234,019 of record OY992891.1, read on the forward strand.
TCTCTATGGAGACGAGGCTACTCTCTATGGAGACGAGGCTACTCTCTATGGAGACGAGGCTACTCTCTGTGGAGATGAGACTAATTTCTGTGGGACACGAGCAGGCGGACAGATTGCTCCGTGTTAAGGTAGATGTGGTCGGGATCATGTGTATACTACAGAGGAACAGATAGATCATGTGTGTACTACAGAGGAACAGATAGATCATGGCGGCCTGGAGAGAATGGTGCTGCAGGGGGGTGACAAGAGGATCTGCCCGACACTCAGGACTCCTAGCAGAGGCCAGACGCACATATAATCGGATTTCTACTGGTACCATTAGTATTGGGACTGTTCGCTGGCTGTTGAAGATGAGGATGGAGCACGTATGACAATGTCCCGAGTGTTGTTATGTCTCTGCTTGGCTCAACTCAACTCAGTTCAACTCAACTCAACTCAACTCAACTCAATTCAATTCAATTCAACTCAACTCAACTCAACTCAACAGAAGATTGATGTTTGTCCATCATGTACGATGAAGACCGCTTGTCACCTAATGAGGTTCGGTATTTGCGAGTACCAAGGTCACTGATGATGTGAGTCTGGGCGGTGTTTAAGCAACAATAGGTGGAGTCAAATCTAGGACCAGGATGTGGATCTGCCTGGCTTGTCTCCGAGCAACAATAGGTGGGGTCAACTCTAGGGCCAGGTTGTGGCTCTGCCTGGCTTGTCTCCAATGGTTTGCCCGTGCTGCCTCACAAGACGTCTAGCCGTGGTGAGTAAGTGTAGCCCACTAGATCCATCTCCCGGCATCAGTCTCTCCTGTGATTATGATGAGACAAAAGGACTTAAAAAACGTCTTAAGGGTGCCAATATAATGGTTTCTTCTAGCTGCCTGGGGATCTTCCCAAGATGTTGTTCGCCACAAACCATTTTCTTTGGAAGATGAAGGTCTAGTGCCCATTCCGACGTATCTGGACTGTCACTTGTTTGGACCCTTAAAAGAATATTTGCAGGGTCAGAGGTTTGCGGATGAAGTATTGGAGGCAGTGCATAGTTTGTTTAAAGCCACGCCCACAAACTGTTTCCTAGATGGCATCATCAGGTGGACCAAGGTGTGCCCAGGCAGTGGGGACTATGTTCAGAAATAACACACAAACCACATTTCAGGCCCGCGTTATTGTAAAATTATTCGTAAAATTCCTGTTACTTAATGACTTTCCAAAGAGTTCAGACAGACAGACAGACAGACAGACAGACAGACAGACAGACAGACAGACAGACAGACAGACAGGCAGGCAGGCAGGCAGGCAGGCAGGCAGGCAGACAGAAGAAATAACAGCATTATAATGTCCTATTTGTAAAACCAGAAACAATGCAGCCCCGGACCGACCCCAGCCCCACCGCACACAAACAATTGCCAACATCCGAGTTCCGTAGAGGCAGGTGAGAAACGCCGCAAACCGTGAATAATTGACCAGACCTAGGCGACCTTGTTTTCTTGTACCTGTCGACTAAAGGAAAACACGGATCGGGTTACTCACTGGCTCTTTAGAGAAGGTTCGCTAAGTGCTGGCTGCAGGGTGTGAGGCGGGGATGGGGTTCCACGCACTGGTGCTTACAGTTCCGCTCAAAACTCCGGGTAGGGGAGACTAATGCAGACGAGGTAAGGGCGGTAATCGATAATTTAGTGCCTGGTTTGTTTAACTCTCAGTGTAGCTCATCCAGGCAACGACATATATCAGTGGAGACACCAGAGACATTCCTCTTCCTCCTCCTCCCCTCCTTCTCTCCTCCTCCTTCTCTCCTCCTCTTCCTCCGCCTTCTGCTCCTTCTTCTTCTCTTCCTCCATTAACGTCAGTGAAGTGTTTTGAGGAGATTTAAATATCTTTTATACGGTCTTTCCAATGCTCTTTGTAGGATGGTATTCATTTCTTTAAGGCTATTCTGGATACTAACTCTCCAGAACATAAATATATTACCCTGTACGAACAACAATCACCTTCACAAAGATGCACCATTGTCAGAAAGCGACAGTGAACGAGAAAACTTGGAGTATGAAAGATTCAGTTAAACCGTTAAGTATGTTTAAAAAACAAAAATAAAACTAAGTGTGAATGAGAATACTTGAAGTATGAACGAATTTGTATTGAAATATTTTAGTATGCATGAGAGCAAACGATTACTCCATCACAATCATCAACATGCAATATGTAGATAATTCCAGCATACCACGAATGTAATATTATCATGTGTATATGAATGTATAAGATGTATTCTCAAATGTAAACACGCACACACACGCACACACACACACACACACACACACAGACACACAGACACAGACACACACACACACACACACACACACACACACACACATTGTAAATAGAAACTGTTTTGTACGAAACAAACTTTTATTTAAAACAAAAACTGCAGCACTTTGGATTATTTCACGGCATTTTGGCTCAGATCAAAGTGTAGTATTTGTTCCTGTAGACTGACTTATATGCACATGATCTGGCCATGATCACCTGCACGGGACTTAGAACCTCTTGGGGCGCCTCTAGTTCCTGGGGAACACATACAGGGACATGGAACCTCATGGGGCGGCTCTTGTTCCTGGGGAACACATACAGGGGCATGGAACCTCATGGGGCGGCTCTTGTTCCTGGAGAACACATACAGGGACATGAAACCTCATGGGGCGGCTCTTGTTCCTTGGGAACACATACAGGGACTGGGAACCTCATGGGGCGGCTCATGTTCCTGGGGAACCCTGAGCCCTGAACATTAAGCCGAGTTTTAATACTCAGTTCAGTCAAACACACGTTGCCACAGCTATGTTTATAAGCAATGTGTAATTTGTCCCACTTACCTAACATATTATGCATGCTATTAGTATTAACGCTGTTTTTCAACATTATTATTATTATTATTATTATTATTATTATTATTATTATTATTATTATTATTATTATTATTATTATTATTATTATTATTTCATTCGGGAAAGCAAAAATGTGATGGACCCATTTCGGGCCTTATACCTGTATAAAATAATTGATCTCGCTTCTCGACATTTTGGCTAAGATCAAAGTGTAGTATCTGCACTTGACCTTGCCAGGGCCATGTGCAGAGGCCGTCATCCGAATGACACAGGACATGGGACCTGATGGGGCAGCTCTGGTCCCCTGCGGAACAGCCAGCGCTTATTTAAAATAAAAAAATAAAAATTAAAAAACAACGACACATTTTGGGCAAACCTATTTGAAAACCTTATTTGATACAAAACATTAAACATTTTTACACATTCACTTCCGTCCATCTTTTCAACTGAAGAATGTACGAGGATCCAAGTGTGTTATAATAAAGGATACTGTAAGTTTGTAAAATTTTTTTCTTAATTGCAATTACCTAAAACAACACTTTATCAATATAAATTCAAACATCGAAGCATTTGCGTTCCAAAATACGAAATGGTATGCAGTCATTATACAGACATTTAGAGATTATTGCTGCAGTTGACGTCTGGGGTCTTGCTGTATTTGCAAATGTAAAGGAAAAGACGCAATGCAACTTGTAAATACACACTGTTTTGTTCGACATAAAAACACTTGAAACGGAAGACATGTAATTAAAATAGTGCAAAGGGACATAACAACATACCAGTTATTTCAAGAGGGTACTACTAAAAGTTTAGTGAACATCGCTGGAGCGGCAAGGGACATTTCACAACTGAAAATGGAAGTATTTTCATTTATTCTGGTAGAGATGTCGGAGGCCAGAGTGGAGTGGCATTTTGTTTAGATAAGACAACTGCAAAAGCTTTAATGGGATATAATCCAGTTAGTGATAGAATCCTCACTATTAGACTTAAAGGCCGTCCAATAAACACAACTCTCATACAGATATATGCACCTACTTCAACAGCAGAGGAGGACGAAATTGAAGATTTTTACAACACACTACAAGACACATTAAATAAGATTGGTCATAATGATATAGCAATAATAATGGGAGATTTTAATGCTAAAGTAGGTGCAGGAAGAGCTGAAAATGAGAGACACATTTTAGGAAAATTTGGATTAGGAAATAGAAATGATGCAGGTGACAAATTAATTGAATTTTGCACAGAAAATGAGTTAACGATAGCCAACACACTTTTTAAACAACATCCAAGAAGACTCTTCACATGGAAGTCTCCAGACAGTTTTACCAAAAATCAGATAGATTATATTTTAATACAAAGAAGATGGAGATCAAGCATAACATCTGCAAAAACCCTACGAAGTGCAGACTGTGATACAGATCATCAGTTATTAGAAGCAGATCTGAAATTAAAACTCAAAAAGCTTACCCGAGGACCAAGGCCACTTCGTTTTGATCTCACACAAATACCGGACGCATACAACATAGAAGTTAGGAATCGCTTTGGGGTCTTGATGTCTGTACAAGAAGAAATGACACCTGATGAACTGGCAGTACAAGCTAGAGATATCTTGATAACTGCAGCCAAAGATTTCATTCCGACCAAGAAAACGCAACGTAAGCCATGGATTACATCAGACACGTTAGAATTAATAAAACAACGAAGGGAGCTGAAACAGAAAGGAGATGAATCCGATAGCAGGATGAAGTATAAATCTTTAACTCGAGAAATAAGAAAGAACACAAGAAAGGACACAATTCAATATATACAAGATAGCTGTACCAGAATAGAGCAATATCATAAGGCTGGAAGAGATTATGAAATGTTCAAGGAAATGAAGTTATTGACAAGAAATGTTCAACCTCAATTGAATGTTATCTGTGACAAGATGGGAAATACCTTAACAGAATCTAGACAAATTCTAGAAAGATGGCAGGAGTACTGCAGTGGAATGTATGATATGAGTGACAGTGAGGATATGAATGAGATACATGAGCCAATGACAGCAGAGACAGAACCTGAACCCTCATTAGATGAAATTGCTTGGGCTATAAGGAACCTGAAGAATGGTAAATCACCTGGATGTGATGAGATACCAGCTGAACTAATTAAAGCAGGAGGAGAAGAAAGCATACACATATATCATGCATTATGTACAAAGATTTGGAAATATGGTATATGGCCAAAAGATTGGAAGAGAACTATCTTCATTCCAATACCAAAAAAGGGCAACCTGAAATTATGCACCAACTATAGAACTGTTGCCCTGATAAGTCATGCAAGTAAAATTCTACTAAAAGTCATAATGCGACGACTTAGTAAGAAAATGGAAGAAGAGATTAACGTGGTTCAAGCTGGATTTAGACAAGGAAGAGGAACAAGAGATCACATATTCAACATGCGTTTAATAATAGAGAAGTGCAGAGAATTTAATGTAAACCTATTCTCATGTTTTGTGGATTATTCAAAGGCATTTGACTGTGTACAGCATCAAAAACTTTGGGAAATCATGAGGAATATGGGCTTTCCATCACATGTAGTACATCTCATAAAAATGCTATATCTAGACCAACAAGCAGCAGTTAGAATAGATGGCGAGACATCAGATTGGTTTGACATCAAGCAAGGAGTCCGTCAGGGCTGCGTGCTGTCACCCTATTTGTTTAACCTGTATGCCGAAAATATAATGAGAAATGTAAGAGATGATATAAACAGGGAGCCATATGATGCCCTAAATATCGGCGGTCATGACATACCAGAGATTCGATATGCTGATGATACAGTATTACTATCCACAACACAGAATGGCATAGAAAACCTAATAGCCTCAACACAATTGAATAGTGAAAATCACAACTTATATCTTAACATAGCAAAAACTAAGATAATGCATACAGATAAAACTACTATGGAGAAAGAAATATACATTAATGGGAGAAAATTGGAGGTGGTGGAAAATTTTGAATATCTTGGGTCATTGATTACGAATAATGGTGACACAATGAAAGAAATAAAACGGCGACTATCCATTGCTCTTCAAAGACTAAAACAGATGAATAAATTATGGTGTGGGACAGACAGAACTACAAAAATTAGATTTTTAAGAGCATGCATCTTTCCCATTGCAACATACGCCTGTGAGACATGGACACTTACTAAACAAGCTGAACAGCGCATACATGCCTTTGAATATAAATGTTATAGACGAGTTCTAAGAATATCTTGGGTAAAGAAAAGAACAAATGCATCCATACTTCAAGAGTTGAATATTGAGGAGGGATGGCTATTGAAGACGATAAAACAAAGAAAATTGAAGTATTTTGGTCACTTGAAACGTCACGACAGTTTGGAGAGAACAATAATGGAAGGGTATATGCCTGGGAAGAGAGGAAGAGGAAGGCCAAAGAGAAGATGGGTGCAGGATGTGGCGGATGATCTCCAGATGGGTGTATCAGACGCGGGACATCTTGCTTGTGATCGAGAAGTTTTCCGGAGGGTTGTTATGGGAGCGAGGTTCTGTAAAGGACATGCTACTGAATGAATGAATGAACTACTAAAAGTAGCATGAATAAATTATGTGATTTAAATAATTGTAGTATTATCTCATCTTATAAAATTATCACAGAAAATAACGATTGCCATATGCAACATCAATAATTGGTATAATTTTAAATTTTCTTCAAAGTTTATGTAAAAGAAGGGGCTTTATTTTAGATATATGAGAATTTTATAAATAATTGTTCTATTTCTCCTCGATATTTCATTAAATGTTATATTCTCTGAATGGTACTTATTAAATGGGTGTGTGACTAACATTTTTGTCAGGCCTTTTAAAGGCCTAAAGGCCAAATATCTTTAATATTCAGAAGTTGGTATTGTTAACCAATGCACCTAACTTCAGTCTTTGTTTAGGATTGCTCTCTCTCTCTCCCTCTCTCCCCCTCTTTCTCTCCCCTCCCTCTCTCTCTCCCTCTCCCTATCCCTCTTTCTCTCTCCCTCCCTCTCCTTCTCTCTCCCTCCCTCTTTCTCTCTCCCTCTCTCTCTCCCTCTCTCTCTCTCTCTCTCTCTCCCTCTCTCCCTCCCTCTCTCTCCCTCCCTCTCTCTCCTCTCTCTCTCTCTCTCTCTCTCGCGCGCGCGCGCGCGCTCAAGCAAACGCCATATATATACCTGTTTAGCATTTTACTTTGTTATTTGCAACTGCGGGGCGCTGCCGAGAACAGGTCACCTAAACTGGTCAAGAAACCTGATTCGGGGGACAAACTGGCACGTTCCAAGACAAAAACCAGAAGACACCCGACATTTAAGATGAGCAGCGCACAAGCCGCCAAGACCGTACAGAACACAAGAGGAGAGAACCCGCCTGCGAGCTGCAGCAAAGCGCCAGAATCCACAGTAACCTCAAATGAAGCTACCACGAGGAAGGGCGACGACAACCCACCACAGACAAGATTAAAAACAAAACTACCGAGAAGCAGAGTGAGGAGAAATGCACCAGAGTTGCAAACACCGACTTACAGACGATCAGATGAGTTATCAAACGCATCCAAGTGGAGTTAACAGATGACTAGATACTAAAGCAGCTAAAACAGGAAAATCTTCACATCCGAATCTTGAAGGCGGAACGGCTCCTGACCTACTCTAAGATTCCTACAACTCTAGTGGTGGTGACAACAGAGGGCAGAGGGATGCCAAGTCAAGTGTCCATGAACAAGAAAACCCAACAGCTCGAACAATTCATCGCGAAAATAACAAAATATTCAAGGTTCCAGAGGGCCGGCCACGGGGGAACAACGTGCCGCAGCAAGACACAGACCTGCCGATACTGCTCCAAACACCACACATTCAAGGAATGTCCGCTGGCCAAACAGCACAAAGACTTTCGAAAGTCCAATAACAAGAGAAAGTGCGATTTATTGCCTGGCATATTTCGCTGCATCTCGTCAGGTACATACTGCAGAAATCACAACATAAAGTGAAATAACTAGATAACTCCTTCATCTCATCTCATCTCATCATGTTCCTCTTGTACCTTGCGGTGTCGAGGTGAAGTATAAACTTCGTGAGAGTGCCCGATTATGGGCTTCATATATCGCTATTCCAAAGGACTCTGCTATTCCCTCAATCCAACGTTTACGTGGTCGGCCTCTTCCTCTGTTTCCATCTGGTCTGTACATCATTGCTTGTTGTGGTATGCTGTTGACTGGTAACCTACTTGCATGGCCAAACCATTTGACTTGCTGCTTTCTAATAAAATCTAGTGCTGCTTTAACCTCCACTTTAGTCCTGATTTCTTCATTTCTGATCTTATCTCTTCTTGATTCGTTGAGTATTCTTCTCAGGAAACTCATTTCTGTTTTTGTGATTATTATTTTCTCTTTTTCTGTCATTGTCCAGGTTTGGCATTGGTAGCATACAGTTGGTAGGAAGATTGTGTTGTAATGAGCTTTCTTAGTAGTTATCGATACATGTCTGTTCTTTAGTATTGGTGCCATTTGTCCAATGAGTTGATTTGCCTTATTGCACCTATTTTCGACAACTCCTTCAAGCTGAAATATACACATGTTCCCACAGTGTAGACAATCGACATTACTGTGCGAACATGTGTATATTTCAGCTTGAAGGAGTTATCTAGTTATTTTACTTTATGTTGTGTGATTTCTACAGATAGTACCTGACGAGATGCAGCGAAATATGCCAGGCAATAAATCGTGCAATCTATTGTTTGTGTCTTCGTTATTCAAGAGAAAGTGCGCCAACTGCCTTGGCAAACATGGAGCAAGATACATGGGCTGCCCGTAACCCAACAGACACAGAGACTTCTTAAAGATGGCCATAACCACAAAGACAACATACAAAGAAGCACCGAGGAGGTGCGAGACAACCACAGGCATCTCACAAACAGAAAAGACCCAGCTAAAAGAGCAGATTGACGAGCTGAAGAAGCAAGTCAAGCTACTTATGACACCGACACCAACCGGCGGCAACGAAAACTACTGGATGACATGAAGGAAATCCAGTGCAGCATCCAGCAAGACGTGGAACTCATGGCACAGATGAAAAAGGTGAATAAAGCAATCCTAGAAGCAATCAAAACAGAAAAAGAACTTACAAGAAGCGAAAGGGAGGTAACCAAAAGCATGCTATCAGAAGCCAAACTAAAGACCAATGAGAAACCTCCAGCTAGAGCCAGCAGTCCACCCACGAGATCCAAGAAACTCAAGGGGAAACCAGTAGCCCGTCAGACATCTGAAGAAAGCCTACGGGAGGAACCCAATACATCTGAATATCACTGGAGCTCAGAAAAGGAAGACGAAGCAGCCAAAAGACACAGAGGGAGGATGGAGAGATTAGACAAAGAAATGGCTGAACTAGATAAGTTGTAACAAGGCAAAAAAGTCCATACAATAAAATAAAATAAAGAGTCCTTATAAGGACTGCACAAAAGCAAAAAAGATGAGCTTGGAGCCAACACTGACAAAAGAAACCGCCAGAGGAAACGGACACAAGGGACAATTCGCCGGCCAATCCCCCAGCTGACGTCACAGGCATAAACACTTCAAAATCGAAACGCCAGCTAACACTAGCGCAGAAAACTAGACAAACTTAACCCGCTCCATGAACCACCACAACTATAACCAACGCTACAGAGGCTAGTTGCACGTGGTTGAAAGTTACTTTTTTCCCTACACATCGGATCGGATCTGATTACTTTGTAACATGGGATGCTTGTTGCGATGTTTGATGTAGGGAAAATGTTGTAGGTACATACAGCAAGTACCATTTCCAGAAAGCAACAGTGAATGAGAATACTCAGGCTTGGCCATGGAAATGTTATTCCCTTGGGAATCCCATGGGAAATGTTTATGGGATGGGATGGAATGAGACAGGCATAAATTACCATGGGATGGGATGGGACAGAAAAATATGTCCCATGGACAACCCTGAGAATACTTGGAGTATGAAAGATTCAGTGATACCGTTAAACTTGTTTAAATAAAATCAGGTGTGGATGAGAATGCTTGGGGTATGAGAGGATTTCTATTGATAGATGTTTAGTATGCACAAGAGCAAATGTTTACTCTACCATCATCATCATCATCATCATCAAGTAATGTGTAGGTATTTGCCATGCATGCAATAGTATCATGTGTATAGGAATGTACATGTTGTATGTGCAAATGTAAACACACACATACACACACACACACACACACACACACACACACACACACACACACACACAGCACCTTGTAAACACAAACTATTTTGTAGGAAATAAACGTTTATTTAAAAAGAGGGGGCAAAAAACATTAATATCCGGTAATGGTTAAACCGTAGTCAGCCGCTATTTGTGGCTGTCCGGTCACAGGATTATTAATCTGAACCAGGGATGGACCCTAATATAACTTCTCTTTGAGGTTGAGCAGGGTATGGGGGTCATGGTATAATCGAATCGACACTCTCCAACAATATTGTCTCCTATGGACAAGAAGTCGGAGTGGGTTCGCCTGATGGCAAGGGACACTAGTAATAGGGGAAGCTAATTCACACACAAAAATCAGTCCAAGGCACTATAACTAGTAGGACGTATGTGGATTATGCTTGTTCAAAGAAAGCTAACGCAATAATAATAATAATAATAATAATAATAATAATAATAATAATAATAATAATAATATCCGAAATATGGCTGATATTGTCACGTGATTTTAACCTGGCTCTGGGCAAGTGCTAATTATAGAAGGGGGCTTCAAATGAGAACCTTAAAAGTGTGATAGAAATTACAATAACCATGTCATTGTTATCAATATTGTTGTTAGGGATATCAAGAGTGTTCAGCACATGTAATCACGGTGCAGACTAGCACGGTGACGTCATACGGATAGTTTAAAGGTGGCTTTTGTAATTTATCAAAGAGGGGCAGCGTTCTGTTATCCGTATTTTAAAAAATTTTTTATCAGTGAAGGGGTGAAACCTATAGACGTTCATTGTTTAATCAGTGAATGGGTGAACCAACCTATAGACATTCATCAGCGAATGAAGGTCCAGTATGGTGATGCATGCCTGGTGTATGAGTGGAGTAGACAGTTTGAAACGGCGAGACTTCTGTGACAGATTGTTCACGACCTGGTCAGGCACACAGAGCAGTGTCCCCAGCGTCGATTTAAGTCGTCATTGATTATATTCACTGGTTACATTCACTGGTTACATTCGCTGGTTACATTCTCTGGCTACATTCACTTGTTACAATCTCTGGCTACATCCTCTCGCTACATTCAATGGTTAAATTGACTAGCTACATTCACTGTTTAAATTCGCTGGATACAGTCACTGGTTTTATTCGCTGGCTGCATTCAATGATTAAATTGACTGGCTACATTCACTAGTTACATTCCCTGGCTATATTCACGGGATACATTTGCTGGCTACATTAGCTGGTTACATTCGCTGGTTACATTCATTGGCTACATTCGGTTTTTAAATTCGCTGCTACATTAGCTGGTTAAACTCCCTGGTTACATTAGCTGGTTGCATCCACTGGCTACATTTACTGGTTAAATTCACTGGTTGATTTCGCTGGCTACCTTCGCCGGTTAAAATTGCTGGCTACATTCGCTGGTTAAATTTGCTGGCTACATTCGTTGGCTACATATGCAAGAAGTAATACTAATCTGGCAAAACATCATCATATTTTAATCTCATGAAATAATCTATTAATTAATTATTATTATTATTTTTCTTTTTTGCGTTCGCTCGATGTGAACTGGAGCGAAGCTCCCCCACGTGATGGTGTTACAATCAACTGCCGCTACCGCGTGTCGTGTGTGCTCACTTTCCCCATTAGCAGTGTCCCTCGCCATGAGCAGAACCCTCCCCCACGTGATGGTGTTACAATCAACTGCCGCTACCGCGTGTCGTGTGTGCTCACTTTCCCCATTAGCAGTGTCCCTCGCCATGAGCAGAACCCTCCCCCACGTGATGGTGTTACAATCAACTGCCGCTACCGCGTGTCGTGTGTGCTCACTTTCCCCATTAGCCGCGTCCCTCGGAATGAGCAGAACCCTCCCCCACGTGATGGTGTTACAATCAACTACCGCTACCGCGTGTCGTGTGTGCTCACTTTCCCCATTAGCCGTGTCCCTCGCCATGAGCAGTACCCTCCCCCACGTGATGGTGTTACAATCAACTGCCGCTACCGCGTGTCGTGTGTGCTCACTTTCCCCATTAGCCGTGTCCCTCGCCATGAGCAGAACCCTCCCCCACGTGATGGTGTTACAATCAACTGCCGCTACCGCGTGTCGTGTGTGCTCACTTTCCCCATTAGCCGTGTCCCTCGCCATGAGCAGAACCCTCCCCCACGTGATGGTGTTACAATCAACTGCCGCTACCGCGTGTCGTGTGTGCTCACTTTCCCCATTAGCCGTGTCCCTCGCCATGAGCAGAACCCTCCCCCACGTGATGGTGTTACAATCAACTGCCGCTACCGCGTGTCGTGTGTGCTCACTTTCCCCATTAGCCGTGTCCCTCGCCATGAGCAGAACCCTCCCCCACGTGATGGTGTTACAATCAACTGCCGCTACCGCGTGTCGTGTGTGCTCACTTTCCCCATTAGCAGTGTCCCTCGCCATGAGCAGAACCCTCCCCCACGTGATGGTGTTACAATCAACTGCCGCTACCGCGTGTCGTGTGTGCTCACTTTCCCCATTAGCCGTGTCCCTCGCCATGAGCAGAACCCTCCCCCACGTGATGGTGTTACAATCAACTGCCGCTACCGCGTGTCGTGTGTGCTCACTTTCCCCATTAGCCGTGTCCCTCGCCATGAGCAGAACCCTCCCCCACGTGATGGTGTTACAATCAACTGCCGCTACCGCGTGTCGTGTGTGCTCACTTTCCCCATTAGCCGTGTCCCTCGCCATGAGCAAAACCCTCCCCCACGTGATGGTGTTACAATCAACTGCCGCTACCGCGTGTCGTGTGTGCTCACTTTCCCCATTAGCCGTGTCCCTCGCCATGAGCAGAACCCTCCCCCACGTGATGGTGTTACAATCAACTGCCGCTACCGCGTGTCGTGTGTGCTCACTTTCCCCATTAGCCGTGTCCCTCGCCATGAGCAGAACCCTCCCCCACGTGATGGTGTTACAATCAACTGCCGCTACCGCGTGTCGTGTGTGCTCACTTTCCCCATTAGCCGTGTCCCTCGCCATGAGCAGAACCCTCCCCCACGTGATGGTGTTACAATCAACTGCCGCTACCGCGTGTCGTGTGTGCTCACTTTCCCCATTAGCCGTGTCCCTCGCCATGAGCAGAACCCTCCCCCACGTGATGTTGTTACAATCAACTGCCGCTACTGCGTGTCGTGTGTGCTCACTTTCCCCATTAGCCGTGTCCCTCGCCATGAGCAGAACCCTCCCCCACGTGATGGTGTTACAATCAACTGCCGCTACCGCGTGTCGTGTGTGCTCACTTTCCCCATTAGCTGTGTCCCTCGCCATGAGCAGAACCCTCCCCCACGTGATGGTGTTACAATCAACTGCCGCAACCGCGTGTCGTGTGTGCTCACTTTCCCCATTAGCCGTGTCCCTCGCCATGAGCAGAACCCTCCCCCACGCGATGGTGTTACAATCAACTGCCGCTACCGCGTGTCGTGTGTGCTCACTTTCCCCATTAGCCGTGTCCCTCGCCATGAGCAGAACCCTCCACCACGCGATGGTGTTACAATCAACTGCCGCTACCGCGTGTCGTGTGTGCTCACTTTCCCCATTAGCCGTGTCCCTCGCCATGAGCAGAACCCTCCCCCACGTGATGGTGTTACAATCAACTGCCGCTACCGCGTGTCGTGTGTGCTCACTTTCCCCATTAGCCGTGCCCCTCGCCATGAGCAGAACCCTCCCCCACGTGATGGTGTTACAATCAACTGCCGCTACCGCGTGTCGTGTGTGCTCACTTTCCCCATTAGCCGTGTCCCTCGACATGAGCAGAACCCTCCCCCACGTGATGGTGTTACAATCAACTGCCGCTACCGCGTGTCGTGTGTGCTCACTTTCCCCATTAGCCGTGTCCCTCGCCATGAGCAGAACCCTCCCCCACGTGATGGTGTTACAATCAACTGCCGCTACCGCGTGTCGTGTGTGCTCACTTTCCCCATTAGCCGTGTCCCTCGCCATGAGCAGAACCCTCCCCCACGTGATGGTGTTACAATCAACTGCCGCTACCGCGTGTCGTGTGTGCTCACTTTCCCCATTAGCAGTGTCCCTCGCCATGAGCCGTGTCCCTCGCCATGAGCCGTGTCCCACGCCATGAGCCGTGTCCTTCGCCATGAGCAGAACCCTCCCCCACGTGATGGTGTTACAATCAACTGCCGCTACCGCGTGTCGTGTGTGCTCACTTTCCCCATTAGCCGTGTCCCTCGCCATGAGCAGAACCCTCCCCCACGTGATGGTGTTACAATCAACTGCCGCTACCGCGTGTCGTGTGTGCTCACTTTCCCCATTAGCCGTGTCCCTCGCCATGAGCAGAACCCTCCCCCACGTGATGGTGTTACAATCAACTGCCGCTACCGCGTGTCGTGTGTGCTCACTTTCCCCATTAGCCGTGTCCCTCGCCATGAGCAGAACCCTCCCCGACGTGATGGTGTTACAATCAACTGCCGCTACCGCGTGTCGTGTGTGCTCACTTTCCCCATTAGCCGTGTCCCTCGCCATGAGCAGAACCCTCCCCCACGTGATGGTGTTACAATCAACTGCCGCTACCGCGTGTCGTGTGTGCTCACTTTCCCCATTAGCCGTGTCCCTCGCCATGAGCAAAACCCTCCCCCACGTGATGGTGTTACAATCAACTGCCGCTACCGCGTGTCGTGTGTGCTCACTTTCCCCATTAGCCGTGTCCCTCGCCATGAGCAGAACCCTCCCCCACGTGATGGTGTTACAATCAACTGCCGCTACCGCGTGTCGTGTGTGCTCACTTTCCCCATTAGCCGTGTCCCTCGCCATGAGCAGAACCCTCCCCCACGTGATGGTGTTACAATCAACTGCCGCTACCGCGTGTCGTGTGTGCTCACTTTCCCCATTAGCCGTGTCCCTCGCCATGAGCAGAACCCTCCCCCACGTGATGGTGTTACAATCAACTGCCGCTACCGCGTGTCGTGTGTGCTCACTTTCCCCATTAGCCGTGTCCCTCGCCATGAGCAGAACCCTCCCCCACGTGATGGTGTTACAATCAACTGCCGCTACCGCGTGTCGTGTGTGCTCACTTTCCCCATTAGCCGTGTCCCTCGCCATGAGCAGAACCCTCCCCCACGTGATGTTGTTACAATCAACTGCCGCTACTGCGTGTCGTGTGTGCTCACTTTCCCCATTAGCCGTGTCCCTCGCCATGAGCAGAACCCTCCCCCACGTGATGGTGTTACAATCAACTGCCGCTACCGCGTGTCGTGTGTGCTCACTTTCCCCATTAGCTGTGTCCCTCGCCATGAGCAGAACCCTCCCCCAAGTGATGGTGTTACAATCAACTGCCGCAACCGCGTGTCGTGTGTGCTCACTTTCCCCATTAGCCGTGTCCCTCGCCATGAGCAGAACCCTCCCCCACGCGATGGTGTTACAATCAACTGCCGCTACCGCGTGTCGTGTGTGCTCACTTTCCCCATTAGCCGTGTCCCTCGCCATGAGCAGAACCCTCCACCACGCGATGGTGTTACAATCAACTGCCGCTACCGCGTGTCGTGTGTGCTCACTTTCCCCATTAGCCGTGTCCCTCGCCATGAGCAGAACCCTCCCCCACGCGATGGTGTTACAATCAACTGCCGCTACCGCGTGTCGTGTGTGCTCACTTTCCCCATTAGCCGTGTCCCTCGCCATGAGCAGAACCCTCCCCCACGTGATGGTGTTACAATCAACTGCCGCTACCGCGTGTCGTGTGTGCTCACTTTCCCCATTAGCCGTGCCCCTCGCCATGAGCAGAACCCTCCCCCACGTGATGGTGTTACAATCAACTGCCGCTACCGCGTGTCGTGTGTGCTCACTTTCCCCATTAGCCGTGTCCCTCGACATGAGCAGAACCCTCCCCCACGTGATGGTGTTACAATCAACTGCCGCTACCGCGTGTCGTGTGTGCTCACTTTCCCCATTAGCCGTGTCCCTCGCCATGAGCAGAACCCTCCCCCACGTGATGGTGTTACAATCAACTGCCGCTACCGCGTGTCGTGTGTGCTCACTTTCCCCATTAGCCGTGTCCCTCGCCATGAGCAGAACCCTCCCCCACGTGATGGTGTTACAATCAACTGCCGCTACCGCGTGTCGTGTGTGCTCACTTTCCCCATTAGCAGTGTCCCTCGCCAGTGTCCCTCGCCATGAGCCGTGTCCCTCGCCATGAGCCGTGTCCTTCGCCATGAGCAGAACCCTCCCCCACGTGATGGTGTTACAATCAACTGCCGCTACCGCGTGTCGTGTGTGCTCACTTTCCCCATTAGCCGTGTCCCTCGCCATGATCAGAACCCTCCCCCACGTGATGGTGTTACAATCAACTGCCGCTACCGCGTGTCGTGTGTGCTCACTTTCCCAATTAGCCGTGTCCCTCGCCATGAGCAGAACCCTCCCCCACGTGATGGTGTTACAATCAACTGCCGCTACCGCGTGTCGTGTGTGCTCACTTTCCCCATTAGCCGTGTCCCTCGCCATGAGCGGAACCCTCCCCCACGTGATGGTGTTACAATCAACTGCCGCTACCGCATGTCGTGTGTGCTCACTTTCCCCATTAGCCGTGTCCCTCGCCATGAGCAGAACCCTCCCCCACGTGATGGTGTTACAATCAACTGCCGCTACCGCGTGTCGTGTGTGCTCACTTTCCCCATTAGCCGTGTCCCTCGCCATGAGCAGAACCCTCCCCCACGTGATGGTGTTACAATCAACTGCCGCTACCGCGTGTCGTGTGTGCTCACTTTCCCCATTAGCCGTGTCCCTCGCCATGAGCAGAACCCTCCCCCACGTGATGGTGTTACAATCAACTGCCGCTACCGCGTGTCGTGTGTGCTCACTTTCCCCATTAGCCGTGTCCCTCGCCATGAGCAGAACCCTCCCCCACGTGATGGTGTTACAATCAAGTGACGCTACCGCGTGTCGTGTGTGCTCACTTTCCCCATTAGCCGTGTCCCTCGCCATGAGCAGAACCCTCCCCCACGTGATGGTGTTACAATCAACTGCCGCTACCGCGTGTCGTGTGTGCTCACTTTCCCCATTAGCCGTGTCCCTCGCCATGAGCAGAACCCTCCCCCACGTGATGGTGTTACAATCTACTGCCGCTACCGCGTGTCGTGTGTGCTCACTTTCCCCATTAGCCGTGTCCCTTTCCATGAGCAGAATCCTCCCCCACGTGATGGTGTTACAATCAACTGCCGCTACCGCGTGTTGTGTGTGCTCACTTTCCCCATTAGCCGTGTCCCTCGCCATGAGCTGAACCCTCCCCCACGTGATGGTGTTACAATCAACTTCCGCTACCGCGTGTCGTGTGTGCTCACTTTCCCCATTAGCCGTGTCCCTCGCCATGAGCAGAACCCTCCCCCACGTGATGGTGTTACAATCAACTGCCGCTACCGCGTGTCGTGTGTGCTCACTTTCCCCATTAGCCGTGTCCCTCGCCATGAGCAGAACCCTCCCCCACGTGATGGTGTTACAATCAACTGCCGCTACCGCGTGTCGTGTGTGCTCACTTTCCCCATTAGCCGTGTCCCTCGCCATGAGCAGAACCCTCCCCCACGTGATGGTGTTACAATCAACTGCCGCTACCGCGTGTCGTGTGTGCTCACTTTCCCCATTAGCCGTGTCCCTCGCCATGAGCAGAACCCTCCCCCACGTGATGGTGTTACAATCAACTGCCGCTACCGCGTGTCGTGTGTGCTCACTTTCCCCATTAGCCGTGTCCCTCGCCATGAGCAGAACCCTCCCCCACGTGATGGTGTTACAATCAACTGCCGCTACCGCGTGTCGTGTGTGCTCACTTTCCCCATTAGCCGTGTCCCTCGCCATGAGCAGAACCCTCCCCCACGTGATGGTGTTACAATCAAGTGCCGCTACCGCGTGTCGTGTGTGCTCACTTTCCCCATTAGCCGTGTCCCTCGCCATGAGCAGAACCCTCCCCCACGTGATGGTGTTACAATCAACTGCCGCTACCGCGTGTCGTGTGTGCTCACTTTCCCCATTAGCCGTGTCCCTCGCCATGAGCAGAACCCTCCCCCACGTGATGGTGTTACAATCAACTGCCGCTACTGCGTGTCGTGTGTGCTCACTTTCCCCATTAGCCGTGTCCCTCGCCATGAGCAGAACCCTCCCCCACGTGATGGTGTTACAATCAACTGCCGCTACCGCGTGTCGTGTGTGCTCACTTTCCCCATTAGCCGTGTCCCTCGCCATGAGCAGAACCCTCCCCCACGCGATGGTGTTACAATCAACTGCCGCTACCGCGTGTCGTGTGTGCTCACTTTCCCCATTAGCCGTGTCCCTCGCCATGAGCAGAACCCTCCCCCACGCGATGGTGTTACAATCAACTGCCGCTACCGCGTGTCGTGTGTGCTCACTTTCCCCATTAGCCGTGTCCCTCGCCATGAGCAGAACCCTCCCCCACGTGATGGTGTTACAATCAACTGCCGCTACCGCGTGTCGTGTGTGCTCACTTTCCCCATTAGCCGTGCCCCTCGCCATGAGCAGAACCCTCCCCCACGTGATGGTGTTACAATCAACTGCCGCTACCGCGTGTCGTGTGTGCTCACTTTCCCCATTAACCGTGTCCCTCGCCATGAGCAGAACCCTCCCCCACGTGATGGTGTTACAATCAACTGCCGCTACCGCGTGTCGTGTGTGCTCACTTTCCCCATTAGCCGTGTCCCTCGCCATGAGCAGAACCCTCCCCCACGTGATGGTGTTACAATCAACTGCCGCTACCGCGTGTCGTGTGTGCTCACTTTCCCCATTAGCCGTGTCCCTCGCCATGAGCAGAACCCTCCCCGACGTGATGGTGTTACAATCAACTGCCGCTACCGCGTGTCGTGTGTGCTCACTTTCCCCATTAGCCGTGTCCCTCGCCATGAGCAGAACCCTCCCCCACGTGATGGTGTTACAATCAACTGCCGCTACCGCGTGTCGTGTGTGCTCACTTTCCCCATTAGCCGTGTCCCTCGCCATGAGCAAAACCCTCCCCCACGTGATGGTGTTACAATCAACTGCCGCTACCGCGTGTCGTGTGTGCTCACTTTCCCCATTAGCCGTGTCCCTCGCCATGAGCAGAACCCTCCCCCACGTGATGGTGTTACAATCAACTGCCGCTACCGCGTGTCGTGTGTGCTCACTTTCCCCATTAGCCGTGTCCCTCGCCATGAGCAGAACCCTCCCCCACGTGATGGTGTTACAATCAACTGCCGCTACCGCGTGTCGTGTGTGCTCACTTTCCCCATTAGCCGTGTCCCTCGCCATGAGCAGAACCCTCCCCCACGTGATGGTGTTACAATCAACTGCCGCTACCGCGTGTCGTGTGTGCTCACTTTCCCCATTAGCCGTGTCCCTCGCCATGAGCAGAACCCTCCCCCACGTGATGGTGTTACAATCAACTGCCGCTACCGCGTGTCGTGTGTGCTCACTTTCCCCATTAGCCGTGTCCCTCGCCATGAGCAGAACCCTCCCCCACGTGATGTTGTTACAATCAACTGCCGCTACTGCGTGTCGTGTGTGCTCACTTTCCCCATTAGCCGTGTCCCTCGCCATGAGCAGAACCCTCCCCCACGTGATGGTGTTACAATCAACTGCCGCTACCGCGTGTCGTGTGTGCTCACTTTCCCCATTAGCTGTGTCCCTCGCCATGAGCAGAACCCTCCCCCACGTGATGGTGTTACAATCAACTGCCGCAACCGCGTGTCGTGTGTGCTCACTTTCCACATTAGCCGTGTCCCTCGCCATGAGCAGAACCCTCCCCCACGCGATGGTGTTACAATCAACTGCCGCTACCGCGTGTCGTGTGTGCTCACTTTCCCCATTAGCCGTGTCCCTCGCCATGAGCAGAACCCTCCACCACGCGATGGTGTTACAATCAACTGCCGCTACCGCGTGTCGTGTGTGCTCACTTTCCCCATTAGCCGTGTCCCTCGCCATGAGCAGAACCCTCCCCCACGCGATGGTGTTCCAATCAACTGCCGCTACCGCGTGTCGTGTGTGCTCACTTTCCCCATTAGCCGTGTCCCTCGCCATGAGCAGAACCCTCCCCCACGTGATGGTGTTACAATCAACTGCCGCTACCGCGTGTCGTGTGTGCTCACTTTCCCCATTAGCCGTGCCCCTCGCCATGAGCAGAACCCTCCCCCACGTGATGGTGTTACAATCAACTGCCGCTACCGCGTGTCGTGTGTGCTCACTTTCCCCATTAGCCGTGTCCCTCGACATGAGCAGAACCCTCCCCCACGTGATGGTGTTACAATCAACTGCCGCTACCGCGTGTCGTGTGTGCTCACTTTCCCCATTAGCCGTGTCCCTCGCCATGAGCAGAACCCTCCCCCACGTGATGGTGTTACAATCAACTGCCGCTATCGCGTGTCGTGTGTGCTCACTTTCCCCATTAGCCGTGTCCCTCGCCATGAGCAGAACCCTCCCCCACGTGATGGTGTTACAATCAACTGCCGCTACCGCGTGTCGTGTGTGCTCACTTTCCCCATTAGCAGTGTCCCTCGCCAGTGTCCCTCGCCATGAGCCGTGTCCCTCGCCATGAGCCGTGTCCTTCGCCATGAGCAGAACCCTCCCCCACGTGATGGTGTTACAATCAACTGCCGCTACCGCGTGTCGTGTGTGCTCACTTTCCCCATTAGCCGTGTCCCTCGCCATGAGCAGAACCCTCCCCCACGTGATGGTGTTACAATCAACTGCCGCTACCGCGTGTCGTGTGTGCTCACTTTCCCCATTAGCCGTGTCCCTCGCCATGAGCAGAACCCTCCCCCACGTGATGGTGTTACAATCAACTGCCGCTACCGCGTGTCGTGTGTGCTCACTTTCCCCATTAGCCGTGTCCCTCGCCATGAGCAGAACCCTCCCCCACGTGATGGTGTTACAATCAACTGCCGCTACCGCATGTCGTGTGTGCTCACTTTCCCCATTAGCCGTGTCCCTCGCCATGAGCAGAACCCTCCCCCACGTGATGGTGTTACAATCAACTGCCGCTACCGCGTGTCGTGTGTGCTCACTTTCCCCATTAGCCGTGTCCCTCGCCATGAGCAGAACCCTCCCCCACGTGATGGTGTTACAATCAACTGCCGCTACCGCGTGTCGTGTGTGCTCACTTTCCCCATTAGCCGTGTCCCTCGCCATGAGCAGAACCCTCCCCCACGTGATGGTGTTACAATCAAGTGACGCTACCGCGTGTCGTGTGTGCTCACTTTCCCCATTAGCCGTGTCCCTCGCCATGAGCAGAACCCTCCCCCACGTGATGGTGTTACAATCAACTGCCGCTACCGCGTGTCGTGTGTGCTCACTTTCCCCATTAGCCGTGTCCCTCGCCATGAGCAGAACCCTCCCCCACGTGATGGTGTTACAATCTACTGCCGCTACCGCGTGTCGTGTGTGCTCACTTTCCCCATTAGCCGTGTCCCTTTCCATGAGCAGAATCCTCCCCCACGTGATGGTGTTACAATCAACTGCCGCTACCGCGTGTTGTGTGTGCTCACTTTCCCCATTAGCCGTGTCCCTCGCCATGAGCTGAACCCTCCCCCACGTGATGGTGTTACAATCAACTTCCGCTACCGCGTGTCGTGTGTGCTCACTTTCCCCATTAGCCGTGTCCCTCGCCATGAGCAGAACCCTCCCCCACGTGATGGTGTTACAATCAACTGCCGCTACCGCGTGTCGTGTGTGCTCACTTTCCCCATTAGCCGTGTCCCTCGCCATGAGCAGAACCCTCCCCCACGTGATGGTGTTACAATCAACTGCCGCTACCGCGTGTCGTGTGTGCTCACTTTCCCCATTAGCCGTGTCCCTCGCCATGAGCAGAACCCTCCCCCACGTGATGGTGTTACAATCAACTGCCGCTACCGCGTGTCGTGTGTGCTCACTTTCCCCATTAGCCGTGTCCCTCGCCATGAGCAGAACCCTCCCCCACGTGATGGTGTTACAATCAACTGCCGCTACCGCGTGTCGTGTGTGCTCACTTTCCCCATTAGCCGTGTCCCTCGCCATGAGCAGAACCCTCCCCCACGTGATGGTGTTACAATCAACTGCCGCTGCCGCGTGTCGTGTGTGCTCACTTTCCCCATTAGCCGTGTCCCTCGCCATGAGCAGAACCCTCCCCCACGTGATGGTGTTACAATCAAGTGCCGCTACCGCGTGTCGTGTGTGCTCACTTTCCCCATTAGCCGTGTCCCTCGCCATGAGCAGAACCCTCCCCCACGTGATGGTGTTACAATCAAGTGCCG
The DNA here is from genome assembly GCA_963921405.1 of Cepaea hortensis. Lineage (NCBI taxonomy): Eukaryota > Metazoa > Mollusca > Gastropoda > Stylommatophora > Helicidae > Cepaea > Cepaea hortensis. Next base: position 99,256,362 of record OY992891.1, read on the forward strand.
CTACCGCGTGTCGTGTGTGCTCACTTTCCCCATTAGCCGTGTCCCTCGCCATGAGCAGAACCCTCCCCCACGTGATGGTGTTACAATCAACTGCCGCTACTGCGTGTCGTGTGTGCTCACTTTCCCCATTAGCCGTGTCCCTCGCCATGAGCAGAACCCTCCCCCACGTGATGGTGTTACAATCAACTGCCGCTACCGCGTGTCGTGTGTGCTCACTTTCCCCATTAGCCGTGTCCCTCGCCATGAGCAGAACCCTCCCCCACGCGATGGTGTTACAATCAACTGCCGCTACCGCGTGTCGTGTGTGCTCACTTTCCCCATTAGCCGTGTCCCTCGCCATGAGCAGAACCCTCCCCCACGCGATGGTGTTACAATCAACTGCCGCTACCGCGTGTCGTGTGTGCTCACTTTCCCCATTAGCCGTGTCCCTCGCCATGAGCAGAACCCTCCCCCACGTGATGGTGTTACAATCAACTGCCGCTACCGCGTGTCGTGTGTGCTCACTTTCCCCATTAGCCGTGCCCCTCGCCATGAGCAGAACCCTCCCCCACGTGATGGTGTTACAATCAACTGCCGCTACCGCGTGTCGTGTGTGCTCACTTTCCCCATTAGCCGTGTCCCTCGCCATGAGCAGAACCCTCCCCCACGTAATGGTGTTACAATCAACTGCCGCTACCGCGTGTCGTGTGTACTCACTTTCCCCATTAGCCGTGTCCCTCGCCATGAGCAGAACCCTCCCCCACGTGATGGTGTTACAATCAACTGCCGCTACCGCGTGTCGTGTGTGCTCACTTTCCCCATTAGCCGTGTCCCTCGCCATGAGCAGAACCCTCCCCCACGTGATGGTTTTACAATCAACTGCCACTACCGCGTGTCGTGTGTGCTCACTTTCCCCATTAGCCGTGTCCCTCGCCATGAGCAGAACCCTCCCCCACGTGATGGTGTTACAATCAAGTGCCGCTACCGCGTGTCGTGTGTGCTCACTTTCCCCATTAGCCGTGTCCCTCGCCATGAGCAGAACCCTCCCCCACGTGATGGTGTTACAATCAACTGCCACTACCGCGTGTCGTGTGTGCTCACTTTCCCCATTAGCCGTGTCCCTCGCCATGAGCAGAACCCTCCCCCACGTGATGGTGTTACAATCAAGTGCCGCTACCGCGTGTCGTGTGTGCTCACTTTCCCCATTAGCCGTGTCCCTCGCCATGAGCAGAACCCTCCCCCACGTGATGGTGTTACAATCAACTGCCGCTACCGCGTGTCGTGTGTGCTCACTTTCCCCATTAGCCGTGTCCCTCGCCATGAGCAGAACCCTCCCCCACGTGATGGTGTTACAATCAAGTGCCGCTACCGCGTGTCGTGTGTGCTCACTTTCCCCATTAGCCGTGTCCCTCGCCATGAGCAGAACCCTCCCCCATGTGATGGTGTTACAATCAACTGCCGCTACCGCGTGTCGTGTGTGCTCACTTTCCCCATTAGCCGTGTCCCTCGCCATGAGCAGAACCCTCCCCCACGTGATGGTGTTACAATCAACTGCCGCTACCGCGTGTCGTGTGTGCTCACTTTCCCCATTAGCCGTGTCCCTCGCCATGAGCCGTGTCCCTCGCCATGAGCCGTGTCCCTCGCCATGAGCCGTGTCCCTCACCATGAGCCGTGTCCCTCGCCATGAGCCGTGTCCCTCGCCATGAGCCGTGTCCCTCGCCATGAGCCGTGTCCCTCGCCATGAGCCGTGTCCCTCGCCATGAGCCGTGTCCCTCGCCATGAGCCGTGTCCCTCGCCATGAGCCGTGTCCCTCGCCATGAGCCGTGTCCCTCGCCATGAGCCGTGTCCCTCGCCATGAGCCATGTCCCTCGCCATGAGCCGTGTCCCTCGCCATGAGCCGTGTCCCTCGCCATGAGCCGTGTCCCTCGCCATGAGCCGTGTCCCTCGCCATGAGCCGTGTCCCTCGCCATGAGCTGTGTCCCTCGCCATGAGCCGTGTCCCTCGCCATGAGCCGTGTCCCTCGCCATGAGCCGTGTCCCTCGCCATGAGCCGTGTCCCTAGCCATGAGCTGAACCCTCCCCGACTTCTAAGGTTACTTATAATTTATGTCCCCAAGTCAAGGACGAGAAGTCAACATTTCAATCCAGCTGATCAGCCTGAGACATGAACCCACTACCCCGGCATCAGCGACCCGGAAGTTTAAGCACGAATGCTGAACCTTTTCTGCCACGCCGACCTCCGTGTATGTTTCTGTGAGTTCAGATACTTGTAAGTGTATTTGTCGTGTTATTTCAAAGCCGCAAAGTCTGACCAGTTGTTTATATGTCCAAGTAAACACAGAGATGTTATTTACAAAATAAAAATGGTGGCCTATTCAGTCTGGCCCATTGAGACCTGGGCAGAGAAATACATCTCTATCCGTGCCTATTCAACTGAAAGCAAGCCATTCTTGCGTCCATTTCAACACTTCCGGTAACCCATGACCTCATGTTTTGGCGGTGTCGCGCCAAAAGATGTCCAGAAAGTGTCTAGACAGAGGTGTCCCATTTGTACAGTGTTTGACCCACATTGAACTGTGTCAACCTTCCCATTTATAACCCAGTTCATTGTTCTCTTGTAGGGGTGTGTCCTTTTATGCACAATCTTCATGATTTGAAGTTGCTTTGTTTGAGTTTACGCACAAAAGACAACAGTCAGATGAGCCACTTCTTTCTGTTTTCTGATTCTAAAAATCACTTTTGGTTTGAGACATTCGTGCCTTTGTGTGCAGCTGGTTTCACCCACCCATACTGTGTTATATTCTGACAGCTGAATAGAGTAACCATTATCTAGACATCATGCTGTTGGTCTCTGAGAACTATGTTATTGAATCTTTGTGATGATATCTGTGCCGCTTTCTGCAACTGACATATTGTATTTGTGGCAGACTGGTCTTAGCGTTTCTTCCAAACTCCCGCTGTAAGCTAATACGATATATATGCTCCACCACATGTGAAGGTAGATATTCATGTAAATCTCCACCACATGTGGAAGTAGATATTGATTTACAAAGTTCATCACACGTAGAAATAGATACTGATGTACATACTCCATCACATGTGGAAGTAGACATATGAATAGTCCTCCAGCACGTACCATGGCAAATACAACACCACACCCACCGCAGGAATGCCAGCCAGTCTGACAAGACACAGAACCAGCCATGGATGCCAGCCCCTGCCAACTGAGACATCCTGATCACATGGTCAACCTAGACCTGTCAGTGCTGGCTTGCTTGCTTGTGTTCGTTGGCTTGAGCTCCAACGCGAAGTCCTGTATGTCGGATGAAGGCATCCTGTTGTCCAACATCAGTGTGATGTCATACAGGACCTGAGTTTTGCGTGAGTATCCGTTGTCCCATGTCTGGCTTATTGGTGTGCAGACTGGTGGTTCCTCGCCGTACAGGCAGACACTCTCCGACTTCGGAGGAATCGGCGATCCTACTGACTTTAGCCAGGACCCCGAAGGGACCTGTTGCCCAGGACGCTCGACGAGGACGCGTCAATAGGTCTTGGCCAGTATATAACCCGGCCCTGGTGCCTTGGAAACACCTCTGCGTCCCAGACCTGTCAGTGTAATGATGTCATTGAGTGCTACAGTATGAGAACCGCTGTAACCAACCATCGTACCATCTGTGGTGTGTATAGTTGACTACTTACACTGGAGCCACACAAGGTGAGAACCGCTGTAACCATCCAGGGGGCCACCTGTGGTGTGTATAGTTGTCCGTGTTACAGAACCGACTCTAAAATAATGAGACCAGTCGCGCAGGCAGAAAGACCACAATTATATTCATGAAAAATAATTGCCCAGAGTGTATATTGTGTTAGAAAACACGGCTCGCTTTCCCCACAACACGGACAATCTAGTGTACCCGGTACACGGCCATGTCAGAGAGACGTACCCGTCCAGAGATGCAGGGGGGGGGGGTGAATGAAGGGGAGCCATCGCCTCCATGTTGATACTGTTTACGGTTGACATTGATTTCATGTAGCGCCCCTTTGTGAACGCCAAATTGGTTTGATGATATTAACGTTGATTGGACGGCCCAGTTGGGCCAGTTATCCAATCATCTTTGCTGTTTTAGGGCCGTGCGGTTGTGAATGTCACATAAATGAGTGGTCATCGAATTTATCGTTGAGCGGTTTGTCCGTCCTTCCCTGTGTGTCGATAATTGTCTTGTGTTGAATATGTTGCTGTTGGTGTCATCATCGTTGCATATATTTATGGGACATTTGCTGTATCCACAGACAGCGTAAAGAAAGAACAAAGTACATATAATAGTTGATACTTCCATGATGTACCATTTCTTTTTGTCACTGATGTGTAACATTCGAAGACGCAGTTATAGGGTTATAATGATAGTCAAAACAATAACAGCAGGCAGGCCGTCAGCTAGATATGATTTAAGACAAATTGTCAGATTATTTAAACCTTTACATACAACTTCAGTCTTAATATCACATACAGCTTCAGACAGACTGCAACGTACATACAACATAAGACAGAATGTCAGATACATACTTAAGACAGAACGTCAGACACATACAACTTTAGACATGATGTCGACGGATATAACTCCAGACAGGATGTGGACAGACACCACACTTAGGCCTGATATCCTCTCCATGAGCGCATACAGAATGAAGCGATGCGGGTCATTCTGGGATGCACCAGAGACACTCCAGTGGTGTGTATGCGTTACATCCTTGGTCTGCCTACTGTTGCTGGTAGGCACAAGGTGATGCAAGCGAAGGCATACCTCAGAGTAGCTGCAGACACAGATCACCCGTTGCATGAGGCGCTGGACATAGTTAAGGGTCAGAGACTGATAAGAGGGAAATCATGGATGGCTCAGGCGGAGGATACGATCAGACAGGTGTGCCCCTTGGAGAACATCAGGCGAGGAGAGGAGTGGGTCAGAGTGCCAGCCGTGCAGTCAGACTTGTGCAGAGTTGTAATAACATTGAGCCGGGAGTGCAGGGAGTGGCCAGCAGGGGCCACGGAAGTGGAAATTCAGCAACTAATTCAGGAACATTCGCGCCCGGGTGATGTGATTATCTACACGGATGGGTCAGTGTTGAGAGGTAGAAGTGCCTGGGGGTTCTTGGCAAAAACTAATGGTCGGCGTTTGGTGCAGGAGAGCCTGGCGTATGATGACACTACATCTAGCTTAAGAATGGAGGTGGAGGCGGTCAGTGCAGCTTTTCGCTGGATAGAAAATACGATACATACACACATTGTGATTGTAACTGACTCAGAAAGCATGCTGAGAAGGGTGAGAACAGGCAAGCTTCGTGCAGAGTGGCTTGCTTCGCTTCGGAGGTCACGGGTAGCAAGCATCACCTGGATCTTTTCTCCTGGGCATGCCGGTGTGCTGGGGAATGAACAGGCGGACAGATTGGCTGGCTCGGCAAAACTTGGTGGAGTGTTGGTGCATGACGGGGCAGACGTGGTTGCGGCCTTGTGGGAGCGCGTGTACACCTCGGAGGAGCAGATGGATCACCATAGTCTGGTAAGAATGAGACAGCGAGGTGTGATGAGGGGCCAACGCTCGACGCTCAGAGGAAAGGCAAGACGGACATATAATCAGATTGCTACTGGAACTATTAGTATTGGAACTCTTCGCTGGCTGCTGGGGATGGGGACGGAGCGCTTATGGGAATGTCCCGAATGCTGTGATGTCGGTTCCTAAATCAATCAATCAATCAATCAATCAATCAATCCATGACTAAATCCGGACAGTCTGTATGGCGTACTGTGGAGACTTCGTTGGGGCTGGACAGTTGCAAATGGCAATACAAGTGAAACCCACCCGCTGAGGGTGTCCAGCTCTGGGGCGACTGGTCCTGTTTGAGGTCTTGGACGACTGGTCCTGTTTGAGGTCTGGGACGACTGGTCCTGTTTGAGGTCTGGGACGACTGGTCGTGTTTGATGTCTTGGACGACTGGTTCTGTTTGATGTCTGGGACGACTGGTCCTGTTTGATGTCTGGGACGACTGGTCCTGTTTGATGTCTGGGACGACTGGTCCTGTTTGAGGTCTTGGACGACTGGTCCTATTTGAGGTCTTGGACGACTGGTCCTATTTGAGGTCTGGGACGACTGGTCCTGTTTGAGGTCTGGGACGACTGGTCCTGTTTGAGGTCTTGGACGACTGGTCCTATTTGAGGTCTGGGACGACTGGTCCTGTTTGAGGTCTGGGACGACTGGTCCTGTTTGAGGTCTTGGACGACTGGTCCTGTTTGATGTCTGGGACGACTGGTCCTGTTTGAGGTCTGGGACGACTGGTCCTGTTTGAGGTCTTGGACGACTGGTCCTATTTGAGGTCTGGGACGACTGGTCCTGTTTGAGGTCTGGGACGACTGGTCCTGTTTGATGTCTGGGACGACTGGTCCTGTTTGAGGTCTTGGACGACTGGTCCTATTTGAGGTCTGGGACGATTGGTCCTGTTTGATGTCTGGGACGATTTGTCCTGTTTGATGTCTGGGACGACTGGTCCTATTTGAGGTCTGGGACGACTGGTCCTGTTTGAGGTCTTGGACGACTGGTCCTGTTTGATGTCTTGGACGACTGGTCCTGTTTGAGGTCTTGGACGACTGGTCCTGTTTGATGTCTGGGACGACTGGTCCTGTTTGATGTCTGGGACGACTGGTCCTGTTTGAGGTCTTGGACGACTGGTCCTATTTGAGGTCTGGGACGACTGGTCCTGTTTGAGGTCTGGGACGACTGGTCCTGTTTGAGGTCTTGGACGACTGGTCCTGTTTGAGGTCTTGGACGACTGGTCCTGTTTGATGTCTGGGACGACTGGTCCTGTTTGAGGTCTGGGACGACTGGTCCTGTTTGAGGTCTTGGACGACTGGTCCTATTTGAGGTCTGGGACGACTGGTCCTGTTTGAGGTCTGGGACGACTGGTCCTGTTTGAGGTTTTGGACGACTGGTCCTATTTGAGGTCTGGGACGACTGGTCCTGTTTGAGGTCTGGGACGACTGGTCCTGTTTGAGGTCTTGGACGACTGGTCCTGTTTGATGTCTGGGACGACTGGTCCTGTTTGAGGTCTGGGACGACTGGTCCTGTTTGAGGTCTTGGACGACTGGTCCTGTTTGATGTCTGGGACGACTGGTCCTGTTTGAGGTCTGGGACGACTGGTCCTGTTTGATGTCTGGAACGACTGGTCCTGTTTGAGGTCTTGGACGACTGGTCCTATTTGAGGTCTGGGACGACTGGTCCTGTTTGATGTCTGGGACGACTGGTCCTGTTTGATGTCTGGAACGCCTGGTCCTGTTTGAGGTCTGGAACGACTGGTCCTGTTTGAGGTCTGGGACGACTGGTCCTGTTTGAGGTCTGGGACGACTGGTCCTGTTTGATGTCTGGGACGATTGGTCCTGTTTAAGGTCTGGGACGACTGGTCCTGTTTGAGATCCCCTTCCGCACGCTCGTTTCCTTGATCATTTCCATGCGATACCACAAGGGGTAGAGACCATCGCAAGCTGTACAAACCCCTGGGACTGTGTAGGACAGAGATTGTGTAGACAGACAGAACAACGGGCAGATATACAGAGTGAACGACAGGCAGGCAGACAGACATACAAACAGACAGACAGACACACAGACAAACAAACAAACAAACAGACAGACAGACAGACAGACAGACAGACAGATAGATAGATAGATATCATACTCGTATAATTAATTATACTAATGTTGCGAAATTGTCTAATGGTGTGGTTGGCTTATGAGCGCGTGCGCGCACACACACACACACTCACACTTACAAACACTCACCTCTCATTCACGCACACGCACAGGCAAACATCGCCCCTCTAGAACGGGAGACATCTGTGATTGGGTATCAAACCTGTAAGATGTTTAGCAAACAAATGGCTCGACATGAAACCAGGTGGAGTGGACGTTAAGTTGGGCAGAGCTGCATTCTGCCCGGCTTTGTGGCCATCTGATTACTCGGGATCAGCAAATAGTGCACCTGGCGATTTAATTTGTCTAACAACATCTGGCTTGTCTTCCGTGGGATGCCGATGCTCTTATTGATCGTGCTGTCGGTTGCTATTGGAGTTGTTGTTGTTGTTGTTGTTGCTGAGTTTGTTGTTGAAGTTGTCATTGCTGTTGTTGTTGTTTTTGCTGCTGCTGTTGCTGTTTCTAGTGTTGTTGTTATTTAAGTTGTAATTGCTGCTGTTGTTGCTGTTGTTAGTTCTGTTGTTGTTGTTGTTGTTGTTGTTGTTGTTGTTGTTGTTGTTACTGCTGCTGATGAGTTTGTTGTTGATAATGATGCTATAATTTATCAGGATGATCAGTTGTTGTTGAAGTTGTTTTTGCTGTTGCTGTTGTTGTTACTGGGTTTGTTTTCTATAATGAATAAAGCATACTGAAATAAGATGTGACCACAGCTGGCGGTAGCCATGTCTTGTGTGAGTTTCTGCCATCCTCTTGGTCATAATGAACACCGCAGTGGTCTGGACAGAACAAAGACGGAAGGCGTGGTCGCTAGGAGAGAAGGCGTGGTCACTGGGAAAGAAGGCGTGGTGGCTAGGAGGGAAGGTTGGTCGCTGCTAGAGAAGGCGAGGACACTGGCAGATAAGGCCTGGTCGCTGGGAGAGAAGGCTGGTCGATGGGAGAGACAGTGTGGTCATGGTCGCTAGGAGATAAGGTTTGGTCGCTGGGAGAAAAGGTGTTGTTGCTGTGAAAGAAGGCGTGATCGCTGGGAGAGAAGACGTGGTCGCTGGGAGAGAAGGCGTGGTCAAAGGGAGAGAAGGTGTGGTCGCTAAGAAAGAAGGCGTGGTTGCTGGGAGAGAAGGTGTGGTCGCTAATAGAGGAGGTGTGGTCACTAAGAGAGAAGGCGTGGTTGCTAGGAGAGAAGGTGTGTTTGCGAAGAGAGAAGGCGTGTTCGCTGGCAGAGAAGGCGTGGTCGCTGGGAGAGAAAACGTGGTCACTGGGAGAGAAGGTGTGGTCGCTAAGAGAGAAAGCGTGGTTGCTGGGAGAGAAGGTGGGGTCGCTAAGAGAGAAGGCGTGGTCGCTGGGAGAGAAGGCGTGGTCGCTGGGAGAGAAGGCGTGGTCGCTGGGAAAGAAGGTGTGGTCGCTAAGAGAGAAAGCATGGTTGCTGGGAGAGAAGGTGTGGTCGCTAAGAGAGGAGGCGTGGTCGCTGGGAGATAAATCGTGGTTGCTGGGAGAGAAGGCGTGGTCGCTGTGAGAGAAGACGTGGTCGCTGGGAGAGAAAGCGAGGTCGCTGGGAGAGAAGGCGAGGTCGCTGGGATAGAAGGCGTGGTCGCTGGGAGAGAAGGCGTTGTCGCTGGGAGTGAATGCGTGGTTGCTGGGATAGAAGGCGTGGTTGCTGGGATAGAAGGCGTGGTTGCTGGGAGAGAAGGCGTGGTTGCTGGGAGAGAAGGCGTGCACGAAGATTGTCTCAGGACTGTGAACACACTGTAGGAGATGAACATGCATCAGGAATGAAAACCGGCACAGGATTAAGGATCTCCACGACGTTCTCTACAGAGCCCGTTCCAACACGAAACGCCAACACGAGCGAATCATCATGAATAATTATCGTGAGACACCAACACCGGGACGGAGCATTAGGGCTTCAATAGAGGCTCGGCCTGACATAAACCAGGTATGGTGTATGGAGGCTTCATCCTAATGACCCCAGGCACAGTAAGTAAACCTAGACCACATCACAATGACCCCAGGCACAGTCAGTTAACATAGACCACATCCCAATGACCCCAGGCACAATCAGTAAACCTAGACCACATCCCAATGACCCCAGACACAGCCAGTAAACCTAGACCACATCCCAATGACCCCAGGCACAGTCCGTTAACATAGACCACATCCCAATGACCCCAGACACAGCCAGTAAACCTAGACCACATCCCAATGACCCCAGACAGTAAACCTAGACCACATCCCAATGACCCCAGACACAGCCAGTAAACCTAGACCACATCCCAATGACCCCAGACACAGCCAGTAAACCTAGACCACATCCCAATGACCCCAGACACAGCCAGTAAACCTAGACCACATCCCAATAACCCCAGACACAGCCAGTAAACCTAGACCACATCCCAATAACCCCAGACACAGCCAGTAAACCTAGACCACATCCCAATGACCCCAGACACAGCCAGTAAACCTAGACCACATCCCAATAACCCCAGACACAGCCAGTAAACCTAGACCACATCCCAATAACCCCAGACACAGCCAGTAAACCTAGACCACATCCCAATGACCCCAGACACAGCCAGTAAACCTAGACCACATCCCAATAACCCCAGACACAGCCAGTAAACCTAGACCACATCCCAATGACCCCAGACACAGCCAGTAAACCTAGACCACATTCCAATGACCCCAGACACAGACAGTAAACCTAGACCACATCCCAATGACCCCAGACACAGCCAGTAAACCTAGACCACATCCCGATGACCCCAGACACAGACAGTAAACCTAGACCACATCCCGATGACCCCAGACACAGACAGTAAACCTAGACCACATCCCGATGACCCCAGACACAGACAGTAAACCTAGACCACATCCCGATGACCCCAGACACAGACAGTAAACCTAGACCACATCCCGATGGCTCTAGGCACAGCCAGTAAACCTAGACCACATCTCAATGACCCCAGACACAGACAGTAAACCTAGACCACATCCCGATGACCCCAGACACAGACAGTAAACCTAGACCACATCCCGATGACCCCAGACACAGACAGTAAACCTAGACCACATCCCGATGGCTCTAGGCACAGCCAGTAAACCTAGACCACATCCCAATGACCCCAGACACAGACAGTAAACCTAGACCACATCCCAATGACCCCAGACACAGACAGTAAACCTAGACCACATCCCAATAACCCCAGGCACAGTCAGTAAACCTAGACCACATCCCAATAACCCCAGGCACAGTCAGTAAACCTAGACCACATCCCAATGACCCCAGACACAGTCAGTAAACCTAGACCACATCCCAATGACCCCAGACACAGACAGTAAACCTAGACCACATCCCAATGACCCCAGACACAGACAGTAAACCTAGACCACATCCCAATAACCCCAGGCACAGTCAGTAAACCTAGACCACATCCCAATGACCCCAGACACAGCCAGTAAACCTAGACCACATCCCAATGACCCCAGACACAGCCAGTAAACCTAGACCACATCCCAATGACCCCAGACACAGACAGTAAACCTAGACCACATCCCAATGACCCCAGACACAGACAGTAAACCTAGACCACATCCCAATGACCCCAGACACAGCCAGTAAACCTAGACCACATCCCAATGACCCCAGACACAGACAGTAAACCTAGACCACATCCCAATGACCCCAGACACAGCCAGTAAACCTAGACCACATCCCAATGACCCCAGACACAGACAGTAAACCTAGACCACATCCCAATAACCCCAGGCACAGTCAGTAAACCTAGACCACATCTCGATGACCCCAGACACAGACAGTAAACCTAGACCACATCACAATGACCGCAGACACAGACAGTAAACCTAGACCACATCCCAATGACCCCAGGCACAGTCAGTAAACCTAGACCACATCCCAATGACCCCAGACAATGTTAGTAAATGATAGTAAATGTAATCTACATCTTAATGACCCGAAGCACTAACAATAAATGACAGAAAGTTACGGACCACATGGTCAGCGTGGCTGAAGATGTGGAGGTGGCCCTGACCTGTAGTTAACTGGCCATGAGCATGCTTGAGCCATCCGACATACGTCAGAATCACAAACCGGACAGACAGCTCGACCAGGAGGCTGCGGTTGTCTGTGTCACAGTTCATGACACGGGAACGTGAATCGGCCAGTGAGCAGATGAGCCTGTCCTGGAGGGACAAGCTGCAGACCACGAGTGAGTCTTCTACTGCTGTCAGAATGCGTGTTTACATCACAGACCCTTGACTGCTCACATACAAACACGTCCACACACACGCACACGCACACGCACACACACAAACTGGTTAGCTTACAAGCGTAGGCATTCAATACAGTCTGGAACAAACCTAAACATACATACACCCACTCACCTGTAGAATCACACATCCACACTAACACACACACTCATACATTGTCTCACTGACGTAGACATTCAGAAAGCTATGGACTCGCGAAAAAAATCAGACAGACACACACGTCGTCGTTGCAACAACCAAGAACAAACAGACACACGCACACATCACCGCTGTAACAACCAAGAACGTCATTAAACCAGCTCCTTGTGGAGGGAAACCAAGCTCACGAACAGACACACATACACATCACCTCTGGAACAAACAGACACACCCACACATCACCGCTGCAACAAACACACACACCCACACACTACCGCTGGAACGAACAGACACACCCACACATCACCGCTGCAACAAACACACACACACATCCACACACTACCGCTGGAACGAACAGACACACTCACACATCACCGCTGCAACAACCAAGAACGACATTAAACCAGCTCCATGTGGAGAGACACCAAGCGGAAGATATGAGCAATCAAATGCGTGAACTTTCCACCCAAAGTCGGATAATCGATAAGCAATCAACAAGCACCGTGGCTGTAATTGAACGATATATAAATTGTTATTTACGCCCATCTTTGTTGGGGCTGATGGGCTGATCTCCGCATCACTTTCTTAATCTGTGAACCTGGCCAGCATTTCATACTCCTCAAAGTTGATAAATCTTGTGGCGGTTCTCGCTCCGCTGCCGGTTCTGTAATTAAATGATCCTCTTCTACTCTGACCTGCAGCCAGCATGTGGACATCTGCCCCAAACATCGCCGCCGGAAATGTTCTGTGTGGCTCGCTTCAGGTCTGTCCCAACGATCCAGAGATGATATTAGACCAGACTGGCTATTGCTGGTCCTTTAAACGTATTAATGAAGTGGATGAGGCGCGTATGGTACATGGGTAATGCTGTATTCTAGATGTGTCAAGGCTTTGTGTCCGATAGGGGAAGAAATGCGTGGACAGTTGGTATAGGCTGTGAGGGAAGCTGACTGCAAGAACTCATGAGCGCACAGGTAGACTCGACTGGAGGAGGCTGAGACATCTCTATTCCACTGTCACTGCCAGATGTTGCACCAGTGGACGCTGGGCTGTCACTACGAGAACGTAATCAACCACACGGATAGCTCTGGGCTGAGAGGCAAAAGAAGTGTTCGGGGGGTTCACAGTGAAGGTTATTAAAGGACAGTGTTGAGTACAGGAGAGTCTGGCGTATGGTACCACATCTAGTATGAGAATAGAAATGGAGGCAGTCATTGCGGCGGTCCACTAGCTGGTTGGTAATCAGCACCACACGTGACCTGATTGTCACAGACTCACAGAGCAGGCTGAGCAGGGTGAAGACAGGTATGCTTTGTGCAGAGAAGCATGATTCAATAAAACAAATCAAAGATAGGAAGCATCCGTTGGATGTTTTCTCCCAGGGCATGCTGGTGGGTTGGGAAATGAGCAGGTGGACATATTGGCTGGAACTGCACTCCTTGGTGGGTTACTCGTGTACCATGAGACAGATGTGGTCACAGCCCTTTGGGATCATATGTGTAGTGTTGAAGAACAGATTCATCATAATATCCTGGAGAGAAAGGTGCTACAAGAAGTGACCAGATGATCTGGCCGACACACTACTCCGAGGAAAGATCAGACGGACATATAATCAAATTGCAACTGATACCATTAGTATTGGGACTGTCCCTTGGTTGTTGGAGATGAGGCCGGACCACTTATGGGACTGTCCCAAGCGCTGTGATGTCGGTTATAGACACAACTCAGAGACCAGCTGTTGTCGCGCCTGTAGAAGCTGGCATGATCCAGTCACAGATAAATGTCGTGCCAGTGCACATTGGCTTGTCCATGAAGCATACCTGGCCGATGATGTGTGTCCTGATGTATCCATTCCGACAATATGACTACCCCCTGTTTGGAAATGTTCATCTCACATCCGTGCTAGACCAGTGGACCTTAGAATGCTAGCATTAGTCCGAGATGTTCATCTCACATCCGTGCTAGACCAATGGACCTTAGAATGCTAGCATTAGTCCGAGATGTTCATCTCACATCCGTGCTAGACCAGTGGAACTTAGAATGCTAGCATTAGTCCGAGATGTTCATCTCACATCCGTGCTAGACCAGTGGAACTTAGAATGCTAGCATTAGTCCGAGATGTTCATCTCACATCCGTGCTAGACCAGTGGAACTTAGAATGCTAGCATTAGTCCGAGATGTTCATCTCACATCCGTGCTAGACCAGTGGAAATTAGAATGCTAGCATTAGTCCGAGAGTGTACCTTATGGTTATCTGAAGAATCCCGCTCTTCTTGTTCTTCAGATGCCGTGCCTGGAGCAGACGTCAACGATCGTGATATTTCCATAATGCTAGTGTGGCTTATATTATCAATGTTGTCCAGCTGTGTCACAATGCCACATACATCGTCCTCTGTCTTCCTCTTACTCTAATATTTTCTCACGTTAGGCTAAATTATGTTTTCCATGCCATCTGTTTATATGGCTCATACATTTCATTCCCCTTTTCCTGATAGTTATAATGAGTGATCTTCCAACCCGTGCACGTCTAACTTCTCATATTTTTTTCTCCTCTGTCCATGATACACTCAATGATACTTCTCGTGTCACGATATTCCCAACATACTTCTATGTCTACGATATACTCAACATTCTTCTCTGTTCACGATTTACTCATCATTCTCCTCTGTCCACGATATTCTCAACATTCTTCTCTGTCCACGATATACTCAACATTCTTCTCTATCAACGATATTCTCAACATTCTTCTCTGTCCACGATATACTCTACATTCTTCTCTGTCCACGGCTTTCTAATCATTCTTCTCAAAAATATAAACTCTGGGTGAGAAATCAATTCCATCCAAGAATATAAACTCTGGGTGAGAAATCAATTCCATCCAAGAATATAAACTATATACAAAATAGGTTTCATAAATGGCATAAATAAATAAGGCTCAGCTTTGTTGCCCTCGATGTCATTTTATCTGGAATAAACATGGCTGCCTCGTGTCCTCAATGATTACATATGTATTGTCATCATCATCATGTGCCGTCTAGTGCGTCCTCTAGTCTCTACTTATTTCTTCTACTTTAGTAAGCACTATACGATACATGTGTGTTTATGAACTATCTTTGCGAGGCGGATGTAGATTGTCCTCTTCCAAGCTTTGGGCCAAATGGCGCTATCACAGATGCTCTCACACAGTGCCTGGTAGAGACTTGAGCTGACCTCTCCTCCTGGTTGGATGTGTTGCCCTGGTATGTCGTCACAACCTGGTGGTGTCCTCCCTTTCTTCAGACTTGCATTGGTGATCGCTCTTCCTCTAATAAACTTTCTAGCTCCTCTTCCTCATTGCCAAGTGTATTATCCTGATTACTGTTGTGGGCGTGGGTTCAAATCCCACTTCTGACACCACTTTAAATCCTAGCCTGTCAGCAACCGATGCGTCAGGCATTACAGGATCAACTTCTCCCGTACCACACAAAAATACCTACGCCCCTTATCCACAACCCCCCCCCCCTCCATCTCCGCTACCTTATAGTCAACTTCATAGCCAGTTGTAAGTCCTTCGCAGGACGTGGGAGTCACCACCAGCAGTATCTCTGCTTTCTGTGACTTCTTGGTTGGTTTGCATGGGGTCGTTTCTCATTGCGTTCTGAACTACCGTCACTTGTGCTACCTTTTGATAGCAAACGATTGCTGGCCTGCACATATATTGCCCACAGCAGCGTTTCTCATTGCGTTCTGAACTACCGTCACTTGTGCTACCTTTTGATAGCAAACGATTGCTGGCCTGCACATATATTGCCCACAGCAGCGTTTCTCATTGCGTTCTGAACTACCGTCACTTGTGCTACCTTTTGATAGCAAACGATTGCTGGCCTGCACATATATTGCCCACAGCAGCGTTTCTCATTGCGTTCTGAACTACCGTCACTTGTGCTACCTTTTGATAGCAAACGATTGCTGGCCTGCACATATATTGCCCACAGCAGCGTTTCTCATTGCGTTCTGAACTACCGTCACTTGTGCTACCTTTTGATAGCAAACGATTGCTGGCCTGCACATATATTGCCCACAGCAGCGTTTCTCATTGCGTTCTGAACTACCGTCACTTGTGCTACCTTTTGATAGCAAACGATTGCTGGCCTGCACATATATTGCCCACAGCAGCGTTTCTCATTGCGTTCTGAACTACCGTCACTTGTGCTACCTTTTGATAGCAAACGATTGCTGGCCTGCACATATATTGCCCACAGCAGCGTTTCTCATTGCGTTCTGAACTACCGTCACTTGTGCTACCTTTTGATAGCAAACGCTTGCTGGCCTGCACATATATTGCCCACAGCAGCGTTTCTCATTGCGTTCTGAACTACCGTCACTTGTGCTACCTTTTGATAGCAAACGCTTGCTGGCCTGCACATATATTGCCCACAGCAGCGTTTCTCATTGCGTTCTGAACTACCGTCACTTGTGCTACCTTTTGATAGCAAACGCTTGCTGGCCTGCACATATATTGCCCACAGCAGCGTTTCTCATTGCGTTCTGAACTACCGTCACTTGTGCTACCTTTTGATAGCAAACGCTTGCTGGCCTGCACATATATTGCCCACAGCAGCGTTTCTCATTGCGTTCTGAACTACCGTCACTTGTGCTACCTTTTGATAGCAAACGATTGCTGGCCTGCACATATATTGCCCACAGCAGCGTTTCTCATTGCGTTCTGAACTACCGTCACTTGTGCTACCTTTTGATAGCAAACGATTGCTGGCCTGCACATATATTGCCCACAGCAGCGTTTCGAACTTGGCGGAATTGCGTACTGCATCCGTTACATCGCCTCAGAGTGACACATCCATATTTTTCCATTCGCTCTCCTGGGCGCACCCCGATTCCCCTAACGCGGGTTCCCTCACCGGTTGAATTAACCAATCACCGAGTTTCTGGCTGTACTGACCTTTAGGCAGTTGACCCCTTTAATACAACATCCGTTCCATTCCAGCCATGGATATCCGTCCAAAGCTTGGACACAGATGAGTTGATATTTAGACATTCATGTAGTGTTGATCGTGTATTAGTTTAATCGATTTTTGTTTGTTTGTTCTGTGCTGACGAAGGCTTTGGCCGCAACGTTCATTGTTTTTTGTAGTTGTCTTTGGTAAAGCTCACAACCTACTTCTCGTTTTTCAGTGATTCATTCACACAAAAATATTGCAAGTCGTACGAGAGGTATGGATGATGCATTTTATTGTCACTGGCTCTTTAACAATAGATTACTGCACAAAAACGGTCGCTATTAAATCACACATAAAGACACAGAATTCCCGATCTAGTCATATCCTATCCCTACAGCTAACTCTATCTACTTGGCTAAGGAAGCGCGCATCGACACTAATCGATGCGCTCACTATGAAAGTCAGTCCCCGTCTGACTATTCTACTCGCGTGGCTACACAGCCCGCGGAAGGACCTTGTGCGTCCTTCGGCTTTTTGCGTGCTGCAACACTCAGCACGCTTAGAGTAGCCGTTTACTCTTGAGTGGGATTCCACTTCTCCGTGGCTATCACGTAGGCGTGATTCTGCCGTGACCAGAGTGCTTACTCTCTGTGGTTGACATCTCCGTGTCTCATGAGAGAACTAGTTAATAGTCCCCCTTCCTATCACCTACCCTGCCCTCATGTAGGGGCACTGGGTTACCTCGAATCTACTTGAGGTAGACCACTCGTTCAGGGTGGTCTTCTATCTTGAGGTAGACCATTCATTCTATACTTCAGTCTTTGACAGGCACAATTTCATTCATTTCTCCACAGTTCTCCCTTCGTCTCTCTAATACATCCCTACTCTCTGTTCAAGGATCGGCATTGTCATCATTGATCATGTTTACTGGTGGTCTATGAGAAAAGTTAATCCCCCTGTCAAGACCACAATGGACTGCATATTCTCTGGACTGAACCACGGACAAAACTTTAAGCCAACCCAGGATTATAATCAATAATGAAGAATTGTAAATGTCGTGGTAAGTGAGTACCTGGGCTCCGTAACCAAGCTGAACTGCCACTGTTTAAAACAAGTCTTATGTATCTGGCCATAGCAGTGCAGAGATCAAACAGCGGTACGATTCTATGACACAAAATCAGTCTCTCTAGTACCACCAGCATGGGAGCTCTTCGCTTGCTACTGAAGAAAGAGACTGAGCACTTGGGAAAACGCCCAGAGCGCAATGACGTTGAATATTCATTTAATATTGTCATATGTTCAAATCAACTGACAGCAACATTTTTACGAGCGTGCATCGTTCCCATGGCAACAGGCGGATGTAAGTCATGAATCATTTCGCAATCATTGAAGAAGACCAGCAGAGTTTATGAACTGAAATGTTACAAGAGGTTGAAATTTTACAGGAGGTTGAAATGTTACAGGAGACTGAAATGTTACAGGAGGTTGAAATGTTACAGGAGGTTGAAATGTTACAGGAGGTTGAAATGTAACAGAAGACTTAAATGTTACAGGAGGTTGAAATATTACAAGAGGTTAAAATGTTACAAGAGGTTGAAATGTTACAGGAGGTTGAAATGTTACAGAAGGTTGAAATGTTACAGGAGGTTGAAATATTACAGGAGATTGAAATGTTACAGGAGGTTGAAATGTTACAGGAGATTGAAATGTTACAGGAGGTTGAAATATTACAAGAGGTTAAAATGTTACAAGAGGTTGAAATGTTACAGGAGGTTGAAATGTTACAGAAGGTTGAAATGTTACAGGAGGTTGAAATGTTACAGGAGATTGAAATGTTACAGAAGGTTGAAATGTTACAGGAGGTTGAAATGTTACAGGAGATTGAAATGTTACAGGAGGTTGAAATATTACAGGAGATTGAAATGTTACAGGAGGTTGAAATGTTACAGGAGATTGAAATGTTACAGGAGGTTGACATATTACAAGAGGTTAAAATGTTACAAGAGGTTGAAATGTTACAGGAGGTTGAAATGTTACAGAAGGTTGAAATGTTACAGGAGGTTGAAATGTTACAGGAGGTTAAAATGTTACAGGAGGATGAAATGTTACAGGGGACTGAAATGTTACAGGGGACTGAAATGTTATATGAAACTGAAATGTTACTGGAGACTGAAATGTTACAGGGGACTGAAATGTTATAGGAGGCTGAAATGTTGCAGGAGGTTGAAATGTTACAGGAGACTTAAATGTTACAGGAGGTTTACATGTTACAAGAGACTGAAATATTACAGGAGGCTGAAATGTTACAGGAGGCTGAAATGTTACAGGGGACTGAAATGTTACAGGAGACTGAAATGTTACAGGAAGTTGAAATGTTACAGGAGTCTGAAATGTTACAGGAGGTTTACATGTTACAAGAGACTGAAATATTACAGGAGGCTGAAATGTTACAGGAGGCTGAAATGTTACAGGAGACTGAAATGTTACAGGGGACTGAAATGTTACAGGAGACTGAAATGTTACAGGAAGTTGAAATGTTACAGGAGTCTGAAATGTTACAGGAGGTTTACATGTTACAAGAGACTGAAATATTACAGGAGGCTGAAATGTTACAGGAGGCTGAAATGTTACAGGAGACTGAAATGTTACAGGGGACTGAAATGTTACAGGAGACTGAAATGTTACAGGAAGTTGAAATGTTACAGGAGTCTGAAATGTTACAGGAGACTGAAATGTTACAGGGGACTGAAATGTTACAGGTGGTTGAAATGTTACAGGAGACTGAAATGTTACAGGAGACTTAAATGTTACAGGGGGCTGAAATGTTACAGTAGACTGGAATGTTGCAGGAAACTGAAATGTTACAGAAGATTTAAATGATACAGAAGACTGAAATATTACAGAAGACTAAAATGTTACAGGATGTTGAAATATTACAGAAGACTGAAATATTACAGAAGCCTGAAATGTTACAGGATGTTGAAGTATTACAGAAGACTGAAATGTTACAGAAGACTGAAATGTTACAGGATGTTGAAATGTTACAGAATACTGAAATGTTACAAGGGACTGAAATGTTACAGGATGTTGAAATGTTACAGAAGACTGTCAGAATCTCCGAGTCTTCATCTCCCCCGCCTGGCGGCGACGACCAGGTACGACCGTGAACTTGACTAACAGTTACTACGCAGTGGATGGCCAGGGGTCAGCGTGGTGCACGAAGCACACGAGAGTGGAAAGCAGGGCCAACGAGGAATCACTGCTGGTAGCTCAGACAGCCTAGGACCTCGAGGCGTGTGTTGCACGTAACTATGTATGAGTCAATGCTTGATGGAGGAAAGCCTGTATGCTTTGTTGAGTAGAGTTAAAGACTGAGTGAGTGTTATATTCTATTGTATTTATGAATTGATATATTGCATGTATGTATCTGGAAATGGCATTATCGCCGACTTTGAGCGGTGCATGATATGAATGCTGTTTTGAGATGTGCGATTAAAGTGTTTGAGTTATGTCGCCGTGTGTTTGTGCAATCATTCTGTATGTGTGATTGTTTTCACGCCTGTTAGTAAACACGAGCCTTTGGTCATATGAAACAAGACCCAGACAGGCAGTGAACGTGGGAAGCTCGTCCGGCTTTTGAACGACAAGTGTAAGATAGAGCAAATGTATGAACGTGGTTGTATCGTCAGGTTTTTGAACCAAATGTAGAAACATATGTGTGAAGACGAGTGAACGTGGGAAGCTCGTCCGTGTTTTGACCATAAGTAATCGAGTGATTGAACGTGAGAATTTCATCTGTGTTTGAACCATACATAAAACAGAGTGTGAGACGTGTGTTAAGATGTAATGGCTTGGAAAAAGTTATGTGAAGTGAACGAAAGTATCGGTGAAGAAGTCATAATGAATTGAAATCTAAACTGACGACGAGACGACTTTACAAACATACTTGACTGCATACAAACCTATAACACTTAGTTGACAACGCATACACCACAAAAACATACACATACTAATATTTTCTCTCTCCCAAAGTAAATACCAAAACTTACTGAAATATTACAGGGGACTGAAATGTTACAGAAGACTGAAGTGTTACAGAAAACTGAAATGTTACAGAAAACTGAAATGTTACAGAAGATTTAAATATTACAGGAGACTGAAATGTTACATAAGACTGAAATGTTACAGAAAACTGATAGCAGAGCCAGGATTTGACAAGCAGGGTGGTGGAGACACACATTAAGAAAACTGGGGGAAAGAACATGCATGTGGTTAGAGAGCCAACACATGACCGAGACACTTCTCTGTTGGTCGTGATGACAGCCACCTTCTGGAAAAAAGATCTAAATGATGATGGTCTCTAGAAACGACGTATAGAATGCTGGTCTAAATTTAGATGTGATTGTTCTGATGTCCTTGAGCAGGCCTCCATGGTATCCTTGAAATTAAAGATATTCTACTGTATTACAATTATTCCTTACACACTGTTTCTTGTCCCCTCTGCTACACTTCTGAATGTTCTGTGTTTTTTTTTTTTAAATATACGATAACAGGGCGAAAGCATCGACTTCATTGCGCCGGGGTTATCCCACACGAACCGGTCTCGTTCCGAAGAAAGACTTGCCGAAAGCCGGATAGAGCACGAATTCTGTAGCCACAGCCACTTCCCCCCAGGAGTCTCCGAACACATTGCAACTGGGAAGCGATTCATGAAGTCGTGAATGGAACCCACAACCTTCAGACTGCGAGGTAGTCAGCTGAACCACTCATAAGACAGTTGATGTTGTTGTATCTCCCTCGATGTTGTATCTCCCTTGATGTTATATCTCCATTGATGTTGTATCTCTCTTGATGTTGTATCTCCCTTGATGTGATATCTCCCTTGATGTTGTATCGCTCTCGAGGATATACACCTGGAACGCCCGTCTAATGTTCTCAAAGATTGAAGAAGCATTATCATACTATACGGGCATACCACTTGCATGCCTCTCCTCGCAGATCACATATAGTGTTAATAATATTCGTTTACTTGTACGTGGATGTGCAATACTATACAAACAAGCCGAATAACATCTACTGGTAGTGGGAATGTGGTTTCTCAGGGAAATGCAAACAATACCACAGACAGATAGAAACACCAATGAACAAGTCCTACAATACAGATATGCAAATGATACAGTATTGATTGCAGATAATGAGCAGGATCTGCAACATTTAGTAGATGCGGTTGATGCACACAGTGAACAACTTGGGTTATAATTAAATTTAAGAAGGCACAGATTATGGTCGTCACTAGGAAGAAGGAAACACCACAGTGTACTATACACGTAAATAAGTAAATAAGTGAATCGGTACAATTATCTCGGAAGAGTCATAACATCTGATGGGAGATGCCTTGAAGAAATTAGAACAAGAATCGCCATGGCTTAGGTAGCCTTTTGCAAGATGGAAAACATACTGACCAATAAAAAGATGTCATTTGCAATGTGTTGAGGTGCTATATAGAAAATATGCTTTTGTATGGATGTGAAGCGTGGACAATGAGAAAACAGGCTGAAAAACATCTGATGGCGGTGGAAATGTGGTTTTTAAAGAACATGCAGAGAATACCATGAACAGACAGAAAAACAATTGACCAAGTCCTACAAGAAACAAATGAAAATCGTAAACTGATTAGAGACATTAGACGTAGATAGTCACCATTACTTGGTCACGTTATGAGAAGAAATAAATTGTAGAACTTGGTGACAACTGGCTAGATTGAGGGGAAAAGAACAAGAGGAAGGCAGAGAAGTAAATACCTGGATGGCTTGTCCACGTGGCATGGTCGAGACAAGAAAACTGAGCTGATCCACAACTTTGGTGATCGAGTGAGATGGCGAGACATGACCGCCCACGCTTACCGGCTTGGCACATTGTGATGGTGAAGACAAGGAACATACGAAAAGTACACCGATTAGAGAAATTAGACGTGGACATTTAAGATATTTGGAGCACGTTATAACAAGAAATAAACTGGAGAACTTGAAGACAAGTGGCAAGATTGTGGGGAAAATAACAAGGGGAAGGCAGAGAGGTAAATACCTGGATGGCTTGGCGACGTGGCAGCCCACGCTTGTCTGCATGGAACATGATAATGAATATTCGTTTCCCTTACATGTTATTAACTCTGCGGTTTTCGGTGTCTCACAGCGATTAGACATTTTGAGTGATCTCGCTATAAATAGTATACATTGCGTATGATGTCCTCATAAGATTATAAACTGTGTGACATGTTCTTCTAAAGATTAATTTAAAATCATATGTAATTTATTTCCCTTGACAGATTATGCCCCTTGTAAGAATTCCTTTCCCAACAATGTTTATAAGTTTGAGACGATCTTATTACGAGAACTGAAAATTCGCGACATCAAACGGCAATGATCAATTCCGACTGGACATGTACACTCGCCAAAGCTTTTATCTTGTTTGTGTTTAGAATTATCCATGGGGTTTTATAATTTAATTAACTCTTTAAGAAATTCGTTTGAAACGTCGCCATCACGAAGTGCATTCCTGTCTAGCTGTTTTAAATCTCTGTAGACTTCAAAACAATTCAATTTCCCTTTAACGCAAAAGTACATAGAACAATATATCTGGGCATGTCTGACTTCAGGAGAGGCAAATACAGTGTGCTTAAATCATCTGTCTAAAGTCTTTGTGGGATACCCCAGATTGTCTGTCTAAAGATATCATTGTGTGATACCACAGGTGGTCTGTCTAAAGTGATCACTGTGTGATACCACAGATTGTCTGTCTAAAGTGATGATTGTGTGATACCTCAGGTTGTCTGTCTAAAGCTATCATTGTGTCATACCTCAAATCGTCTGTCTAAAGTCATAATTGTTTGATACCTCAGACTGTCTGTCTAAAATGATGACTGTGTGATACCTCAGATTGTCTGTCTAAAGTGATCATTATACGATACCTCAGATCGTATGTCTAAAGTGATCATTGTGTGATACCTCAGATAGATTACCTGTCTAAAGTGATCATTATTTGATACTTATCATGATGTGATACCTCAGATTATCTGTCTAAGGTTTTCATTGTATGACACCTCAGGCTGCCTGTCAAAAGTAATCATTGTGTGATACATCAGATTGTCTGTCTAAAGTTAGATTTGTGTGATACCACAAGTGATCTGTCTAAAGTGATCATTATGTGATACCTCAGATTGTCTGTCTAATGTGATCATTATGTGATACCACATATGGTCTGTCTTAAGTTATCATTGTGTGACACCTCACGTTGCCTGTCTAAATTGATTATTGTTTGATATCTCGGATTGTCTGTCTAACGTAATCATTTTGTGACACCTCTGATAGTCTGTCTAAGGTGATAATTGTGTGATATCTCAGATTGTCTGTCTAAAATGATCATTGTGTGATACCCCAGGTTTTCTGTCTAAAGTTAACATTACGTGACATTTCAGATGGTCTGCCTAAAGTTAGTGACACCTCAGGTGATTATCTTAAGTTATCATGGTGTGACACCTCAGATAATCTGTCTTAAGTTATTAATGTATGACATCTCATATAGTCTGTCTATTGTTATCATTGTGTGACACCCAAGATAGTCTGTCTATAGTTATCATTGTGTGACACCACAGATAGTCTGTCTATAGTTATCATGGTGTGACACCTCAGATAATCTGTCTTAAGTTATTAATGTATGACATCTCATATAGTCTGTCTATAGTTATCATTGTGTGACACCTAAGATAGTCTGTCTAAAGTTATCATTGTGTGACACCTAAGATAGTCTGTCTAAAGTTATCATTGTGTGACACCTAAGATAGTCTGTCTAAAGTTATCATTGTGTGACACCTAAGATAGTCTGTCTAAAGTTATCATTGTGTGACACCTAAGATAGTCTGTCTAAAGTTATCATTGTGTGACACCTAAGATAGTCTGTCTATAGTTATCATTGTGTGACACCTAAGATAGTCTGTCTATAGTTATCATTGTGTGACACCTAAGATAGTCTGTCTAAAGTTATCATTGTGTGACACCTAAGATAGTCTGTCTATAGTTATCATTGTGTGACACCTAAGATAGTCTGTCTATAGTTATCATTGTGTGACACCTAAGATAGTCTGTCTATAGTTATCATTGTGTGACACCTAAGATAGTCTGTCTAAAGTTATCATTGTGTGACACCTAAGATAGTCTGTCTATAGTTATCATTGTGTGACACCTAAGATAGTCTGTCTATAGTTATCATTGTGTGACACCTAAGATAGTCTGTCTATAGTTATCATTGTGTGACACCTAAGATAGTCTGTCTATAGTTATCATTGTGTGACACCTAAGATAGTCTGTCTATAGTTATCATTGTGTGACACCTCAGATAATCTGTCTTAAGTTATTAATGTATGACATCTCATATAGTCTGTCTATTGTTATCATTGTGTGACACCTAAGATAGTCTGTCTATAGTTATCATTGTGTGACACCTAAGATAGTCTGTCTATAGTTATCATTGTGTGACACCTAAGATAGTCTGTCTATAGTTATCATTGTGTGACACCTCAGATAATCTGTCTTAAGTTATTAATGTATGACATCTCATATAGTCTGTCTATTGTTATCATTGTGTGACACCTAAGATAGTCTGTCTATAGTTATCATTGTGTGACACCACAAATAGTCAGTTTAAAGTTTACTAAAGTGAACATAGTATAACACCTCAGATTGCCTGTATACAGTTATCATTACAGTTAGTTAGTTAATTAGTCAGTCAGTCAGTCAGTCAGTCAGTCAGTCAGTCAGTCAGTCAGTCAGTTAGTTAGTTAGTTAGTTAGTTAGTTAGTTAGTTATTTATTTAGTTAGTTAGTTAGTTAGTTAGTTAGTTAGTTAGTTAGTTAATTAGTCAGTCAGTCAGTCAGTCAGTCAGTCAGTTAGTTAGTTAGTTAATTAGGGAGTCAGTCAGTCAGTCATGTCAGTCAGTTAGTTAGTTAGTTAGTTAGTTATTTATTTAGTTAGTTAGTTAGTTAGTTAGTTAGGTAGTCGCGGTTCCAACTTCACGGCAACGGGTCGTGCCCATTATGTTTCGTTCCTGTGCCAGTGAATATCACACACAACGCTCCTCACTGCGCTATGTGAACAATGGAACAGACAGGAGTATCGGCAAGCCAACAGCCCGCACAGGTACACTGTGCATAATGCCGCCGCCAGAATACCAACACAAAAGTCCTCCAGGAAAAATAGTTCATCGTCGATGGAATCGGCAGTCACCAGAAAGACTTCATTGACCGGGGTTTTATCCCATATGGCTCGGTCTCTTTCCGCAGGGCGACCCGCCGAAAGCGCTGCACAAAGCACGAACTCCATATTTCCAGCGACGACTCCCAGGAGTCTCCTGAAAATGCACTCGTGAACCGAAAAGGCATACCAGGCAATTCAGCAACAGCCGGGTGCCATAGTTCCTAACATGCAGTTCACGCTACACACAAGCGCGGACAGATGTAAAAGCATTCCACATGAAATTCACAGCTCACGGTGCGCCATGCACTTGCTCAGTAGCATGGCGACGGAACCATGCACTACCAGTCCAACACGAGGAAAATGCGAATGCAAACCGTAGCCACAAGCGTAAACACTCCAGAAACCTTAACGGTTTAAATGCTTATCCGCCATGTTGGGGACCGGAAATCGCATGCTCATTATGTGACACCTCAGATAGTCTGTGTAAAGTAATTATTGTGTGACACCTCAGATAATCTATCTAAAGTGATAATTATGTGACATCTCAGATAGTATGTCTTAAGTTATCATTGTGTGTGACACCACAGACAGTCAGTCTAAAGTTATAATTGTGTGACACCTCAGACAGTCTGCTAACGTTTTTTTTTTTTGGCCATTTAAAATATTCGGCCTTAATCTCCATTATTACAATAGACATAATTTGAAATCATTGACATCTGTCTGTCTGTCTGTCTGTCTGTCTGTCTGTCTGTCTGTCTGTCTGTCTGTCTGTCTGTCTGTCTGTCCACTCATCTTTCAGTCCATCCGTCCGTCCGCCCGCCAGTCTATCATTCAGTGTATTTCATTATGTCCTTATGTGTGTCTGTTTATGTGACATCCTACCTGTCTACCTGCCTACCTACCTACCTGCGTGACAATCTGGGTCTAATCAATCCAATCTGCGTGCCGATATGTCGCTCTATCTATCCAATCATCTGTCCATACATCTTCTCATCCATGTATACATCCATACATCTTCTCATCCATGTGTACATCCAGACATCTTCTCATCTATGTGTACATCCATACATCTTCTCATCCATGTATACATCCATACATTTTCTCATCCATGTGTACGTACATCCATACATCTTCTCATCCATGTATACATCCATACATCTTCTCATCCATGTGTACATCCAGACATCTTCTCATCTATGTGTACATCCAGACATCTTCTCATCCATGTATACATCCATACATTTTCTCATCCATGTGTACGTACATCCATACATCTTCTCATCCATGTATACATCCATACATCTTCTCATCTATGTGTACATCCATACATCTTCTCATCTATGTGTACATCCAGACATCTTCTCATCCATGTATACATCCATACATTTTCTCATCCATGTGTACGTACATCCACACATCTTCTCATCCATGTATACATCCATACATCTTCTCATCCATGTGTACATCCATACATCTTCTCATCTATGTGTACGTACATCCATACATCTTCTCATCCATGTATACATCCATACATCTTCTCATCCATGTATACATCCATACATCTTCTCATCCATGTATACATCCATACATCTTCTCATCCATGTATACATCCATACATTTTCTCATCCATGTGTACGTACATCCATACATCTATTCATGCACTCATACATCTAGTCAGCCAACCACCCAATCATTATTCTGTTTGTTCATCCATCCATCCACTCAACCATCCATGCTCTCAACCATCCATCCATTCACTCAACTATCCATCCAACCTTCCACTCAACCATGCGTCCATCCTTCCACTCCTTCAGCCATCCATTCACTCTACCATCCATCTCCTCAACCATCCATTCACTCATCGATCCATTCATTAGCTAATCCATTCTTCTATTCACTCATTTAATCCACCAACTCATTTAATCCACCCACCCATCCATACATCCATCTATCCATCAAGTCATCCATCTATCAGATATCCATTCCACGTGAAGGTTAAACCGGTCAACAAATACCTGCAGAAAACCGTTGTGTCGGCCGAAAGGTGCAACTATCACAGCTCTGCTGTAAACAGGCACAAAGCAATCACCGTGGTAGACAATCGATATTACTTTGCGAACATGTGTATAGTTCAGCTTGAAGGATTTATCTAGTTATTTTACTTTATGTTGTGTGATTTCTGCAGTATGTATCTGACGAGATGCAGCGAAATGTGCCAGGCAATAAATCGTGCAAGCAGAGAGACATGTTAGTCAGTTTAAAATTACCGTGGTAGACAACGAAATTACGTCCAAAAAATATTCCGGATGAACGCAGGAGAAGAGAAGAATATATCCATTCACCCATCAATACATCCGGCATACGCATCCACTCATCCAAGTATCCACCCATCCACATATCCATCTATCCACCCACCCATCTTCTCACCCATTTATTAATCCATCCACTCATCCATCGATCATCCATCTATCAACCCACCCATCTACTCACCCATTCACTTATCCATCTACCCGCCCACCATCCACCCATCATCCATCAATCCATCCGTATAACTACCAACTACCAGTTGAGCGAATGTTTATTGGACCAGCCACAAATCAGTTGTGTGTGAAACTGTTGGCGAGTCCACCAAGGCTGCCGTGAGTGCCGTCCGTTTGATGTCCTCTGCGGGCTCCATGGCGTGGTCTAACTGCATGAACCGGGCGTAAGTCTGCCTGCATGACCGGCTTTCACTGAGGCCTGAACTGCGATATTCACTCAGGCGTGTCTGCGAGAAGTGTGACTTGTTTGCAATGGGCAATTGATCGGATGTGCGTCCTGGCAGATCGGATATTATGGCCAGCTAGGGAGAGTCGGTTGCCCCAGAGTTGACACAGCGCGCAGACAATAAAGGTGATATGGGTTTTCAACTTTCTACTGCAGTTATGAAATAGGAAAGGTTAGTTAGCGAGATGGAGTTTGCGATTGCTTGTTGCTGATCTGGATTATTTTCTGGCGCTATTCCGCTGCAGATTAATTCAGATTTTATAAATCCGCGATTACGTGGATTACAAAAGGGAAAATGGATTGATGGATGGATAGATGGGTGGTTGGGTTGATGATGCGTGTGCGGATGAATAGGGGGAAGAGAAGGGGAGAGTGAGAGGAGGGGGTTGTGAAAGGAGGGGCGGAGAAAGTAAAGGAAATGAAATATATAGGAAGAAGGACAATATTGTTGAAGGGAATTCAAGAAGATTGAAAGATAGAAATGAGAGAAGTATGTTAGTTAGTTAGTTAGTCGACAGATCATCCTCGTTGCACATCGAACCATTCAGTCCATAAGTGCTCGGATCCCCTCCTCAGCAAATCCCGCAGCGTGTAGCGGCTAACGACGCCAGTTCTGTGTTGGTTTATCAATCTTCTTTGGCTTCCTGCGTAGTGTTCTTGTTTGGCCACCCCTCTTTCAATTTGCTGCTCCCGCAGTCTGGCCATTGTTGTAGATTCACAGTCATCACTTGGTTCTCGCAAAAGTCTCACTTCTCGTAGAGCATTCAGAATGTAATCCTGGTCCATGGCGCGTCCGCCCTCCACAGTAGCCTCACCTGCGAGCTTGTCAGCCCGCTCATTTCCTTGTACTCCCGCATGCCCTGGCACGAAGATGAAACTAATCTTTGCCAGCCGAGACCGCTTCAGAGGCAGCAACCATTCTCTTCGGATCGACCCCTCCTCTATCCTCTTGATCATGTTCATTGAGTCGCTAAGGAAACAAGCCCTAGTGAATGTCTGTGTCTCGAGCCATGTTATTGCTTTACTTACTGCCATGACTTCCATGGTCAGGCTACTTGTGGTTTCAGTGAAAGCACCAGAGTCCTCCTTCACAATTCTCCCTCCGGCCCGAGCTGTAAAGGCCCATGAGCTTCTCACATGTCGGACGACCGACCCATCTGTGTAGATGACCGCGTCACCGTCTAGCGAATTCTCGAAAATCAACGCTTGTACTTCAGCCTCAACAGCAGCCGGATTTTCTTGTCTGAATTTTCTATCTAGTTGGATGCAAACTGAAAAGGATGTGCAGAAGTCTGTTGGCACTTGCACCCACTCCTCGCCAGGTTCTAAGTCCTCAAGTGAACACACCTGTTGAAGAATGTCTTCGGCTTGACCCATCCACGACCGTCCTCTTTTTAACCTGCTGCCCTTCACCCTCCTAATTTCACTATGCAGTGGATGTTGTGTGTTTGCGTTAATTCTGAGGTAAGCGCGTGCCCTGCAAACTTGTATTCTCTCTTCAATGGTTGGAAAATCAAGAAGGTAGCGCATCGCCCTGCATGCTGTATCTCTTGTACATCCAAGAATAATGCGCATAGCTTCATTCTGTATCCTTTCCATCTTTTCTATCTGCTTATGGCTGAGACTCAGGATTGCCATTGCATACTCCAAAACAGACATGACCAGCCCCTCGTACAGAAGACATAGATGGCGCTGCTCACAGTTTGCTGCCGCCATCACTTGCATCGCTGCCAAACCCCGCTTGGCCTTTGTTATCACCTGGTCTATGTGCACATTATAAGCAAGGCTTCGATCAAACCGTATCCCCAGATAATTCATTGCCTGCGTTCTTTCCACCGTCTCTGAACACAGCATTACAGTTGGTGTTGGGTTGTTGACAATATGATTATTCAACGAGAACCAAGTCACTGTTGCCTTTGTTGGGTTGACCATTGCCCCAGCTTCATCACACCAAGTACTTATGCGATTGAGTTTGGTTTGTAGTTCCACAGCAACCTGCTCTCTATCCTTACCCTGATGATACACTAAAACATCATCGGCACACGACAATGTCCTGCCAGGTCCAGTGATCTGCTCACTGGTGATTCTCACTGTGTAGGCGTTGAACAGTACCGGAGATAATGGTGATCCCTGTGGTAGGCCAGGATATATTGTTGTTGGTTCCGAAGTCCAACTACCACATCTAAAAACTACTTTCCGTTGGAAGAGGGCTGCAGCGATCCAACTAAGGAGGAATGGACTTACGTTTAGTTCAAGAAGCTGAAACATTAAAAAATCCCGTGGTACTCTGTTGTATGCGTCCTCAAGATCAATCGCTGCAGCAACGGTTTCAGTGCCTGAGTGGAAACCTTCATAGACATCATGGGCAAAGACTGCTGCATTGGTCCAGGTTTCTCTTTTTGGACGGTACCCACCCAGGGTAGGTGGGAAAACACCTTGCCTCTCTAGTTGGCTTGATATTTTCCTGGCAATTACCTTCTCCAGCAGCTTGCCTATTGTATTCTGCATGGTTATAATTCGATATCCCTGAATTTTTTTGTGGTCTTTGTCAGGCTTCGGCAAGGGAATCAGATAGCTGTGTAACCATTCCTCCTTGATGCTAGCACTCCCTATACTGTTGTTGTACATGTCTGCTAGTTTCTCTAGCTCATTGTCGGTACACCTATTTGTGTCGTCGTATCTTATGCCATCAGGACCTGGAGCACTGTTTTTTGATCGTCGAAGCACAGCCTTGATTTCTTTCACTGTCACTGTGTCTTCCTCCGAAGTGTTCTGGGCCTTGCATCTGTCTGAGGTGACCTCCTTGGCCAGATTTCGGCCTCCCATGTCTGTCTGGTTGCCCTGCTCAAGGTAGCGTTCAAAGAGGGCTTTGCCATTGTCCTCGTCAGTCCTCTGCCAGGTGAGGTCAGCACCTTGGAAGTCTGAAATGCTCTTATTCTTGCCTACAAAACTCATGCTTTTATGTAGTCGCCAGAACAATTTCAGTGACTTGTCTGTGCTTACTCTTTGACACACCTCTGCCCATTTTTCGCTTTTAACCACCTTGACCAGTTTTATGAAATAGCTTACTTTTGTGTGCATCTCTCTTTCTAAGTGCAAGCAGGGACTAGGATGACCAGCTCTGTTCTTCTTGGCATTTTGCCATCTCCTTACAGCACTACGCTTATCCACCCAAGCCTTCTCCACCTCGAAACTCCACCACGGTGGCTGCTCCCAGCTTTTTTTCCTGCCCTGAAACGTTCTGCGCTTGTCACGTCTTATTTTACTCACCACATCTTGCCCTGTACTGTCATACTAAAACGTCTTTACCTTTAGCTTGTGCTGCCTGGTTCTGCCTTTCTCCACCAATATCCTGCAAGGGTGGTGGTCGCTGCCATGGTGTCCTAGGACACCCCATCTACACACTGTATTGAGTGAAGGTGAAACTAGCGCCAGATCAATAGCACTGTCCTCATCGCCTGGACGGCTTGCTGTCCTGGTGACACAGCCACTGTTGATACAAACCAGGTCGATGGTTTCCAGTGCAGTCTCGAGCTCCTCCCCTTGTGTATTGGAGGAAGTGTTTCCCCATAATCTGTCTTTAGCGTTGAAGTCACCACAGAAAATAACATTTCTCTCGTGGCCTAATATGCCACTTAAGCACTGCCACTTCTGGGTGTTGATAAGATGATAGTATCGTAAATATTATGTTGATTGAGAAGAAGTAGAAACGAAGATGATGTTGTTTGAAGAAGTAAAATACTGAGAAGGAAGGAAAGAAAGTAAGAAATAAGTAAAGATCAAAAACAAAGAAGGAACAACTGTAGGAAGGTCAGAAAGAAACGAGAAGGAAAGTGGAAAACAGAGTGAATTGAGTCAACAACCAATATCACAGCACTCGATAATTCCCATGCGTGCTTCATCCTCATCTTCAACAACAAGCGAAGAGCCCCAATACTAATAGTACCCGTTATAATCTGATTATGTATCCGTCTGGCCATTCCTCGGAGTCTTGAGTATCGATTAGATCCACTGGCCATTCCCGGCTGTCCCATTCACTCCAAGCCGTGATGATGTAAGGAGTAAGGAAATAAATAAATATAGAAAAAACCAATGAAAGAAAGAACGAAAGAGTAAAGGAGGAAGGAAGGGTAGAAGGACGGAAGACCACACTATTGATGTACTCACACTGACGACTGTACTCCATGGCCAGGGAGGACCTAACGATGGCCTCCAGGGCGAGGCTGATGAGAATCGAGGTCAGGTAGGATATCTCCATCAGCGAGTGCGTGCTTGGCCCGGGATCAAACCTGCAGAAGACCAGACGTACATCTGTTCATGTGGTTAGTGACAGCCCTGTCGGGAGTAAACAGCAGTGCCCTTACACACCAGGTTAGGTTATTGACAGCCCTGTCGGGGGTGTGCACTAGTGCTCTTACACACAAGGTTCGGTTAGTGACAGCCCTGTCGAGAGTGAACAGCAGTGCCCTTACACACGAGGTTAGGTTATTGACAGCCCTGTCGAGAGTGAACAGCTGTGCCCTTACACACGAGGTTAGGTTATTGACAGCCCTGTAGGGAGTGAACAGCTGTGCCCTTACACACGAGGTTATGTTAGTGACAGCCCTGTCGAGAGTGAACAGCAGTGCCCTTACACACAAGGTATGGTTAGTGACAACCCTGTCGGGAGTGTGCAGCAGTGCCCTTACACACAAGGTTCGGTTATTTGCGTGTTGATTTTACTGGACGTGGCAGTCAAACCCAGTATTTATTTCTAGTACTAGGCAGTTACACGATCAGCAGATTTCTACACAGCCGACTCTCAAACCACGGTAATCAACGCAAAGCAATATATCTGTGGCTGGTTTCGAAGTGGGTGTGTCGGAGAACTGTGACACTGGGCTGACTAACCACAGAGGAAGACATGCAGCAGGTACATAAGGTGATGATCGACTGCCATCACAGCGTCATACACTTGCTGACACCCGGGGCTGCAACTACCAGCGTATAGACTGCGAGAAGATGTGGCACGCTAAATATGGACACAATAGTTCATCGCAACATTGGTCTCAGTAGCTGCACCTCCGCTCCCTCCCCCCCCCCCCCCCCCCACGTTTTTGTGAATGTGATCGTTCACATTGGAAGATTCACCGGCCTACACATAGAAGCTAACACTTTCCTTCTGACATTCATTGCAAGCCAGGCATCACACAAGATGCCATCCATCTTCTGACATTCATTGCAAGCCAGGCATCACACAAGATGCCATCCATCTTCTGACATTCATTGCAAGCCAGGCATCACACAAGATGCCATCCATCTTCTGACATTCATTGCAAGCCAGGCATCACACACGATGCCATCCATCTTCTGACATTTATTGCCAGTGACGGATCACATAAGATGCCATTCATCTTCTGACATTTACTGCAAGTGACGTATCACACAAGATGCCATTCATCTTTTGGAAAGCAGTTTTTGCTTGGCCTATTCTTCTCTTCGATCCTAGACCAGCTGCCAACCAAGGCCTAGGGCCTGGTCTGCCCTGCCATGACTTATTTTGTCTTTGGGTTGCATTTCCTCGCACCAGGATAAGGCTAGTACCCTCCCAATTGCGCTCTTCCGCCCAAAGCCGTTGGCACAATGTGGGGTGTCGGGTTTGGTAAGCGCCGCCCAACATTCGGCGCTGACAGAAAGCAGGTAGTACCGTCTACTGTCATACGGTAGCTCAGTCATATCTGACTAAGACCTGACTAACTCTTCTCTTAATGTAAGGCAGGGAAAGAAAGCTGGCTAAATACTCAGTGCAAGGATATTGAGGAACAACGAGAAGACACAAAATATATGTGCAGAATGATACAACATGTATGTGATATTACACACCATACGGCAAGTGGTTGTTTGAAAACTAAAATAGGTAACATGTTAAAGGACAATAACAAAGTGATTGAAGGATGGAGAGACTATATAAAATAGTTATATGGCGATGATGATAGACTTCAAACAAACAATTACGACCAATGTAAATGACACCAATACTGACAGGTAAATCCCAGAATCAGGTAACAGCAGTGTCAATGACATGAAAGGTTTTGGTGAACTGAGTACACAAGTGATAGTGTCACGAGATCGCCATGAGTTAACCAGATAATGATAATACCGACGTTTGCTTGGCGTATATTTTCTAGGCCACAACAGTCGTACTAACAGAGTAAACACAGCTGCACGGGTTACATCGGGTCAGCACATATACACATTTGGTGGTGAGTGAGAGGAATGGATACACCGCGTTGGCAGTCCATAAACAGTTAGAATCACATAGCCTTGCCCGCTCAGGATATGGAATAGTTCCGTCTGTCATCTATAGTTCCGGACATCAGACGGAATGGCGGTTTTGACAGTCACCACATGACAGAAAGTTGAGGGCTTGTTATTGGAAACAGTGGAACACCTGCCGGACATCAACAACGTCACGTGCACAATGTAAGGTTGTTTGGGAAACCATGAATGGCAGCTTGGTATCGAAACCCTTTGTTGGAACTCTACAGTAACTCTCTAGATTGTTTTGGATGTCAAAACCAGTTATGACAAATCTAACATTGATGGAGCCAGGGGGGGGGGGAATGGATCCCTGACAGGGGATGATCTGCCCAATGTGCCACCGGTGTGGGCATAAAGGATAACGTCACGTGGCCAACTTTGGGAGTTTGCCATATAAACCCGAGTTGGGGCCAACTGGGGGACTTGAAAATGTGGCTCTAGGCGGGAGTGCAAGGGCACTGTGGTTCTGATGGAATAATGTCTACCGTGTGTTAATTAGTGACTTAATTTTACACGTGCCTATCATGGCAGATGTAGATATGATTGATAGGACTGCAGTAGTGCCATTTAAGGTATAACCTATTATAATATTAGTTCTAATTAATTTAGGCAGTAGCCGAGTTAAGAATAGAGTAGTGTAGTGGTGATACGCTATACTAGTTAAGAATAGAGTAATGATGGATAATTGGGAGACGGGGAAATTGCCCGCTGGGGTTTTGCACTCTGTATGGGTCTTTCATTGTCATAGCCTGATTCGGCCCTAGGTGGGTAGCTAATCTACTCCATGACAGAGTTTAGTTAGCTAAAGATCACTGAGCAAGGCAATAGGCTTACACTCAGCCGGTAGGATCAGTGACTAGTACTATCACCAGATGTGTTGTTTCTATCCTAGGTTCCCTACCAGATCCGAGGCAACTCAACAAGGTTTTAGGAAAGGTTCAAATCCCATTCGGAAGAACACCAGTTGAACAGTCAATAAAGTTTCGTACAGAACGTAACTAAAGCTAGAAGGAAGATGATTCACCTAAGAGGGGTGATGATTGTTAATGCACCACACAGCATCAGACAGTAGTAACTAACCGAGAACATTAATTATAATAGTTACATAGTGTGATATAATCTCGTGTAATAGAACACAAGACATGATACTTGAGGCTAGATAGACACGAGTTAGGATCAAGTACATTAACAATTAACATTAATAACTGTGTACACGCTACAAAGGACTTGTGCATTCTTTAGGAACGATAGGAACGTACATTGTGTAGGGTGCAACCGGTCCATGATTAACTGTTATTACCACCGGTGTCTATTTCGGATGATCATGAAATGGGATTACCAGAGGTCTACAGAGGCAAGTCAGTATCCGGCAAGATGGTTTCGGCACTGGGTGAGATGTACCTGTTCTGATGTAACGTGCTGTGGTCTAGCCTTGCTAGGATGAGCTGACTGGGTTGTTGTCTGAGAGTCCGATTCTACACACTTTATAGAACACGTCACACATTTTCTTCGCATACACGTCTCATATACGTTACACTTTTCTTTTAATAAATTAATCTTTATTAATTTTTAGAAGCAAGCGTTGTTGAGTATGTTGCGTTGGGGAAGTATGAGAGGGGGCATAGTACGACAGTGAGAGAGTGATAGGAAAAGGTGTCCATTGGCTGATGGAGTGTGTTGGACGGAAGCTGGTGGATTCTCCAGGATATTGATAGGGAAAAAAATATTATAATGTGGGTGTTGACTCTCTTCACTCCAGGGACGACACTTTAAAGGAGGACACGACAGATAGCAAAACAATGATGTATACAACAGTTGATGATCTCTTGAAGTCTGCTGCCATTGCTATGTCAGAGAAATCTGAGTCACGGATGGTGGGGGCATCGCACAATTTGATTAACGAGTCATGTGACTAAAATACTGATGGGAATTATAATAAGAATAAGAAATAAAAATAAAATAAGAAATTGGAAATGAGCAGTGTGGATTTGTGGGAGGCAAAGGCACACACAGCACCATATACATCTTGAGAACATTCACAGAAAGAATAATTTAAAATGAACATAGGTCAACCAGAGAGACGAATGGAGACGGATTGTATCTAGTTTTAGTTTTAGTTGTTGGATCAACATCACGGCACAAAGTTTAACCCATAAGTGCTCCGTTTTCCTCCTAACTCAAACCTGAGTCTGGAGAAACTCAGCTCAATGCACGAACTCCGTTGCATCGGCGAGGATCCTGAAATACTTTGGGTAGATTTTTAACACGAAATTTTGCCCGGGCAGCGCCGTTAGGCTACTCTTTTCGATTTCCAACTGCCACGGGATTTTTTACGTGCGCAACAATACACACGGGCGTCCGATCTCACTACCCAGAGACCAGGGGAAATTACTGGAAGTCCCGGTGGATTTTTAAAATAAATCCTGGTCCTCACCGGGGCCTGAACTCGGGACCTCCAGCACTCGAGGCGGACACCATACCTCGAGAACACTCAGCCCCATTTATCTGCAGCAAAGAACCGCATTGTATCCGCAGCAAAGAACCTCAATGGCTCGGAACGCTGAAGAAGAAGAAGAGGAAGAAGAAGAAGAAGAAGAAGAAGAAGAAGAAGAAGAAGAAGAAGAAGAAGAAGAAGAAGAAGAAGAAAAGAAGAAGAAGAAGAAGAAGAAGAAGATAGATCTGTATTTCTGCTTTATTGACTGCATCTGATCAGGTTAGATTGTAAACACAACGAAATAATGACAATGTTGGGAATGTTACCCGTTGATGGTGAAGATCTAAGCACAATAAAGAACATGTAATGGCAACAAAAAGCAGCCATAATAACAGACAACCAGTTAGGAACTGTTCAACATATTAAACAAGGTGTTTGACGGGCTTGTCTACTGTCACCCGATCTTTTCAATCTGTACAGCGTTATAATAATGATATCCAGGCAAGAAAGGTCAGGGATATCAGCTGTCGGGCATAGTATAAACATTCTGCGTTATGATAATGGAATGGTTGTGGTAGCTGAAAATGAAATCTTGTTACAAGAAATGATGAGATAATTGAAACAGAATGTCAAAACACAGGACTTGGTTTGAATAACAGAAAAAGAAAAGTAATAGTTATTAAAAAACAGCAACATCACAGTGCATGGAACTAATCTGAAACAAGACAACGTATTGAAGTATGTGGGTGCTTTGATAACAGCAGATGCAAGACGCATTAAAGAAATTAAATGTAAAATAGCTCAATCTCATCTCATCTCATCATGTTCCTCTTTACCTTGCGGTGTCGAGGTGAAGTATAAACAGCGGGAGAGTGCCCGTCCATCATCTCATCTCATCATGTTCCTCTTGTACCTTGCGGTGTCGAGGTGAAGTATAAACAGCGGGAGAGTGCCCGATTGTGGGCTTCATGTATCGATATTCCCATGGACTCTGCTATTCCCTCCGTCCAACGTTTACGTGGTCGGCCTCTTCCTCTGTTTCCCTCTGGTCTGTACATCGTTGCTTGTTGCGGTATACTGTTAGTTGTTAACCTACTTGCATGGCCAAACCATTTGACTTACTGCCTTCTAATACAATCTAGTGCAGCTATAACCAACACTTTAGTCCTGATTTCTTCATTTCTGATCTATCACTTCTTGATACACTGAGTATTCTTCTCAGGAATCTCATTTCTGTTGTTGTGATTTTTCTTTTCTCTTTTTCTGTCACTGTCCAGGTTTCGCATTGGTAACATAAAGTTGGTAGGAAGATTGTGTTGTAAAGTGCTTTCTTAGTAGTTATTGATACATGTTTGTTATTTAGTATTGGTGTCATTTGTCCAATGAGTTAGTTTGCCTTATTGCATTTATTTTCGATCTCGTCTTCTGATCTGCCATTTGATGATATTATACTTCCTAGGTACTTGAAACTCTTCACTTGTTTCAAGGGATGTTCGTTTAGGTGAATTGTTGTTGTTTTTTCGTCTTTAGTTATAGTCATTACCTCTGATTTGCTTGTGCTAATTTTCATGTTATGTTCCCTACACATTTCATTTAGACTATTCATGTGGTCTTGTAATTCAGCTTCTGATTTTGCTTTTAGTGCTTGGTCGTCCGCAAACAGGAGTTCTCTAATGGTTAGATTTGCAGATGGTTCTTCTTCCGAGTTCTTGTCATGCGGTATTTTTGCGGTCTCTGTTTGGCTGGTTTCTTTACATATGTTGCCTATATATGTTATAAACAAGAGAGGGGACAGGACACAACCTTGCCGTACTCCGGATCTTATGGAGAAGGGTTCTGAGTGTCCTCCAGTTGCTTTCACTATGCATTCACTGTTGTTATATAAGCTTCTACATAGGTTTGTTAGATGTGTACTCACTCCATATTGTTTAAGGATTTCTCACAGCTTGTTTCTATCTACCCTATCAAATGCCTTTTCTTGGTCGACAAAGCCTAAGTAGAGTGTTTCATTGAATTCGATTGATTTTTCAATAAGTTGTCTAAGAGCAAAAATCCAAGTTTTGTTTCGCTTAGCTGGGGTTCTATAGTAGTTCGTAATCTTTTCTCAAGAATTTTGCAAAATACTTTCCCAGTATAATAGGGGATGGACTCCCTATGGTCAGATATTTGTCCAAAACCTGCGATTGGCCTAGCAAGCCTGCAGGCGGTGTCCATATTGCTCGTCGAAAAACTAAGAAGTATAAACGGACAGACCCAAATGGATACAGACCCGGCAATGTTAATGGACTTCGAGATAGCTCAATTAAAGGCAAAATTTAACAAGATGAATAATCTTATATCATCTCATTTTGTTCCTCTTGTATCTTGCGGTGTCGAGATGAAGTATAATAATATGAATAATATTCTCCTTAATTTATTTATGTCATTGGAGACGAAGAAAAGAGTTCTTATTAGTTATACCGAACCAATCCTGATATACGGAGGCCAATCATGGACAATGAAAAGCTGCGGAAATGTGGTTTTAAAGAAAAATTATGAAAACACCTGTGTCGGATAAAAAGCACAATGAGGATATCTTGAAAGAAGTTAACTCACAAAGAAAAATGTAATCTCGTAACACAAGAAGACAGTCCACATTCATTGCTGGGTCACGAGAAGAGGACAGCTGGGGTATGTCGTCACAACGAGGAAGTGGGAAGGGTGGACAGGCAGGGGGAGACCAAGATAGAAGATGCTGGTCAGTTTGACATCATTTCATGGAGGAACATTGGTATCAGAGACGTGGAAGGATGTGGATGGACATGATCGCCAATGCCAAACGGCATGAAAGAACATCGGTATCAGAGATGTGGAAGGATGTGGATGGACATGATCGCCAGTTCCACACGGTATGGACTACAAGAAGATCTCTGTCACACATCTTCCACCCAATGTTATGACTGTCCTCAAATATGTGAAATAATTACTTGGTGGATCAATTTTCTGTCTGATCTTTTATCTCATAGTTGGCTTTGCTTTAACCAGTATTTCTGTTTGCTTCATATCCGAGGGCAGTTTCTTGTTTCTTGTTTCATGACTACAATGACGGACAGTTGCTGCAGTAACGCGTGTAAGGGAGAATCCGTGGCGAAGTTGTTCCACCACATGCGTCACGTTCCGAAGGTCGTGGGTTCGATTATAGGCTACGTCGTTTCGGTTAGCGAGTTCTATTTTTTCGGAGACTCCTGGAGGTCGTCGCTGGAGCTACGGAGTTGGTGCTTTGTGTGACGCTTTCGACAGTTCGCCCGCGAGGAAAGACACCAAGTCATATGGGATAAAACCTGGTGCAATGAAGTCAATCAACTATCACCCATTCCGAAATATCCATATATCCATATATATCTTTGTCCACAAAATGATAGATAATAAATAGCTTGTTTACACCAACCCTATATCCACAACACGATAGGTAATAAATAGCTTGTTTACACCAACCCAATGTCCACAAAACGATAGATAATAAATAGCTTGGTTTTACCAACCCTGTGTCTACAAAACGATGGATAATAAATAGCTTGTTTACACCAACCCTATGTCCACAAAACGATAGATAATAAATAGCTTGTTTACACCAACCCTATGTCCACAACACGATAGGTAATAAATAGCTTGTTTACACCAACCCTATACTACTAATGTCAAACTTGGACATGATCCAAGTCACACTTACACCAAAATCAACACCTGCGATATGAGATGCTTGAGGAGAGCTGCCAAATAAACTATCCGAGTCCGAGTGAGAATTGGTGTTATCGGAACAACGGTGGGATCAATACCTTGTGCCACATATATTGAAAAACAGAAGATCAAATGGTTCGGCCGTCCAGTTAGAATGTAACACCATCAACTACCAGCAGTGACCCTACATCAAAGACCATCTGTCTGGGACGAGACCAAGAGGACGCCTGAGAAGGACATGGGTTGAGGACATTAAAGACATTGCACAATCTCACGGAATGAAACTATCTAGTGCCACCCAGTGCCAATTATTCCTTCCCACGACACTTGACGGCACAAGTATTTGTAGAGTCTCACTATACTTTGCATGTAGAACAATTCTGAAAAATGAAGAACATGACGTCATCAAAAATGTGCTCCATAGTCTATCGTGAAGCGAGATGCAGCGAATGGCTGTTGTCTACAGGAAATATGCCAGGGATCCTGGTTGGTGGGCTGATATAAATAATTTACGTTATGCTGACGAAACCGTTTCAACAGCAACAAGGCAGAACGAACTACAGGCAATAATAGATACAGTGGTTGGGGACAGTGAAAGAATGGGCTTTAGTTTGAATAATAGAAAGACAGAGGTCATGGTGACATCAAAGAAACAGATTGTGCCTAAATGTGCAATTAAAGTAAATGATGTTATTTTGGGACAAGTGTAGAAATTCAGATATTTAGGCACATGGATAAGATTAGATGAAAGGTGCATCACTGAGATAAAGAGCAGAATAGGAACTGCATTCTAACACATGAAGAACGTTTTCTGCAATAAGTCACTGTCATTGAAAGTAAACAAGTAAACAAAATAGCTCTTTCATGTTGTGCAGAACCAGCTGGATCTTGCTGCGTGGGCAACACATGGTCTCTAAATTCAGCCCAAGCTTTGTGATATGCAGAGGTATAACTCCAGTTTACAAACTATCGTCTGTATATATATATATATATATATATATA
The DNA here is from genome assembly GCA_963921405.1 of Cepaea hortensis. NCBI lineage: Eukaryota > Metazoa > Mollusca > Gastropoda > Stylommatophora > Helicidae > Cepaea > Cepaea hortensis. The sequence goes on from OY992891.1 coordinate 99,298,896, forward strand.
TATATATATATATATATATATATATATATATATATATATATATATATATACACACACACACACACACACACACACACACAAACACTCACTATCACACACACACAGACACACACACACACACACACACACACACACATATATATATATAAACTGTGGGACATCCTTAAACAATATGGAGTGAGTACACATCTAACAAACCTATGTAGAAACTTATACAACAACAGTGAATGCATAGTGAGAGCAACTGGAGGACACTCAGGACCCTTCACCATAAGATTTGGAGTACGATAAGGTAGTGTCCTGTCCCCTCTCTTGTTTATAACATATATAGACAACATATGTAAAGAAACCAGCCAAACAGAGACCGCAAGGACACCGCATGACGAGAACACAGAAGAAGAACCATCTACAAATTTAACCATTAGAGAACGACCAAGCACTAATAAAAACATCAGAAACTGAATTACAAGATCACAAGAATAGTCTAAACGAAATGTGTAGGAAACATAATATGAAAATTAGCACAAGTGAAACAGAGGTATTGACTAAAACTAAAAAAGAAAAAGCAACAACGATTCACCCAAACGAAAATCCCTTGAAACAAGTAACGAGTTTCAAGTACCTAGAAAATATAATATCATCAAATGGCAAATCAGAAGACGAGATTGAACATAGATGCAATAAGGCAAACCAACTCATTGGACAAATGGCACCAATACTAAAGAACAAAAATGTACCAATAACTAATAAGAAAGCACTTTACAACACAATCTTCCTACCAACTCTGTTACCAATGCCAAACCTGGACAATGACAGAAAAAGAGAAAAGAAAAATCACATCAACAGAAATGAGATTCCTGAGAAGAATACTCAATGTATCAAGAAGAGATAAGATCAGAAATGAAGAAATCAGGACTTAAGTGGGGGTTATAGCTGCACAAGATTTTATTAGAAGGCAGTAAGTCAAATGGTTTGGCCATGGAAGTAGATTACCAACTAACAGTACACCACAACAAGCAATGATGTACAGACCAGAGGGAAACAGAAGAAGAGGCCGACCACGTAAACGATGGACGCAGGGAATAACAGAGTCCATGGGAGTATCGATACCCATAAGCGGCCACTCTCCCGCTGTTTATACTTCACATCGACACCGCAAGGTACAAGAGGAACATGATGAGATGAGATGAGATGAAGGTAAAAAGATCTGGAGACATTACACATCCCTGTCTCACACCTCTCTTAACAGGTTGATATTGACCCACTTCATAATCAATCCTTATGGCAGCTTGTTGTTTCCAATATATGTTTTTTATAAGTCTAATGTCTTTTCCATCAATTTGTAGATCTGCAAGCATCTCTACCATGTTGACATGTCTTACTTTATGGAAAGCTTTTGTGTAGTCAATAAAGCAAAGATGTATATCCTTATTTACTTCTATAGAACGTTCAATTACTGTTCTCAGTATATAAACAGCATTTACTGTGCCATTGCTTTCTACAAACCCACATTGTTCTTCTCCTATTTCAGGTTTATTTTCTTAACTCTTTGCATGATCATTCTTAGCAACATCTTCGTGATGTGACTCATTATACTAATTGTACGATATTGCTCACATTCCGAGGCTCCATCATACCGCTCTTCTCTGTTATCACCATACAGGTTTTTTTTTTTTTCTACACTATCTGACCATTTATGTATAATTTGATCTTTTTCTATTATGATTTTTCCATCTTTTGTTTTTAGGCAGCCTGTTGATGTATGTGTTATTTTATTAGTAAGTTCCTGGATTCTTTTGTGCATTAATGTGGTATTTTTACTGCTATATTGTTTTTCAATTTCTATGCAATATTTATCAAGCCATGCTTATTTTGCATCATTACATAATGTTCTGACTGAATAAAATGCCATAAATGTGTCTTCTTGTTTCAGTTAGTTGTAAAATTTCTTCAGTCATCCATATCTACGACTCACTTTCTTTAATTTTGGAATAGTTGTTTCTGCAGCCAAACTGACTGAATTCTTCATCATTTGACATTCATTATTGACATCTTAAAAAGAGATATCTAGATAAGACAATATATCAACAAAGTGATTATACGCAGTGCGCTGTGAATAACGCTCTGTTATTCACAGGCTCGGCTGGTCACGTGACGTTTATGTTCGAAAATTGCTATAGAAAAAGGCGCGTTCTTTTCAAGTTTCCGGTTAGGGTTAGGGTAGGAACTGCACACATAACTATAGTATGTTCCGATTTGAATGCCTTCATTCACTATCAATTATTTTGAAAACTGTTTGTTGCATCGTTATGAAATTTTTCCAGCCGTCTTATATTTACCCCCACCCAAGGAATATGTCTTTGATAGGTCCAAAAACAACTTAAATCATCAAAAGCGGCGACATTCCTTTGATGTTTTGCTGAACAACTAGTGATTTCTCGCTAACAAAGTTAAGTTTACAGTAATTAGAGACCTGTCAATTCAGATGACACACAAAGGCGTATCCGGATTCGTATGGGAGTGGGTGCAATGATAGAAGTAGCTTAAATTCGACAGGGTCGGCTGCATTGCACCGGGTTTTTATCCCATATGGCTCAGTTTCTTTCCGCAGCGCGGAAAGCGTCGCACAAAGCACGAACTCCGTAGCTCCAGCGACGACCCCCGGGAGTCTCCGAAAAAATGCACTAGTGAAATGAAGGACGCGGCCCGGAATCGAACATACAACCTTCGGAACCCGAGTCAGACGGCTTGACCACTTCACCACGGAGATTCCCGAGAGGGGTGCAATGTGTAATATTAGTAAAGACAGAGAATTTACAGAGGCACGGGGTAAATAATTTGTAAATTAACAGGAAAGTAGAAGGACTATATTTCTTACCTTATTTTTCATTTCCTTCTTGTTTCTTCAGCTGATGCTTTAATATTTAGGGCCTGCAATTCGTCTGAATAGTTGGAGCAACATATCCCAGTAAGTGTGTACGTAGATTAAGGTCTGCGATCTGCTCAGACCTTAATCTGTGTCGGACGATTCCGGTAGGTTGATGATTGCTCTCGGTTGCATAAAACTCAATCCATCCTTTCTCCAATAGTCCTCTTCCTCTTTCAACACATGGTCCTCACATTTTTTCCAGTAACTTTTATCAATATTTAATAGCGTGGACAGACAGACAGACAGACAGAGAGAAAGTTAGGTAGGTAGGTAGGTAGGTAGGTAGGCAGAAAGGAAAGTAGGTAGGTAGACAGAAAGGTAGGTGGGTGGGTGGGTGGGTGGGTGGGTGGGTCGGTCGGTCGGTAGGCAGTAGATAGATAGATAGATAGGTAGGTAGGTAGGTAGATAGATAGATAGATAGATAGATAGATAGATAGATAGATAGATAGATAGATAGATAGATAGATAGATAGATAGATAGATAGATAGATAGATAGATAGATCCCCGCCAGAAGCCGGGCCTTGTCAGCTAGTTTATTTATATAATCACGTTTCATGAAAGAACCCCCATTTGGAGACACCTCTGAATCTTCGCGCTGTTTGTTTCAAAACGGAAATCACGTGAAAATTTAAAAAAATGCGGGGTCGTGTCTTGGTGAAGCTGTAATACTGTTCAAATGATGGACGTAATCTCTAAGTCGTAATTTACATACCGCATATAAACAAACTTTGAAATCTGCTGTAAAATCTCCAGAACAAATATTTTTTTGTTGGGTGGACATAATGATAAGGTTATATACTAAATTTCATCATTTTCCCTCAGTTGGTTACTGAGATATTGAATTTTATATTGAGGCAACAAAACAAAAAAAAAAAAAAAAAAAAAAAACCCACACACTATAAATGGATTATTCCATATCTTTAAAATACTTCAGATCAGGGTAATGTACATGTATACAAATAAGCAGATAACCCTCTCCCCTCCCCGCCCCCATTTTTTGTTTATTAAGAAAGGGAAAGAATTGCAAGAACGCCCTATTTCACTCAAATAAATATGAGAATGTATAATACATAGCTATAATAGTAATAAAAATTATATGTATATATATATGTGTATATAAAGTGATTTAAATGTTCAATGGGAGCCACTCTTAAATCTCTGATCCGCATTCCGCATTTCTCACCCCTGTTATAGTTGCTAAGTTTGTTTGTTACAGTGCATCAAATCAGTCAAAATATCTTCTGTAGGTTATTAAACTTCGACTTAGGACTTTGGTTTAGCAATGTGCTTATCTCGTGTTTATTAATCTCAATATTATTAGCAGAGCGGTGAATAACGCTCAGTATTATTCGCAGCGCACTGTGAATAACACCTTCCTATATATCAAACATATAATACCAGATGATGGCAGAAGTGAAATGGAAATCAAAAAGAGAATAGGAATGGCCAAAAATGCTTTCAACTGCATGAAATCAGTATTAACATCTAGAGAGATTAATAACGCATTAAAAATGAGAATTGTCAAATGCTACTCATATTCAACGCTACTGTATGGCTCGGAAGCCTGGACATTGAACAAGCAACTAGAAAGTTGAATAGAGGCCCAGGAGATGTGGCTATACAGACGAATAGGTCGTATTTCATGGAAACAAAAACAATCAAATGCGCAGGTCATCGAAAAACTGGGAATGAAGAGAGAGAGAGAGAGTTGATGAAAGAAATAAAGAGGAGACAAGTGAAATATTTCGACCAAGTTAAAAGACATGATACTCTTATATAAACCATACTGGAAGGCAAGGTTTAGGACAAGCGAGCAAGAGGTATACAACGATACAAGTGGGAGGATAACATCAAGAGATGTCAGGGCGAGAGACAGACAGTGTTGGAGATCCATTTCAGCCAACCTTCATTGCAGCCAACCTTCATTGCAGAGACGGCACCTGATTGATGATGATGCTATATCAAACCTGGTCTTTACTGTTGTGTCAAAATTGTCTTGTATTCCATTATCATGTTTTAATGTACACATATAATATTTAATGTTTCCTATTGTATACTTGACTTTCTTTAACTTTACCCTCAGCGTGTCTCTAATCAATCTGCGATAACTGTAGCAGTCTGCATTCGGAACTCTTTTTACGATTGTTAATGCATTTTGAAACTTTCTGCTAATCGGAATGTAATCAATCTGGTTTCTAATCTTGCTGTCAGGACTCCTACATGTTCATAATCTTCTAGAATGTTGTTTAAACCAGGTGTTTCCTACAATAATTTCCTGCTCTTTTGCCCATTCTACAAGCCTATATCCTCTTTCGTTTTGCTCTCCCTAACTATGGCTGCCTACCGTGAATCCGTCGTCTTTATTACCTACCTTTGCATTGAAGTCACCCACTATGATATTTATTTCTGAAGTTTTACATTTCTTCAAAGCAGACTCCATGTCATTATAAAATTCTTCTATACTACCTTCACCGCATTCTCCTACTGGGGCATATATTTGGATGTTGTTCATGTTAAAAGGTCTGCCTATTAATGTTACCAATAGAACCCTGTCTGGCACAGCCCAGTATACTTGAACAGATTTTGATGTTTGCCGATCCAAGCTAATTTCTACGCCTCTTTGGCACTCTTCTCCTCCAGAACAAATCATTTTAAAATCTTCCATGTCTTAATCCCTGCCACTTTAAATCTCGTCTCGCACATTCCTAATATATTAATCTCCACTCTTTCCATTTCTTGTTTGATGTTATCTAATTTTCCGTCGTCGCTTAACGTCCGAACATTCCATCTGGTTAATTTAAGTGTCCCTGTCCTTTTTTTGTGACGATCTGTAATTAGCGAATCATGATAATCTAGGCAACTTTAAAGCAGGTAGTTTGCCGTTGCTTTCCTTCCTGGTAGTGACTATACTGGTTGGTTACAGTAGTTATTGTCTCGATAGAGATCTTCTGCCTACCGTCGCAAAACTTGAGAACATAACCAACAAGTATCTGTCGGCTGACCTCGAAATTTCATCCACCACCTGCCTTCCGTTGTTTCTTCCTATTTCACTCAAATAAATATGAGAATGTATAATACATAGCTATAATAGTAATAAAAATTATATGTATATATATATGTGTATATAAAGTGATTTAAATGTTCAATGGGAGCCACTCTTAAATCTCTGATCCGCATTCCGCATTTCTCACCCCTGTTATAGTTGCTAAGTTTGTTTGTTACAGTGCATCAAATCAGTCAAAATATCTTCTGTAGGTTATTAAACTTCGACTTAGGACTTTGGTTTAGCAATGTGCTTATCTCGTGTTTATTAATCTCAATATTATTAGCAGAGCGGTGAATAACGCTCAGTATTATTCGCAGCGCACTGTGAATAACACCTTCCTATATATCAAACATATAATACCAGATGATGGCAGAAGTGAAATGGAAATCAAAAAGAGAATAGGAATGGCCAAAAATGCTTTCAACTGCATGAAATCAGTATTAACATCTAGAGAGATTAATAACGCATTAAAAATGAGAATTGTCAAATGCTACTCATATTCAACGCTACTGTATGGCTCGGAAGCCTGGACATTGAACAAGCAACTAGAAAGTTGAATAGAGGCCCAGGAGATGTGGCTATACAGACGAATAGGTCGTATTTCATGGAAACAAAAACAATCAAATGCGCAGGTCATCGAAAAACTGGGAATGAAGAGAGAGAGAGAGAGAGTTGATGAAAGAAATAAAGAGGAGACAAGTGAAATATTTCGACCAAGTTAAAAGACATGATACTCTTATATAAACCATACTGGAAGGCAAGGTTTAGGACAAGCGAGCAAGAGGTATACAACGATACAAGTGGGAGGATAACATCAAGAGATGTCAGGGCGAGAGACAGACAGTGTTGGAGATCCATTGCAGCCAACCTTCATTGCAGCCAACCTTCATTGCAGAGACGGCACCTGATTGATGATGATGCTATATCAAACCTGGTCTTTACTGTTGTGTCAAAATTGTCTTGTATTCCATTATCATGTTTTAATGTACACATATAATATTTAATGTTTCCTATTGTATACTTGACTTTCTTTAACTTTACCCTCAGCGTGTCTCTAATCAATCTGCGATAACTGTAGCAGTCTGCATTCGGAACTCTTTTTACGATTGTTAATGCATTTTGAAACTTTCTGCTAATCGGAATGTAATCAATCTGGTTTCTAATCTTGCTGTCAGGACTCCTACATGTTCATAATCTTCTAGAATGTTGTTTAAACCAGGTGTTTCCTACAATAATTTCCTGCTCTTTTGCCCATTCTACAAGCCTATATCCTCTTTCGTTTTGCTCTCCCTAACTATGGCTGCCTACCGTGAATCCGTCGTCTTTATTACCTACCTTTGCATTGAAGTCACCCACTATGATATTTATTTCTGAAGTTTTACATTTCTTCAAAGCAGACTCCATGTCATTATAAAATTCTTCTATACTACCTTCACCGCATTCTCCTACTGGGGCATATATTTGGATGTTGTTCATGTTAAAAGGTCTGCCTATTAATGTTACCAATAGAACCCTGTCTGGCACAGCCCAGTATACTTGAACAGATTTTGATGTTTGCCGATCCAAGCTAATTTCTACGCCTCTTTGGCACTCTTCTCCTCCAGAACAAATCATTTTAAAATCTTCCATGTCTTAATCCCTGCCACTTTAAATCTCGTCTCGCACATTCCTAATATATTAATCTCCACTCTTTCCATTTCTTGTTTGATGTTATCTAATTTTCCGTCGTCGCTTAACGTCCGAACATTCCATCTGGTTAATTTAAGTGTCCCTGTCCTGTTTTTGTGACGATCTGTAATTAGCGAATCATGATAATCTAGGCAACTTTAAAGCAGGTAGTTTGCCGTTGCTTTCCTTCCTGGTAGTGACTATACTGGTTGGTTACAGTAGTTATTGTCTCGATAGAGATCTTCTGCCTACCGTCGCAAAACTTGAGAACATAACCAACAAGTATCTGTCGGCTGACCTCGAAATTTCATCCACCACCTGCCTTCCGTTGTTTCTTCCTATTTCACTCAAATAAATATGAGAATGTATAATACATAGCTATAATAGTAATAAAAATTATATGTATATATATATGTGTATATAAAGTGATTTAAATGTTCAATGGGAGCCACTCTTAAATCTCTGATCCGCATTCCGCATTTCTCACCCCTGTTATAGTTGCTAAGTTTGTTTGTTACAGTGCATCAAATCAGTCAAAATATCTTCTGTAGGTTATTAAACTTCGACTTAGGACTTTGGTTTAGCAATGTGCTTATCTCGTGTTTATTAATCTCAATATTATTAGCAGAGCGGTGAATAACGCTCAGTATTATTCGCAGCGCACTGTGAATAACACCTTCCTATATATCAAACATATAATACCAGATGATGGCAGAAGTGAAATGGAAATCAAAAAGAGAATAGGAATGGCCAAAAATGCTTTCAACTGCATGAAATCAGTATTAACATCTAGAGAGATTAATAACGCATTAAAAATGAGAATTGTCAAATGCTACTCATATTCAACGCTACTGTATGGCTCGGAAGCCTGGACATTGAACAAGCAACTAGAAAGTTGAATAGAGGCCCAGGAGATGTGGCTATACAGACGAATAGGTCGTATTTCATGGAAACAAAAACAATCAAATGCGCAGGTCATCGAAAAACTGGGAATGAAGAGAGAGAGAGAGAGAGTTGATGAAAGAAATAAAGAGGAGACAAGTGAAATATTTCGACCAAGTTAAAAGACATGATACTCTTATATAAACCATACTGGAAGGCAAGGTTTAGGACAAGCGAGCAAGAGGTATACAACGATACAAGTGGGAGGATAACATCAAGAGATGTCAGGGCGAGAGACAGACAGTGTTGGAGATCCATTGCAGCCAACCTTCATTGCAGCCAACCTTCATTGCAGAGACGGCACCTGATTGATGATGATGCTATATCAAACCTGGTCTTTACTGTTGTGTCAAAATTGTCTTGTATTCCATTATCATGTTTTAATGTACACATATAATATTTAATGTTTCCTATTGTATACTTGACTTTCTTTAACTTTACCCTCAGCGTGTCTCTAATCAATCTGCGATAACTGTAGCAGTCTGCATTCGGAACTCTTTTTACGATTGTTAATGCATTTTGAAACTTTCTGCTAATCGGAATGTAATCAATCTGGTTTCTAATCTTGCTGTCAGGACTCCTACATGTTCATAATCTTCTAGAATGTTGTTTAAACCAGGTGTTTCCTACAATAATTTCCTGCTCTTTTGCCCATTCTACAAGCCTATATCCTCTTTCGTTTTGCTCTCCCTAACTATGGCTGCCTACCGTGAATCCGTCGTCTTTATTACCTACCTTTGCATTGAAGTCACCCACTATGATATTTATTTCTGAAGTTTTACATTTCTTCAAAGCAGACTCCATGTCATTATAAAATTCTTCTATACTACCTTCACCGCATTCTCCTACTGGGGCATATATTTGGATGTTGTTCATGTTAAAAGGTCTGCCTATTAATGTTACCAATAGAACCCTGTCTGGCACAGCCCAGTATACTTGAACAGATTTTGATGTTTGCCGATCCAAGCTAATTTCTACGCCTCTTTGGCACTCTTCTCCTCCAGAACAAATCATTTTAAAATCTTCCATGTCTTAATCCCTGCCACTTTAAATCTCGTCTCGCACATTCCTAATATATTAATCTCCACTCTTTCCATTTCTTGTTTGATGTTATCTAATTTTCCGTCGTCGCTTAACGTCCGAACATTCCATCTGGTTAATTTAAGTGTCCCTGTCCTGTTTTTGTGACGATCTGTAATTAGCGAATCATGATAATCTAGGCAACTTTAAAGCAGGTAGTTTGCCGTTGCTTTCCTTCCTGGTAGTGACTATACTGGTTGGTTACAGTAGTTATTGTCTCGATAGAGATCTTCTGCCTACCGTCGCAAAACTTGAGAACATAACCAACAAGTATCTGTCGGCTGACCTCGAAATTTCATCCACCACCTGCCTTCCGTTGTTTCTTCCTATTTCACTCAAATAAATATGAGAATGTATAATACATAGCTATAATAGTAATAAAAATTATATGTATATATATATGTGTATATAAAGTGATTTATATGTTCAATGGGAGCCACTCTTAAATCTCTGATCCGCATTCCGCATTTCTCACCCCTGTTATAGTTGCTAAGTTTGTTTGTTACAGTGCATCAAATCAGTCAAAATATCTTCTGTAGGTTATTAAACTTCGACTTAGGACTTTGGTTTAGCAATGTGCTTATCTCGTGTTTATTAATCTCAATATTATTAGCAGAGCGGTGAATAACGCTCAGTATTATTCGCAGCGCACTGTGAATAACACCTTCCTATATATCAAACATATAATACCAGATGATGGCAGAAGTGAAATGGAAATCAAAAAGAGAATAGGAATGGCCAAAAAATGCTTTCAACTGCATGAAATCAGTATTAACATCTAGAGAGATTAATAACGCATTAAAAATGAGAATTGTCAAATGCTACTCATATTCAACGCTACTGTATGGCTCGGAAGCCTGGACATTGAACAAGCAACTAGAAAGTTGAATAGAGGCCCAGGAGATGTGGCTATACAGACGAATAGGTCGTATTTCATGGAAACAAAAACAATCAAATGCGCAGGTCATCGAAAAACTGGGAATGAAGAGAGAGAGAGAGAGAGAGTTGATGAAAGAAATAAAGAGGAGACAAGTGAAATATTTCGACCACGTTAAAAGACATGATACTCTTATATAAACCATACTGGAAGGCAAGGTTTAGGACAAGCGAGCAAGAGGTATACAACGATACAAGTGGGAGGATAACATCAAGAGATGTCAGGGCGAGAGACAGACAGTGTTGGAGATCCATTGCAGCCAACCTTCATTGCAGCCAACCTTCATTGCAGAGACGGCACCTGATTGATGATGATGCTATATCAAACCTGGTCTTTACTGTTGTGTCAAAATTGTCTTGTATTCCATTATCATGTTTTAATGTACACATATAATATTTAATGTTTCCTATTGTATACTTGACTTTCTTTAACTTTACCCTCAGCGTGTCTCTAATCAATCTGCGATAACTGTAGCAGTCTGCATTCGGAACTCTTTTTACGATTGTTAATGCATTTTGAAACTTTCTGCTAATCGGAATGTAATCAATCTGGTTTCTAATCTTGCTGTCAGGACTCCTACATGTTCATAATCTTCTAGAATGTTGTTTAAACCAGGTGTTTCCTACAATAATTTCCTGCTCTTTTGCCCATTCTACAAGCCTATATCCTCTTTCGTTTTGCTCTCCCTAACTATGGCTGCCTACCGTGAATCCGTCGTCTTTATTACCTACCTTTGCATTGAAGTCACCCACTATGATATTTATTTCTGAAGTTTTACATTTCTTCAAAGCAGACTCCATGTCATTATAAAATTCTTCTATACTACCTTCACCGCATTCTCCTACTGGGGCATATATTTGGATGTTGTTCATGTTAAAAGGTCTGCCTATTAATGTTACCAATAGAACCCTGTCTGGCACAGCCTAGTATACTTGAACAGATTTTGATGTTTGCCGATCCAAGCTAATTTCTACGCCTCTTTGGCACTCTTCTCCTCCAGAACAAATCATTTTAAAATCTTCCATGTCTTAATCCCTGCCACTTTAAATCTCGTCTCGCACATTCCTAATATATTAATCTCCACTCTTTCCATTTCTTGTTTGATGTTATCTAATTTTCCGTCGTCGCTTAACGTCCGAACATTCCATTTGGTTAATTTAAGTGTCCCTGTCCTGTTTTTGTGACGATCTGTAATTAGCGAATCATGATAATCTAGGCAACTTTAAAGCAGGTAGTTTGCCGTTGCTTTCCTTCCTGGTAGTGACTATACTGGTTGGTTACAGTAGTTATTGTCTCGATAGAGATCTTCTGCCTACCGTCGCAAAACTTGAGAACATAACCAACAAGTATCTGTCGGCTGACCTCGAAATTTCATCCACCACCTGCCTTCCGTTGTTTCTTGTGAACAACTTACGCAAACGAATACGAAATAACAACACATCCTCCCCAGAAAAACACAAAACTTGCGTCCCCTGAACAAAACACCGCTACGTCGTCGCCATCTTCCATCCATCCATCATGTGCCATACCGATAAGCATGGGCGGTCATGTTTTACCATCTCACTCGATCACCAGAGTCGTGGATCAGCTCCGTGTTCCTGTCTCGACCATGCCACGCGGCCAAGCCATCCAAGTATTTACTTCTAGGTCTCCCCCTTGGTCTCTTCCCTTCGATCTTGCCAGTTGTCACCAAGTTCTCAAAGTCATTTCTTCTCATAACATGCCCAAAAATTTTTTGACTGTCTACGTCTAATGTCTCTAATCAGTTTACGATCTTCATTTGTTTCTTGAAGGATTTGTCTAATGGTTTTTCTGTCTGTCCGTGGCATTCTTTGCATTTTCCTCAGAAACCACATTTCTACAGCCATCAGATGTTTTTCAGCTTGTCTGATCATTGCCCACGTTTACATCCATACAAAAGTACAGGTTCTGTGTGTCGCCACCTTACTGGATATATATATATATATATATATATATATATATATATATATATATATATATGGTGAACCTTGTTGGGCAAAATAATCTATGTTTAATATAGCAACTGTAATAGATGTAATGTCTAACATATGTTTATATCGGATAAATCAATGACACAATCCTACGTTCCTACAAATCTCGGCTGAGTCGGACAATAGCCAACATGAAAAAATAAGCCAACAGCTAAACAAACAAATCCCCAGGTAATACATACCCCTGCGAGCCTGTATTCGCCGCCGACAACCCACAATATCACAAGATATGTAATACCTTTGTCACAATCCACCTGGTTTTCTATAAGTCCATATCTGGAAAATAATTACGAGCATCGAATTTCAGACGGATGAATGAAGGAAAGTGCGGAGAGTGAATGAAATCCGAGATTATTCAAAGTTGCCGGGGTAATCATGAAGCGCGGAAGTTAGATAAAGAACAGCCACAGTTTCCGATTGAAACTCTCATGAAAAGGAAACATTGTTCCGTCCATTGGAAGTCTGGCCTGTCTGTGTGGCCACGTGACCAGGCTCTGGTAGGCGCGGATTGGTGGAACTTGGCGCAGTAATATCTGGAGCTCACTAGTGACCGCAGTGCGCCGTTATTTGACATCGATCCGCGCGGTGAATGAGATATTAGTTGTTTCGGGAGAATCTTCCATCGGGAAGAAAATCCGATTATGATCTGGAGATATTTTCTTGATAGTTTTCTGAGCTTCTCCGGCGCTCAGCTGCTCGTGGCATCGCTTCACCCGTGCCACCCTCCGTCATATATTTGTCTTTTATTATTTTGATACTGTCTTGCCTCCCCATTTGTTAATTACAATTAATGGCGAAAGAATGATTGGTGAAGGAAAACATGGCGCGGCCACATTTCTGAAATTAGTCAATACACAAAGCACACAATTGTTAAGTAATTCATAACCCAACAGGCGCTAATGTTGATGGTAACGCGAGTACTACACGGGGAAACGTTTCACTTTGAAAGTGACACAAAAACCACAATGAAAGAGACCAGCTCTGCAAGATCCAATCACACGTTACAGAATCAATGTCACCACTATAAAGCCTTCATCAGCCAAACAAATGAGTAAATACAAGTTAATACAACTACATTAAAAACCAACACACGTACAACTTAGCGCAATTGATTAAAAGTTAGCAGCATGTCATTTACAGGACGCCGTTGACAACCCCGGCATTTTTAACTGTGATTTTCTAGGTCTCGTTACAAACTTGCAGCTAGAAATGTGCTTTACAACTAAGTACCACTTCCCCCCCCCCCCCCAGATTTAGAATGCAATTATGTTTGATTGATGATGAAAACTTTCGGCCGCAACATACATCGCAGCGGGTTTCTACGAGGAGACGTCAATAAGGAAGCCACAAGTGGCTGTAGAAAAATAACTAAATAATATAACAACTTGAAAGCAGTTTATTTTTATACATGCATTGTCCCTTTATTTCTCAACATAATTTCCACCAACATTGATGCACTTATCCCATCGTTGTATCAGTCCTTCCAAACCGACTGCATAGAACTGCGTGCTCTGTTTTCTAAACCACGTTTTTACTTCACATTCAACTTCGGCGTCATTCGCGAAATGTCTCCTGCCAAGGTGATATTTCAGTGTTTATGCTGACAAATGTTTGTCCCGTAAAGCGGTGCATAGCTGGGTAGAAAACGTCATGAGGGTGAGTCAATAAGTAAGTCACACAGTTCTATGGGATGGCCGCTAAATGAAAACAAAGCACCCAGTTCTATGCCGCCAGTTTGGGATGACTGATAAAACGATGGGATAAATGCATCAATGTTGCTGGAAATTATGTTGAGAAATAAAGGGACAATGTATATATAAAAATAAACTGGTTTCAAGTTGTTATCATATTTAGTTATTTTTCTACAGCCATTTGTGACTTACTTATTGACTTACATGCTACGTTGAAAGGCGCTTGCTCCGTGGCAAAGGTTTTACGGACGAATTTCGTAATCTCGCATACCGGTTCGAAACACAGCTGCGGGCAATTTGGCAGCAGGCCGTCTTGCGTTGGTTTTTTTTTTTTTTTTTAAAATGAAATGGTATGGGTGCCGGTCATTCAGAAAACAATGGCAAACCACTGAACGTAAATTTGCCCAGGAATCACGGAATAACTTTCCATCCATGCGGTAGTTGATATCTATTCTAATGTCGTTGTTCTCGAAGGCATTCGTCAACTTAGCTGAAAACATGAGGCTGAACAGTGTTGGTGCCAGGACACATCCTTGCTTCACCCCATTGGTGACAGGAAAGGGCTCAGACTGTTCACCATTTTCCAGTTCCATGAAATGTCAGAGTAAGAAAACCATAGAATGTCAGCAGTGAGACAGAAATGGAAACGTACAACAGACGGACATGGCTCTATGGGAGCCAGTACATGGCGACTATATCAGGTTACCTGGGCAGGTGTTAGGGAGAAATAAATGTTCAGGTAATTATTGCAGACTGTGCTAGAGAGGGAATGACGACGACAGCGTTTTATTATCAGTGTAAGAGCTCACAGAACAGCAATAACAACAAGATTGTCAGTAAAGTCAGACCCAGTGTCATTGCTTCATTGTACTTTTTCATGTTTCGACGGAGAGGCGACACAATTAGTAATGCACATATCGGTTTGACACATTCCGTATTTGAGTGGTTGAGTGTTGTATTAGCTGTGAACCTTTACACTCAGAGATTCGGTATTTGAGTGGTTGCGTGTTGTATTAGCTGTGCACCTTTACACTCAGAGATTCCGTATTTGAGTGGTTGCGTGTTGTATTAGCTGTGCACCCTCACACTCACACATTCCGTATTTGAGTGGTTGCGTGTTGTATTAGCTGTGCACCCTCACACTCAGAGATTTCCAGTTGTGAGGGAGGTGGGTCACACTTCGGTATGCACTGCTCTCACCTAGAGATTCCCCTTGTGTGAGATAGGTTATATGTGTGTGTCTATATGTGAGTTTGTGTGTGTGTGTGTGTGTGTGTGTGTGTGTGTGTGTTTGTTAGCTCTGAACTCTAGCGTAATGCAGAAACGTGCTACTGGTACTAGAACGTGCTTATCGCTCCGACTTCTGAGGAACTTGTAATTTACGTCCCTAAGTCCAGGACGAGAAGTCAACCGATCGGTGCGTAGAGCGAAGTGACCAACCCGAGATGGGACGAGAAGGTGAATCTGGTCACTGTGTGTGTGACAGTTGTGCTCACGTCCATCGCCTGGCACGTGGCTCGTCACTGTGTGTGTGTGTGTGTGTGTGTGTCTGTGTGTGTGTGTATGTGTGACACTCAGTTGTGCACACGTCCACCACCTGGCTCGTCACTGTGTGTGACAGTTGTGCTCACGTCCATCGCCTGGCACGTGGCTCGTCACTGTGTGTGTGTGTGTGTGTGTGTGTGTGTGTCTGTGTGTGTGTGTATGTGTGACACTCAGTTGTGCACACGTCCACAACCTGGCTCGTCACTGTGTGTGACAGTTGTGCACACGTCCACCACCTGGCTCGTCACTGTGTGTGACAGTTGTGCTCACGTCCATCGCCTGGCGCCAGACTGACCACATCTGCCTCCTAGTGCCTGCTGACGTATGCAAACATGGCCCCAGCGCCATATGTCAGATCCGATGTGGGAATGGGTCGTTGGCTGTTTGTCTGACCTCAAACTGGGGTAGATCTACACCCAGGATAGAATATACGAGTCTTCACAAAACCCTACATATACACACAGCTGGACGTTATATATACAGTTCAACTATGTATGGTTGGACGTTATATGTTAGTTAGTTAGTTAGTTAGTTAGTTAGTCGACAGATCATCCTTATTGCAAATCGAACCATTCAGTCCATAAGTGCTCGGATCCCCTCCTCAGCAAATCCCGCAGCGTGTAGCGGTTAACGAAACCAGATCTGTGTTGGTTTATCAATCTTCTTTGGCTTCCTGCGTGGTGTTCTTGTTTGGCCACCCCTCTTTTAATTTGCTGCTCTAGCAGTCTGGTCATTGTTGTAGATTCACAGTCATCACTTGGTTCTCGCAAAAGTCTTACTTCTCGTAGAGCATTCAGAATGTCAGCCTGGTCCATGGCGCGTCCGCCCTCCACAGTAGCCTCACCTGCGAGCTTGTCAGTCCGCTCATTTCCTTGTACTTCCGCATGCCCTGGCACGAAGATGAAACTAATCTTTGCCAGCCGAGACCGCTCCAGAGGCAGCAACCATTCTCTTCGGATCGACCCCTTCTCTATCCTCTTGATCGTGTTCATTGAGTCGCTAAGGAAACTGTGTGGACGTTATATATCTAGTAGGACTCCAGGGTAGAGCAGAAACATGGAAACAAACCTGGAGGTGCTTCCACACCTCAGAGTAAATATTTGAAACAAACCTGAAGATGCCTCTACAGAGTAAATATGGAGAGACTATCACTGCCGCCAGGTAGTTCTAGAGTCAAAAGTTAGTTGTATATCCCTTACAGGACGTCGCAGTCAACGTCGGCATTTTTTGCTGTTGTGAACTCTTCGCAAGTTTACGTTCAGTAGTTTGTCATTGCTTTCTGAAGGAAAAATAGCACTTCACAAACAATGTAATGATTCTGGCACTTCAGTAACAATGTACTGGTCCTGGCACTTCATAAACATTGTACTGATGCTGGCACTTTACGAACAATTTATTAGTCCTAGCACTTCACCAACAATGCACTGATCCTGGCACTTTACCAACAAATCACTGATCCTGGCACTTTACCAACAATGCACTGATCCTGGCACTTTACCAATAATGCACTGATCCTGGCACTTCACCAACAATGCACTGATCCTGGCACTTCACCGAAAATGTACTGATCCTGACACTTTACCAACAATGCATTGATCCTTGTCAGAGTCTCACCCAGAGTTATAAGGCGTTGTCTGCACCAACGCCCGACAATGCAACGCTGATCTATTATAAGCACTACAGCTATAACGCGGCGTCTTCAACAACGCCAGGCAATCAACGCTGAGCGATACTAAGCAGTCGGCGGTCAGCTGGAACACAGCGTGAACATTGAGGGGTCACGCAAGCTGTCTCGAGCACAACTGTGGTGTGTGCTGAAAGTCCAGCCAGACTAGGCTTGGGAGCCGTAACGGACTGACGTGTGAATGCGGCTTGAGAGTTTTATGCATGTCTTGATAGCTAGCCTGTATAACCGTTGGAGATGGAACGCCTGTCTGTGTGACTTGTAAGTGGAGTGCATTGATGTATTATTATATTGATGTATTGATTGCTTGCATTTATAATCTATTGGATATTGTGAATTGTGATTGCGCGAAGCTTGTATTGTTTCTGATGTGTGCAGTGCGCGAATAAATAGCGCGAATTATATTATCGGTTGTTAGCCTCGTGTTATTTGATAAGCATATTTAGTATCACACTTGTCAAGATACGAGCCATAATTCTTGCCCTAAGCAAGACTTTGACAAGTGCGAACGTGGGGGTTACGTCCTCATTAGATTTGAACCGTGAAATACGAAAAATAGAGTGTTAAATAATTGTAAACATGGCGACTGTTGTCGAGTTTTTTTGTGTGAATTAATTATTGGTATAAAGTGCGAGTTTTGAACAAATGCGAGCGTGTAGGGTATAATTTAATAAATAAATACCATCTTTCGAGTTAATTTATCGAAACTATAAGTGCGTTTTTGGACTTAGTAAATTTCAACCGAGTTATTGAAGTGATAAAAACAAAATGGCGGCCATGTCCTTGAATGTCATTGAGTAGAAGTAGTGTTAGCGGAACGTTTGGAAAGTGTGAAAAGAGAGTTGTTGAGTGTGGTGATACGACTAACAACAATACTTGACGACATACAAACCTAAACAAACTTAAGTGACATTACATACACCACACACTTGCACATATTCTAATTTCTCTTGGTCCAAAAATAACAGGTTGTTTGGTGTCATCTACACCTGTCCCTTGTAAACTCCGAAATATTTTGGTCGACCTGAATTAAAAACCAGTGTGGTTTCGGGCAGTACTGTTCAGCCATTGTTCGGCACATTGCCTCAGGAGTACTTGAGTATAACATTTTTTTCTCTTCCTTATATTTTCGTTCAGCAGGCCTAAACATAAGCTGTAAGATTAAGTCCTGTAAACTTTTGAACTTAAATTACTAACAACATTGGAGACGGATTGTATTTGCAGCAAAGAACCTCAATGGCTCGGAACGCTGAAGAAGAAGAAGAAGAAGAATTATTAATTTTGTGTCTATCTATTTCATCATACATATTGTTCATCATGTCTAGTTTAAACGAGTACATCGAAATGGGTTTAAAGATGAACCTTTCTGGCGAAGAGTTAAGGACCTGGAGTGAGAAAAAGTTTGCAGAATATAAGGTTAATGAACGTGATGAGCGAGCAGCCGAGAGATCTTTTAAGCAGGCAGAATCAGATACTGCTTTGAAACAGGCAGAAGCTTCTTTAAAACTTAAACAGGCGGAGTCAGACGCTGCTTTAAAACTTAAGCAAGCAGAAACAGATGCAGAAATAAGAAAAGCTGAAATTTTAGCCCAAACCAAGAAAGAAGAACTTGAAATAAATGCTCGAAATAAACGTGAAGAGCTTGAAGTACAGCTAAAAATTGAACAGCTGAAAGCAGAAACTTCCAAAGAAAAAGAAGATAGAAAAGCTGACAAAGACCAGCCATATAAGAAATACCAAGGGCTGATTAAAAGTTACACCACAGGTGATTGCATAGCAGCTTTCACACAAAATTTTGAATGTATTATGGATCATTACCAGATCCCAAAGTCAGAATGGAGTATAATATACATGAGAAGTCTTTCTGGAGAACCTCTGAAAGTGATAGAGTCGATTCCAAATGACCTGAAGAAAGAGTATCATTACATTAAGACAAATATTATGTCTCATTTTCTGCTAGATGAAGCAGGCTACAGAGAACAGTTTGTTAAATTGTCTCCTAAACCAAAACAAACGTTCTCTGATTACATCTCAGAAATACATAATGTTTTTTCTAAGTGGCTGTCAGCAGCCAAAGTGAATGGTAATTTTGATAAATTGACAGATCTTATTTTGAGAGATACAATTATCACATCTCTCCCACCTCCATTTTCGAAATTTCTATTAGAATGTCAGTGTGAAAGTGTACAACAGATTGAAAGTCGTGGCTCAGGTTATTTTTCAGCCAATAAGCAATGTTTCATTACTTGTTTGACTAGCACAGACTTTGTAGCAGCCGCTACATATGATAGATCTAAGTCAGTGCCCTACAACAAACAAAAGCCCTATAGGCAATCTACTGAACAGCTTAACAAATGTAAATATTGTCATTTGTCACACCACGAAACTGATATGTGTGACCAACATCCTGGTTACATGTCGTACTTACAAAACTACATAGCGAAGCAAGACAAAGAAAGAAAGATATACAGACGGAACCCCAAATGCTTCCTTTGTAAGGCGTTCGGCCACTGACGGAAAGTTTGTAAAGCCAAAGCTATGTCCAGAAAGGCGAATGCAGCCATGATTGATAGTTCTTCATCAGAAGATGAAAGTGTAGAAGATCAAACTGTAAACGCAGCACATTCTATTGAAGTGTTTCAACACGACAAATGTACTATCTGTGATCAATTTCATGAGGATGGCATTTTGACATGTGGCCATTCCATTCCTGTTACAAATGAGGAAGCCAATTTAGTAGTCAACTCCCAAGGTAAATTAAAGATCCACCATGGGTATATTAACGGTAGAGCTGCCACCATTTTACGGGATAGCGGCAGTACCCTCATTGGCATTAAGAAAGACTATATCTTACCATCACAATATAGTGGTAAATATGTTACATGCAGAACTTTCTCGGGTAACATCGAGAGATACCCGCTTGCTTGGGCATACATAAGTACACAATTCCTCACCGGAAAGGTCAAATGCGAAGCATTAACCAATCCTTGTTGCGATGTCATCATTGGTAACCTTCCAGAGGTGAATGATATGCCACATGACGGTATTATATCCACTGTCACTTGTAACATTGATAATACCATTTCACCACCATCACAAATCCCCATTCATGATGTATTACCACCTGTAAATTATTGTATGTATGCAAATTCGGCAATGTCATCACAGGAATGTAGTTGTGTAAATATAACACCAAGTTGTAATGTAATTTGATATTACAAATGCAGCAACCAGATCCACTGCTCAAATGCAAGATCGAATCGATCAAACAGAGGCTTTACAGCTAATAAGCCCAGTTGTAACATCTCCTGAAACAACCAGGGAGAAATTTATAACAGCTCAAAAAGC
Source organism: Cepaea hortensis (assembly GCA_963921405.1). Lineage (NCBI taxonomy): Eukaryota > Metazoa > Mollusca > Gastropoda > Stylommatophora > Helicidae > Cepaea > Cepaea hortensis. Next base: position 99,319,779 of record OY992891.1, read on the forward strand.
TGATCGATCGTTGCAAAAGTATTTTAAATTAATAGGCCAAAAGCCACGTGTAGCAAAGAACGCTAAATGGTATTTTGCTCTGAAAAACGGAATTCTGACACGGTACTATACCAAAAGTTCTAGCACTACAGAACAAACGGTGCTACCTTCAGAAAACCGCAACAAAGCATTACAGCTAGCGCATGACATACCCTTTGCAGGGCATATGGCGTATGCTAAAACACGAGCAAGGTTACTTACTCAATTATATTGGCCTAAATTTTGCAGTGATACCAAATTGTATTGCAGATCATGTGACATCTGCCAAAAGCTTGTTAAAAAGGGGAAACACCCGCAAGCAGAACTGCAAATCACTGATTTGGCAAGTAGACCGTTTGAAAAGATCTCGGTCGATATAGTTGGTCCTCTTAACCACATAACATCAAGGGGAAACAAATATATTGTTACAATAATTGATTTATGTAGTCGGTGGCCAGAAGCCATTCCGATGAAGAATATAACTTCCAAAGACATCATGGAAGTATTCTTCCATATTTTTGCAAGGGTAGGATTCCCTGATACCATCCTTTCAGATCGGGGTGGCCAGTTTATTGCCGCAGCTACACAAGCATTTACTAAGATGTTGGGGATGAAGCAATGCTTTAACAGCCCGTACCACCCACACTCCACAGGTATCATAGAAAAGATCAACGGCGATCTTAAACATATGCTCTCAAAAGTAACCCAAGAACATCCCGAAGACTGGGACACGTATCTACCTGCTATTTTATTTGCATATAGGGAAGTGCCACACTCCAGCACTGGATTCTCACCATTTGAAATAGTGTATGGTGCCAAACCACGCGGCCCATTATCATTGTACCAGTCTATGCTGACTGAAAGTAAAACCATATTTACACCCATTTCATCGTATGAACATGTAATATCATTGCGCGATAGAATCATGAAATCATGTGTGAAAAAGAAGCACTACAAAAATCTGGTGCTATCTACCGACAATACGCTAACAGAGGAAATAGAACCATTACTCTGACGCCAGGACAGGACGTTCTTCTCTTATTGCCAAGTGACAGACATCTTCTCACAGACTCATGGCAAGGACCGTTTAAAGTGTTACGACAAGATTACGAAATTGCAGTTAGGGACAAACACAAGATTTTTCATATTAACATGCTTAAACCATATTACCACAGGGACGACGAACAAGTAGAGACTACAGCAAGCACAACAATAGTGGACCAGATAGACGACAACGATACTGACGAGATACCAACACCAGTACTGGACACGACAACCAACCTACAGGACATAAAGGTAAATCCCAAACTGACGCAGACACAGACTGACAGTTGCAGACAAGTATTACAAGACTACAGTACAATTTTTTCGAACAACCCAGGACAGACAGACTTAGTGCATCATCATATTATTTTGACGTCTGACATCCCAATAAAATGCAGACCATATTCCATTCCTATACACTACAAAGACAAATTACACCAAGAAATTATTGACTTAGAAGCAAACCATATCATCCGACGTTCACAATCCCATTTTTGTTCACCCATTGTCATTGTGAAGAAAAAGGACAACACAATAAGACTCCGTGTTGACTATAGGAAACTCAACAGCATTACACAGTTGGATTTAGAACCAATGAGCAACTGTGAAGACATACTAACTGAACTGACTGACTCACGTTACTTTACTAAACTGGACATGACAAAAGGTTACTGGCAAATACCTGTACATGCTGACAGTATATATCTGACAGCATTTGCCACACCCTGGGGACTATACGAATGGTGCAAGTTGCCATTCGGGCTAGTTAATGCTCCAGCAACCTTTGTCAGAAAGACAAGACGATTTTGACAGGCATTTCCAACATCATTTGGTACATGGGCGACATTTGCATACATACAAAGAACATGACAGACCACATAACAGCACTACAGCAGACATTCGACAGGATTAGACAACATGGACTGACAATAAAACCATCCAAAGTTGATATAGCCTTTCAAGAAATTACATTTTTGGGCTATAAGATCTCAAATGGCTTCATATCAACTGACGATAACATCATGTCTAGAATTTTGAAATTGTCGCTTCCGACAACCAAAAAAGAGTTGCGAAGTGTGTTAGGTCTTTTGAATTACTATAGACAATTTATTCCTCATTTTGCTGAATTGACCAAATGTTTCACTGATTTACTAACAAATAAACATCCAAATGTGATTGTAAATAGCGAATGTTTAAGGCCTGCATTTACGAAATTACTATCTTATTTTTCCAGTGAACCTATTCTAAAATTACCTGATCTTAGCACTATTTTCAGGCTAAGATGCGATGCGAGCTCCGTAGCCATTGGAGGGGTACTGCTTCAAGAGCACGACCAAATATTGTACCCTGTATACTACGTCTCCCGGAAATTGAACACCAGTAAACGAAATTACAGCACGCCGGAACTTGAAGCCCTCGCTCTTGTGTTCTCGGTACGTAAACTTTCGAGATTTCTTTTAGGTAAACACTTCATTATTGAAACAGACAATAGCCCTTTGACATTCATCACCAGTGGTACCCCAAGTAACCACAGAGTGGCCAGATGGTCCCTTCTTCTACAGGACTATAGCTTCGAAATCAGACATATACGAGGCTCACATAACTCTCTGGCCGATCTTCTATCGAGATGTCCATACGACTCACCCAATAGCCAGGTAACACCCGAGCACATTGCAGATGGTGTATAAACTGCAACGTAAATAGTGCTCAACACCACAGCCAATTGTGACTTTATGTCAGTTACGCTGTGAAGAACAGTGTGATAGGGAAGATTTAATCTCCCATTGTAAATATATGGTGTACATATTATTATTATTATGTGAATGAATGGGTCGTATAAGTGTGAGAAATGTGAAAGAATGCCATTACTATTGTAAATATGTAGTATTATAAGAAATAGACACCACAAGTGTCACAGGACAGTACTACAGGGCCCAAAGAACTACTGAGCTTGAACAGCGCCAAGTAATCCTGAGTACAGCTACAAAGATGGTCCACGACTTTTTAACAAGTACGAATGATGACCGTGACAACCTAATCCGAGGATAAGACGGAAGAAGCTATCCAACAGCTGATGACAAGATCTGGGTGCTCCGTATATTTAAAGTCCATCTAAAACGAGAGACCTTGAATGTGCAACAACACAGCTCTACACTTCTGTTAGATGTCCATATTAATTTGAAAGTTAGCATACCATAATAAAATGTTTATAAATTTATGACAATTATATGAAAATTCGGGTATGAAACATTTCTATATACGAAATTGTATATGTCGAGTTTTGTTAGATGTAATCTCAGCATCGTAGCTTGATTTACTTTTTCACAAGAGTGACCTTTTGTGCACTTTTGTCAAGGAGGATCAAATTATGACACTAAGAAAGAAAATGTTATTTGTAATTTATTTTGTTGAAAGCGTGATAAAATTACTGTCCCTAACTTTTGTTCCATAACCAAGGGACATAACTAAATATTGTTGGTGATGTGTAAATATGTATTGAAACTACCATGTTTGCCTAATAGGTATCACGTCAATGTGACGTCATGTGTATATGGGAAAACTTACCAAAACTGAAGACCTTCATTGGATATTCTATGAGATAAGGGTAGATGTCCAATGTCGGAGTTATCTTATAGGTAGATACTCACAGGCTCACCTGATTATTTGTAATTTTTCTTTTTGGTGGAGAGGTATGGGCAAGTTAGCCGTAACCTACCGGACTGGCTGTGTCTCAGCGAGGTAAAAACCATGGAATTGATTGTACTTGACCAGTATGCTTGATGGGTAGGCATGGGGATTGTATGCATATTGTTTACTAATCACCTGTACATATTAAGACAAACTAAAGAGTTACGTCAGATGAAGTGCAAAGTTCGATTCTGACAAGATAAAGAATAGCTATATAGAGTACATGAAGGAAAACCTTTCATGAGAATGAGGGGGGGGGGGCGGGGAGAATGTCAGAGTCTCATCCAGAGTTATAACGCGTTGTCTGCACCAACGCCCGACAATGCAACGGTGATCTATTATAAGCACTACAGCTATAACGCGGCGTCTTCAACAACGCCAGGCAATCAACGCTGAGCGATACTAAGCAGTCGGCGGTCAGCTGGAACACAGCGTGAAGATTGAGGGGTCACGCGGTCTGACTCGAGCACAACTGTGGTGTGTGCTGAAAGTCCAGGCAGACTAGGCTTTGGGGCCGTAACTGACTGACGTGTGAATGCGGCTTGAGAGTTTTATGCATGTCTTGATAGCTAGCCTGTATGACCGTTGGAGATGGAACGCCTGTCTGTGTGACTTGTAAGTGGAGTGCATTGATGTATTATTATATTGATGTATTGATTGCTTGCATTTATAATCTATTGGATATTGTGAATTGTGATTGCGCGAAGCTTGTATTGTTTCTGATGTGTGCAGTGCGCGAATAAATAGCGCGAATTATATTATCGGTTGTTAGCCTCGTGTTATTTGATAAGCATATTTAGTATCACACTTGTCAAGATACGAGCCATAATTCTTGCCCTAAGCAAGACTTTGACAATCCTGACACTTTACCAACAATGTACTGATGCTGGCACTTCACCAACAATGTAATGAAGCTGGCACTTTACCAACAATGTACTGATGCTGACACTTAACCAACAATGTAATGATGCAGACACTTCACCAACAATGTAATGATCCTGACACTTCACCAACAATGTACTGATGCTGACACTTTACCAATAATGTACTGATCCTGACACTTTACCAACAATGTTCTGATGCTGACACTTCACCAACAATGTACTGATGCTGAAACTTTACCAACAATGCACTGATGCTGAAACTTCACCAACAATGTACTGATCCTGACACTTTACCAACAATGTACTGATCCTGACACTTCACTGGCACTTCACCAACAATGTACTGATCCTGACACTTCACCAACAATGTACTGATGCTGACACTTCACCAACAATGTACTGATGCTGACACTTTACCAACAATGCACTGATCCTGGCACTTCACCGAAAATGTACTAATCCTGACACTTCACCAACAATGTACTGATGCTGACACTTCACCAACAATGTACTGATGCTGACACTTCACCAACAATGTAATGATCCTGACACTTCACCAACAATGTACTGATGCTGACACTTTACCAACAATGTACTGTACTGATGCTGACACTTTACCAACAATGTACTTTACTGATGCTGACACTTTACCAACAATGTACTGATGCTGACACTTCACCATCAATGTAATGATCCTGACACTTCACCAACAATGTACTGACGCTGACACTTTACCAACAATGTAATGATCCTGACACTCCACCAACAATGTACTGATACTGACACTTCACGATTAATGTAATGATCCTGACACTTCACCAACAATGTACTGATGCTGACACTTCACCAACAGTGTACTGATGCTGACACTTCACCAACAATGTAATGATCCTGACACTTCACCAACAATGTACTGATGCTGACACTTTACCAACAATGTACTGTACTGATGCTGACACTTCACGATTAATGTAATGATCCTGACACTTCACCAACAATGTACTGATGCTGACACTTTACCAACAATGTACTGTACTGATGCTGACACTTCACCAACAATGTACTGATGCTGACACTTCACCAACAATGTAATGATCCTGACACTTCACCAACAATGTACTGATGCTGACACTTTATCAACAATGTACTGTACTGATGCTGACACTTCCCCAACAATGTAATGATCATGACACTTCACCAACAATGTACTGATGCTGACACTTCACCAACAATGTACTGATGCTGGCACTTCACCAAAAATGTACTGATGCTGACACTTCACCAACAATGTACTGATGCTGACACTTCACCAACAATGTAATGATCCTGACACTTCACCAACAATGTACTGATCCTGACACTTCACCAACAATGTACTGATGCTGACACTTTACCAACAATGTAATGATCCTGACACTCCACCAACAATGTACTGATGCTGACACTTCACCATCAATGTAATGATCCTGACACTTCACCAACAATGTACTGATGCTGACACTTTACCAACAATGTAATGATCCTGACACTCCACCAACAATGTACTGATGCTGACACTTCACGATTAATGTAATGATCCTGACACTTCACCAACAATGTACTGATGCTGACACTTCACCAACAATGTACTGATGCTGACACTTCACCAACAATGTAATGATCCTGACACTTCACCAACAATGTACTGATGCTGACACTTTACCAACAATGTACTGTACTGATGCTGACACTTCACGATTAATGTAATGATCCTGACACTTCACCAACAATGTACTGATGCTGACACTTTACCAACAATGTACTGTACTGATGCTGACACTTCACCAACAATGTACTGATGCTGACACTTCACCAACAATGTAATGATCCTGACACTTCACCAACAATGTACTGATGCTGACACTTTACCAACAATGTACTGTACTGATGCTGACACTTCACCAACAATGTAATGATCATGACACTTCACCAACTATGTACTGATGCTGACACTTCACCAACAATGTACTGATGCTGGCACTTCACCAAAAATGTACTGATGCTGACACTTCACCAACAATGTAATGATCCTGACACTTCACCAACAATGTACTGATCCTGACACTTCACCAACAATGTACTGATGCTGACACTTCACTAACAATGTACTGATGCTGACACTTCACCAACAATGTACTGATGCTGACACTTCACCAACAATGTAATGATCCTGACACTTCACCAACAATGTACTGATGCTGACACTTTACCAACAATGTACTGTACTGATGCTGACACTTCACGATTAATGTAATGATCCTGACACTTCACCAACAATGTACTGATACTGACACTTCACCAACAATGTACTGATGCTGGCACTTCACCAAAAATGTACTGATGCTGACACTTCACCAACAATGTACTGATGCTGACACTTCACCAACAATGTAATGATCCTGACACTTCACCAACAATGTACTGATGCTGACACTTCACCAACAATGTAATGATCCTGACACTTCACCAACAATGTACTGATGCTGACACTTCACCAACAATGTACTGATGCTGACACTTCACCAACAATGTACTGATGCTGACACTTTACCAACAATGTAATGATCCTGACACTTCACCAACAATGTACTGATGCTGACACTTTACCAACAATGTACTGATGCTGACACTTTACCAACAATGTACTGATGCTGACACTTTACCAACAATGTACTGATGCTGGCACTTTACCAACAATGTACTGATGCTGACACTTTACCAACAATGTACTGATGCTGACACTTCACCAACAATGCACTGATCCTGGCACTTCACCAACAATGCACTGATACTGGCACTTCGCAACCACTCAGCACGTTGCCACAGCTGGGGCTTGGGTGAGTGAGTGCAGGGAATGGGCAGCAGGACGCAGAGTTTTAGGTGCAACAACTGATCCAGAGTAACGCACTTCAGGGTGACATAATGATCTATACTGATGGGTCAGTAGTGCGAAACAGACGGAGTGGTAAGGATTTAATTGCGAAGTCTAATCGCGGATTCTTAAGAAAAGGAGAGTCTGGCGTGAGAATGAAGGTGGAAGCTGCCACAGCGGCATTCCGTTCGTTAGAGGAGACTACTGCAACACGCATTGTTTTCATTACAGACTCCAAGAGTATGCTTAGTAAGGTGGAGAAAGGAATGTTTCGTGTGGAATGGCTCTCGTCGCTTCAGAGGTCACAGATTGTAAGAATTGTATGGATATTTTGCCCTGGCCATGCGGGGGTACGGGGGAATGAACAGGCTGATGGGCTAGCAGAGAATGCACCTCTTGGTGGTAGTTTGCCTATGGACAAGGGGGAGGTGGTCGTGCGCTTGTGGGACCAGGTGGAGAAGGCGGAGGAACAGATTGAGAACCCATATGTGGAAAGGATGAGATTGCGGGGGATTGGCAGGGGTTCTGGTAGAATCTCAAAACTTGGAGGGAAGACCAGGAGAATTTTCAATCAGATAATGGTAATAAGCCGGCTCCGTGGCCGAGGGGTTAGCAGCTTTCTCCGCTAACCCCGAATACTCTCGTCACGTGACGCGACGAGAATTAGCAGTGGTTCGAATCGCAAAAGTGACTTATGGGAGTATGGAGCCGGTCGCTCAGAAAGTCGTGGCGTGCTGATGAACGTAATCTAGCCTAGGAATCAACATACAGCTGAAAGATGCTGGTGTTGACCGCAATATCCTGAAACAGGATGGAAACGCGGGAACAAAAAAAAAATGGTAATAAGATTAGTAGAGTGACTCTTCGCTGGCTATTGAATGAAGGGACGGAGCGCGTTTGGGAATGCCTTGAGTGGAGTGATGTCAGTTCTTAACTCACCTCAATTCAATTACATCAACAAACACACAGCAGGTTGCTACAACTGGGGTTTGTGTGATTAACTACATCAACAAACACATCCATAAACTGTGAAATAATGAATAAACATTGATATGAACACACAAACACACACATGCATGCACATATAAACTAGTGCTTCCACACAGAAGATCCACCTACCTGACGTAAGTCACACCTGTAGTTTCAGACGCCGCGCCTCACGTGAAACCTGCGCCGGAAAATCCAAAAGTAATCAGGGGACTTGGAGTGAGCGATGTCTGCGCCACAGTCGCCCGCCCAGAGACAGCATTGCCAGCTCCGTTCTTCTGACTGTGTGTCGGCTCCTCTCTTACATCTACTCCTCATCCAGGATCGATAGTCATCGGGTGTTCTTTATACATTACCTGTATACAGTTAGCGTGTATCACCAATATGTTACCTGTCTACACCAACCATGTATCACCTACCTATCTACAGATAGCGTGTATCACCAATATGTTACCTGTCTAAACCACTATATATAACCTATATGTTACCTGTCTGCACACACCATATATCATATATGTGTTACCTATCTACACCCTACATATATCACCAATATGTTACCTGTCTACACCCACCATGCGTCACCATTATATTACCCGTCGAGACCCATCTTGTGCTACCTACATAGTCGTGTCTTGAATTAGACTGTTTATGTCACCAAGATCAAAGTTCAGCTCATGATACCTGAATGACCATATCAGTTCCCTAACAATTAATATTTCCAGTATATTACTTGTATGAGCCTAACAGTACCGCTACATAGATTCAAACCAAGCTCTCATACAACTAAATTGCGCGCTAACATTGTCCACCCAACACAAGTCTACAAGTGCTGATACATAGATTCAAACCATACTCCCCTACCACTGAAAGCCAGCGCTGACATTGGCCACTCAATCTAAGAGTAATGCTACTCAGGTTCAAACAGCACTCTCCCGGGACGGCTCTCTGGAGGCAAGAACCACTTTCTGATGTGGAGTCGTACGAGTGGTTCATTAACCAGGTGGCTCGTAGCCGGGGTACTTCAATTTGGGCATTCTGGAGCACTCGACTCACTTTTCCCACTTCCTCACCAATCTTCGTCATTTGTTGAGCAGGTCTGTCTAGGAGACAGTTGTTTGTGTGTTTGTGTGTATTTGTGGTTGTGTGGTTGTGTGTTTTTGTGGTTGGGCGTTTTTGTGCTTGTGTAGTTTTGTGGTTGTGTGTGTGTTTGTGTCTGTGTAATTGTGTGGTTGTGTGTTTGTGTGGCAGTTTGTTTGTGTGCTTATGTGATTCTGTGTCTGCGAGGTCGTGTGTGTGTGTGTGTGTGTGTGTGCGTGTGTGCGCGTGTTTATGTGTCTCCCTCTAGAGCAGGTTGTAGACACAGCCCTGGTGATGACATTGGTGCTGGAGATAACGCCATGGAAGCCTCAGATGTGGAGTGGCCAGGCGCTGTTCTGTCGACCATGTGGTCAGTGGATAGGATCCCCATCCACGCGGATTTGTTGTTAAACTGGCCAGGACTTATCATGCCCCCCCCCCCCCCCCAGGTTAAGGTGGATCCCAGCCTATACAAGTATGGGTGTGACACCACATGTGGTGGTTGTAATGTAATGTTGTAATGTAATGTTGTAATGTAATGTTGTAATGTAATGTTGTAATGACGCTGATGTTGATGATGATGGTGTATGTAGAGAGGATGATGATGCTGATGTATGTAGCGATGTATGATGATTATGTAGGGATGATGATGGTGATGCTTTTGTATGAAGTGATGATGATGATAATGCTTATGTATGTAGCAATGTGATGTTGATGATTATATAGCGATGATGATGATGATTATGTATGTAGCGATGATGATGATTATGCAGCGATGATCATGATGATGCTTATGTACCGATGTTGATGATGATGATTATGCACCAATGATGATGATGATGATGATGTAGTAGTAGTAGAAGTAGTAGTAGTAGTACTAGTAGTAGTAGTAGTAGTAGTAGTAGTAGTATAGTAGTAGTAGTAGTAGTAGTAGTAGTAGTAGTAGTAGTAGTAGTAGTAGTAGTAGTAGTGGTAGTAGTAGTAGGCCTCTTTCAGTGCTGAAGGACTATAGAGTTGTGCCGCTGGGGAGGTGCCTGGCAGCACCGCTGGTGACTGTATAGTCCAATGCGAGAGTGACAATCTCTGTCACAGTTTCCACATCTGTAAGACGAGACAGTCCCGTAGTAAGTGACTACATTGTATGCCTGTGCGGCATTTCCTCAGTTTTTTTTTTTTGGGTGGGGGGGGGGGGAATCCCACGTGTCTGGATCTATATCAAGGGTTTTCATATCTTGTTTACACACATCCTGATATCGCATTTTGGGTCTTCCGGTTGGCCTCTTTCCTGTGGCTAGTTCTCCGTAAAGGAGATCTTTGGGAATACGTTCATCCTCCATTCGAGATACGTGGCCCAGCCACCGGAGGCGTCTCTGCTTGAGGAGGGTGTGCACTGTGGTAATATCTGCTCTTTCAAGCACCTGTTTGTTTGTTATGTGGTCTTTCCATGTTATGCCCAGGATACGTCTCAGACATCTCATGTGGAAGGAATTAAACTTTCTTTCCTGTCTTGAGTACAGGGTCCAGGATTCCGACCCATAGAGTAGTGTGCTAACAACACATGCTTTATATACTTGAACTTGTGCACGCTCTGTTAGTCTATTATTCTCCCAAACTCTCTTAGTAAACCTGGAAAGTGTTGTGGCTGCCTTTCCAGTGCGTCTGTCGATTTCTGTCTCTAAGGAAATATTATCTGATATTGTCGACCCCAAATACCCTAACACATGGACAGCCTTCAGTTCGTAATTAGAAATTTTGATTTAAAGAGTCGCATCGGCATCTTGTTCCATCACCTGTGTTTTATTTTAGGGTGATGGTGAGCCCTTGTTCCATCACCTGTGTTTTATTTAGGGTGATGGTGAGCCCAAAGTCTTTGCGTTATGTAGCGACGACGATGATGATGATGATTTATGTAGCGATGATGATGATTATGCATGTAACGATGATGTTGGTTATAACTATGCAGCGATGATGATGATCATGATCATGATGAGGATTATCATCATTATGATGTATGTATGTAGCGATGATGATGATGATGATGATGATGATGATGAAGCGATGATGATTATTATTATTATGTAGAGATAATGATGATGATGATGATGATGATGATGATGATGATGATGATGATGATGATGA